>JAZKLR010000364.1:0-1200000 GCA_037103525.1 Ganaspis brasiliensis | reverse complement strand
ATTGGCGCTATCGATTGGGAGTAGTGAATAATACAAATCCACTTTTCCTGGTAACCTATTTGAATTTATGACAGAATCATAAAATTTGCAGAACCAGGTAGAAGAAAATTTGTCCTGGATTGCCGGAAACTGAAAAACATATATTTTCACGGAAATCTCGCCAGTCACTTATTATAACTCATAACGCTAATTAACTTTGGATCTCTTCGTGCACACAGAAATATCATTTATTCATAATTCGTTTTCATGTGCTATTTAAACACATACTATTTTACATAAGCTTCGTAAAAGAGTTGACAGAAAAAGATTCAAAGTACAAAGTGTACACAAAATCTGCAACATGGCCAAAGATTCACTGAATTCTTAGAATCTGACAAGGGCCTTGGACAAAAATATTTTATCAAATTGTTTAAAGTGTGTCGCTTTCTTTGAAGAAGGAGACAAAACTTACATTATCCTGATATCAAATAGAAATTGCTTTATCTTCTTTTGTTTCAAGTTCCGATAACGATCTACGTGCTACTTTGAAAGGTCATTGAGTAAAGAAGTACAAGGCAAACGATACACACATAACTAGCTCGTTTCTTTTGTTCTCCGGGATAAAAAAGAGCTCACTCGACAACTCTGGCGGAATATCTAGTCAACTTGGAAAGTGCTGGTTACGCAAAAGAATCTTGAAAAATGTTTCTCGCAGTGCAATCATTTGGACATTAATGATCGTTAAGCGTAATAATAATATTTAACAATTTTTTTTTTTAATAATATTTCAAAAGTCGAGCATCTAAATTTTAACCATCGAGTTGAATCTCAAGTTTAATGATCCTGTGAAAATTGTGTCACTGTAATCTTTTTTTGAAAAAAGTAAGCCTCAAGTTAAAAAAAAAGAGAGTTCTATATCTTCTGCATCGAATTCTCATCATGTAGCTTGAATCTTTAAAAGCGGCATTTAGTCGACTATAAATGTAAGGTTTGCAACGGCTCTGGTAGAATCAGGAAAATATTAGGGTCAACTGGAAATTGCGCTTGACCTAAGACGTAATTCGCGGAGCTTTCAACGAACCTCTCCAGGCAATATATACGCATGCTCATCAAACTTGCTTCCTTTCTTTACAATCTGTGTCAGAAGAACCGAGATTTTGAGCTACGCTGTATAATTTACATCAGTTATGTATTTTCTACGAAAAAAAAATCAAAAAGTAAGAAATTTGAAAAAAAAGTCAAGAAGTTCGAAGAATTAAGAGAAAGTAAGAACATTTAATAAAAAAAATTGGAAAAAAATGGACATACATAGTTATTTTAATAGGGTTCGATTTGAACGGTACGGAACCCTTAAAATGGAAAAAATCTAACAAACTATTTCTCTTAATCTGAATTATTGAAAAATCGGTCACTAATTTCTAGTCAGATTTCACTATTTGAATTACTAAATTTCAAATTTTTACTAAAAGTTTAGTTAAAAGTGACTAATAATTAGTAGCAATTTACTCTAATTTAAATTAGTAACTGATTTTTTACTAATTCAGATTAAGAGATATTATTAGAATTATAAAATTGCAAAAAATTGTGAAATCCTTGCTATATTGCTGTGAAATAAATAAATATGAATTCAAAAATAAGAAGATCGAGGATAACAAAAACACCATTAGAAAAAGTAAAAAATTTAAAGAAAATGTCAAAAAATTTGAAAGAATTAGATAAGTTTTAAAGAAACAAGAGAACATTCAGTAAAAAATAAAACAAATTTTCAAGTGGAAAAAGTCTTGAAATACTAGAATGTTTAAAAAAAGATCCTTAAATTGTTTCTTTTTTAAATTCAGAAATCACATATGTAAATTAAAAAAACAAAAATTTACAAAAATTAAAATTCTATAAGAATGACAAAAATGAGCAAAAATATTTAAAAAGTATGAAAATTGTATTAAAAGTTAATTAAATGACTGACAAACTTTTTTTTAAATTAAGAAAGTAAATAAAAAAGTAAATTGAAAGTAAAATGGAAAACCATTTGAGAATTTTAATAAAGAAAAAAATCTTTAAAATAAGGATTGTTTTCCATGAGGAAACAAAATTAGAGAAATTAGGAAATTATTGTAAAAATTAAGGAAAAAATTTCTAAGAAATAAAAAAATTATAACAAAAAATAAAAAAGTTTATTACAAGACTAAATTTACATAAAATACAAAAAGAAAATCCTTTAAAAACTTGGAAAAAATGTTGATAATATGGGTAAAAAATATAGAATGAATGTCGTTAAAAAATTGTAGATTATAAGATAAAGTCAAATTGTTTTAAAAAAGGGAAACAATTTTCAGTAATATGCAGAAGAATGACGATAAAATTTAAAAATTTAACAAAAATTTTTAAGGATAATTTAAGAAATAAATAAACAAAAAATGAACGAAAAAGTAAGCCGATTTAAGAAAAAGTCATAAACTTGAAGAAATAAAAGAAACTATATAAGAACCCAGTAAAAAATAATTCTAAAATATTTAAAAAATGAAGAAAATTTTCTAAACAAAGGTTACAAAAGAGAAATGAAAAAAAAGTAGGTACTTTTTTTTTAAATATTCATAAATTTTAAAATTATTAAAAATCTTTGAAAAAAAGTAGTAAAAAAACGTTTTTTAATGTAAAATAATAAGTAAAAATAATTTTTTTAAAATATTAAATTAAAATTAAATTATAAAATTTAAATAATAATTTTCTTTGTAAGATCTGAATTTTTTTTCACGCTTGATAAAAAAGTTATTAAATTTGATTTCACTAAATTTTGAAGAATTAAGTTCTTGTAAAAAAAATTAGGTTGAGCTAATAGCCAAAAATCAATTTTTATTTGTTTAATAACTTTTGAATAAAGTATTATTTGTAAAATTTAACAACAATAAAATCTTGAGAATGTTTCAAAGAAAATTCAACTTAAAAATTAATTAGTCAACGTAAATTTTAGGTTCTGTTAAACTGATAAAAAAATTAGTAGATTTCTATTTACTAATTACATTAGTTATTTTTTAATATTTAATTAGCTACATTCAACTACTGAATTAGTAGTTTTCTACTAATAATTAGTTATTCTTTATTAAACCGGATTGAAGTGGGAAACGTTTCTGAGCAACGAATGAAAATTTTGTTTGTTTTTTTCTTTTTTATTTTAAAAAAAAGGGGCCGTAACCCTTAAAAGTATTTTAAAATTTTTAAAATTTAAAATTTTTTTCTTACAATTAAATCATTTTTTAAAAAAATTGTTCTACGATGATTTTTAACGAAGTTATGATATTTTACTTAAAATATGACTTTTTTCCAAATGTTCAAAACACATCAATAGTGAATTATAGAAAAAAATAATATTAGGTAAAACATCATAACTTCGTTAGAAATCATCGTAGAACAATTTTTAAAAAAGTGTTTTAAATGTCATAAATCAAGCTTTCTATTGATCCTAGGCTTGTATAAATTTTAGATCCGGTTCAGACTCTATCGAACGGAAAGTACCATTTTATTGATTTTGAGGTTAGGTCCAAAATCAGACCCGCTGGACCAATTTTGATGATGGATTCGGATTCAGCGCACCAAAATATATAGGAAAATATTGGTCTCATATCCAGATCTGGGAATTTTTTTTTTTTTGTGGAGCTGTTTGTATTGTGTTTATAAACTAAGGAATGTATCATTAAAAATCATTAATCATTAAAGCATTAAAATCTGAAAATAGTTTGTTAACAAATATGAGATTTTTTTAAACCTTCACTTATTTAATTTTATTATTTCTTTGTTCCTCATTATTTTAATAGACTTTTTAAAACTTTTTTCATGTTTTATAATTAAGCCTCAGCACTCGACTTTCAAATATTTTAAACAATTTTACAAGTCCGATAAATGGGTCACGGTAATTGGATTTCCAATGTTTTTGAAATCCAATAAATAGAGCAACTTGACTTTTTATTTTTTTCTGTATAATTGAAGTATGCGCCTTATTTTATCAAAACACCAATTTTTTTTCTGTTCTCTCCAGTCAATTTCTGATCTTAAGCACCTATTATAAAGTAAATTATCATTGTTAGTTTAGGAGATAAAAATTAAAAATGTCAAAAATCTTGGTTTTTCTAAATTTGGTATTGTTTAGGGTGTTGTGGGGTGATGTGCAACACTTTTTTTCGTTGCTCGTAAAACATGTTCAATAATCAAATTCTTAAATATTTAATGAATGAATAATGTACAGGAAGAAAAATACTACATTCCTTCATTAATAGAATTTACAAAAATTTCATTTTTCCTAAAAAAATTTAGCTTTTTCAAAAACGTCCATTTTGGTATTTTAAAAAAAAGTTGGGGTGATGTGCAACACAGGTAAAGTTCAGAGAAAAAATCCATAAATATCGATGTAAATTGCTTTAAGTATTAAATTAATGCTTCTTAAATGTAAATTAATAGAAATCACTAAAAAACAAAATTTTTACAAAGATATAATCAACCTCTAAAAACTGGAAATTTCTACAATGAGAAAAAAATGTTTGCATTTGATTTTTTATTTATTTGTTTATTTTCGTAGCGTAATAATAGTAATAATAAAATAATAAATAATAATAAAATAATAATAATCATAATAATAACAAAGTAAATTGTTGCACATAACCCCAAATACGATATTTTGCGCAAAATATCTTTGGATATTAATAGGCACTTAAAAAACAAACAATATAAACAAACTCACTTATAAAATAATTCAAAACAATTCATGAAATAACTACAAATGTCAAAATCGAAAAATACTTGAAACTCGAGAAACTCGGTTCACTTTACGTATAGCAAACCAGGGTGCGTGTTGTTTCATGCTTTATATATCAAAAACAAGTTATTGTGGACAAAAGCAGATGTCAGTATACGATTCTGTTCAATATCAAAATGTAGATCCGAAATCGTCAGTGTTGCACATCACCCCATGTTGCACATCACCCCACAACATCCTACTTCTTTGGGTCATAAAGTTTAAATGTTTAAGCCATGAAAAATGTTTTTCCTCGTTTCAAAAAATTCGTACCGCAAATCTAGATGCCTATTTTTTGAAGTGGCATTGGTCATAAACAGAACCTCTTCCTTATTATAAAAACATGAAAAGCCTTCTTATCTGTTTATTAATCTCTCTAGTTAGTCATTCCAGATGTTGTGGAGCACAGGTGCAGAATGCTTCTCAAGTGCCTGCAAAAAAGGTTGTCCTTGGCTCGAGAGGAGGGTTTCTCTGCATAAAAGGGAATGAAGGTGACGATGCATTTTAAACAACGCGATGTTCCGCTTCTCAAAGTGGGTGCAGAATAGAAAACGGAGGCACTTTATTGACTTTCTACTCCACTTGCTGGAAACGCCCCCAACAACCCACAACCAAATCCCGAGTCATGTTTACAAATGAATCTGCAAAGCCGAACATCACTCTAATCTCTTATATGTGCAAGAAAATTTACATATGAGGAAACAATGAATTTCACTTATTAGATATAGATCGAATAAGGTATATGAGAAGGATTTATGATTGTTCCTCTCATAATATCAAGAACCTAACAACAAAAAAAGTCTTGAGTCATTTTCCATCAGCAAACAATATATAAAGGCGGATGGTACTAAATAAGAAGAGAAGAAAAAGAGGTCATTTAGGTATATAAGAAAAGAAAAAAGAACTGTAAAGCCTATAAGGAATGTATTTAAATTTAATTTTCTTTGGATTTTATATTTTAATAAATATTCTTGCTTTGATAGAGATAAGATATTTGTCTTGTTCGAGGTAGACCATCAGTACCGATGGGAACAATAGAGAAGCAATAATCGTGGCAGTCGTTTACCTGGAATGAATTCCAGGGCGATGACATATTGATCAACCACAGACGTCAGGATGGCTAGCTTGGAACGAGGAAGTCGTACCACCATGACAACGAAACCGATACTGTGGTAATTCTCAAGTCAGAGACTGCTTTACGTATTTTAGCTGCAATATTTTCGAAAATAATTCAATGTCAATTATTTCAGGGGATATATTTCTGAACAGTACCCACCTCTGGTCTTTTTAAAACTTGGTATTCTTACATATTTCCAGGCGCTGATTACGAAAATAATAATGAAAATTGACGCAAATTTGATCTTTAGAGTCAAAACCCATACAAATGACGGAATTTTGCAATTTTTCAGAACATTGTGGGTGTGGGGTTGTACGTTTTTTAAAAAGTTGCAGAAAAAGAAGGATTCGTGTGATTAATTTATAATTAAACTTGGTATTCTTACATATTTTCAGGCGCTGATTAAGAAAATGATAATGAAAATTGACGCAAATTTGATCTTTAGAATAAAAACCCATACAAATGATGAATTTTTACAATTTTTCCAAACATTGTTGATATGGGGTTGTACATTTTTTAAACAGATGTGGGAGAAGAAGGATTCGTGTGACATACGAAATGTTTGTGTTCTACTCAAGTTCATCTAATTAAGACCCCCAAGTATTGTCCACCTCTAATTAACTATTTTAGCGGATATATTTCTGAATAGTACCCAACTCTAATTTTTTTAAAACTTGGTATTCTTACCTATTTTCATGCGCTAATTACGAAAATAATAATCGAAATTGACGCAAATTTGGTCTTTCAGGTAAAAACCCATACAAATAATGGATTTTTGCAATTTTTCGAAACATTGTTGGTGTAGGGTTGTACGTTTTTTAAACAGTTGTAAGAGAAGAAGGATTCATATGACATACGAAATGTTTGTGTTCTACTCAAGTTCATCTAATTAAGACCCCTAAGTATTGTCCACCTCTAATTAACCATTTTAGCGGATATATTTCTGAATAGTACCCAACTCTAATTTTTTTAAAACTTGGTATTCTTACATATTTCCATGCGCTGATTACGAAAATGATAATGGAAATTGTCGCAAATTTGATTTTTAGAGTAAAAACCCATACAAATGATGAATTTTTACAATTTTTCCAAACATTGTTGATATGGGGTTGTACATTTTTTAAACAGATGTGGGAGAAGAAGGTTTCGTGTCACATACAAAATGTTTGTGCCCTACTCAAGTTCATCTAATCAAGACCCCCAAGTATTGTTCAACCCATTTTTTGAAATTCTGAATACTTAATGTGATAATTGCAACAAACCGTATTTACAGTTTTTGATGCTTTTTACCATGAAAACTAAATTTGCGACAATTTTCACTGTCATTTTTGTAATCAGCGCGTTAAAATCCATAAGTATATCAAGTTTTAAAAAAATTAGAGGTGGGTGCTATTCGGAAATGCATCCAAAGATGCATCTACATGGTATCACATTTTTTGTTATTTTTCTGTTTTCACGCCAAGAAAGTATTGAAAAACAATGTATGAAAGCACAGTGTCAACAAATCAGAAAATCACTTACTTAACTCGAATATTTAACGCTGATAGAAAATCTCTTCTCGTGTTAATCTTTAAGCACGTACGTGCTGATGTGAATAGAATAATTTTACACAACGGTCTGACTTTGAAACGAATGCTGAGACAATCATGAATATTTTAATATTTAAGAACATAAATGCGCAGCAGTTAAAACACTTTAAACAAAAAAACTCTTCGAGATGCATCTCCTGGATTTTTTCTATGTCAGTGGATCATTCTTGGGTCGTAAAATGGAAACGGAGCATAGAACGAATTTTAGGATCGAAAAGCAAAAAAAATGCAAAATATGAAAAATAACTATGAACAAAAAGCTAAACTATATTTACTTTTTTTAACGACAAGAAATTTCAAAATTTTGTCTAAACTTCAATCTCTTTAGCTACCAGTCTATAATAAGAAATTATAATTTATGCGATTTAAATTAAAATTTTTATTACTATCCAAATTTTATATAATTCAAAATATGTGAAGATTGATTTGGAAGTGTTCGGGGGATAATATCAGTTTTAAAGATTTTTTTGGATATTTAACACTTAACAAATTAAGAGAAATTTATACATATTTGGGGCTTTATTTGAGAGAGTTTTGGGGTCAATATCGGTCTTAAAATTTTTCGTGGTTCCTTGGGCAACAATTGCCTCAGAAAATGCAATTGAACGATTAATATAGATTTTATTTTGATTTTTAGACTTTTTTTAATAATAAATATGAATTTTGAAATATTGGGGGCTACTTTGGGGAGTTATAGGGTCAATTTCGGTATTTAAGTTTTTTGTGCATCTTTAATCAATGTTGCCTTAAATAAATGCCAGTAAAAGTGTAATATCGACTTTATTTTTATTTCAAAATTTTTTGAATAAATGTGATATTGTGATTTAATTTTTGGGGGTTATTTTGGGGAGTTTTAAGGTCAATTTCGGGATTTAATTTTGTGTGCTTCTTGGATCAATGTTGCCTTAAAAATGCAATTAAAAGTTCCATCTTGATTTTATTTTAATTTTAGAATTTTTTGCATTAAAAATTTGAGGATTTAATTGGGAAAAATATGGGACGAATATGTTTTGTGGTTCCTAGAGCACCAATTACTTTCAAAAATACAAAAAAAAGTTTAATCTCAATTTTATTTTGATAATTAGATTTTTCAACTAATAAATGTGAATTTAAAAATTATTGGGGGCTATTTGGGGAAGTTTTAGGGTCGATATTGGCCTCGAAATCTTTCGTGGTTCTTTGGGCGATAATTGCTTTAGAAAATGCAGTTAAAAGTTTGATCTGGATTTCATTTTGATTTTAGGGTCAATTTCGGCATTCAATTTTTAGTCTTCTTTGATCAATGTTGCATTAAAAATGCAATTAAAAGTTCCACCTCGATTTTATTATTATTTTTAGAATTTTTTGCATGGAAAATGTGAATTTTTAAATATGGGTGGTTCCTTTTGGGGTGTTTGAGGGCCGATATTGACTTCAAAATTTTTTGTGGTTCTTTAGGCGACAATTGCTTTAGAAAATGCAATTAATAGTTTGATCTGGATTTTATTTTGATTTTTCGGATTCTTGTTTGAAAATGTGTATTTTTACTTGTTTAGAGTTTGATTTTATATAGATTTTTAGAGTCGACAGAGGTCTTAAATTTTTTTGTGATTTTAGAGACATCGATTGAGTTGCAAAAATGCGATCAAAACTTAGGTTTCGCTTCTTGTTTGATTTTTAGAATTTTTTTGATTTTTGGGGCTCTTTTGCAAGTGGACCTTAAAAAACTTTTGTCTTTCTTTGCTAATCTATTTTTTTAATATTTACACACGCCATTTTTTTTTTTAATTATTACAAATTTTTTTCTCATACACATTTTTTTTACCCCGTTGCGAACTTCACTCACATAATATATATATATATAGAAAAATAAAATCGATATTTTCAGAAAATAAATATTGACCTTTGCTGATTCTTTATTCAATTTTTACACTGAAGAAGAACAATGGATCTGGTCGTCAAAGCAAACTGCTGTCTTTATCAATTTTAAATCCATGGTTAGCCACGTGTGAGTCACGTGCTTTAAACACATCAGACTTTTAATCGCAAAAGAAAATTGCTTAAAACGTGCACGTGTCGGACAAAGGCCATTTTTACGGTTTGAGCGCGTAAAGCTGAGTCAATGGCACAGCAGATGGGCCTAAATAAAAGTATAGTGCTTCTATAAATGAAACTAAAAAAAGCAACCCTATATATGTTGAGAAAAGTTTGAAATCTCAATTTTCTAAATTTGCGCTCAATTGAAAAGTTTTTTTTTTATTGAAAGAGGTGGAATTCGTAATCGGATGCCACTTTGTGAGTTTATTGACCTAAAAGGTTCGCAAAGTGACTTCGTGTTGGCCGTCAACAATAAATATTCATAAAGCAACCGACAATATCCTGAACCCGTATAACCATACAACAAAAAGATAATAACCATATAGTAAAGTTCAATGCGACGAGATAAAAAAAAAAAAGAAAAAAAAGCCAACAGAAACGATAAATTAAGAAAACAACTACGATCTCTAATTTATATAATGTGTGTGCGTTATTTTAAAAATGACGGAAGGCAAAAAATTCCACATGACAAATCGACGAATAAATTAGCTGAATTCTAAGGAAATCTTTGAGGAAGAAGCTGTGCTCGAGGCAACTTAATATAAAAAAAGAAGTGACAAAGAAAGTCTTTCACTTATGTGTCAGCTTCTTTCATAACAGAGGTTTAAATTGTATGTTGTTTGTTAGAAAGAAGGAAAAAATACGATTGAAGTCATTCCAATTAGTCTTCTGCCAGACACTGTAAATTGTCAGGGTCTTTCAGTTAATAGAAAAATGCAGCTGATGCGCATCACGGAAAACATGAAAAAAAAAATTATTGAAAACTTTATTTCTAACAGGAAGAATAAGTTTTGTGAAAGTTCTTTTATATTATAAAATCTAAACGACTGTACATATCTAAACTTAATTATTATACATCTTTATTTTGCTGTTTCTATTTTCAGATTCTGATTAACTTTATTAGATGAAAACAATTAAACTACAAAAATTATATTTTCAGGTTTTTCAGATTTTTTAAAATCGTTTTCCAGTGTTGAAGAATAGACATTAGTAGGTCAGAAAATATATTATTTAATTAAAAAATTGGGTTTGAGAAGACTGTTTAGAGGATAGGAAAAAAAGAGAAAAAGTACTCTCTAAATTTGAAAAAATGGAACACTTTTGACTTATTGAGATTTAGAGAATAATATAGAAAGAATGTATTCTAAATAATCTAAACAACTTGTTTAAAAACTACAAAACAAAAATTTCAAAAAAGGAAAGAATTACTAACCTTGAATAATATTTTCTTAACACCGTACGGTATATTAATTTATTATTGTTGTAAAAGTTGCCTTATATTATAGTTTAAAAATATTAATTTTTTAATTCATTAAAATATAGCCACTTTGCGCACTTTGTTACTGTTTCCATGTAAAAGTTCCAACTTTATAAATATATATCTTAAAATCAGAACAGCAAAAATAAAAAAAAAAATCGGTAAAAATCGAGTTTTGGATAAACCTTCTTAAAATTGATAAAATTTAATTATTACAAAATTAAAATTTTAAAAATTATCGAATTTTTTCGTAGACATTAGAAATAATTCCTGAGTGGTTTTTGATGACTTAGAAAAATACATATTTTAATTATAGACTTGGAAACTTTGAATCTATTTGAATTGTGAACAAAGTGAGAAAAAACTATGTCATACCAGAAATCTTGATAAAAAAATGATAAATCAAGATTAGGTTGAATACAACCCTTAAAACTGATAATGTTCAGAGGGTGGAATAAGGGCTATTGTTCAAATCATAACGGAGACACGTGCTAGAGAGAAAAGAAAAAAGACAACGAAATCAGACTGCAGAGTTTGAGAGCCACTTGAATCCCTTAGCAACGTTGTCAGATTATGAATCCCAAAATCATACCAGTTGACCAGGATTGATAAAAAAATCTTTACAATCTCAAACATCACAAAACTACAAATTATAATTTTTATTTTATCCACCATTATATTAATTTGAATAATAAAAAGCACATGTCACCGTCTGGTTTAAAAATTATCATTTCTTTCGATTAAAAAATTAATCAAACCAAACTAATGTCGTTCGCTTGTTTAATATCCCTATCTCAATTCCTTTGAAAATGATCCTTACCGTGTGTAATTTGATACAAATATATCGGTATGAAACTTGACACAAATGTCACTATCATGATGAAAACCATATATAAAAAAAACTCCATAAAACTTTGTTATTGGACATTATGAAAAAATACATTTACCATTATATCTTTATGTTGTGGCTATTATCAAATCAATATACCCTAATCAGTGTATTGCAATCGTAAAAAATGTAATAAAAACAGGTTCCTATTGAAGCCAATTTTATATTCGAATTAGTATTCTAACGAGTAGCAATCATTTCCACTGGTAATAAATGTTTTACTAGTCAATAAAACCAGAAATTGAAAATCCTCTCACAATTTTAAAAATCGTTAAAGAGTCGTTAAAATCTCTTATCGGTGAAAAAATATATCTATATGATCTCGTTAATGAGAACCACTGAGAGCTTAGAAACCCAGACAGGTACCAGTCTTTTCTTGTAGCAGGAAGGGGTTACCTGGACGTTAGGTGTAGTCAAAAGATATTCAACAACTCAACATGTGTAATGACACCATGCAAGCCGACAATAATCATTCCTTTATCTCTGAGCGCACGTATCTTGTTCTCACATCACTGTGTTATTTTCTTAAACAATTTTCCTATAGTGACAGAAAATGGACAATACAAAAAATCTATGGTGTTTTTTTTTTATCATCGCTTATTGATCTGCGTCCAAAAAAACACATCTAATCAATGTTAGTTATCAATTTTGACTTATTAGCATTTCGTATACTAAATTTTGACATTATGTTTTTTATTATAATAACAAATACAGTGGCGTAACTATTAAGGGGCAAAGTGGGTCAATGCCCCGGCTCTCAGTCAACTTTAATAAACCTTTTTTTTAGAAAAGAATTTATAAAATTTTAGAATTAAAAAAAATTGCAAGAAATAATTGAAATTAAACAAAAAAATGGCTGATTTTTCAAATTAATTGAAAAAAAAAGAAATCAATTAAAAATTGGGGAAAGTAATTTAAAAACTCATAGAAATGTTTTAAAAATATAGAGATTAATTTAAAATTGAGAAAATTACTTGAAAATCTTAAAAATAAATTGAAAAAAATTGAATAATGAAAAATTAGGGAAAATAATTGTAAATTGAAAATTGAGATACATAATATAAAATTGAAAAATATGATTAAATTTGGATAAAATAATTGACAAAATTACATAATATATTTTAAATGAAGGAAAGTTAAAGAAAATTTCAGAAAAATACTTAAAACTTTCAGAAGTTCATTGAAAAAAAAGAAAATAATTAAAAATTAGAGAAAATAAATGAAACAAAATAAACATAATTTAAAATTGAAGAGAAACTTTTTTAATTAAACAAAAATAATTAACAACTTTTTGGAAATTACGAAAAAGAAGAAAAGTAACTGAAAATTGAAGAAAACAATATAAATAATCATATAAGTAATTAAAAATTGAATGAAATAATTGAAATCTCAGATAAATAGTTTAAAATTTTGGAAATGATAAAAGAAATGAAAAAAATTGAAAATTAAAGAATATCAATTTTGGAAAATAATAAAAAATAATTTTACAGTTTGAAACTTGATGAAAATAATTAAAATATGAAACAAACATTGATAAGTTGTAAAAAATAAATCACATTTGAGTAAATATTAAAAAAATTACAGAATTTTGTTTAAATAAACAAAAATAATTGAAATTTGAGAAAATTACATGAAGATCTTAGAAATCAATAATTAAAAAATATGAAATAACTTAAAATGGAAGAAAAGCATACTGAAGTAAGCTAAAAATAAATGACATTTACGATAATTAAAAAAAAAAGATTTTGAAAAAGAAAACAAATGAAAATAATTAAAGATTGAAAAAAATAATTGAAATTTTAGAAAAAAAATTAAAAATTTTCGACAATGAGAATAATAATTAACAATCGAGAAAAATAATAGAAAAATCTTAAAATTAATTCAAAATTGAATAAATCATTTAAATATGCTGAAAATAATTTAAATTTATGAAGAAAATAATTTAAATATTGAAAGATTGAAAATTATATTTTACATTAAATAAAATTTGAGAAAAATAATTGATGAAAATAATAAATGAAATTTCAGATAAGCAATTGAAATTTTGAAAATTAAGCCAAAAGAATGAAAATAATTCAAAAGCGGAGAAAATCATGTAAAATTACAGAATTTGTTTTTAAGTAAATGAAACTAATTAAAGAATCGTTTAAAAACATTAAAAATTGAAGACAATCTAAATTTGAGATAATAACCGAAAAAGGAGTTATTTTATACAAAACTTGCAGCAAATCATTGAAATATGAAAAAAACAGTGATAAGTTGTAAAAAATGAATTACATTTAAGTACAATAATGGGAAAAATTACAGAATTATTTTTAAATAAACAGAAAATAATTTAAATTTGAGAAAAATGAATGGAGATCTTAGAAATCAATTGAAAAAATGAGAATAACTTAAAATTGGAGAGAAAAATTAAAAAAAACTAAAATTAAATGAAATTTACGATAATTTATAAAAAAAAATGGGAAATTATGAAAACATCTGAAAATAAGTAAAAATTAAAGAAAATAATTGAAATTTGAGAAAAAAAACTTAAAAATTCTAGAAAATAATTTTAGACAATGAGAATAATAATTAACAATCGAGGAAAATAATAAAAAAATCGTAAAATTAATTCAAAATTGAAAAAATCATTCAAATATGCTGAAAATAATTCTAATATTGAAAGATTGAAGATTATTTTTTACATTAAATAAAATTTAAGAAAAATAATTGATAAAATTGTAGAATATATATGTATGTTTAAAAAAGGAAAATAATTACAAAATTACTTGAAAATTTTAATTAAAGAGTATAATTAAAAACTCGCAAAAATCATCGAAAATTGATGAAAATAATATATAATATTTCAGATAAACAATTGAAATTTTCAAAAAGTATGCCAAAAGAATGAAAATAATTCAAAAGCGGAGAAAATAATATAAAATTACAGAATTTGTTTTTAAGTAAAAGAAAATAATTGAAAAATCGTTTAAAAAATTAAAAATTAAAGACAATAACCTAAGTTAGAGATAATAACTGAAAATTTAGAAAATTAATTGAAATATAATAAAAATACTAAAAGATGTAGAAAATAATTAAGAAATGAGTTTTTTAATCGAAACCTTAAGAAAATCATTCAAATATGAAAAAAACAATGATAAGTTGTAAAAAATAAATCACATTTGAGTAAAATAATTGGAAAAATTACAGAATTATTTTTAAATAAACAGAAAATAATTTAAATTTGAGAAAAATATATGAAGATCTTAGAAATCAATTGAAAAAATGAGAATAACTTAAAATTGGAGAGAAAAATTAAAAAAAACTAAAATTAAATGAAATTTACGATAATTTATAAAAAAAAATGGGAAATTATGAAAACATCTGAAAATAAGTAAAAATTGAAGAAAATAATTGAAATTTGAGAAAAATACTTAAAAATTCTAGAAAATAATTTTAGACAAAGAGAATAATAATTAACAATCGAGGAAAAGAATTGAAACATAATAAAATTAATTCAATATTCCAAAAATAATTCAAATATGCTGAAAATAATTCAAGATTGAGAAAAATAATTGAAATTTATTATGAAAGTTGAAAAACGAATAAGTGATCTTAGGAAGGTAAAATTGAATAAAACTTCAACAATTTCGTCAAATTATCATAGCGACGTTTCCTTGGCTAGGTTTGCCAACCTCTTCAGGCTAAAATATTTATTTAAATTTTTTTAATTCACACCTCACTAACAAAATGGTTTACAAACATGTTTCAAAAATTTTTTTAAAATAATAAGTAAATAACAAACATGTTTTACCTTCACACACACAACAAATAAACTTCCGTCACTCTACGTCAAAAAATTCGTTAAACATTAAAATTAAATTCGTTAAAAATTAATTTAATCTCGTCAAATGTCTTAAAGACAACCATCGTTGGTCGATTATTATGAAAATAGTTTAAATATAAAAGAATGAAAACAGTAAATAAAAGTTGAGCTAAATAATAGAAAGATTATAGAATATTTGTTTAAACAATGAAAATAATTACAAAATTGCTTGAAAATTTTAATTAAAGAGAATAATTGAAAAATCACAGAAATAATCGAAAATTGATGAAAATAATAACTGAAATTTCAGATAAAAAATTAAAATTTTTGAAAATTGTGCCCAGAGAATGAAAATAATTAAAAATCGGAGAAAATAATATAAAATTACAGAATTTATTTTTAAGCAAAAGGAAATAATTGAAAAATCTTTTTAAAAATTGAAAATTAAAGACAATAATTTAAATTTGAGATAATAACTAAGAATTTAGGAAATTAATTGAAAAATAATGAAAATATTAAAAGATGGAGAAAAAAATTGCAAAATAATAAAACAAAATGGAAATTGAACAAAAGAATTGAAAATTGAGATACATATTTGAAAGTTCAGTAAATTAATTCAGAAATTATGAAAATGATTAAAAATTGAAAATAATAATTGCAAAATGACAAAAATAATGGCAAGTTAAAAAAGTAAATTTAAATTTGCGATGAATAATATAAAATTAAGAAATAAATAATTAAATTGATTTTATGTCAAGGCAAAAATAATTAAAATTGAAAAAGTGATTGAGAAAACTACATAAAATAATTGAAATTTGAGGAAGGTAAATTTAAGTTTTAGGGAATCAATTTAAAAACAATTAAAATAATTAAGGATTGTAGAAAGTAGTTAAAAAATGATAAAAAAATAGTACAAAATTGTATATTAAGTAATTGAAATCATAATAGAAAAGAATTATTAAAAATTGAAGAAATTTTTAAATCACTTCAATTTAGTATTTTAGAAACGTAGATTAATTGAACTTTTAATCAATGCAAGTTCACATTAACTGAAATTTGAAGAAATTAAAATTGCTATAAATTTAAAATTTGAAAACATTTTAAAAAGATGAAATATAATTTAAAATTTTTAAAGAAAAAAATATCTAGTGACAAATATCAGGTGTAGACAGAATGAATGAATGAATTAAACTTGTAAATTATTATATATAATTGGGGCCCCATTTTCCTTTTTGCCCCAGGACCCTTGCATCCCCAGTTACAACACTGAATAAATATCCACAGGTATTGAGATGTTTCCCCTAAAGTTCATGTTTTAAGAATACAACAACAATATTGAATATGATGGTTTGAACCATTTTTTCATACGATCCTTATTATAAAAGATTCAAGATTCGGATTTCACACTCTCTCTTAATTATACTAATTTCACTTCCATTTTTCGCAATACTGGACAAACACCATAGAGAAAAAGAGAGAGAGAGAGAAAAATAAAGCATTGTTGTGGTTCTAGTCCTTACACAAGAACAATCAAATGATGTAATATTTATAACGCGCATCACATCTAATTTTATGATATCTAGGTTATTAGTCGTTAATGTTAAGGCTACGCTGTGTTCCTTGTACTCATTACAATAATTTTCTCAGGTTTCTTTTTTTAACAGACAATCTATTTTTACATCACATCTTTTTCTGTACACCGGTTTCTTTAAAATGTCCAATAATATTCGTAATGATTGATTTTCAATACGGACAATATCTTTAAAATTAGTCCCTGCTGTTTTCTGTATTGAAAATGGCATTCGTGCAATTTCGTACAGAAAATTGTCAAAGTCTTTCTTTTTGTAAAAATTGAAGTTAGCCGGGTATCTTTTGGTAAAAAAAAACTACTGTATGTGGCACAACAACCCTCGGTATTTCATCAAATTGTTAGCCGAAATACCGGGGGGTTGTTATATTATTATGTTTTTTCACAACCAAAACAAAAGGATTACCTTGATCTGGCTATATCTCCTAAGAGGAAACATCATAAGAAATTGGTTCTCGTTTTTTACCAATGTTTGTTGTCCTTGTTAGTCGTAACACAGGATTAAAAAATCGAAATTAGAGATATTACCAAAATAACAAATTATTAATTGCAGCAAACATAACTAAAGCACATTTCTACAACTTTCTTACTGAACTTTTCAAATGTTTCCACATATAGTCGTGAGTACCGGTACTAGTGTTAAGCAAGGCCAACTTTAAACCACTTCTATTGTGGCCTTGTCCATTTAAATTTAAAAGCCAAGTTGAGAAAGCGTCAATTTACCTGATATACTGAATGTATCCATGCCTGGCATCCTCCAGGAGGAAACCAGGATTCCTCATGCCTATATTCTCGAAAACCATCAAATCACTGCTTGAGATGCCGCATTAGAGATGCACTTATTCCGAATAAACAACAGCTGAAAATCACCTTCAAACCCTTCAAGAGAATCCTCTTCTTGGAAGGTTTCTCACTACCGATCAGGAACTATCCGAAGGGAACTGCACAACACAGAACATCACATCGAATCATTCCAAAATCCACCAACCACTTTTATCCAACTCTTGATACTCCCAAGATTCACTTTTCACAAGAAAGCATCACTCACACGTGGCGCATGTTTATCCTGACTTTTTAAATTGATATTCCAAAAATCGACCAACTTCACATGCAGCACTTGTCAACGAGGATTGAGAAAACATCAATGCGGTTAATCAAAATCTGAAATATATTTTCAGTTTCAATGGCAACATGCATTGTTGAGGATTGTGAAAGAGGTGTTGGAAGTGATATAAGGTAACTGGTGACTTTTCTCTTTAAAAATCAGTTTTGTGGGGATTTTTTTTTTTTTTTTTTTGAGTGTTGACAGAGGCGGAATCGAGTACGCGACACGTGCGCGCGAGTCGGCGAACGCGAGGCGACTGAAGCAGAGAGCGAATCAGAGGAGAAAGAACCAAAGAACGACAGTGTGTTGTCCCCACCAAGTGCCGGTTGCCTCGACCTAACCTCACCTTTCACGGTGCCGAAACGCAGCGCGGTCGATCCTCTGAAAGACCTCAAGATCTCGCAGACTAAAACAACTAAAGTGAGAAACAGGAGACGAGAAATGCTAATATCAAGTCCTATGGCACGGTAACACATTTTCCCGGTCTGACATTGTGCAAATTTACACACATTGTTTGGTCACCTTGAACAAGTGTCAAACCTCTTTTGGCCAATAACCTTTTTAAATTCAGTTATGTAGCCTCGTCAGTGACATTTCCTTACGATCCACTTTTCTAATTGGACAAATTTCTACAAAAGGTGCAACACTGAGAGAAAACTACAACAGACGAATTTGCTTCATTTTTATCTATTACTTGAGATGTGTATAGTTTGTAAAGGCTCATTTTATAAGGAAACCTGGAAAATTTACTACAATGAGAAACTGTAAAAAACACGGAATATTGGAACCGGAATCGGTAAAATTAGTTTAAAAAGTTTGTTAAGAATTCTTTAAGGAATGATGGAAAATTTTCTAAAAGGTGCATTGGTGACAAAAAACTACAGAACAAAATTCATTTTTATCTATTACTTGAGATGTGTATATTTTCTAAAGGCTCATTTTATAAGAAAACCTGGAAAATTTACTACAATGAGAAACTGTAAAAAACACGGAATATTGGAACCGGAATCGGTGAAATTAGTTTAAAAAGTTTGTTAAGAATTCTTTAAGGAATGATGGAAAAATTTCTAAAAGGCGCATCAGTGACAAAAAACTACATTTATTTTTATCTATTACTTGAGACATGTATTTATGTATATTTGGTAAAAGCTGTTTTTATAAGAAAACCTGGAAAAATTTCTGCAATGTGGAGCAGTGAAAAAACACGGAATTTTAAAACCGGAATCTATAATATTAGTTTAAAAAGTTTATTCAGAACTCTTTACGGAATGATAGAAAAGTTTTTACAAGATGCATCAATAACAAAAAACTACAAGACAAAATTCATTATTATCTATTACTTGAGACATGTATTTATGTATATTTGGTAAAAGCTGTTTTTATAAGAAAACCTGGAAAAATTTCTGCAATGTGGAGCAGTGAAAAAACACGGAATTTTAAAACCGGAATCTATAATATTAGTTTAAAAAGTTTATTCAGAACTCTTTACGGAATGATAGAAAAGTTTTTACAAGATGCATCAATAACAAAAAACTACAAGACAAAATTCATTATTATCTATTACTTGAGACATGTATTTATGTATATTTGGTAAAAGCTGTTTTTATAAGAAAACCTGCAAAACTTTCTGCAAAGCGAAGCAGTGAAAAAACACGGAATTTTAAAACCGGAATCTATAATATTAGTTTAAAAATATTGTTAAGAATTCTTTAAGGAATGATGGAAAAGTTTCTAAAAGGTGCATTGGTGACAAAAAACTACAGAACAAAATTCATTTTTATCTATTACTTGAGATGTGTATATTTTGTAAAGGCTCATTTTATAAGAAAACCTGGAAAATTTTTTGCTATGTGAAGCTGTGAAAAAAACCGAATATTGAAACCCGAATCGGTAAAATTAGTTTAAAAAGATTGTTAAGAATTCTTTAAGGAATGATGGAAAATTTTCTAAAAGGTGCATTGGTGACAAAAAACTACAGAACAAAATTCATTTTTATCTATTACTTGAGATGTGTATATTTTGTAAAGGCTCATTTTATAAGAAAACCTGGAAAATTTACTACAATGAGAAACTGTAAAAAAATAAATACCGGGCAAGTGCGAGTCGGACTCGCGCACGGAGGGTTCCGTCCACGAACTTAAAAATGGATTGAAAACATTTTTTTAATTATTTATTTTTAATGATTCATTTCAATAATTCCTTAGTTACTTATTATTTGAATTATTTGAATAATAATAAATTACAACCATAATTTTGTTACTTTTATTGAAATTTATAATTTTTATAAGATATTTATAAGATTTTTATCAAATTAAAAACTTCCAGGCAAATAGACCGAGATTTTTTATATAATTTTAAATTTTAAGGAAAGAAATTTTTTTTAAAAATTGCTTAATTTTAAACTTTTAAAGTAATTTAAACATAAATATAAACATTTTGTACAAAAAAATAATCTGAAACTATAAAATATTGTAGCTGTTTAGAAGAAAAACATTTTTTTTGGTAAAATTTCAGTTTTTTGGAAAAAATGTTATGACAATAAATTGAAACCACAATTTTTATGGTTTTATAAAAAATTCTGCATAAAATTACACATTTTTAACCAATTCCCAACCTTTCAGGATAAATACGCTCAGCTCTAGCATAGGGGTTTTTTGTCATTTTTCAACTTTTCATTAATAACTTTTGAAAATTAAGTCCAGCAACGTTCGCTATATTTTTCCTGTAATCTACACGTAAAAATACATAAGTCTACCAAATTTCAACTCTCTATCTCAAATAGTTTGGCCGCTAGGGGGGGAAGGGGGGGTAATGGTTTTGGGCGACGGACAAACGAGTGAAAACATAAGGGTTCCGTTTGGACACTTTGTGTACGGAACCCTAAAAACACGGAATATTGGAACCGGAATCGGTGAAATTAGTTTAAAAAGTTTGTTAAGAATTCTTTAAGGAATGATGGAAAAATTTCTAAAAGGCGCATCAGTGACAAAAAACTACATTTATTTTTATTTATTACTTGAGACATGTATTTATGTATATTTGGTAAAAGCTGTTTTTATAAGAAAACCTGGAAAACTTTCTGCAAAGTGAAGCTGTAAAAAAACACGGAAAATTGAAACCGGAATCGGAAAAATTAGTTTAAAAAGTATGTTAAGAATTATTTACGGAATGTTGGAAAAGTTTCTAAAAGGTGCATCAGTGACAAAAAACTACAAGACAAAATTCATTTTTATCTATTACTTGAGACATATATTTATGTAAATTTGGTAAAAACAGTTTTTATAAAAAAAAAAACCTGTAAAATGTAAAAGTCCGGGAAATATCAGGGAAAATTTCTCTCTTAAATTGAAAATATTAAAATTTCACCTAGACAAGAATTGAGCAGTTCTATATTCTTTTAAAGTCGTTTAAAATAGCCTATGCAAAAGATTTTATTAATTATGACATATGTTCTTGTATTTCTTTTCTATTATAAAACTGAAAACTTTTATGTATTAAAATAATCTGCAGCGCGATTGTTTTAAGCCAATTTCAGATTATTAAAATTCAATTTGATATAAAAAAAGAGCGTTGCAGATTAATTTAATCCAAAACAATTTTCTGTGTTTATTAAAAATGTAATAAAACTAATACTACTTTTAAGCAGGGCTGTTATTGATTTAAATTATGATTTAAATCAGAAAAACTTTTAAATTTTCCGGATGTCTAATACTGCATGTATAAAACATCGCAAACCATAAACAAAACCCACAAATTTATGCCTAAATCTTAAAAATTTTAATTTTAATATTTTAATCTTTATAAAATTTAAAAAATCATGCTAATTCAGATAATCAAAACACCTACGATTAACAAATTTTTGGTATGAAGGTAGCAAAAATAGTATAATATTTTTATTTCTTTAAGTCATTCAAATTTTAAAAAATTCCAAATATCAATAAACTTATATTCCAATTTGTTCCAAGTTTTAAATTTCAATTCAAATTTAAATGCATATTAATTCATGCAAAATAATTAAATAATATATTTGATTATTTTCCAAATTCTCAATAATCCTTTTATTACTTCTTACAATATTTCTAAGAGATATTACTTTTTTTTAGCTGTTTAATTTTTATCTTATAATTTCTTATTTTTACACAATTTGAAAATTTTTTTTCCTTTTACTTTTTATATATTTTTGGACTTGTCTTTTTATTTTAGGAGTTTCATTAATTTTCTTCTTTTTATGTAAATTATTTATATTATTTTACACAATTTTGTTATAATAACTATAATAAGATTAATAAATTGTTATAGTAATTTTGTTATAATAACTATAATAAGATTAATAAATTGTTATAGTAACTAAACTTTTTATTTCGTTAATTTTCATACTTATTTCCATATTTTTAAAAATAAACATGCTTATTTTTTTGTTCTCACATCTTGTTTATTGTTAGTGACATTTTATGCAAACTTACTTATTCTTTCATAAAATTTTTCAATTTTCTTTAATTTTTCTAATTTTATTGTTGGACTTCTTGTAAGTATAATATTATAAAAAAATTTTGGGTTTAATTTGCCTAAACTATTTTATTTTTAAAGGATTTTTAAATTTCTTTTGTGACATTTTTATTTATTTTGTTACATACATTTTTTAATTTTATTTTTATTAATTCTAATTTATTAGTATATTCTAACAAAATTTTTTTTTGTTGTACTTTTTATATTTTTTTACAGTTCATTAGATTAAGGAAAAAAGCATTTCTCCATTTTCTGTCTATGTATTTAATTTTCTTGATGTTTTACTTTTTTTTAAGTCCTTCCTGGCATTTTAATTAATTCTTTAATTTTTCTCCTAATTGCAGTTGGGATCGCGTTGTCAAAGAAAAAACTTTTTTTTTTAAAAAAAGGTCTCATATTTAATTTTAAAATCACTCTAAATTTTACTTTTAAACTTCAAAGTCAACATAAAACCTAATTTTGAGTTTCAATAACTTTTTGCAAATTCTTAATTCGATGTAAAAGTTGTGAAAAAAGCATATTCATTTATACGTTTATTACACTATATTTTTTATTAAATAAACAAAACTAACTAAATTCACAAAGTTTAAAATTGAAAAAGAATCTTTTGTTCACAATATATCTATTTCTCATAAGTACTAGCAAATTGTCGAAAGTCAAAATGACGATTTATCGTCACTAAGCAGAGAAAAATGATGATAAATCGTTTAGAGAGCAAGCATTATTCTGAAATGGTATTACGGCGTGATTGATGTAAGTGGATGAAATGATCCATTGAACTCAAGTCTCCAAACCCATTTATAACAAAAGTTCTTCACTCAACTTTTCCCCATATATATTTTGTTAAATTCCAGACTATAGGAAAAAATTTTGCAAAACTGTAATTTCAATTTTATTACATACACTAAAAATCTAAATTATTCATTTATGAACAACATTTTAATTAGGATTTCACTAACGGACAAAATTGTGGGACTACTTACAAAAAGGGATTAAAAACATGACCGTGTTAAAATGTTGATAATTCTATTAGATACTAACAAATTAAAAACTTTTATGTACCATTGGAAAGCTTGTAAAATTTGCCGTTAAATGGTCCTATTTTAAAGCTTTTTTGGTTAATAGAAACAGACATTTAATGCGAAAATGACAAGTGGATTTTTCGTTTTTTGTGAATTTTCATTGTTCAAGTTTGACGAGCAGCATTTTCTGGATGACCAATTGGAAAATTTTGAAATTAAGCTACATCAAACCTTGAACTTTTAACTTTAAAATAAGCCTAAGAAAACTTAAATATCTCGAATGGTTCAAAAGTTATACGTAAATGTATGGTACGAGAAAACGCAACGATTTTAGTGCTCGCTCCACTTATAGGCCGAGAGGGGAGGAAACAATGGAATTGTTGCGTCTTCATATAACTTTTGAACCAGTCAAGATATTTTAATGTTCTTTGGCTTATATTAAAGTTAAAAGTTCAAGGTTTGATTTAGCTTAATTTCAAAATTTTCCAATTGCTTATCTAGAAAATGCTGCCCATCAAACTTAAACAATGAAAATTCACAAAAAACGAAAAATTCGCTTATCTTTGAATCTCCGTTTCTGTTAATCAAAAATGCTTTAAAATAGAATCATTTAACGGCAAATTTTATAAGCTTTCCAATGGTGCATACAAATTTTCAATTCGCTAATATCTAACAGAGTTATCAACATTTTAACACTGTCATGTTTTTAATCTCATATTTGTCAATGGTCCCACAATTTTGTCCGGTAGTGCATTTGAACAAAAAAAAAAAAAAGTGTGTTTGCCGTGCGTAAATTTCACAAACATTTGATCATATTTTGATGTTCCCTGAAGCTTATCAACCCCAAGTGGTGTGATGCAACAAAATACTCACGACTCTATGGTATATATATATATATATAAATATATATATATGTTGGTGGCACGCACAAAGAATGGCCTTGAGTATTTTCCGTCATGCATTTTATTCTTTAGCTAAATGCCACAACCTCGGAAAGTCGAGACTCGATTTCAGACAGAAACAAAAAATCAGTTGTTGAGCAATCGTATAATTCCTGTAATTTCCCGAGTCTGTCATTATAATAAATTATAAATTCAGTTCAATAAGTGGTGTATAGGTATTTTAAAACAGAAGCAAATATATATAGTGTACAAGTGTATAGATTTAATCTCACGTGTTCTTTAAAAAAGTAGGAAAAAAAATAGAATTTGCTATGGTATTAGGAGTGTGGATGCTTGGAAACAAAGAGTCTCATCGATCGCCATCAGACTGTGTAAGCTGTTCATCGGCAAGGAAAATCAGATTTGAACCTTTCTTTGTTTACTTTGCAGTCTGCGCCTTTTATTGAAAATAAATCAGTAATTGACGTGAAAAATTGATTGAACACAAGTTGAATGCATTCTGGGCGCTATTTTAAAATTCCTTAGATAATTTCAATGCCATTTCCAAAAATATCGAATTTGTATCTATAGATATGCCATATATATATATCAGACACTGATGATTAGTTTCTTATATTCAGAGGAGACAGGGGCAAGTTGGGACATTAAAATTTATTCTCTTGATCTGAATTAGTGAAAAATCTATAACATATTCGAATTAGTGGGAAATTTTACTAATTTTTAGTCACTTTTCCATCAAACTTTAGTATCTATTTCAAATCAATATCTGTAAATTTGAATTAGTGGTTTTCTACTAATGAATTAGCGGAAAGTAAGCTACTACTAAAAAGTAAGAATTTTAGTATTTTTGTAGTAGAGAACTACTAATTTTTAGTAAAAAACTACTAATTGAAAATCTAATTTTCACTATTTCAATTACTAATGAATCATGTAAAAAGCACAGATTGTCAAAATGACATTACGAGAAGTTCTCGATCGAAAAAATGATACGAAATTAAAGAAATGAATAGTAGAATGCTCGTGAGAATGAAAGAATATACGATTTCGATCGATATCGATCGAAAAAAGGAATTTCTCGTATCGAAGTGACACACTAGATAAAAATAATGTGCAAAGTTATTGATGAGGTTGAATGAACCAAAAGTGGCATTGTGCTTGAGTGCGTTCGACTCTAATCAGGTCAAAGAAAGAGGAAGGTGGAAGTGACACATCTTGTTGGGTGCATTATCGATGCGCTGCTCAATGAAGTCATTAATGACTGCCCATTGTCTTCGAGACCCTAAAGACTTCCGTCTTTTCAATCGGAAGGCACGACCATCTCAAGATACATGCATTCAAATACAGCAAACGTTCCACGTCATCTCCGCTTGTACCAAACATCAAGTCTAATCAGTATACAACTACAAAAATCTAATTTTAAAAATCCATGACTTTTCCAAATTTATTTAGAGTGTGAATTAAAAAAAAAGTGATTCCCCATTTTTTGCACTTTTGAGATAATTATGAGTATCATTTTGACACAAAACTTATGTACATATATACAATGAAGGTTGTTTTATCGTTTTATAGTTAATTAAAGTGTTCATTATTAATTTAATTTATTAAGGAGGTTTATCCAAAATACCAATTTCTACAGATTCTTATAAAATTTTATTGACTTATTAAATGCATTACTTCACATGTACTGTTACAATTTTATTGAATTTTACCGTTCTGTTTTTAAGATATAAATTTATAAAGTTGGGACTTTTACATGCAAACAATAACAAAACGCGCAAAATGACTATATTTTAATTAATTAAAAAAAACACAGTTCTACAATTTTTTTTTAAAAACTAATATATTCTAAACTGTAATATAATACAACTTTTACAACAATATTTAATTAATTTACCGTACCGTTGTTAAGAAAATGTTATTCAAGGTAAGTAATTCTTCACTTTTTTTAAATAATCAGGAAGGAGAAATTTTAGCTTGAAATTTTCAACGGAAATTTTTTTTTTCAATAAAATTTGTTTGTGTAATGATTTTAGCTACAAAATACTATTTAGAAACCAAATTATAAGAAGAAATGAAATTAAAAAAATATTGACTATCATGGTCCGATAGAATGAGAACCGCTTCAGGGTATAATCGTCCTTTGTTAAAATTTCTTTAATTTTAGCTGTTGTACAAAATAACATTTACTAATGTTTGTTTTGTATAGCGGAGTGGACCCCAAGATGGACAGGGCCCCAAGATGGATAGGGCCCCAAGATGGATATTTCGTATAAAATTTTTGTTTATGGTGGCAGCGCCTTACGCTTTTTGTCATTTTTGTTGTTTGTCTAGACGAAGATTTTGATGCACATTTGAAGAAAAAAAACCAGTTGGTTTTTCATCTATACATGCCACGTAATTTTGGGTCTAAAAAAGTTTTGTAACAGTTTTTTCTTAAGTTTGTAAAGTTACTTAAATTTATGATTTAGAATGAGTATTTAACGTTATAATATTCTTTATTTATCGTATAATAAGATCCTAAAATAATTTTACTAGTTCAGTGTTCGTATATATATTTTTACTGAGGATTAAAAAATGGTGTCATGTACCCTAAGATGGTCAGGCCTCAAATCTCAATGTATTTATTTGCATATTTTCGATTTTACACTTTTTTTAATAATTTTTTGAGACAATTAATTAAAATTTTTTATTTTCTACCATAAAATGTGATGTTATCGTTAGAGAATTTGATATATCTATATTTTTCGATATTTTATTACTTTTTACTGTTAAGCTATTAGATTGAAGTTTTAGGAAATGTTATTTCCTGATAAATTCCGTAAAATGATTAAAAATTAGGTTAAGAATTGTTACAGGATGTTAATTTTTTAGACCGAAAATTTTAACAATTAGAAAAAACGCTTTAAAAAAGGTTTATGTTCAAAATAAAATTTTATCTCTGTGGCCATAAGTTACCTTATAAATGTACTTTCATCCGGTATAAAATATTTTAATATATTTTATTTGGTTTGGATTCTACAGCAATAAGACGAAAGAGTGTCAGTCTCTCTGAGGAATTTAATTTGTCAAAATTACAGACAAAAAAAAATTTCTTAATAAGAATGTAGATAAATGAAATTACAATTCTAAGAAAAAGAGTTAAATTAAAAAAACAAAAATCATATTTTGCAAAAATAATAATTTCACATTGAAGAAAATAATTAAAAATGAAAAACTTTTATTTTAAAAAATTAAAGAAAATAATTGAAATTTGCAGAAATTGAATTTAAAATGTAGGGGAAAAATAAAAAAAATAATGAAAATAATTAGAAATTGAAAAAAATTTTTGAAAAATGATAAAAATAGATGAAAATTGTAGCTAATAATTAAAATCATAATAGAAAAGAATTGCTTAAAATTGAAGAAATTTTTAAATAAATTTTAAATTTATTTATTTTAAATTTTACCTTTTTATTAGTTAATTTTTCAATTTAAATTATTTTCTTTTATTACAAATATAGCTTGTAATCTTTTCAATTATTTTTTAACAAACAAAAATTATATTCTTCAATTTGTAATTATTATCAGTTTTTTGCAAATAATTTCTCGGATTTTTTATTATTTTCAATATTTTTTAATTAATTTCCTAGATTTTAAAATATTTTTCTCAAATTTTAGTAATTTTTTTCAATTTTTGCAATTATTTTGTCTACCTTTTAATTAAATATATATTAATTAGTTTTTAATTTATATCCTAAATTTTTATTTATTATCTTAAATCTAAGTTACTGTATCCACATTTTATTTTACAACATTATATATTATTTTTAATATTTGTTGATTAATTCCAAAAAGTTCATTTATTTCTCTGAAATTTTCATTACTTTTTTCAATTTTCAATTATTTCTATCATTTTTAAATTATTTTTTGCCATTTTCAATTATTTTTTGATTAAATTTGTTTTTCACTTATTTTTTAATTCATTTTCTAATTTTTTTCATTATTTATCTCAAATTTTAGTTAATTTTTCAATTAACAATTATTTTCACCATTCTGCAATTATTTTCTTTTATTGCAAATGTATGTTGTAATTTTTTTTCAAACTAAAATTATTTTTTTCAATTTGTAATTATTTTTATTATTTTGCAAATATTTTCTTCTAGAATTTTTTACTATTTTCAATATTCTTCAATTAATTTTGTAGAATTGAAAATTTTTTCTGAAATTTTAATAATTTTCTTTAATTTTAAATTATTATTGTTATCATTTGCAATGAATTTCTTCAGTTTTTAATTATTTTTATTATTCCTCAATTAAATTCTTAAATTTTCAATTATTTATCTCTTTTTTTCATTTTATCTCAAATTTGCATTATTTTCTTCGATAAAATTTTGATTATTTCTATAATATTGTAATTATTTTCCTAAATTTGAAATTCTTGAAATCATTTTGTAGTAAGTACTTTCTTTTACTTCACAAATATTCTGTATTTTTTAAAATTATTTTTCTAAAATTGCAGTTAATATCTACAAATTTGAACTATTTTGATCATTTTTCAAAAATTTTATTCAATGATTCTGATTATTTTTCAATTTTTACCCTAAATTTGAAATTAAAAATTTCCACAAGTTTCAATTATTTTCATTATTTTTTTCAAATAAAACTTTTTTAGTGTTAACGATTTCTTTCAATATCAAATTAGTTTCATTATTTACTAATTAACTTTCAATTTATTTTATCATTTTTTACTTATTTTTACAAAATATGATTTTTGTTTTTGAAATTGTAATTTTTTTCTTCAAATTACAATTAATTTCTTCAATATCAAATTATTAATGTCAATTTGTAATGTCAAATAATAGAAGGACGTATCATCAAATTTGTTAATTTACTTATCACTTTAATTATTTTCATCGTTTTCCATAATCATTTTCCAAATAATTTTCAATATTAAAAAACTTGTTTCATCCTCCATCAATTTTTATTCAATTTTTATTTACAGTTTTCATATTTTAGTTGTATTTTTCAAGTATTTAAATGATGTTCTTCTATTTTTAATCTCTTTCTTTTATATCAAATAAATTTTGTAATTTTCTCTTTTTTTTCTTAAATTTCCATAATTAAATTTAATTTCCAATTATTTTTATCCTTTTTCAAGTAGTTTTGTTTGTCTCAAATATATTCCACCATTTTTAGAATTATTTTTTACACATTTTTATTAAATTTTTCAATTTTCAATTATTTCTATCTTATCATTTTTCAATTAGTGTTTGTCGTTTTCAATTATTTTTTAATAAATTCTCTAATTTTTTTATTATTTATTTCAAATTCCAGTTATTTTTTCAATTTACAATTATTTTTATTATTCTGCGATAATTTTCTTTTATTACAAATATATGTTGTAATTTATTCAATTATTTTTCACAAATAAAAATTATTTTCTTTAAATTTTATTATTTTTATTACTTTGCAAATATTTTCTCGAATTTTTCACTATTTTCAATATTCTAATTAATTTCCTAGATTTTAAAATATTTTTCTCAAATTTTAGTAATTTTCTTCAATTTTCAATTATTATTTTTATCATTTGCAATCAATTTCTTCAATTTTTAAGTATTTTTACTATTCCTCAATTAAATTCCTAAAGTTTGTAATTATTTATCTCCTTTTTCACTTATTTTTTTCAATTTTAATTTTCTTTTATCATTTTTCAATTATTTTATCCACCTTTTAATTAGATAAATTAATTATTTTTCAAATAATATCCTCAATATCGTTTTATTATCTCAAATCTAAGTTATTGTGTTTACTTTTCAGTGTTTTAATAATTTTTAAATTATTTTCCTCAAATTTCAATCAAATTCGTGGATTTTTAATTTTGTTTTTTTTTGTTTAATTTGTAATAATTTTCACAAATTTTGCATTATTTTGATTATTTGTTAATTAATTCCAAAAATTTACTCGAAATCAGATAAATAGTCAAGTTTTGCGTTACAATAGTAACGTTAATTAAGAAACTCTTTAATAAATTAATATTGTTTTATTTCTCTTCTCCCCCTCCGTCACCCCGGCCAATATTAAGAGTGCAGATGGCAAAAATTTACAAATCGCCGCCCCTGGTCAAAATGATAATGACTTTATAATAATTATTGAGGGTTTAATGAAAATAGAAATTCCTTCTCACAATTATAGGGAAAATAGATATAGACGTAGGTAGAGTGAGAAAATAAATAGGCTTGGAGAATTATAAGGTAAATGACCTGTGTTTGAATACCACACCCTTACCCCTATATGTGAATTGAATCGATGGTAAACCTAAACCCCATTGAGGACGTGTATGTATGTATAATGTATATACGGAAGAGCGTAACCTTTGTTATTATCAGGTTTGAAGGGAACTGAACAACTATGCAGGAAGCATACGCGAACATTAAATTGATAGAAATAAAAATGAAAAGAGTAAAGAAGGGTATGCGGGTAGATTAACAGGAAATTAAGTGGTACCAAAGCCAATGCTCTTGATCTGATTACATTACGTAATTTTACATTAGGTAATGTTTGATTAAGATTAGGTAATGCAATCTCTTTTATAATTTCACGCATAAAAGAGAGAAAATAAATTAACGTAATCGTAATATCAGTATATATCAAGTTTTATATATATATATCTATATAAAACCAACTCTTGATAATGCAACATGCGACTACTGATAATGATTATAAACATGTTTTATTATTAATGCCGATAAAATTTCAATTCTTGAGATTTATTTATAGCCATTGATATTATACTGTTATAATTTTATTGGAAATTGTTCTTATGTAATATAGAATATATGTTTTCATAGTGTAACATAAAATGGTGCAACTTTATACAAACGACTTTTGTCTCTTAATTAAAATTTGGGGGAATAATTTTTTTAAATTTTGAGTACAATTATGCGTTTGTGACTTTAATCCGAGGTCTATCATAAATATGGTAAAAGATAACCCAAAACATTTTTTCCGAGTAGCATCATGAACTTTATCATGCAAACTTGTAAAAAAAAAGCTCAGAGGCGGTTTCTGCACGCGGTGGTTCAATTTCTTTTACTCCGAGGCTCAACTGGACATTCATCCTATAATTACTCAAGTTGCATCAATTTTCTGAAGAGACGTTTCAAATGAATATTGTTCGTAAATAAATAGTTTTCTATATTAAATTTAACTTACACTTACAGATACAGAATGACTCTAAACTTGTTTCGATCACCTGCTCCACATATAATGCTCAAGGATGCCCAACTTTCTCGAATGTCCGCCTGGGGAAGCTTCTAGTACCCAAAGGGTTAAAGATGCAACAAAAGAAGTGTAGTAATTCAAACGCACAATCTACATTTTTAAAAGAAATGCCCTAAAATGGAAAGAACCAGAAGATTTTGACAATAATAACCAATAAAAAAACCAGGGGCGGCGACTTGTATATGGTACGTCTGCAAATTCCATAGAGCAAAAAATTCGCCCTATGGAATTCCATATGGCAAAATTACTGACAAAAAACAAATTTCTTAATATGAATGTAGATAAAACAATTTACAATTCGAAGAAAATGATTAAAGTTTAAAAAAAACCATATTTTGTAAAAATAATTGAAAAATGACTAAAGAAGTTAAAAATTAATTAATAAATAATTTAACTAATTTGATATTGAAGAAAATAATTAAAACTGAAAAAAGTTTTATTTGAAAAAATTAAAGAAAAGAATTGAAACTTGCGGAAATTGAATTTAAAAATTAGGGGAGAAATTGAAAAATAATGAAAATAATTAGAAAATGAAGAAAATTTTTGGAAAATGATAAAAATAGTTGACAATTGTAGCAAGTAATTAAAATAATAACAGAAAAGAATTATTAAAAATTTAAGAAAATTTTAAATAATTTTAAATTTACTATTCTCAAAGATTAAAGAAAAGAATTGAAACTTAGGAAATTGAATTTAAATATGAGGGGAAAAAATACTGAAAAAAAAATTAAAGAAAAATGCTAAAAAATGATAGAAATAGTTGAAAATTGTAGCAAATATAATTAAAATCATTAAAAAAAAAATTCTGAAAAATTGAAGAAATTTTTAAATAATTTTAAATTTACTATTCTTAAAGTTTTTTTTGATTAATTTGATTAATTATTGATTAATTAAAATTTTAATCAATGAAATTTTTACAAATGTTTATTATTTTCTTCAGTATACAATTATTTCTATTAATTACTTTATTATTAAATTTATTTTTCAATTAATTTTCAATTCCTTTTTCTCATTTTCAATTATTTCTTTATTAATTTTCTAATTTTTTTTATTATTTATCTCAAATTTTAGTTATTTTTTCAATATACACTTATTTTTACCATTCTGCAATTATTTTTTTATATTACAAATATATGTTGAAATTTATTCAATTATTTTTCACAAACTAAAATTATTTTTTTCAATTTTAAATTATTTTTATAAATTTACAAATATTTTCACCAATTTTATATTATTTCCATTATTCTTCAATTAATATCTTAGATTTTAAAATATTTTTCTTAAATTTTAATAATTTTCTTTAATTTCAAATATTATTATTATCATTTTGCAATCAATTTTTTCAATTTTCAATTATTTATCTCATTTTTCAAACATTTTTTCAATTTTCATTTTCTTTTATATTTTTCCATTACTTTCTCTCATATTCAATTATTTTTTTAATTAATTTTGAATTTTTTTAATAATTTATCACAACTTGCACTTATTTTTTAAATATACAATTATTTTTATCATTCTGAAATTATTTTCTTTCATTACAAATATATGTTGCAATTTTTTTTTATTATTTCTCAAAAAATAAAATTAATTTCTTCAATTTTAAATTATTTTTATTACTTTGCAAATATTGTCTCGAATTTTTGATTATTTTCATTACTTTTCAATTATATTTCCTAGATTTTGAAAGATATTTCTCAAATTTTAATAATTTATTTCAATTTTTAATTAGTTTTATTACTTTGCAAGTATTGTCTTGAATTTCGTATTAGTTTCAGTACTCTTCAATTAGTTTTCTAGACTTAAAATATTTTTCTCACATTTTAATAATTTTTTTTATAAATAATTTCCAATTATTTTGTTATCATTTTGCAATCAATTTTTTCAATTTTTTATTAATCTCACTATTCATTCCTCAATTGAATTTTTAAATTTTCAATTTTTTCTCTCATTTATCAAATATTTTTTTCAAATTCATTTTCTTTTATCATTTTGCATTTATTTTCTCCACCTTTTAACTAGATACATTTATTATTTTTTAATTAATTTTGAATTTTTTTACAATTTATTACAACCTGCACTTATTTTTATCATTCTGAAATTATTTTCTTTTATTACAAATGTATGTTGCAGATTTTTTAATTTTTCTCAAAAAAAAATAAAATTATTTCCTTAAATTTTTAATTATTTTCTCTCTAAATCTGAATTAGTGGTTTTCTACTAATCAATTAGCGAAAAGTGAGCTACTATTAAAATAGTAAGAATTTTACTAATTTTTAGTAGAAAACTACTAATCTTGTAGTAGAAAACTACTAATTAAATTAGTAAAAAAATCTACTTTTTTGAAAAGTAAAGTTTCACTATTTCAATTAGTAGTTTTCTACTAAGAATTAGTAATTTCCTACTAAGAATTAGTTGTTTTCTACTAAGAATTAGTAGTTTTCTACTATATGAATTAGAGAAAAATGAGCCATGAATTTGACTAATTCATAGTAGAAAACTACTAATTCTTAGTAGAAATCTACTAATTCAGATTTAGAGAGTTTATTACTTTGCAAATATTGTCTCGAATTTTTTACTATTTTTATTACTTTTTAATTAATTTCTTACTTTTTAAAATATATATCTCAAATTTTTATAATTTTCTTCAATTTTTAAGTATTAATATTATCATTTTGTAATCAATTTCTTCAATTTTTAATTATTTTTATTACTTTGTAAATATTGTCTTGATTTTTTTTATGATTTTCATTACGTTTTAATTAATTTCCTAGATTTTGAAACATGTTTCTCAAATTTTAATAATTTTCTTTAATTTCCAATTATTTTTTTTATCATTTTGCAATCAATTTCTTTATTTTTTTATTAATCTTACTATTCATTCCTCAATTAAATACGTAAATTTTCAATTATTTATCTCATTTATCAATTAGTTTTTTTAGATTGATTTTCTTTTATCTTTTTGCAATTATGTTCTCCACCTTTTAACTAGATATATGAATTATTTTTCAATTAATTTTCTAAATTTTTATTTATTATCTCAAATCTAAGTTACTGTATCCACGTTTTAATTCTTTAATCATTCTTTAATTTTTTTTCTCATATTCCAAATGCTTTCGACAATTTTTGATTATTTTTTTGTTAATTTGCAATGATTTTTACTAATTTTATATTATTTTCATTATTTGTTGATTAATTCCGAAAATTCCCATTATTTTCTTGAATTTACGATTATTTCTATAATGTTGTAATCATTTTTCTAATTTCAATTTTTTTCGACATTTTTCAATTATTTTAAAAAATATGATTTTCGTTCTTCAAATTTTCAATGTTTTAATAATTTTTTAATTTTTTTTCTCAAATTTTAATTAAGTTCGGCAATTTTTTTATTTTTTTAACTTGTAATGATTTGATCTTTGATTTGATCTTATTTCTGAGAATGTCCTCAAAATCAAATAAAATTGTCAACTTTTGAGTTACAATAATTACGCTAATTAAGAAACTCTTTTATTTATTATTGTTTTATTTCTCTCCTCCCCCCCCCCCCCTCGGTCAATATTAAGTTTGCAGAGTTTATTTTTTACAAGTCGCCGCCCCTGAAAAAAACCTATACATAGGTACCTACACTATAAAGATAAATAAAAAGTCTACAAAAGAAATTTAAAAATCCTCTAAATCCAAGTTTCAAAGACTTTGGTTTGAAGTAAAACTAACAATGGTACCCCCAACCCCCCTGTATATTGTATAAATTTTGTTTTTTGAAACTTGGTACCCCTACGTATTTTGAGGCGCTTATTACGAAAATGATAATGAGAATTGTCGCAAATTATTGATTATCATGATGAAAACTATAAAAAACACAATAATGTTTTATGCATTTACATAAAATATTAAAAATTGCTTTATACAAAAGTTGTAATTCTCGTTAAAATATACATTTTGTCTAAATCATTGTTTACTAAAACCAATTAGTTTACGAGAAAAATACAAAAAACCAAAAATCACCGGAATACCAAGTTTCAAAGACATTGGTTTGGAGTGAAACTAACAATGGCACCCTAACCTCCCTGTATTTTGTACTAATTTCCCTTTTACTATACTTTTTAATTAAACAAAAAGGGTAGAAAAAAAGCGTTATCTTCGAACTTTCTTAAAGCACACCTGGCTGAAATTCTGCGGACTCCATAAGCCAAATAGTGACTCATCGTCTTGCGAATTGTTCAGGTACACCAGTTTCAAGATCTGGTTTCATTAGATGATTATGTCGCGATATTTCCATATGTCTCGTTCTGGTTCTCGTTACGGTTTGTGACCGTGTTCACTGAGCATGATGGTAATTTATTACTATTAGGGATAGAAGTCCTAGGATCAGAAAGACCTTGTTTCATCTCCCTCCCCCTATATCTCTTGCTCTCTGTAATCAATCTCTGAACAATTCATTGGCGAGTAATGTGTCTTGTGGTGGAAAAGATAATTCATCTCGTGCTATAGTGAAATGTATCGGATGAAAGAAGCAAATGTATATCAGAATAGAGGAGCACGAGCGTTGTTGCACAGTTGCACCCGTAAATTGAACAAGATAAGTCTTGGGGCTTAAGCTGTTAGGGATAATCATCAAGATAATCGCAAATCTCGTTCTTTCCTGTCTCTAGGCTGACCAGTATTCTGCTTTCTAGGCTAAAGTTCACGACAACTTTCGCTCGAGATACGAGTATATAATAATGTCTTCACTGACGACAATGAGAATTGTTTATTTTTAATTGAATCACATCCTGAGCAGCATTCATTAAAACAATTTACTTTCTGCAACTCGAAACTCCCCAGACCAGTCATTACTGGCGAAAATTTAAATAATAACTTTCGAATGAGTCACTAACTTGAAAGGTGATATAGATATATGTATATATTTTTTAATTGTAGGGATAAATTACAATTGAAAGTTGTGAGGACAGAATAAAAATCTGTATAGTCATATTGGGTGAAATCTAAGTTTCAATTGATAGCAACATATCCTATTTTAAATTCTATATCAATACCAAATGTGAACTTATTCAATTTTCGTTTGATCCAATTGATCTAAACGTAAATTTATCAAATTTCGATTAATCATAATTTACATTTAAATAGAAAAAGCAAATGAGAAAATTTGATCTTTACACATTTCTACGATCAGTGTATCTAATTTTAACTGTATGTGATTTAATGACCCAATTCTTATTCTTAAACACTGTTCTAAATTTAGATTTATCCAATTTGAAATCCACTCAAGTTAAAATTGAACTATATGCAAATTTATTCAATTTTTAATTGATCCAAGTGTAAATGAATTCAAACTTCTAAAACTCACTGTGCTCCGGAATTATCAGCAATGTAAATGACCTCACCTGCAACAAGAAGAAAAATACAAAATATTAATTCTGTGCGTTCATAAATATAGTTGAAACGGTTGGTAATTTCTTGTCTAAAGATTAAATGATTTCTTTCATGGAAATTCGACCTGCTTTAAATTAAGACTAATGAATATAGTGAATGTAACTTGGGAATTGTTTCTTCAAGTTGAAAACATTGAAAATTATAATCCAGTTATCCAATCAGGCCTATTAAGCGTTTCGTCGATTTTTCAGCATAGACTACTGAGGAACAGTTATTTATGAATAATTAAAGAATTCGCTATAAAGTTAATAGTATGTAAACTCTGGCAAATCGGCTTGCAACTGACAACGGTTTAGTTCAGACGGATCTAATTGGCAGGTGCAGCCAACCTGAACATGAATGTGTTCTGTAGGTTGAAGTAACTGGTGCTTTTCGCGAACATACAATTACACATTCACGCTCATTGACTAAGGTCAGATTAAAATACCATCCATTACAATGATAAATCGATGGAAAATGTATTATTTTCTATTTGTGCTTTTCTTCGTGAGCCTACAGTCAATTATAAAAGAATACAAAATTGTTTTTTTCAAAACGAGCTTTAAAGTACCACACGAAAAAAGTTTTGCCTCTAAAACCACGTAACTCCCTTCTACCACTAGAACCACGTAACTCCCTTCTAACCCTAGAACCGCGTAACTCTTTCATACATCAAAAACCTCGTAACTCTCTTTTACCTCTATAGAACCACGTAACTCCCTCGTACATCAAGAATCACGTAACTCCCTTCTGCCTTTAAAACCACGTAACTCCCTCCTATCTCTAGAACCAGGTAACTCCCCCATACATCAAGAACTATGTAACTTTCTTCTACCTCTAGAACCACGTAACTCCATTCTACCTTTAGACACATTTCCAGAGTGGAACATAAAGAAACCGACATTTTCAAATGCAGACAACTAACACGCGGATTTTAAGTAGATAGTTTTTAAAGGAGAAAATTTTTTGTTAATTATTTTACCGTAACATAAATTTAAAACCACCCCTAAAAACAATCCCAATTTGACGCCTCCCTTCGATAAAATATTTTTTCGAATGTCAATTCAATATAATTTTATCTTAAAAACAAATGCAATATGAAGTGAATTCGCAATTTTTTTGCAAAATAATTCTTAATCAATTGTCAGTTCAAGATAATGCTATGTCAATTTGAGGGTAATAAAATGACAAGTGAAGCTGGAGTTTAATATAATTCCTTCCCAACCTATTTTCAATTCAAGTTTATAATCTTATTTAATAATAATATTTTATTGTCCTTCTCAGCGTTGAAAGGATGATTTTCTTACTAATGATTTATTATAAAAAATTCTCGTTTACCAAATCGGAATTATATTTATTATCAAAATCAAGATTACTGTAACTAAAACAAGGTAATTATATTAAAACGTAAGAGTTTCTTAATTTAAAATGAGAAAACTTTAAATTTGTTTACAAAACTTTAACAATAGACAATATTGAGAAATAATTTCACAGAAATTTGAAAAATTATTGCTTTACTCGTTTGTGTTAATTTATATTAAAAAATTGTATATTTATGAATATTTCTTATTTTCATGTATTTAAACTGCAATTCATATTTGAAGTTTACTTTTCCACCAAGAATAAATTATAAAATTCATTTTACAGACAAATTTTACAGTGAAAATTTAACAATTAAAAATGGTATTATAAAGAAATATATAATTATTCGTATTTAAAGTAAAATTTTTAAAAAATTTCGAATCATGTTGTCGTTTGTAAAGAAATTATATTGAATGCAGGTTTCACTTGTCATTTTATTACACTGAATATTTTTTGCTAAAATTTCCTAGTTCACTTCATCTTGCATTTGTTTTGGCATAGAATTATATTGAATTGACGTTCGAAAAAGAATTTTATCGAAGGGAGGCGTTGAAGTGCATAGGTATCAACAAATTTTCATTAGTTGGTGAATTTTAAGTGTCTTAAAAAATTACAAGAATAATTTTAGATATACTTCATTTTAAAGAACCAAACTGACCTCTAAAAAGCAGCCCATACTATACTCCAATATTATTTTAAGGTATTTCTCTCGTGGATGACAGGGGCAAATCCGTACTATTCTGAAAACACGTTTTACGTAATAAATATGCAATATTTATTTCTTATGCATATTATTTAGTGTTCTTTAGTGTTTTCTCTAAACAATAAGCTCACTTTTGATTATTATTGTCTGATTTAAGGGGTAAATATAGTAACATTTAACTTTCCTTATTTTTTCAAAAACTCTTTTTCTAGGCGATTTTTTAATAATGTTTCAATTTTAATTACTAATGGCTTATTTTATAAAAAAAAAGGTTCTCTACAAATTCACCGTTTAACATTTTTAGAAGAGTTTATACTTTTTGAAATATAAATAATTGTTTATAAAAAAAGAACTTTTTTTTACATATATTTATGTAAACAAATATTTATATTTAAAGAAGTTTAAACTTTTCTGAAAATGTTAAACGGTGAATTTGTAGAGAACCTTTTTCTTAATAAAATGAGCCATTAGTAATTAAAATTGAAACATTTTTAAAAAATCGCCTAGAAAAAGAGTTTTTGAAAAAATAAGGAAAGTTAAATGTTACTATATTTACCCCTTAAATCAGACAATAATAATTAAAAGTGAGCTTATTGTTTAGAGAAAACACTAAAGAACACTAAATAATATGCATAAGAAATAAATATTGCATATTTATTACGTAAAACGTGTTTTCATAATAGTACAGATTTGCCCCTGTCATCTACGAGAGAAATACCTTAATAGAAATTCATCCCTTAAAATTAACTCCTATTTAAGATATCTACCTTAGGCACATATAATAAAATTAAATTTTTTTTACTGGATCCTTTGGCTTCAGGATTGTACCAAAGACATTGTTTGTGAAATCCTAACATGATTTTTATTCAAAACAAGCCCTAAAAAACACCCCCATCGCAGACACCAAAACTTTAAGAAAAAAATGAATTTAGAATTATATTGTCCCTGGGACTACCGACTCAAAGAATTTTCCGAAAATAGTTTGTGATACTAAAGCTTAATTTTTATTCTAAACAACCGCTAAAAAAAACCACCCAATTAAAGATATTAGCACTTCATCAAAAATTTCGTCAATTAAATAAGGATTTAATAAAAGCAATTTATTCCCAATGAAACATAATTTTTGTTCATCCTCATATAGTTTTACTAACCGCTTTTAAAAGTTAATACAATTTTTTATCAAAGTGTTTTGAATTTATTTTTTGCTAAAGTTCTAGTATCTTTGATGGGGGTGGTTTTTAGGGGTTGTATATTCGCTGTTTCAAAACAGTCGTATACTTATTGCTGTTTAAAATTTAGAGCGTACGGGTGAATAATTCAACATCCATTTTTCTCAATGTAGTTAAAATTTGACTAATTGAACTAGTAAACAGAATTTTACTAAAATATTAGTTATTTTGACATAACCTACAAATTATTTCAACCATAATAAATAATTATTTATTCTTTACTAAATGTTTAGTAGAAATATAACTATTTGAATTATTAGTGGACAACTTTTTGCTTTAAAATTAGTTATTTTTGTCTAATTCAGAATTAGAGAGTAGGCTGTCAAAACGATTTTTTGGTTAACTAAAGGAAACTTGAAGAATAATAATCACTCATAACTCGATAGTTTTAAGGTTCGTTTCGACCTGGTTGATTTGAAAGAAAAAGAAAAAAAAACACAAAAGCCGAGATAACTGTGAAATCATGCCAGAAAATCAGTAGCGCTAATGTTAAACTTCCTTCAAAGCGACACTTTCTTTTTCGTGCCAAGAGTAACTGCGTCACAGTTACTAACTTAATTCACAAACAATAAACCCATTGTGGAAAAAAAGTAATAAAGTTTATTGCCACGCCAGTCTTAATTACCAGAATCGTGATGATTGTTTTGGAGTAATTGCAACTAGTGTTTTGCAAGAAAGTGTAAATCCACATATATGAGTAAGCAACATCTTTTATTATACACAATAGGAAATGGAAAATTTAATGTAATTATGACAAATGATAAAATAAAATAAAATAAAATAATTACTGACATTCTATTCAATGCTCATTTATCATATGTTATATATTAATTATTTCCTTAAAACGCTAAAAAACAATTGATAACCTTGTATATGGACTTGAACACATTTGTAGTAAGTTTTAAAATGTATCTAAAAAATGAAAATTAATAAAAATTAATAATCTGATAAAGTTACAATCGGTAAAAGTTATTAATGAAAATGAAATACAGTCGGGACTTTCTTGGATGCGGACTCCATAGTCTCATTCTTATTAGTAATAGTTTGAATTTTAATGTTAATAGTAAAAGTTATATATAATAACTATAGTAAAATTAAAGGCAAACTTTGTATTGTTGTTGGCCATTTAAAACTACAAATTTTTGCAAATTCAAATATAATGAAAATTACAAAATTGAAGAATATATTTGAAAAATGACAAAAATAATTGACTGTTGAAAATAAAATTCAAAAAATGGCTAAATAATTACACAATTATTGAAAAGAATAGTTTAAAAAAAAATAAACAATAAATAATATTAAATTTAAACAAAATAGTTGAAAAATTATAGGAATAACAGTTGCAAATAATTACAAATTAAACAACTGGATTGAAAATCGAAAAAAATAATTGAAATTGAAGAAAAGAATAAAAAATTGAGAAAATAAAATGAAAATTTAAGAATTAAATTAAAATTTAAAAAAATAATTGTTAATTGAAAAAAAGTACTAAATGACGAAAATAATTGACAATTGAAAACAAAATTCGAAAAACAGCTAGATTAATACACAACCGAACAAAATAATTTAAAAAATTAAAGGTAATAGTTACAAAATTTTATGATAATAATTAAAAATTGAAAAAATTGTAGGAAATAATTGAAAATTGAGAAAAATAATTAATAATTGAAGAAAATAGTTGAAAAATTGAAGAAAATATGTGAAAAATTAAGAAAAATTGAATTGAAATCAATTGAAAACAAAATTCAAAAAATGACTAGATTAATAGGCAACTAAAAAAAATAATTGTAAAAATTAAACATGAAATATTAATTTTAAAGAAAATAATCGCAAATTTAAAAATTAAGAAAATTATAGGAATAATTGTTGGAAATAATTGCACATTTAACAACTGGATTGAAAATCGAGAAAAATAATTAAAATTGAAAAAAATAATTGAAAATTGATGAAAGCAATTAAAAATTGAAGAATGGTATTAAAATTTAAAGAATATATTTTAAAATTGAAAAAAAATCGAGAATTAAAGAATGTAGAAAAAAACAATTATTGAAAGCTGAAGAATGGAAATAAAAATCGAACCATAGAATTAAAAATTGAAGAAAATAATTAAACAATTGTATTTTAAATCAAATAAACTTAATGATAATTACAATATGACAAAAATAATTAAATATTGAAAAAAAATTCGAAAAATGGTGAGAATAATCGGCATTTGAATTTTTTTTTTTTAAATAATGAATAATAATAAAATTGAATTAGAAAAATAAATTGTCAATTGAAAACTTATGAAAATAATGGAAATAATGGAAACAATTGTAAAAATTGAATAAAAATGAAAGAAATCATTTGGAAGTTAAAGAATTGTATTGGAATTTCAAGAAAATATTTTATAATTAAGAAAATGCGAGAATTATTGAATTTTGAATAAAGTACCTAATTAAAAAACGTAGAATTATGCAATTGAAAATTGAAGAAAATAATTGAAAATTAAATAAATCAATAGAAGATTTAATAATTAAATTAAAGATTAATAATTAATAATGAAATTAAAGATAATTTTCCAATTATTTTTCACAAGTTTTAAATATTCTTATTTTTTTAAATAATTTAGTAAATTTTTTAAATATTTTTCTCAAATTTCCCATTATTTTCTTTAATTTTTAATCATTTTCAATTATTTAATTCAATTTTCAGTTATTTAGATTATTTATTTATTATTTTTAATTACTTACGTTCTTTTTCATAATTTCCAAAAAGTTTTTAATTATTTATCTGAAATTTTCATTTTTCTATTCAATTTTCAATTATATCTACGATTTTATTGTATTTTATGTACCTATACTCTGTATGTTTTGCAAGTATTTCTCTTAAATTAAAAATTGTTTTTCTCAATTTTAAATTATGTTTATCTTTTTTCATTTATTTTCTCTAATTTTTAATTATTTTCTTTCTTTTTTTTGCAATTAACTTCTAAAAGTTTCAAGTATTTTTCTGAAATTTTCTTTAAATTTCCTTTATTTAAAATATATTATGCAATTTTTTTCATTATTTTTTTAAATTTTAATTATTTTCTTCAATTTTAAATAATGTATATTATTTCTTCATAATTTTCTTAAACTTTTAATCATTTTAATCATTTTCTGAATTTTTAATTATTTATCTCAATTTGAATCATTTTTTTCAATTTTCAATTATTTTCTCCAATTTTTCATTACCCTAATTTTTTTCAATTTATTTCAAAGATTTTGAAGTATTTTTTTTAAATTTGTTCATAATTGTTATGGGCATATCTCTGGAACCTTTAACTTTTATGTCCCTTGCATATATTTTGATAATTTCAATCAATTTTTACCTGGCTTTTGTTGGAAATATTAATATTTGATACGATGAATTATTTCCAAAAGATTACACATTGATTTATTAAATAGATAAATAATTATTCCAATTTGAACACCCGATTTTTAACAATGTTTACTTGTCCCTAACCATACTTTCAAGTGGTTTATACGTTGAAACTTTGTAATTAATAAAAATTACTAGTTAGATAACATATGTTTTTAAAGTTAGTTAAACGGTGAAGACATTTGTGCATGTAAATTAATATTTTGTTTATTGTGAAGAAAGTTGTATGTTTTTAAAAGTTGTCCCTCACTTTTAACCTTTTCGACCGTAATCGTTATATTTATCATTTTTCTTGAATAAGACTATTGGCACACCAAAATAGTTTATGGGAAATAAAAGTATAAATAATTAGAATTATTTTGAGACATACTAAAATGATGTGCTTCATGTCTTCAAAAAACTATTCTAATTTAAATAACAGAAAACACGTGTGTACAAAATTTGACAACGACCGTAATACGAGTGATACTCCACGAAAATCAAATAAAAGTATTCAAAAAGTACTTACATATATTTTTACGAGTACCATTTAACATTGTGTGAATGTGCTTTGAGAAAAAATACTTTATTACAATGATAATGTGAAAATATTTATCAATTACGGTCGACCGTAATAGACCGAAATTTTTTAGAAAGAAATTGTTAAGTCCGAAGTTGCCGATTCTAATGTTTTCAACAGGAATTGCCATTAATTAAAACCTGAAGGTTAAGTTTTAATGTTTATTTCGAGATTGATTTTCACACAAAAATGGAACTTTGTTTCTTTATTCCTAGTATATTACTATTAGTATTTTACTATTCTTATAAATATTGAAAATATTAAACAAACTTATCTTTTTTTAAAAATGATAACCCCTGAAGCAATTCATTTCAACTGTTTTTCATCCTAAAAAGCAACCACCTGTTGAATATTTTTTTGTTACAGGTTAAAAATTATTTGTAATTTAAAATAATTTATAACTTTTTGAAGACAATTAGATTTATCTGTCCATTTGTATAATTTGAAAGCTTAGCACTTAAAGTTTATGTAGACAAAGCTTCAATATTGTGCTACAAAAAAAAAAAAATATTTTTTCTTATTGAAAAGTTAAAGGTTCCAGAGATATGCCCTTATATTTAATAATAATTTTTACACTTCATTGACTTATAGTTAATTTGTAATGATAACTATTTTGCTATTTATTCATTTTTTTTTTTTAATAAATAAATTTTTAATAAATTTTTTAATAAATTGTTTGTGTTTCAAAATAGTGAGGCTCATTCAAACATAGAAAATTCTCATAAATTCTCCGGAAGGCGAATATTCTCGGTTATATTCTTGAGAAAGTAACCGGATTTTAAATTACCGAGAATTTTGCAACTCTACATAAAGAGTCCCGACTGTAAATACAACAACGTATGCGATTTCCATGATTTGATTTTATAGGCAAAAATATTTCTTTTTTTTAAAAAGTATTTTGTTCCTATTATAATTATAAAAGTTACTAAAAGTGGTAATCAGTTGTTAGATTTTTCCATTTAATGTTAATTTTCGATTTTTGACAGAAATTCACTAAATTTCTGTTTCTTGACAAATTCTCATTTTCCTGACATCTAGTTTTGTCAAAAATATATTTTTTCAAAAGTTTTCTATTTCTATTTTATTAGTCACAAAAGTTACTAAAAGCAGTAATAAGTTTTCGGATTTTTTAATTTTTTGAATTTTTATCCAACTTTTGCAAAATGCTATACGTATTTTGACAATTCTCATTTTCCTGGCATCTAGTTTTGTCAAAAATATTTTTGTTTTTCAAAAGTTTTTTATTCCTGTTTGTCATAAAAGTTACTAAAAGTGACGATCAGTATTTGAATTTTTTATTTATCGTTATTTTTCGAGTCTTTATCAGAATCAAGATTGCCATTTTTTTTGTAAATGGCTGTAAAATCCGTAATTTTTAATTTTTTTACTGCCCCCTTTCAGAATATTCAGCAAATTATACTTAACTTGAACTCAAACTACTTGCCAAAACTGAAACATGAAAAAAAAAACTTTTGACAAAATTTGCATCATTTTCTTCCTTTGTCCTTAGAACTACCAAATGTAAAGCTTTTACAATTCTTTTTTCCGTGTATTTAATGCATTTTATAATATTTCTTTTAGCAGTGCCCACAGCATATATTTAAAACTACAGCATTTCTAAAATTTGAGCGTGAACGTTAAAATTTGGTCCAAGGTGCTTTCTTCATGTTATAGGGCTCATTATTATTTATAGCGTCCAGTCGTGGTGTTGCGAGCCCCAAGATACAGAAACTGGCTCGAGAACTCTATAGCTGCTAAGCATCGGATGCATTAATTTTGCAGTGAGCGGACGCCTCGAGAGCTCATATACATAAACTGTATACAGGCTGAATCATTTGAATACAAGGTGCCCGTGTGTCCAGGACACGGATTTTTAATTGGCTGATCTTCGCCTGACTGCTCTTGTACTCTTGTGCTCCAGTGCTACCGTAGCTGGCGTGCCAAGTGTACTTATTCTTTGGCTAAGTACTACTTACAGGACGAAAATAATGTTGGGTTTGATTGCAAGTTGAAAAAAAGCCTGCCAACAGCATCGCATGTGGCGCCATCCATTTTCTCCCCTGCTGTTCCATTCAAGTTTTCCTCGCAACAGAGTAATAAATGTCCAACCCCACAGCTAATTATCACGATACGGCTCTTTTATCGAGAAGATCGGCAATTTTTGCGCACAAGGGTTCATATACCACTGGCAGCTTATTTTTCACAACCAGTGCTTTTTATGGATAGAGTTTATTAATAATGTTCTGGAACAGGATCACATGGCTCAGTAGGTGTTTACTCAATCGGAAAAAAGCTAATGTGTTCTTTCTTGAATTAAGGTGGTTCTCTCCATTGACATAACCTCAAACTAAAAAATGACACACTGCAACAAGAAGTATCTAATTTTAAGATGTTTTGCACTGTTAAAAATTTCTCTATTGTGCTTCACATACATGTATATAAAATTCAATTTAACATACAATTATATTATATTTAATATAAATTATCCTAAATTTAATATAATGTATATTAAATTTGCTATACATGTATCTGAGAATTCATAACGTTGAATGAATTCTAATATACATGTATATTAAATTTAATATAATTGTATGTTAAATTGAATTTTATATACATGTATGTGAAGCACAATACAGAAATTTTTAACAGTGTGGTAGCTTTTTTAAGATGTTATGGTAGTCACTTTTTAGATACCAAAAAGTTACCTATTTTTGCAGTGCAGTTACCATGAAATAAAACTATTCTATATAAGAAATCAGCCAGCTATAGGCCTGTTACGCTTTTAGCTGTTACGCTGTTCGTCCGTTACGGTATAGAGATCTTTTTTTTAATTTTTTTTTTATAATATCTCAAAAAGTAGAGTTTAGTTATTTATTCAGACATTTAATTTTTGAGTTGTGTTTAAGTGATAAAACGTTAATAGAATACCAAAGAAGATTGTTATAAATCTAATTTAAAATGTATGAATAATAAATTTGAAATTATTTTTCATGATTTTTATATTATTTATCTTACGTAATATTTTCTATGGTAAGGGGGGGGGGGGGGGGTTGACAAAATTTTTTTAATATCTTACGAAAAGGGGGAAGAGGGTAAAAAAAGTCCAAAATCGTCTTACATAATTTATAGACGACCCCTAACTCCGACAAAGAATAGCTCATTTTTCTTGTTGAAACATTCTCTACAATTTTATTTGTTGGGTTGTGTTAAATAATATTTAGTTTAAAAGTTATTAAACAAATAAAATTTGGTATTTACGTATTTTTTAAACAGAAGATTATTTAACAAAATCTAACAAATAAAAAACAAATTTCACAAAAATCAGCTATTATTTGATAAACATGAATGAAAATTGCAGATGTTCACGAATTTTAACGTAAAAACATAAATTGTTAAATAATTATTATTTGGCAACAAATTTTAGCTCAGTCTAATTCTTTCTGAAAAATAAAATGTACAACTGAATCTTTGAGAATTTGGTGAAATTAATTTGAATAGTATTTTTATTTATGGCGAAAAACGAATTTCTAGTTTGAGGTTATGTAAACGGAGAAAACTTCCTTAAAGAAACTATTAAATAGGTAATTTTATTAACCATTACATATAAGTAGTAGATTAAATGGTTCATTTTAATCTGGAATATTTTTTGTAAAGAAACTATAGTTAAAAAATAAAAATAAGATAAATTAAAGAGCGATACAAATTACGAAACATTACATAGGGGGGGGGGGGGGGGGGAGATATTTTTTGAATGGTTACGTAACATTTTTAATAGAAAAAAATAACAATATTGTGCGATTATGTGGATAAGAATTATTAATAGAGTTAAAAAAATATCTGGATAATATAATTTATTAGCCACTTTTAAAATCATTCTTCATTTTCTATTTCTTTGCCAACAATTTCTAGTTAAGTTTTTTACTTTCTAGTTAATTTTGTCACGTTTAAGTACAATATTTTTAGTTGTTCAATTGATTTCCAAAAATTTCAAGCTAGTTTTTCATATTTCAATAATTTATTTTAATCTCTATAATACCCATTTAGTTATTTTTTATTTTCTAGTTACTTTTTTCTCATTTTCTAGTTGCTTTTCTTTAAGTTTCAGTTATTAATAAATCCACTCATAACCTGTTTCCCATCTTTCAACTTAGTTGATTAAATTTCTAATTACTGATTTTAATTACAAGAATTTTTATCTATTCCCGTGTAGAAAAGTTCCCAGTAATTCCCAGTTTATATGTGGGCGCCAGTTGGGGCCAACCTGGGCTTCCCAATTTTTATCAAATACGTAAATTGTTACTAAATAATAGTTTCAATACTAAACTTATCGTCAATCTGGCTTTATATATTACGATTTCCCTTCATTTCAATTTAAAAATTCATGAAATTCGGTCAAAGCGCTCAAAGTTTCCCATGCAGAATGCATGGGGAAAAAAACTTTTTCATACAATTGATATAAAATTCCATGAAAATTAACATTTTTCGATCAGATAAAGCTGTTTCTCTTCAGGAAAATTTAAAGAATAAGATCCAATAATTTATTTAACAAACTTTTTATTATTAACTATTTTTTAAAGGGCCATAAAAAATCTTAATAAACGAAAAAAAAGTGTAAGACCGTTAAAAAATATTCATTACGATTTTTACAACATTTTCCACCAAAATTTCCTTTAATTACATAAAAATTAGTTACTAACAATTGCTCCATGTATTTTTTAATTTGTTTAAACAAATTAATATTGTTTATCTGAAACTTTCCATCTAATAGAGCTAGAGAGTTGCAACTTTTTTCTAATATTGCATCTATTTAAGTTAGGTAAATCCTAATATTAGAAAAAAAACTAAAATATAAAAATATAAAAATTGTTTAAACAAATTAATATTGTTTATTTGCAATTTTTCATCTAATTGAGTTACAGGGTTTACAGGTTACAGGGTTCTAGCTCAATTCGATGAATGATTGCAAATAAACAACATTCGACACCGACATCCCTTATACTGTCATTTTTGTCAAAAATAATCACTTTTTGGAAAAGTTGACAATTGAATTGCCAGCTGTCAATTGTCAAATTGTCAATTTGACATTATATTCGTAATCAGCGACCCCGAAAACCTTTATACTGTCATTTTCGTCAAAATTAATTACTTTTTACAAAAGTTGACAACTGAATTGACAGCTGTCAATTGTCAAATTGTCAATTTGACATTATATTCGTAATCAGCGACCCCAAAAACCCTTATAAACATGTGTCACTTATTTATAATTATTGTTACTACTTGGGAAACACAAGTTATTTTTTTTATGTTTGAGGCGCCATCTAGGATACGCCATTTTGAATTTTTTAATTTTGGTACCAGATTTGTATTATGTAGTTCAAAAACTTTTAAATTCTGAGTCCCAAATTTTTTTTTTACTTTGATGTCCTTCTGGGAGCTAAATGATTTTTTTTCACGATTTTTGAGATTTGCATACACATTTGGTTATTTATTTATAATAAAATAATTTTTTTTTCATTATTTATATTGTTTTCTAGATACTAGCATTTATTCTGAAGAAAATAAGCTAAACCGCATTAAAAAATATTGATATTCAAGAAAGTTACAGGCCTTTTTGCAAGTGGGACATATACGTCCCGCAGGCGTTAAAGGGTTAAACAATTTTTAAAATTATGAATTTTCATTTATTATTAATATTAAGCTTCCATAGGTTTAAAAAGTTGCAAAATTAAAAGAAAATTTTAAATCTAAAGCTCAATAAGATAAAAAGTTGCAAATAAACAATATTAATTTGTTTAAACAATATTTGTGATTGTCGATTTTCGTTTATTATTAATATTAAGCTTTTATAGGTTTGAAAAGTTGCAAAATTAAGAGAAAATTTCAACTCTCTAGCTCAATTAGATGAAAAATTACAAATAAACAATATTAATTTGTTTAAACAATTTTCATAATTGTGGACTTTCGTTTATTATTAGTATTGGGCTTTTATACGTTTGAAAAGTTGCAAAGTTAAGAAAAAGTTACAACTCTCTAGCTCTATTAGATGAAAAGTTTGCAAATAAACAATATTGATTTGTTTAAACAAATTAAAAATACATGCAACAATTGTTATTAACTAATTTTCATATCATTAAAGAAAATTTTGGTGGAAAATATTGTTAAAAGTTGTAATGAATATTTTTTACCGATCTTACATTTTTACGATCTTTTTTAGTGAATTGGCACTAACCGGGTTGAGCATTACAAGCCCACTAATTTCCCAGTGGGAAGACCCAACTGGGGCCCACCTTAAATTTGCGAAAACCCATATGGGGCCCAACTGGCGCCCACCCAACTTTTCTACACGGGTTACTTTTATTCTCTTGTTATTCTTATAGCTAATTAAATTAATTTCTTCTTTTTTCAGTTATATATCTATTATTTTTTAATTTTTTTAAAACTTCACAGTAATTTCAGGTAACTACTTCAGGTGTTTCTTTAAAATTAATATTTATTTATTTATATTACAGTTTCTTTTTATCTTTTATTTTAATTTTAATTTTTATTTCTAGTTATTTTGTAACATTCTAATAATTTTCTCCTAATTTTTAAAGTTTTTTCCTTAATTTTCTTCTTATTATTTTTTTTTTATTTTAGAAACGATTGTTTTTCATTTTTTAAGTATTTGTTTTAGTCTTTAGTTACTACTTAACTTTCTAGTAATGATCATTATCTGTAACTTCAAAATAATTTTTGAATTTTTCAGTTATTTTTCTAAAATTTTAAAATAAATTTTACTTTCTACTAATTTTTTTTTGGTTTTTAATTACCCATCTTGTTTTAATATTAGGATTCGTCTACTTTGAAATTTTCTGGTTTTGATTTTCTGGTTATTCTTCTGTATCTTCTAATTTTTTTCCTTTAATTTCTAATTATTTTATTATTGCTTTCGTTTCTTTGCCTTTTTTTCAAGTTATTTTTTAACAATTCTGGTAATTTTTTATAACTTTCTAGTTATTTTCCTCCATTCTAGTTATTTTTTTCCAGATATTTTGTTAACTTATTTAATTTGTAATTATTTAGAAGTTGTTTTTCTTAATTTAAATGTTTCCTACTTTCTAGTGACGACTCTTTATTTTCTAATAGTTTATTTCTTTTCTTTAGTTGTTTTTAGTATTTTTTTAGTCGTTGTTGAAATACTCTAATGTTTAATTTCTAAATTTAACTATTTTATAAATCCTAGTGATTTTAGTTGTTTCTTTAATTTTCTTATTATATTTTAAACATCGTTTTCTCATTTTTATAAATTAATTTTCTTAGTTTTTTTTAACTTTCTAGTAATTTTTTCCGTTTCTTGAAACTTATAGTAATTTTTTTCTCTTACAGTTACTTTTCTTATATTTCAAAACAATTCTTACTTTCTAGTAATTATTTTAAATCCTAGTGTCCCGCCCTTTTTTAATATTATGATTTTTTCAATTAACACGTAGTTTAGTGGCACCTTCGCTTTTATTAAATACATGTTTAGTTATTTCTTTTCACTTTTTGGTTATTTATTCGCAGTTTTTAGTATTTTTTTTTTATTTCCAGCTATTTATTATTGTTTTTTTTTCTTTTAATCTTCAACTTATTTTTTTTTTAAACCAGGTTATTTTTCACAAATTTATAGTTATTTTCTTACATTCTAGTAATTTTTCTTCATTTTTTTTAATTTATTTTATTCTCTGGTCATTATTTATCGTTTTACTATTTTCTTCATTTTCTGGGTGTTTTTTTTTTTTTGCTTTGTAATAATTTTTTTGCTTTTCTCTATTTTTGATATGAAATTTCGAAACGTTGTTTACTGTATTAAAAATTTAATAATTTTATTTTCATTAAAATTGAGATTATATTTCATAATTTTTCAGTTATTTTGTTACATTCTAATAACTTTACTTAATGTTTTTATTTCTTTCATTTTTCTATTTTCCTTAATAGATAGATGTGTGGTTTTTTACCTTGTAATATTTTTTTTTGCTTTTCTCATTTATATAAAATTTAAAAACATTTTTTACTTTCTAGTAATTTGCTCAACTTTCTACACACCCTTTTTAATATTACGGTTTTTTTTCACACAACAGTTATTTTTTCACCATTTTTTTAAATTATTTCTCATAAATTTCCGATTACTCTTGTTCTTAATCAATTTTTTGCTCTGCCTATAGGTATTTTTTCTAATCATTAGTTGCTACTGTTTCTTTAATTATTCTGTTTACTTCCGAGTTATTTTTAATAAATCTCTCGTCATTTCTTCACTTTCTAGTAAATTATTTCACCTTTCTCTAGTTTTCCATTTCAAAATTTAGTCCTTTTTTCATATTCTAATAATTTCTCACTTTCTAGTGGTTTTTTGTTCTCATTCTCTGGCTGTAATCGATTCTAGATCGATCAGTGATTAATCCAGTAAAGTTACGTAACCACATGAAAAATGTTTTCACGAAAACTTATAATCATAACATGATTGTGCCTGCACAATTTTTAAACAAAACCAACTTAAAAGTCTTTTTGAAAATAAAAACCAAATCAATTTAAAAAATTTGTTTGCATCCCACAGTGTTTATTTCATCAACAAATAGAGGATAAACTATCTTATTTTATCGAATTCTGGCAATTAGTTTTTGAGCAATAAATTTTTTTCGAAAAAGGTGTTAAAAATTTCATTTGTTAATAACTTTTAAAATAATAACTTTTTTTAAAAAAAACCTATTAACAGGTTTTGTTTCTATTATTATGTATTGCGAAAATAAAAAATTTGAATAAAATCAGAATACACTAGGTAAATTGTTGGCACACTTCAGAAAGCTTTGCCCAGTTTCAAGATTACTTTCAAAGACGATGCGACGCTTAGCGATTGCATCCATAGCATCTCTTGTGATAACGAGTATACGGGGCTCATTATTGTAATTCCAATTTACAGTCGGTAAGATCGCCACAAGAAAGAAACAATGGGAAAATAATGGTGGAGAGAACGTCACCGTGTCTTCGGCGACGAGTATCCGTGACCCGGTTACTTTGAATAGCTTTTAAATCCCTCGACCACTTTCTGTCAAGAGAAAAGATAAAGAAAAAAAAATAAAAAAGGAATAGAAATAGACTAAAAGAGCAGAGAACCACATTGGCATGAGATTCCGATTTATCTTTTCACTAGTGCGACTCCAAGTGAGATTTACATTTTTTCCGAGCAGGTTAACTGCGGTCATTGAAACTTTAGAATTTTATTATATTTAGTCTGACTAATGTTTGACATAAATATTAGGTCAAAATATTAATTAGTTCACGAGAATTAAAATTTCGAAAAAAGATTTGAAATAATATTTTCCGTTCTATCAGTCGTATCAAGGTTTTCTTTTTTTAAAATTGAAACACTGTGAAAAAATATGGACCTCTACTGCGCTGGGGAAAACTGCGTTTTCTTTTTTTTAAAAAAGCTCAGAAAAATATAAGGAATAATTCTATTTCAGGACAAGTTTTTATACTTTTAAAATTAAAAATGTTACTAAATAAATATAGGAGGTCGTTTCCATTTCAATTCCGACAGACTATGTATGTTAAAGTCAGGGAATCATTTCTCATTGAAATATATTGTTTTTCAGACAATTTTAGACGACACGTATTTTCCCGATTTGGTAAAAAAAATTTTTTAACGAAGTTATGCGGATTTCAATTTTTTAAGTTGAAAAGTGAGATTACAAGAAAATAACATTAACATTTTTTAAAATTATTATATCTTTTTTGCTATTGTATATATTAAAATGATCCTTTCTGTGTCTAATTGAGGCTTTCATGTTCTTTTAAATTCCATAAGAGAATTTAAAATATTTTCATATTTAACAAAATGGCGGTGTTTTTTCGAAAAAAATAAAAATCAGATTTTCTCAAAAACCCCACCGTTTTTTTTTCTCTCAATTTTTTTACTACTTTCTGGAAGTATAATTATTATTTTCTATAAGAATTTATTGGAGTCCCGCTTCCTGGGGAAGAATAAAAAAAAATTTCTTTTTAAGAAAAAAAAATTCAAAGTTTTTTTAAACCCTCTACTAGATACAACAAAAGTCCAAATAGAAAAAATGTTCCTCTTAAAAAGTAGAGTAAAAAAGTCTTATGGCTTTTACCTCTAACTTGCGAATCTTTCGAATTATTAATTATAACACGAATTAAATCCATAAGTTTTGCATTTTGGCAAGTATAATTTATACTTACAAAAATTCAAAACATTTTCTCGACATTTTTTTACTACTTTCTAGTTTTTATGGTTATATAATTTAAAAGAAAAATTTTTGCATTTTTGCAAGTATAATTTTTACTTGTAAACATGCAAAATTTTTTATAATTCGAAAGATTTGCAAGATAGAGATAAAAGCCATAAGACTTTTTTACTCTACTTTTTAAGAGGAACATTTTTTCTATTTGGACTTTTGTTGTTTCTAGTAGAGGGTTTAAAAAAACTTTGAATTTTTTTTTCTTAAAAAGAAATTTTTTTTTTATTCTTCCCCAGGAAGCGAGGCTCCAATAAATTCTTATAGAAAATAATAATTATACTTCCAGAAAGTAGTAAAAAAATTAAGAGAAAAAAAACGGTGGGGTTTTTGAGAAAATCTGATTTTTATTTTTTTCGAAAAAACGCCGCCATTTTGTTAAATATGAAAATATTTTAAATTCTCTTATGGAATTTAAAAGAACATGAAAGCCTCAATTAGACACAGAAAGGATCATTTTAATATATACAATAGCAAAAAAGATATACTAATTTTAAAAAATGTTAATGTTATTTTCTTGTAATCTCACTTTTCAACTTAAAAATTTGAAATCCGCATAACTTCGTTAAAAAATTTTTTTTACCAAATCGGGAAAATACGAGTCGTCTAAAATTGTCTGAAAAACAATATATTTCAATGAGAAATGATTCCCTGACTTTAACATACATAGCCTGTCTGAATTGAAATGGAAACGACCAGGATAACATTTAATCAGCCGGAGAAAATTCAATGACATAAATGCTAAAACGATCTTACTTGTGATTTTTTTAAGATTCTAAAAGAAATGAAGTTAACAGTCAATGTTTTGATACTGAATTTTAATAAATTATAAATATAAACATTGGAAATATTTTCTAGTCAGAACGACTGTCATCAAACGCATCTGCACATTTTGACAAATGATTTAAACAAAATAGTTTACAAAATATAGAAATAACTGTTGGAAATAATTGCAAATTGAGCAACTGGATTAGAAATGGAAAAAATAATTGAAAATGAAGAAAATAATAAAAAATTGAGGAAATAAATTAGAAATTTGAGAAAGAGTTTTAAAATTTAAGAATTAAATTACAATTTGAAAAAATAATTGATTATTGAAAAAAAAATTACAAAATGACGGAAATAATTGACAATTGAAAACAAAATTCAAAAAATGGCTAAATTAATACACAACCCAACGAAATAGTTTAAAAAATCAAAGATTAATTAAAGAATTTTAAGATAATAAATGAAAATTGAAAAAAAAATGTAGAAAATAATTTAAGATTGCGGAAAATAATTAATAATTGAAGGAATTGAAAAATGACGAGAATAATTGAAAAATTAAAGAAAATATGTGAAATATTAAGAAAATAATTGCAAATTGAAAAATTAAAAAAGTAATAGGAATAATTGTTGGAAACAATTGCACATTTAACAACGGTATTAAAAATCGAAAAAAAATCAAATTCAAAAAAAGAATTGAAATTTGAATAAAGCAATTAAAAATTGAAGAATGGAATTAAAAATTAAAGAAAATAGTTGAACAATTGTATTTAAAATAAAACAAACTTACTCTCTAAAATTGAATTAGTCAAAAATAACTATTTAAAAAGTACAAAATTTAGTCACTTATTAAAATAATTATATTACTACTAATCATTTAGTAAAAAATAACTAATTGTTAGTCAAATTCATTTTTAGGTTATGTCAAAATAACGAATATTTTAACAAAATTCTGTTTATTAATTCAATTAGTCAAATTTTAACTATTTTTTAGTAATTTTTTTCTAATAATTAATCATATTTTACTAATAATAATTAGTGATTTTTACTAATTGCTGAAAAAACTCAGCGACGATTTGACTAATAATTAGTTATTTTTAACTATAATTCAGATTTAGAGAGCAGCGATAATTAAAAAAAATAGTAGAAAATCAAAGAAAATATTTGAAAATTAAAGAAAATAATGAATAATTGAAGAAATAAATTGGAAATTAAATAATTCAATGGAAATATTAAGAAAATAATTGATAATTAAAAGATAAATTACAATATGACGAAAATATTAAAATAGGGACGAAATTAATGACTATTATAAAAACAATAATTAACAATTGAAAAAAAAATTTTAAAAAAGTTTGAGAATAATCGGCATTTGAACAAAAAAATTTTAAATTGATAAATAAAATTGAAGGAGAATAATAAATTTTCAATTAAAAACTGATGAAAATTATGGAAAAATTGTAGAAAGTAAATGAAAATTAAAGAATTGTATTGACAATTTAAGAAAATAATTGATATTTGAGAAAATAGGAGAATTGTTGAATATTGAATATATTCATAATAATTGAAAAATATATAATTGTAAATAATTGAAAAACTAAGATTGCAATTGAAAGTTGAAGGAAATAATTGGGAATTGAAAAAAATAATTAAAATTGGAGAAAATAATAAAAGATTGAGGAAATAAATTGAAAACTTCAGAAATAAATGGAAAATTAAAGAATTAAATTAAAATTTGAAAAAAAAATTACAAAATGACGAAAATAACTGGTAATTGAAATTAAAATTTAAAAATGGCTAGATTCATACACACCCGATAAAATAATTTAAAAAATCAAAAAATAATTATACAATTTTAAAATAATAATTGAAATTTGAAAAAATGGTAGGAAATAATTAATATATGAAGGAAATAGTTGAAAAATTGAAGAAAATATGTGAAAAATGACGAAAATAAATGTAAATTAAAAATAAAATTCGAAAAATGACTAGATTACAAGACAACTTAAAAAAATACTTCAAAAAATTAAACAATAAATATTAAATTTAAAAAAAATAATTGCAAATTGAAAAATTAAGAAAATTATATAGGAATAATTGTTGGAAATAATTGCGCATTTAACAACTGGATTGAAAATCGAAAAAATAATTAAAACTAAAAAAAAAGATTTGAAAATTGAAGAAAGCAATTAAAAATTGAATTATGGAATTGAAATTTAAAGAATATACTTATTAATAAAAATAAAGTAATTAAAAAAGCAGAGAATTAACGAATGTTGAAAAAAAAACAATGGAAAAATGAAGAATGGAAATAAAAATTAAAAAATGGAATTAAAAATTTAAGAAAATAATTGAACAATTACATTTAAAATTAAAGAAACTTAATGATCATCGAAAAAAATAATAGAAAAAAGACGATAATTTTGTAATATTAAGGAAATTAATTGAAAATTGAAAAATGGAATTGAAATTTGAAGTGAATAGTTCTATAATTAAATAATTGAATTGAAATTTAAAAATAATTTTTGTGAGTCAGAAATATGATCGAAAAAATCCGATAATTATTGAATTTTAAGAAATTAATTGGATATCGATAAAAATAATTGAAAGTTAAAGAGAATATTTGAGAATTAAAGAAAACAATTAAAAATTTTAGGAATAAATGGAAAATTAAATAATTAAATGGAATTTTCAAGAAAATAATTAATTAAAAAAAAATTGCAATAGGATGAATATATTATTATTATTAAGAAAAATAGTTGAAAATTGAAAAATGGAAATTAAATTTAAAGAAAATATCTGAATTGAAGAGAATAGTTCTACAATATTGAATAATTGAATTGAAATTTTAAAACAATTCTTATGAGTGAATAAAGTGGTTGAAAAAATCCGAGAATTATTGAATATTGAGGAATTAATAAAGCTGTAAAAATAATTAAAAATTAAAGAAAATATTTGAGAATTGAAAAAAATAATTAAAAATTGAAGAAATAAATTGGAAATTAAAGAATTAAATTGGAATTCCAAGAAAATAATTGATAATTACACGAAAAATTACAATATGATGAAAATAATTAAGTATTGACGAAAATAATTAAGAATTTGAAAAAAATTTCGAAAAATCGTGAGAGTAATCGACATTTGAACAAAAATTTTTTAAAATTAATGAATATAATTATAAAATTGAAGAAGAATAATAAATTGCCAATTGTAAACTGATGAAAATTATGAAAAAAGTTGTAGAAATTTTTTTATTTTAGAAAATAGTTGAGAATTGAAGAAAGTAATTACAAATTGAAGAATGGAATTGAAATTTAAAGAATATTTGCTATGACAATGAACAAAGTTTGCTATTATAAACAATATTAGCCAAATTTTTTAAAATTTACTCTCACAGCATTTGATGTCTATGTTCCAAACTTTAGGTGTGAACGCCATGATGACTAGTTGACTAACAGCAATTTCCAATGTTTACATCTACAATTTATTAAAATTAAATATCAAAAAATTGACTGTTAACTTATTTTCTTTTGAATCTTAAAAAGAACACAGGTAATCTCGTTTTAGAATTTGGGTCATTGAATTTTTTCCGGCTGATTAAAAATTATACAAATTTTATTTAATAACATTTTTAATTTCAAAATTATAAAAACTTGTCCTGGAATAGAATTATTCCTTATATTTTTCTGAGCATTTTAATAAAAGAAAAAGAAATCCTTGATACGACTGATAGAACTACTTCAAGTTGTTTTTTCAAATTTCAATTCTCATAAACTAATTAATATTTTGACCTAATATTTATGTAAAACATCAGTCATATTAAATATAATAAAATTCTAGAGTTTCATTGGCCCCGATTAGCCTACTCGAAAATAACGTAAATCTCACTTGAGAGTCGCACACTTTATAAATATAAGAGAGTTTTCACGCAGACAGTGTGGCAACATTACCGCGTAAAATCTTTCGCCTTTGCTAGACTGGACGACGACGCGGCAGCAGTTTCTGCATGAATAATTCACGAGTTGTGATATTTCGAAATGGAAGCCCATAGATTTGTTAGTTTCGAGCTCAGCATACGCCTTCGGATAAAGAGGATGAGATGAACGATCGTTGAAAGCCGATAGCTATCGATTGATAAAATCTTTCAAGCAGCGAAAACTTATTCATTCGAGCATAAGATAGAAATAATGCATTACAAAACTATTATATTATCATATACTTTTAATTTGAATTTAAAGTTTGCTTTTCAATTTAAATCAGGTAAATCTGAATTGATTTAATGCAAGTGGTTCTTTACTTTTTTTTTCTCTCTCTCTCTCTCTCTCACTCCTTTTTCTCATCGATATATGATCGTGCTGCAACAAATTTTTCTCCACAAGTTACACAAGATCGGTAGCTGGGATTTCGCGATTTTCATTCGCGTCTCAGTTTCAGGGTTTGACTATAATTTCAAAGCAAATCAATTCCACGATCGAGGCAGGCGACTTATGTAACGGTTATTGATAATAGTTATAGGACTACTAACGACCGCATTATATATAGGAGTGTAAGAGGATAATTCGAGTGTTTGGGAAATGACGCAAAAGCAATTGAAAGGGACTGGGGATCAATAAATTGTGATTTCTAATCAGATTTCTGTAACTTAACAGTTTGGAAATTTAATCAATATTGCTCTGAAAAAAAATATGTACAAACATGAAAAAAGGACAAATAAAGAGACATAAGTATTTTTTTGCTTTGTGAAAAAAGGTTTTTTGCATTTAACAAATTTTTTTAAAATCTCTTTGGTTTTTTCAATAATTGATATTTTCCAATTCTGTTTTCTGATTTTAGTAATGTTTTAGATGCTCTCAGCAATTTAGAAATTTTTAAAAATTTTGAAAATTAAAAAAACTTTTAAACCCTTTTTTTAAGGGTATATTATAATATAAGAATATAGTAGTTTTATAAAATCGAGACAGAGAATTATAAAAATAAAAAGAGAAAAAAAATTCTCGTTTGTATATAACACATATTTTTCAATCTAAAACAATCAAATGATTTATTAATAAATCTGTTTCGTTTAGTTAAGGAGTGGTGAATTGCTGAGTGAATTAGCTAAATCGAGGTCGCGAAGGTGGCCAATCAAAGGTAATTGGCGCAACGATTTCAGCAGATACCTATTATTGTTACAAACGGGTTTTATTTCACTCATCTTGCTTTATTAAGTGCCAAAAAGTCATTATTCAAAAACATGGAAATGTAAACAATCATTAAAAAACAAATCAGTCAGAATCTGCTGAAATAGTAAAAGTCAATGATTTTTTTTATTTCACAATCTAGACGCATAAGAAAAAGAAATAAATTATAAAGTTAAATTGAAAAAATTATGTAAGCCATTTTTCAGGATTTTTGGCCCAAAATGTGTTAAAAACCGCCGTCAGGGTGTTTACCAAAACATGATTTTCAAATTCCCGGTTTTCCCGGATCTAAAATCACATTTTTTCCGGATTTCTTTTATGTATGATTAATAGCTATATAGTATTAAAATAGTGAAAAAAGTAAGTGCGTAATACATAAGTTTTTCAGGTAAAATTGATCTTTGAAGAAAGTAATTCCAAAATGGCCTAAAATAATATGAAAATGACACAGATAATTTAAATTTCAAGAAACAAAATTAAAGATGACAAAACTAATTAAAAATTAGGTAAATAATTAAAATTTTGAAGAAAAGACTTGGAAAATGACAAAAATAATTGAAAAATGGAAAAACAAAATAAAAATTTGATGTCAATACGAAATTAAAAAATAGGAGAAAAAAATTGACCATTAAAGAAAATAATTAAATAATTGAAAAATCATAAAATTGATAAAAATTTAAAAAAAAAATACTTGAAAAAATGATAAAAATAATTAAAATTAAAAAAAAAAACAAGTTGAGAAATGACAAAAATAATTGAAAATTACAAAAATAATCAAAAAATGGAACAAATAGTCAAGAAATGATAAAAATAATTGAACCTTGAAAAAAAATGAAAGATGATAAAACTAATTTAAAATTATGTAAAAAATTTATGATTTGAAAAAAAGACGTAAAAATGATATAAATAATTAAAAAATGTAGAAACAAAATAAAAATTAGAAATCAATAATTGAAAAATTGAAGATAAAAATTGAACCTTAAAGAAAATAATTAAAGAATGAAAAAATAATTGCAAAATCCCAAAAAAATTTTGAAATTTGAAGAAAATACTTGAAAAATGATAAAAATAATAAAAATTTGAAAAGAAATAGAGAATTCACAAAAATAAATGATAATTGAAGTAAGAAATTAAAAAATTCATGACAGTAATTTAAAGATATAAGAAAATAAGTATAAAATTTCGAGAAAGTAATAAAACAACGTCGAGAATATTGACAATAATTGAGGAATTACTAAATTAATTGAAAATTTCAAAAAACAGTTAAAAAATGGCAAAAATAATTTAAAATAGGAAAAAATAGTCGAGAAATGACAAAAATAATTGAAATTTGAAGAAAATAACTTGAGAAATTACAAACAATTTAAATTTGAAGGTAATACATAAAAAATAACAAAAATTTGAGATAAATAATTGAATAATGATATAAATAATTGATAACTGGTGTAAATAATTAAAAGAATAGAAGATTTAAAAAAAAATCATTAAAATTTGAACAAAAATGGAACTTGTAAAAAATAATTAGCAATTGGTGTAAAGTAATTAAAAATTATTGATACATATTAATAAAATTTTTAATGATAATTGCTGAAATTTCAAGAAAATAATTAAAATTCGTGAAAAAAAATTGAAAACTGTCAAAATTAAGAAATTGATGACCATAAAAAAAAAAATTATCAAAATTTGATGAAAATAATTTTTAAATGTTAAAACTAATAGAAATATGCAGAAAATAATTAAAAAATAATTAAAACAATTAAAATTTGATGGAAAAATTGAAAAACGACGAAAGTAATTGACAATACTGGATTAAAAATTAAAAATTTGTTGACATGAATTAAAAAATTGAAAAAGTAATTAAAATTAGAGGAAACTAATTAAACAATGTCAAAATTTATTGAATTTGAAGAACATAATTGTATATAATAATAATAATTATTATATATTTATATTATAAATTTATGTTTTTACCTTCATTTGTTTTTCGAAATTTTTTTAAGTTAGAAACTATTTACTGTGAAGATTTTTTTTTCAATTTCTCTGTTAAATAAACTGAAAATCCAATAAAATTGTTATTCTATTAATAGATTTGGAAATAATTTTTAATTTGAAGTAAAAATAAAAACATTAAATTAAAAATTAATTTTCATATAATTAAATGAATTAGTTAAATTATTTTTTATTTAATAATAATATAATTATAATATAATATAACAAATAATTGTTCAAACAATGATTTAATTAGTAAGCAGTTGTGTTTCATTAAAATTTAAATATTAAAAAATTTGTATCAAAACAAGTATGATTGATTAAATTGTATACAAATTCACATCAATGTCCTGAAATCTATCGCTTTCGTTATGATGATTCTTGAAATTGAAATTCAAAGGTTTATTCAGCAGCAGAATAATTTCTGTTTTGCATTGTTTGATTTCCAATTGGAATAAAGGAATTGATAATATAACATATAACGTTAATTTTTTGTTTCCAAAAAGAACATGACAAGAAAGCTCGAGGTTTAAAAGTCGCTTTAGCAAAAAGTAAAATTAATTTTTAATTAAATGTTTTTATTTTTACTTAAAATTAAAACTTATTTCCAAATCTATTAATAGAATAGCAATTTTAATGAATTTTTACTTTATGTAATAGAGAAATTAAAAAAAATCTTCACAGTAAATAGTTTCTAATTTAAAAAATGTCGAAAAACAAATGAAGGTAAAAACATGAATTTAAGTATCAGTTTTTTTCTTCGAGATGATGATATTAAAAGGACGACTAATAAAATCTCCAGGATGATATTTTTTTTTAAATAAAGATAAAATAAAGGGAAATATTATTAAAAAATTAAAAAATTAAAAAACCAGGTTAAAATTGAAATAAAATATAAATAAAATTTTATTTTTACTTTTTTCTATCTAAATAAAAAAAATTTTTCGGTCTATAATTTTCTGAAAATAAACATTTTTATGAAGAAATTGGTGGATGATTCATCAAAATCGGTTAAAAATTTACCGAGATATACAATAATTAAGAAAATTAAGCATCAAACTTCAATGTACTATAACTCCTATTATTTATGATATTTTAAAAATTCCTTTTGCTGACTAATTTCTCTCATATTATACTACAATTTCACCAAGTTTTATTAAATTTTGGGAACCACTTGCAGATTCTGATATTTCTGACGTAGAATCACCCATTTAGCCGATTTTTTTTTTTCGTAAAAATCGATTATCTAACGAAAAAACTTTGATTTTTTTATTTCTGATGATCCGGCACCTATACACTGCAAAAACATGGTGTCTTAAATTGGACAAAAATGTCTTAAATTAAGATACTTTTGGTGTCTAAGGCACGAAAAATGTCTTAATTTAAAACATTTTTGTACAATTTAAGACACCTGTTTACTTTTTTCTGAGACGCGTCACAATAATTGCTGTCATTGATGTATTTTTAAATATTTTTTAATAAAAATTTGACACAATATTCTTAGAATGTTTTATATTAATGTCCAATAAGTTTTAATAACCTTAAGAGAACAAATCCAGGAAAATGGTAGTTTACACTGCAAAAAATAAAAGCATCTTAATTTAAAAAAACATTTGTAGTCACTTTTAAGATGATTCCGAAAAGTTAGCAAAAGTATCATAAATGCATTAGTTTTCTAAGATGGAAATTAAAATATAAGATACTTTAAACGTCTTAAAAGTGACTACAATGCATTTTAAGATGTTTCTTTTTACAGTGATACGATACGGGAATTTGCCTGGAAATACAAAAAGGTTATTGGCTAGTCACCCTGTACATAATCTCCCATTGATAAAGGGTTACCTTACATAAGACAAGGGGTGCCAGTTACAGTTTCATAAATTACTATCAAGAAGAAATAATGTCAAATAAATCAAGCCAAAAGTAAAATTGAGAGTTTGGCGAGCACCCACGGCAACGTCTCGAACTTGACCATGAAGGAGCAACTTCATTATGTAGAATTATTGTTGTGGAGCTGATGCTGCTTGGTCCATAAGAACCTGGACCAACATGTCCATGTCCGCTGAGCGCAGGGCGGTCTACCTTGAAGAGACGTCACGTTCACTTGAGTCCCTTGGACGATATAAATTTCTGCTAACAAAGAGTTTGCCGTCGGGCTCTTTTCCCAGCAATAATAGTCGGATCTTTCTCTCGTCTTGAGCATTAATGACAGTGATAACGGATTGTTACACGCGTTCCTTTCTGAGGTCCTTGATAATCGTGACGAATTTAATTCCCATCGAGGAATATCACTTTTCTGGTTATTCATATATATACAATACATGCATGTATATACTTCTTAAAACGCGCATCCTGCTTTGGAGTATTTTCACTTTTAATGACTCGTGTCCAATTTATTAATCATCAACTCTTCAGTTCCTGGCTTGCCTCAATCAAGGGAAATCGTGCGGGTTAAGTGTGCTTTATTAGTATGAGTGCGTTTAACGTCATACCAATCCACCCGGAACCCATTATTAATGAATCTTTCGTGAATAGACGATTAATACAAGGATCAGTTTCGTGACTCTTTGTTATATGAAGAATTGTTGCTGATAACTAGCAAAAAATTTAACTCCCTAGGTTCAATTAACAGGTATTATTATATGTCTATTTAAAGTGAAAAAGAAAATGGTCTGAGTCATTCTATGTTAACTGAGGCACTCTTAAATATTCACCATTTAAAATTTTATATTTTTGGTTTTTTAGGGTATCGTGGTTCGAGACCGAAACCCTTATAGTGAGACTTTGTCGTCAGTCTGTCCGTCTGTCGAGGACAGACGAGATGTGCGAGAGAGAGGGAGATAGTGAGAGACGGGGACGGAAACACCCGAATGGTTCCGGAAACATCCGACTGGGTCCGGAAGTATCCGAATACAGGCGGAAGCATCCGAACACAGGCGGAAACACTAGAACGGTTCCGGAAACACCCGAATGGATCCGGAATTACCCGAAAAGAGGCGAATACACCCGAACCGATAAAATTTGATTCATATTTACAGGGTGTCTACCAAAACATGATTTTCAAATTCCCGGATCTAAAATCACATTTTTCCCGGATATCTTTTATGTATGATTAATAGCTATAATATTAAAATAGTGAAAAAAGTAAGTGCGTAATATACATAAGTTTTTAAGGTGAAATTGATATCTGAAGAAAATAATTCCAAAATGGCAAAAATAATAGAAATTTGAAGAAAATAATCTGAAAATGACAAAAATAATTGAAATTTGAAGAAACAAAATGAAAGATGACAAAATTAATTAAAAATTAAGTAAATAATTAAAAAATTCAAGAAAAGACTTGAAAAATGACAAAAATAATTGAAAAATGGAAAAAAAAAAAAATTTGATGTCAATACATAATTAAAAAAATTATATTACATTACATAAGAAAAAAATTGACCATTAAAGAAAATAATTAAATAATTGAAAAACCATAAAATTAATGGAAATTTGAAAAAAAATACTTGAAAAATGATAAAAATAATTGAAAAATACAAAAATAATCAAAAAGTGGAACAAATAGTCGAGAAATGACAAAAATAATTGAACCTTGAAAAAAAATGAAAGATGATAAAACTAATTTCAAATTATTTAAAAAATTTATGATTTGAAGAAAAGACGTGAAAAATGACATAAATAATTCAAGAATGGAGAGACTAAATAAAAATTAGAAATCAATAATTGAAAAGTTGGAGACAAAAATTGCCGCTTAAAGAAAATAATTGAAAAATGACAAAAAAAAATTGCAAAATCACAACAAAAAATTGAAGTTTGAAGAAAATACTTGAAAAATGATAAAAATAATTAACATTAAAAATAAAAAGCATTTGACAAATAAAAATATAATTGAAAAATTAAAAAATTAAATGTAAATTAAAGTAAGAAATTAAAGAATACATGTCAATAATTTAAAGATATAAGAAAATAAGTAAAATTTGGAGAAAGTAATTAATAAAAATAATAAATGAATAATAATAAAAATTTGAGACAAACAATTGAAAGATGACAAAACTAATTACAAATTAAATCAAAAATCAAAAAATTGGATAAAAGACTTGAAAAAATTGATAAAAATAATTAAAATTAAAAATAAAATGGAATTGAGAAATGACAAAAATAAGTGAAAAAATGAAAAAATAAAATGTAAATTAAAGTAAGAAATTAAAAAATCCATGACAATGGGTAAATTAATTAAAATTTTTAAAAGCAATTAAAAAATGAGAAAAATAATTATAATAGAAAATAATAATCCAGAAATAACAAAAATAACAGAAATTCGAAGAAAATAATTGAGGAATCATAAAAAATTTAAATTTGAAGGTAATATGTGAAAAATAACAAACATAATAAAAATTTGAGACAAATAATTAAAAGATGACAAAACTAATTAAAAATTAAGTAATAGATAAAAAATTTAAAAATAAATTGAGAATGGGCATAAATAAATGAAAATTGAAGTAAGAAATTAAAAAATTCATGCCAATAATTTAAAGATATAAGAAAATAAGTAAAATTTGGAGAAAGTAATAAAACAACGTGGAAAATATTGACAATAATTGAGAAATCACTAAATTAATTGAAAATTTAAAAAAAAACGATTAAAAAATGATAAAAATAATTGAAAATAGGAAAATATAGTCGAGAAATGACAAAAATAATTGAAATTTGAAGAAAATAAATTGAGAAATTACAAAAAAAATTTAATTTGAAGGTTATACATAAAAAATAACAAAAATAATAAAAATTTAAGATAAATAATTGAATAATGACATGAATAATTGATAACTGGTGTAAATAATTAAAAGAATGTAACATTGAAAAAAAATTTTGAAATTTGAAAAAGAAAAATGAAACTTGTAAAAAATAATTGTCAATTGGTGTCAAGTATTTAAAAATTATTGATACATAATAATAAAATTATTGAAGAAAATTGCTGAAATTTGAAGAAAAAAATTGAAAACTGTGTAATAAATTGAGAAATTGATGACCATAAAAAAAAAAGATTGAAAACAATTTTTGAAATTTGATGAAAATAATTTTTAAATGTTAAAACTAATAGAAATATCCAGAAAATAATTGAAAAATGATAAACACAATTGAAATTTGATGGGGAAAAATTGAAAGACGACGAAAGCAATGAACAGTACTAGTTTCAAAATTAAAAATTTGTAGACATTAATTAAAAAATTGAGAAAGTAATTAAAATTAGAGGAAACTAATTACACAATGTCAAAATTTATGAAATTTGAAGAACATAATTGTATATAATAATAATAATAATAATAAAATTCGAACTTCAAAACAATTCTAATTAAATGTGTTTTAATGAAAAAAAAAAAAACACCTTCTATGTTTATAAACCACTTTTTCTACATTTAAATAAAAATACTCAAAGAATTCCATGTATGCATGAATAATTTTAAATTATCACGAGTATAAATTATTGACTGATGCAATATTTGCAACTAAATTGCGCATTTTTAAATGAAAACTTTAGGAGAAACTTGCACTTTAAGCAGAAGATGTGTGCACTGAACGTAAGTAGTTAAATCAATCACTTTTATACGACATTTTCATGTCCCCGTGATGATCCAAACTACGTTTACGGTTTACTTATGAAGAAATAAGATTTGAAGACATAAAAGAAGCTTTCAAATAGCCCCATAAAACAACTCCTCGAAAGAGAAAGAAAAAAACAACAGAAGGTCGTTTCTCATCAATCATTCAAAAAAATATTATTGACATATTTGTTACCATTATTATACCAACATTATTGAACTTAAAAGGTTAAAAATAATGAATAATATTTTACAATATAAATAATTCAGTTAAATTTAACATTAAATCAACTTAGAGTTATTTTATAATCTAATTTAGAATAAATTCCCATTGTTTTATTGTAACTCTCGGTTGATGTCAAGAAATAATAATGCACATTTCACGATATCACGACGTTAAATAAACGAAAAATTTTCTCTTGAAATGAAACTCTTGATTCTTGTGTGTATCTGTATATATTCAAATCAATTGAATTTTCTCTTTTATTGAATTAAATTTCTTCCTGCATTGAAACGAGAAGAATAGACGTCTACTGTTGTAGTTTAATCCATTTCTCATTTCCAATTGTCCATCCATGCCTACAAAGTCATTTTCTTTAAACTTTGAATGCTATTGGTTGAAAGTCTAATTTTCATCTGTACCTTCAAAGTTACTTTTATACTATACTTTCTCGAGAGAATCAGACAAAAGGCACGTACTTAAAGAGTCAATTCTAAATAAGCGCAATACCGCAAAACTCATTAAGTCTTCGTCACGGAGCTGAGACGATTTAACACCAATGACAGTGTCCACCTTATTTTCTATTACACTTCACTGATCAATGCTTATTTAGAACTTATTTTCACCTCTCATTGCATTTGCGATAAAGAATTTCTCTACAATATTTGTATTTTTATTGAAACAACAAAAGAATAAAAAAACAAAAAAGTTATATTTCTTTCGATAATATAAATTAAGGGAAGGATGCACTAAAGAAACGTTATTCTAATAATAACGAGAGACGTTTGGTGTCTGTCCGTCCGTCCGTCTGTCTGTCTGACGTTCACAGGCAGAAGCTGTGCATTTCTAGTTTTGAGTTAGAAAAGTCAACATATTCCGAATGGAGCCAAAAACTCCCGGAAGGTACCCAGAGTTGTCGAGTAATTATCAAGCATTATAATAAGGAACAACACTTCAAAATTATCCCCTAAACACGAATTTAAAAAAATAGACATATATCAAACACGTAGACAAAAACCTTTTTTAGAGGATTTATAAACTTTAAAAGACATTAAGAATAAATATCTACGAAACTTACCCCTAATAGCATCAAAAACCACCCTTTAAAATCATCCCTTAATCATTACTCCAAAAAATTAATAATTTTCATTAAACAAATAAATTTAAAAAATTTGAGAGAATTTCCCGGTTTTAAAAATAGCTCAAAAGTATTCCTGTCTATATTACCCCCTTAAGCATCGAAAAAAATACTCTTCAAAATCATCCCCTAATCCTAAATCAAAAATTGTCAATTAATATACAAATAAAAGATACATTTATTATTTTTAAATAAAATATACATTTTTTAGGGAATTCCATGGCTTTAAAAATCGCTCAGAAAGTAATTCTATTGACCTTGCCATAAGCAGCATCAAAAATGACCATTCAAAATCATCCCTTATTCATTAATCCAAAAAATGGACAAGTTTTTATTAAACAAATAAACTAAACAAATTTTGAGGAAATTCCCCGTCTTTAAAAGTCGCTCAGAATGTATTCCAATCTACTTTACCCTCTTCAGCATCGAAAACCACCGTTCAAAATCATCCTCTATAATTTTCAATCAAAAAATTTACAGTTTCTGTAAAACAAATAAACTAAAAAAATTTGTGAGAATTTCCCGGTTTGAAAAATCGCTAAAAATGTATTCCACTCTACCTTGCCATCTTCAGCATCAAAAACCACCCTTTAAAATAAAATCTATAAATAGATTTAGAAATAATTTTTTCAAGAATCATCAAAACGAAAGCGATAGATTTCAGGACATTTATGTGAATTTGTATACAATTAAATCAATTATACTTGTTTTGATACAAATTTTTTAATATTTAAATTTTTTAATTAAACAAAACTGCTTTTTTATTAAATCATTGTTTGTACAATTATTTATTATATTATAATTATATTGTTATTAAATAAATAATAATTTAACTAATTCATTTAATTATATGAAAATTAATTTTTAATTAAATGTTTTTATTTTTACTTAAAATTAAAAATTATTTCCAAATCTATTAATAGAATAACAATTTTTTTGGATTTTCACTTTATTTAATAGAGAAATTGAAAAAAAATCTTCACAGTAAATACTAAAAGGACGATATCACAAGACTTAATAAAATCTCCAGGATGATCTTTATTTTAAAATAAAAATAAAATAAAGGAGAATATTATTAAAAAATTAAAAAACAGGTCAAAATTGAAATAAAGTATAAAAAAAATTTTATTTTTACTTTTTTTCTATCTAAATAATAAAATTTTTTTTTCGGTCTATAATTTTCTGAAAATACACAATTTTATGAAAAAATTGGTGGATGATTCATCAAAATCGGTTAAAAATTTTACCGAGATATACAATAATTAAGAAAATTAAGCATCATAATTCAAAGTATTATAACTCCTACTTTTTGTATTTTAAAAAATCCTTTTGCTGACTAATTTCTCTCATATTATACTACAATTTCACCAAGTGTTATTAAATTTTGGGAACCACTAGCAGATTGTGATATTTCTGATGTAGAATCACCCTTATGTCAAAATAACTAATATTTTAGTAAAATTCTATTTACTAATTCAATTACTCGAATTTTAACTATTTTTTAGTTATGTTTTTACTAATAATAATTAGTTATTTTAACTAATTGCTGAAATAAAAACTCAGGCCCGATTTTACTAATTTTATTAGTTATTTTCATCTAATTCAGATTTAGAGAGTATACCTATCATAATTACCCCTAACAGCATAAAAAACAACCAAGATTAGGGGATAATTTTAAAGGACGGTTTTTGATGCTGCTCTCTAAATTTGAATTAGTGGTTTTCTACTAATGAATTAGCGAAAAGTGAGCTACTATTAAAATAGTAAGAATTATACTGTTTTTTAGTAGAAAACTACCAAGAATTAGTAGAAAATTACTAATCTTGTAGTAGAAAACTACTAATTAAATTAGTAAAAAAACCTACTTTTTTGAAAAGTAAAGCTTCACTATTTCAATTAGTAGTTTTCTACTAAGAATTAGTAATTTTCTACTAAGAATTAGTAGTTTTCTACTAAGAATTAGTAGTTTTCTACTATATGAATTAGAGAAAAATGAGTCATGAAGTTGACTAATTCATAGTAGAAAACTACTAATTCAGATTTAGAGAGTGATGAAGGTAAGTAGAAATATATTCTGAGCGATTTTAAAAGGGGAATTATTTCAAAATTTGTTTAGTTTATTCCTTTAATAAAGAATTGTTCTTTTTTTTTTATTAATGATTAAGGGATGATTTTCACGAGTGTTTTTTTCGATGCTGAAGGGGGTAATGTAGACAGGAATACTCTCTGAGCAATTTTTAAAGCCGGGAAAATGTCCCAAAATTTTTTTTGTTATTTGCTTCATAAAACTTGTCAATTTTTTTTAATGAAGATTAGGGGATGATTTTGAAGAGTGTTTTTTATTTTTTTATGCTGAAGGGGGTAATATAGACAGGAATACTTTCTGAGCGATTTTTAAAGCCGGGGAATTCTCTAAAAATTTGTTAATTTTTTTTATTTAATGAAAACTGTCAATTTTTTGATTGAGGATTAGGGGATGATTTTGAAGGGTGTTTTTCGATGTTGAAGGGGTTAAAATAAATAGAAATACTTTCTGAGCGACATTTAAAGCCAGAGAATTCTCTCCAAATTTGTTTAGTTTATATGTTAAATAAAAAATTGTCTTTTCTTTGGATTAATAATTAAGGGATGATTTTGAATGGTGATTTTCGTTGCTGTGGGGTTAAAGTAGAGGGGAATACATTCTGAGCAATTTTTAAAGTTGGGAAATTCTCTGAAAACTTTTTAGTTTATTTGTTTAATAAAAATTGTCAATTTTTTTTTAATAAAGATTAGGGGACGATTTTGCTTGTTCCTTATTATAATGCTTGGTAAGATTTGCCTTATTTTTTTTAATTGCGATTAACTTTTTTTGTTTTAATCTCCTAGTTATTTAGATCAATAATTTTTTTTTATTTTTAGAGGATTTTTGAGCGATTATGCGCTTTTATTTTTCAACCCTTAGGTGAAATAGAAAACACCATACGACATCAAAAAATTGATGTTTTATCGAAAATTTTAAGCTATAAGCCTTTTATCTTGACAATTAAAATGCGCGGTGGTGTGGCCTTATCGAGAAAATTATGCCCCACAATTAAAAATTTGATATTTAGAAATATTACTTGATGTTCTGAAAACTGTAAAACGAAAGAAAAATACTCAGGTGTCAAGGGCGCTATTAATTATGTTTTCCAGCGTGCTTTTCTGAGGGATGAAAGTAATTGAGGGCCTTCGACGTCGTGAACCTCGTCTTGCAGATGTTCACTCTTGAATTATTATCAAGAGCCATTAAACCCTCCTCCACTAAGGCGAGTACGTGTTCTACGTGACCGACGAAAAGGTGATAAATGTTGAATTCATACTCCCCAGTTCATGACCAATCAAGAACAGCATAAAAAGCAATTTTAAAAATCCTTGTCAATCAGGAAAATTTTATTGAAACATAATTTGCGCAACATAACTTGTTGTATAAATTGTTTATGTCAATATTTATACCTTAAAGACAAAACTTTACTCTACCATAATGATATGGAAATTTAAAAAAATTCGAATGCTTTTAGACTCGTGATTAGCATGACAAGACGATCTTGATTTTACTACTGAAACCGCCATGTTGGGGTCGTCGTTCTCAAGCGGGAGCAGCAGAGTCTCTTGATTGGAGATTGCAATTAACGATAATTGGTCTATATCGGGTAGCCCCAACTCATTGAGCACTTTAAGGTGGCGCAGACTTGGGCTTAATTGCTATTATAAATCTAGATCGATGCAACGATGTACATTTAATTACCAATACTTGGACAACAATCTTGTAAACGATCCCTCACTATTTTCTCTAGGGGTGAGAACGAATCGTCTTCTAAATTATCCATTCGTACACCCGATACACTCTCACCTATTCCCCCCATGACGCGATGTTATTACAGTCCCTATTACAAATTTTCAACACCCACGAAAGGGTTAGAAACACAAATTAGGAGAGCACTATTCTTTTTCATAAAATATGAAATTCTGAAAAGAATTCTTTTTTCAAATAAAGCAAACACGAATCTTTTTCTTAAAATCTCTTCTTAAAATGTTCTCACATTTTTAATTTTTAGCAATTTTAATTTCTTTAAATTTCAGTTAATTTGAACTTGCATTGATTGATTAATTAATTAATTGACTCACATCTCCGTTAATATAACTTAAAATAATGTCAAACTTCTTATTCGTTACCTCGAAACCTTACTGAACAAATTAAAAAAAAAAACTTGGAACTCGGTTTAGAAGTTTTAGAGAAAATGTACTGAAAAATAAAAAAAAATTAAAAAATCAAATTTTAAAAAAAGACGAATAACTAAAAAGAAAGAAAAGCTCATGCATTTCTGAATCAAATAATTCAAATTTTATGAAACTTGCTACACTGGGGTTTTTGGGGTCGCTGATTTCAAATTCCAAGTCAGATTTTAAAAATTCAAAATGGCGGATTTAATATGGCGGCCGAATTTTTAAAAATTGACTGTATTTAAATGAATCTTGGTATGTTGGGATTTTTGGGGTCGCTGAATTCAAATTTGAAATCAGATTTGGAAAATTCAAAATGTCGGATCCAAGATAGTGGACCAATTTTTTAAAAGTTATTGAATTTGCATGAATCTTGTTATAATGGGGTTTTTTGAGGTAGCTGATTTTAAATTCTTATAAAAACACATCTGCTTTTTAACAATTCGTCCGATATATTGGATCCGGCATTTTGAATTTTTCAAATCTAACTTTAAATTTGAAATCAGTGACCCCAAAATACCCAATATATCAGGATTCATGCATTATTAGTCAATTTTTTTTAATTCATCCACCATATTGGATCCACCATTTTGATTTTCCAAATCTGACTTCAAAATTGAAGTCAGCGTCCTCGAAACCCCCGAAATACCAAAATTCATGCAAATTCAGTCTATTTTTAAAAAATTTTCCGCCATATTGGATCCGCCATTTTAAAATTTCCAAATCTGACTTCAAATTTAAAATCAGCAATCCCAAAAAGCAGTCATTCATAATTTATTTATGAAATTCAGAAATTATTACTTTTAAGAAAAAGTATCCAAATTTACAAATTTATTTAGGCTACTTCTACTCATCAGAAAAGGTTGTATAATATAGTCTTGTTCTATTCTTAAATGTGTCTAGTTTTAGATAATCAAAAAAAAAACAACATTTTTTTTTGTCGAACTTCCACTTAGGTTTGCTTCCCCTTGATTTATTTTCTGCCATTTTTAATAGTATTAATTCTTTTTAAATTGTTTCCCTAAATCTTAAATTTACATTCTTCAAATTTTAATTATTTTAGATTATTGTCATCAATTTTACATGTTTTAAACGATTTTTCAATTATTTTCTTTTGCTTAAAAATAAATTCTGCAATTTTTCTTTTATTTTCTTCAATTTCCAATTATTTTCATTATTTTGGCATCATTTCCAAAAGTTTCAATTATTTTAATCAATTTTCGATTATTTCTACGATTTTTTAATTGTTCTCTTAAATTAAAATTTTGTAAGTAATTTTGTAATTATTGTCTTTTTACATTCTCATCCTAAATGAGAAGGTCTTAAATTTGTTTTAAGGATGTTCAACCCATTGACATAATCTTAAACTAAAAAATGGTGTTTCACAAAAAATAGAAATATTACTAAAATCGATTTTATCTAATTTTGAAAGATTCAGTTGGACGTTTTTTAAAAAAAGTTAGGTTAATACAAAATTTGTTATGAAATAATAATTATTTAACATTTTGTGTTTTTCTTTAAAGTTTGTCAACAATTGTAATTTTCATCCAATTTTGATAAATAATAATAGCTCATTTTAATCTCTGAAATATTCTCTACAAGCCTGTTAGATTTTATTTTTTCGGATTAGAAAATTGATAATAGACAATTTTTATTTGTTTCATAATTTTTTAACAAAATATCATTAACAAAATCCCAAGAACAGATTTGTAGAGAATGTTTTAATGATTAAAATGAGCTATTATTTGTCTAAATTAAATGAAAATTACAATTGTTCACAAACTTTAAAGAAAAAACAAAATGTTAAATAATTATTGTTTCATAACAAATTTTGTATGAAACTGATTTTTTTTTAAATGTACAACTGTATACTTTAAAATTGGTTGAAATCAATATTAATAATATTTTTATTTTATGTAAAAAATCATTTTCTACTTTGAGGTTATGTCAATGGGTGGAACGTCCTTAAACATATATTCTATGATTTTTTGAACTATTTCTCTCAATTTTTATTTATTGTTTTCAATTTTCATATTCAAATTATTTTCATCATATTTCAATTTTTTTTCAATCTTACATTATTTTCAGTATACTTCAATTATTTTTTTCAATTTTGAATTAATTTTATCATTTTTCAATTATTTTCCTCGATTGTTAATTCTTATTCTCATTTTCTAAAATTATTTTTTTTAGATTTTTATGTATTTTTCTAAAGTTTCAATTACTTTCTTCAATTGTGAATTATTTCCATTTGTTTTCATAATTTTCAAAATTTGTTATTAATTATCGTAAACTTCAATTATTTTTAGCTTTTATTACTTTTTTTCTCCAAATTTTTAGTTAATCTCATTTTTTTAAATTAATTTCTAAGATCTTCATGTATTTTTTACAAATTTCTAACTAAATTTTTTTTTTAAATTCTGTAATTTTTTCAATTATTTCACTCAAGCATCATTTACTTTTTTACAACTTATCATGTATGTATTATATTTCAATTATTTTCTTCAAGTTTCAAATTTTAAAATCATTTTTCAATTATTTTCCAAAATTTATATTCTTCAATTTTCAATTTTGTTTCATTTGTTTTTTAATTTCCTAAATTTTAAACTATTTTTCTGAATTTCTGGTAGCTTTAAGTATTTTTCTGAAATTTCTTTAACTTTCCTTTATTTGAAATATATTATGTAATTTTTTCATTTATTTCATCAAATTTTAATTATTGTTTGGAACTTGAAATTATTTATCTCAATCATTTTTTATTCAATTTTAAATTATTATATCAAAATTAAATTATTTTTTTGAACCACAAATTATTTACCTTTATTTTCAATCACTTGTTTTTAATTTTCAATTATGTGCTCTAATTTTTCATAATTCAATTTTTTTCAAGTTACTTTTAAGATTTTCAAGTATTTTTCTCAAATTTAAATTATTTTCTTTATTTTTATAACATTTCTATGATTTTTTTAATTACTTTCCCCAATTTTTAATAAATTTCATTATTTTTTGCAATAAACTTGCAAATTTTGCAATTTTGTATGTTGTTTAATTTCAATTATTTTTTTGCAATTTTTATTGATTTTAAAATTTTATAAATTTTGTTCTAATTAAATATTGATTTTTTTATTTATTTACATATATTTATTTTTCAATATTAGGTTTAAAATATTGATAATTGTTGATTACACAAGGCGTAGAAACTAATCGCGCGCGCGCTCTGTTTAATTTATTCAAACTTTAAATTACAACAATTAGCAAGGTTTTTGGATTTTTTTTTTTTTTAATAAAGGTCTATTAGGATTGACCGAGGGCCCCTGAGTTCAAGGGCCCCGGGACACTGCCCCACTTTGCCCCTTAACAGTTACGCCACTGGAGAGCGCCTCATTTTTTTGGTACAATAAAAAAATCTAAATTTTGATTTTCAAAGGGAAAGTGTAGAGATTTTACAAAAAACGAGGGGGTACCAAAAGTCTAGATCAATACGGGAGGGGGGGGGGGGCTTTGCATCAACAAAAGTCTCGTGTCTCGGCAACACTATTCATTTACCTCAAAAGTCTTTTTTTTTTTTTTTTTTAATTCACCTATTACTAAATCTGTTTAGTTGTCAATTTGAAATAAAACCACTTTACGTGTATTGCAAAAGTGGGTGGTAATTCTAGTAGGTGTAGGACGATCAGAATAATGGCGCGAGCGTTGAAAGTCAGTCACAGAATGCATTGTAGTTAGTTATAATCTCCACAAGAGATAAACAGAACAATCGAGATTTCGATCGTATCAATGCAATTGAAATATTATTAACAGGATTAGTTCACATTCACCAACTGTTATCTATCTAAACACAATTATCCAATTGTTTTAAAATTAACATTCATTGTTTTAGATTATATTTTTTTTCCTACTATATATTACAATGAGTAAAATATAACAGACACTTGGAAATTTTTTTTATCTTACAGGTTAAGATAGATTGTGTCATTCGCAGTTAGAGCTCTGGTTTTAGATTTTTTAATAAGATACCATCACATATCCAAAACACTCGTATTACTTAAAAATACGTTTTATAGGTTTTTATCTAACTTTTATAGTGGAATTTTTCAGTCACTTATTTGTCATAATGGTTAATACCTACATAATGGATAAGTGATGGTATGGCTAAATTTAATAAAGGTCCGGTTGATAAACTAATATTATAGTTTGATACCTTACATCACAAATCACAAGTTAGGAGATGTATAATTTGGTTATTAGTCTCTGTATATAGTTTGCAAGGTTAAAAAAAACAGCATCAAATGTAACGAAAACTTATTGATTACTTTTTTCAATATAAAAAGAAAAGAATGAAGAGGATTTTTTTATTTTTAAAGGACAACTGTGTGTTGGATCGAGTTCCGTGTCACACACGTGCGGGTTTCATTTCCTCATGACAGAGAGATCACTCTTGTGGTGACGTCGCTCTCTTCCCCATTGTAGCGGTTAGGTTACGAGTATTTTGCAGTGTGACCTTTAACTGGTCTTCGTTAAAGGCCACGTATCTGATACGCGTTCCCTTGGTTCTTTTACGATGAGTCGACCCAAAATAACGGCTGTCCCACTCGCCAAAACGTGACTGGACCAAACTATTACTATATAGGTATATATATATACGTTGCAATGCTCGATTTTATCGATTTTCATGTTCTGCTCCCATAAAGGTTTATTTTTTGCTCTTAAACACAAGGTATACAAAACACGTTCCCAGGGTGTTTGTGTCCGTTGAAAATTTCATGGAGCATTAAAAATGGTCTATATGAACACTCACCTTTCTTAATCAGATACCAATATTATAGACAACTGCACGTTTTTTAAAAGGATTATCAAATTTTCGGGAATATATATATACCGATCCAATGGAAAGGTGTAGATAACAAAAACGCGCACCAATTTACGACAGAAAGTAAAAAAAAACTTAAAAAATAGAAATCTACAGAGTAAACAATTTTTTCGATTATGTTGAAGTTTCCAATGTTGCAGGAACGAAAAAATTGATTGTGCCCCCGAAATTAAAAATAAAAGTTTCATACCTAAAACACATCCGGAACCCAAAGTTTAAAAGGAAAAACGATCCCCCCCCAAAAAATTATGAAAATATACCTAATTCTGTAAACTATTTTTTTATTAAAAAAAGTTTTGTTCTCAAAACATATCCGGAACCCCCCAAAAAATATAAAAATTTATTAAAATGCACCTAATTTAGTAAACAATTTTTTTATGGCATAAAGTAGAGCGCATTGTGCCCCTGAACCTTTAAAAAAATGTTTTATTCCCAAAACACATCCAGAACCCACCGTTTAAAAGAAAAATTGACCCCCCAAAAATAAAAAAAAATATCAAAATGCATCTAATTCAGTAAACAATTTCTTTATTGCACAAAGTGGCGTCCATTGTGTCCCTGAAGCTTTAACAAAAGTTTTATACCCAAAACATATAAGAAACTCATTATTTAAAAAGAAAACGACTCCCCGAAAAAAAAATTATAAAAATTTACCTAATTCAGTAAACTATTTTTTTATTGCACAAAATGTCGTACAATGTCCCCCCGAAGCATTAAAAAAAGTTTTGTCCCCCAAACACATATGGAATCCAACGTTAAAAAGAAAAAACAGCCCCCCCAAAAAGTATAAAAATTTATTAAAATGCACCTAACTCAGTGAGCAATTTTTTCATGGCATAAAGTAGTGCGCATTGTGTCCTTTAAACTTTTAAAGAAAGTTTCATCCCTTAATATTATCCGGAACACATTATTTCAAAGGAAACAAAACCCCCGGGAAATAAAAAAAATTATAAAAATTTACCGAATTCAGTAAACTATTTTTTTTAATACACAAAATGGCGTGCAATGTCCCCCAGAAGCATTAAAAAAAGTTTTGTCCTCAAATTACAACCAAAACCCATCGTTAAAAAAGAAAAACAGACCCCCCAAAAAAAAAAAAAAATTAAAATACACCTATTTCAGTGCACAATTTTTTAATAGCATAAAGTAGCGCGCATTGTGTCCTTGAAACTTCAAAAGAAAGTTTCATTCCTAGATCACATTCGAAACCCGTTGTTTAAAAAAAAGACCCCCGAAAATAAAAAAATTATAAAAATTTACCTAATTCTGTGAACTATTTTTTTATTCCAAAAAATGGCGTGCAATGTCCCCCCAAAGCATTAAAAAAAGTTTTATCCTCAAAACACATTTCGAACCCATTGTTAAAAAGGAAAAACCGATCCCCAAAAATACAAAAATATATTAAAATGCACCTATTTCAGTGAACAATTTTTTTATAGCATAAAGTAGCGGGCATTGTGCCGTTTAAACTTTAAAAAAAAAGTTTCACATCCAAAATCTGATGTTTAAAAGGAAAAACGAGCCCCCAAAAATAAAATAAAAATTATGAAAATATACATAATACAGTAAACTATTTTTTTCATTACACAAAATTGCGAACAACGTGCCCCTGAAACATTAAAAAAAGTTTTGCCCTCAAAACATATCCGGAACCCATCGTTAAAAAGAAAAAACAGCCCCCCAAAAAGTATAAAATTTTATTAAAATGCACCTAATTCAGTAAATAATTTTTTTATGGCATAAATTATCGCGCATTGTGCCCCCGAAACTTTAAAAAGATGTTTTGTCCCCCCCAACAGACATGCAGAACCCATCGTTTAAAAGGAAAAATGAACCCCTCCCCCCAAAATATCGAAATGCACCTAATTCAGTGAACAATTTCTTTATTATGCAAAAGTGGTGTCCATTGTGCCCCTGAAGCTTTAAAAAAAGTTTTATCCCCAAAACACTTAAGAAACCCATTATTTAAAAGAAAAAACGACCCCTCAAAAATAAAAAAAATTATTAAAATGTACCTAATTCAGTGAAAAATTTTTCATGGCATAAAGCAGTGCGCATTGTGTCCTTTAAACTTTTAATGAAAGTTTCATCCCTCAATATTATCCGGAACCCATTGTTTAAAAGGAAAAAAGACCCGCGGAAAATAAAAAAAAATATGAAAAAGTACGTATTTCAGTAAACTATTTTTTTATTCCACAAAACGCCGTGCAATGTACCCCCGAAGCATTAAAAACACTTTTGTCCTCAAAATACATCCGGGACCCATCGTTACAAAGGAAAAACAACCCCCCAAAAAGTATAAAAATTCATTAAAATGCACCTAATTCCGTAAACAATTATTTTATGGCATAAAGTAGCGCGCATTGTGCCACCGAAACTTAGAAAAAATGTTTTGTCCCTAAATCACATCCAAAACCCAAAGTTTAAAAGGAAAAATGACCCCGCCCCCCACCCCTCCAAAAATATCAAAATGCTCCTAATTCAGTGAACAATTTTTTTATTGCGCAAAGTAGCGTCCATTGTGCCCCTGAAGCGTTAAAAAAATGTTTATCCCCAAAACAAATAAAAAAAACCCATTGTTTAAAAGAAGAATTGAAGAATGAAAAAAATTATGAAAATGAACCTAATTCATGAATTATTTTTTTATTACACAAAATGGAGTGCAATGTACCCCCATTGTAATAAAAAAAAATATTGTCCTTAAAACACATCCGGAACCCATTATTAAAAAAGAAAAGTAGCCCCCCCCCAAATAGAAAAAAAATTAAAATGCAGCTTATGCATTGAACTTTTTTTTTTATTACATAAAGTTGCATGCAATGTGCCTCTGAAAAGTTATGAAGATTTCCATTCCCAAAACACGCCCTAAACTTATTTTTTAATAGGAAAAACGACCCCCAAAAAAAAAAAAAATTATGAAAATGCACAGAATTTAGTGAAGAGTTTTTTTTATTTTTGAAGTCGTTTCTTTCACACGATAGGTTCCGCATTTGTTTTGTGGATGATACTTTTTTTTAAAGATTTGGGGATACAATCCACGCCACTTTGTGCAATAATAAAATTGTTTACTGAATATGTTCATTTTGATATAATTTTCTTTATTGCTCGGTGGTCGTTTTTCCTTTTTAACGATGCGTTCCAAATGTATTTCGGGGATGAAACTTTCTCTTAAGCTTTGGAGGCACAATAACTATTTTATATAAAAAAAAAGTTCGTTGTTATTTTTTATTTTCAAATATTTTCGTTCCTGCAACGCATCGTTGCAAACTTCAACATAATTTTTTTCACGACATCAATTTGTGGGTATTAAGACCCCGAAAATGTAAAAAAAAAGTTTTATCTCTAAAGCCAATAAGGAAAAATATTAATTTATAACAAAAAAACATGCTCCCCTTAAAAAAAACCCCAAAGTGCGATCAATTTCATTAATAGTTTTTTATTGCATAAAATAATGGACATAACCCCCGAAGCTTTAAACAAAATTTTGATCTTTAAAACCGATCTGGAACTCATGGTTTATAATATAAAATAAATTTTCGACTAATTATTAAACTTTTACATAAACAAGATTGCTAATAAATGCAATTTTTGAAAAGTCCTTTTTTAGATTAGAATTTAATTACATAACATTAAAACAGAAAGTCACTGTTTGAGCTGCGAATAGGTATACATTTTGTTTTTCTTTTAAAAGTAGTCATGAGATTGAAAATTAACAATGAACTTCCTACATTGTTGAGGTGCATTAAATGTCTATACATAGATCAATATATCAATTAAGTGAAACATTGGTAATCTGTTTTGTCGAGAATAGAAATCCTATTGACTTTCTTTTTCAGTGTGGTGACAAGGCATCACGGTAATTATACCTTTCCATTGAAGGAAGTGAATTCCCTTGTATTATCCTGAAACGGCAAAGGAAACAACCAAAAGAATAGGCCATTTCGTTAATACGTTTGTTGCCGAACAAAAGTACGGCTCATAAATTCTTGCACAATAATAAGTTCATGAAATTGCATAATGTTCACAGGATACAGTTATTATATTTGTAAGAAAAAGATTTCTTCCTGCAGTCAAAAATAATTATTAAAAAGTAGGTCTGTCTGAAAATTACCGAGAAAATAGGTATTTTCTTTTTTAAAAAAAATTTCTGTATCTCATTTAAGTATCTCTTGAAATGCAGTTAATCTGAGGATAGAATATATTGTTAAAATAGCAATTATTTAATTATTGTTTAAACAAATCAAAATAAACAATTAAGTAATGTTTATAATTTTGACAACAATGATTCTCAACAAACAATTAGTTAAGAATGAATTACTCATATTGTTTTATTTGTTTAAACAAATGAAACAATTGAGCAATGTTTATAATTTTGACAACAATGATTCTCAACAAACAATTAGTTAAGAATGAATTATTTATATTGTTTGATTTGTTTTAAAAAAAATAAATTGTTTAAACAAATTAAAATAAAATCAATCATATAATCCTACTATCAATTCATATAATCAAACAATATGAATAATTCATTCTAAACAAATGTTTTGTTGAGAATCACTGTTGTCAAAATTAGAAACATTGCTTAATTGTTTATTCTAATTTGTTTAAACAATTTATTCATTTATTGTAATATTATGAATTTTTTCATAATCACTGCAAAAACATGGTGTCTTAAATTGGACAAAAATGTCTTAAATTAAGATACTTTTGGTGTCTAAGACACGAAAAATGTCTCAATTTAAGACATTTTTTAACAATTTAAGACACCTGTTTTTGCAGTGATATTATGGATAAATATATAATTTATTCATTTGTTTAAACAAATCAAACAATATGAATAATTTATTCCTAACTAACTAATGCTGATGATAACTAATTACCATTAAAAAAAGTCAATTCAGTCATAATTTTCAGTGACTATGTTTTAAGGCATTACAATCGAACATTAGTGTCTATGATAGCAATAACAATATGCTATAAAAAGTACTACAAAGTACACACTACTGAAGGTAACAACAGCAAAAACGACTTTCGCTTTTGCGCACATTAAAGTGTCGTTATCAAAAAGCATTATTGAGTTGTCGTGATTAGAATAATAAACAAATAATGTCCTATCTCACATAATGGAGATGAAACAGAGTAGTAAGAAAAGATGGTTTTACTTTTGCGCACGAGTAAACGAAATTAAAGAAGGTACAAAAAAAAGTAAGTTGTGCTTCAGAAAAAGTTTCATTTTAGCGCACGTATAATCTGCTGAGAAAATAAAAAGTTTAGATTTTACTCAGGACTGGTAAAACAACATATATAAATAAGAAAAATAAAGGAAGATGGCAAATAATAAAAGATAAAATCGAGACTTTATGAAGCACATTTTATGTTCGACCAAGTTGCTTTTTGTCGAAAAAGTTGTTTTACAAGAAAATCGGTAAATCACAGTGTTTGTATTGTGCTAAAACGTTACAAAAATGAACTTAAGTAGAAAGATAGAAGGAAATCTGTATTGTGTTAAAAACTTACAAAATAAACATAATTAAACATAGAAGAAAATCAACTTGTCCAGAAATTCATCAGAAAAATTCTTTGTTTCAGTTAATTTACTAATTAAATTAATAACATTATTGTCGTTATTAGATCAATTTTATAATTTTTAATCATTTTTCTTGATTTATTATTCTTGTTATTACCTACACCCAAAAAATTAGTTTCAGTAAAATCAACCGTATAATAGACCTTCAAAAAAAAAATCAAAAACTTTGCTAATTGTTGTAATTTAAAGTTTGAAAAAATTCAACAACGCGCGCACGCGCTCGATTAATTTCTGCACCTTGTGTTAACAACAATCATCAATATTTTAAATATAATATTAAAAAATTAGTTTATATAAATAAAAAAATAAAATAAATATTTATTTAGAACAAAATTTATAAAATTTTAGAATTAATAAAAATTGCAAAAAATAATTGAAATTAAACAAAATACTTGATTGCAAATTTTGTAAATTAATTGAAAAAAATAATGAATCAATTTAAACTTGGGGAAAGTAATTTAAAAAATCATAGAAATGTTTTAAAAATAAAGAAAAAAATAATGAATCAATTAAAAATTGAGGAAAGTAATTTAAAAAATCATAGAAATGTTTTAAAAATAAAGAAAATAATTTAAATTTGAGAAGAATACTTGAAAACCTTGAAAATAAATTGAAAAAAATTGAATAATGAAAAATTAGAGAAAATAATTGAAAATTGGAAAAAAATGATTAAAAATTGAGATAAATAATTTGAAGTTCAAAAAAATAATTAAAATTTGATAAAATAATTGAAAAGATTACATAATATATTTTAAATAAAGGAAAGTTAAAGAAATTTCAGAAAAATACTTAAAACTGCCCGAAGTTCATTGACAAAAAAAAGAAAATAATTACAAATTAGAGAAAATAAATGAAAAAAGATCAACATAATTTAAAATTGAAGAGAATAGTTTTGAATTAGAGAAAAATAATTAAAAATTTTTTGGATATTATAAAAAAGAACAAAAGTATTTGAAAATTGAAGAAAATAATAAATATAATCAATAATTGAAAATTGAATGAACTAATTGAAATCTCAGAAAAATAGTTTAGAAATTAGAAATTAAAAAAAAAATGAAAAAAATTGAAAATTGAAGAATATAAATTTTGGAAAACAATTGAAAAATGATTTTATAATTTGAAACTTGAAGAAAACAATAAATTTAAATATAATACATACATGATAAGTTGTAAAAAAGTAAATGATGTTTAAGTGAAATAATTAAAAAAAATTACAGAACTTAAAAAAAAATTAGAATTTGTGAAAAAGACATGAAGATCTTAGAAATTAATTGAAAAAAAATGAGAATAACTCAAAATTAGAGAAAATAATTGAAAAAAGATAAAAATAATTGAAATTTACTATAATAAATAACAAATTTTGAAAATTATGAAAACAAATGGAAATATTTCAAAATTGAAGAAAATAATTAAAATTTTAGAAGAATAATTTAAAAAATGAGAATAATAATTAATAATCCAGGAAAATAATTGAAAAATGATAAAATTAATTCAAAATTAAAAAAAATAATTGAAATATGCTGAAAATAATTAAAAATTGAAGAAAATACTAAGTAATTTTAGAAAAACATTCAAAAATCTTAGAAAATAATTTTAAAAAATAAGAATAATTAAAAATTGGGGGAAATAATTGAAAAATTATTTTAAAATTTGAAACTTGAAGAAAATAATTGAAATATGATAAAATCAATGATAAGTTGCATTAAAATAAATGAAATTTGAAATAAATAATGAACAAAAAAATTTTTTTTTCAAGTACCCAAAATAATAATAATTATAATTTGAGAAAAAGACTTGAAAATCTTAGAAATTAATTGAAATAATTGAAAATAACTCAAAATTGGAGAAAAGAATTAAAAAAAGCTAAAAATAATTGAAATTTTCGATAATTAATAACAAATTTTGAAAATTATGAAAACAAATGAAAATAATTAAAATAGTAAATAAAATTTGAGAGTAATAATTCAAAAAATTATAGAACAGATTTTTAAGCAAGTTCAACCCATTGACATAATTTTAAACTAGAAAATGATTTCTCGCATATAATAAAAATATTATTAATATTGATTTGACCCAATTTTAAAGGATACAGTTGAACATTTAAAAAAATTTGTTTCATACAAAATTTGTCATGAAACAATAACTATTTAACATTTTGTGTTTTCTTTTTAAAGTTTCTGAACAATGTAATTTTCATTTAATTTAGACAAATAATAGCTCATTCTAATCATTTTCTACAAATCTGTTCTTTGAATTTTGTTAATAATATTTTGTTAAAAAATTATTGAACAAATAAAAATTATCTATTATTCATTTTTTAAACCGAAAAAATAAAATCAAACAGGCTTGTAGAGAATATTTCAAAGATGAAAATGAGCTATTATTTATCAAAATTGGACAAAAATTATAATTGTTGACAAACTTTAAAAAAAACACAAAATGTTAAATAATTATTATTTCATAGCAAAATTAACCTAACTTTTTTTAAAAAATGGCCAACTGAATCTTTCCAAATTGGGTAAAATCGATTTTAATAATATTTCTATTTTATGTGAAACACCATTTTTTGGTTTGAGGTTATGTCAATGGTTTGAGCATCCTAAAAAAAAGATAAATAATAGTTACAAAATTACTTAAAAACTTTTAATTACAGAGAATAATTAAAAAATCGCAGAAATAATCGAAAATTGATTAAATAATTGAAATTGCCGATAAATAATTAAAAATTTTGAAAATGATGCCAAAATAATGAAAATAATTGGAAATGGAAGAAAATAAAAGAAAAATTGCAGAATTTATTTTTAAGCAAAAGCAAATAATTGAAAAATCGTGTAAAACATGAAAAATTGATGTCAATAATCTAAAATTTGGGATAATTGCTGAAAATTTAGGAAATTAATTGAAAAATAATGAAAATATTAAAATATGGAGAAAATAATAAAAAGAAATGAAAATTGAACAAAATAATTGAGAATTGAGATATTTGTATATACTTGAAAGTTTAGGAAATTAATTCAGAAATTATGAAAATGATTAAACAATGAAAAGAAACAATTACAAAATGACAAAAACAATGGTAAATTTAAAAAAGTAATTTAAATTTTCGATGAATAATATAAAATTTAGGAATAAATAATTAAATTGATTTAATGTCAAGGGGAAAAATAATTAAAATTTTAATAGTGATTGAAAAAACTAAACACAATAATTGAAATTTGAAGAAGGTAAATTTAAGATTTAGGGAACCAATTTAAAAATAATTATAAAACAATTAAAAGTGGTAGAAAATAAATTAAAAACGATAAAATAGAAGAAAATTGTATTTTAAGTAATTGAAATCATAATAGAAAAAAATTATTAAAAATTGAAGAAATTTTTAAATCACTTCAAATTTAGTATATTTGAAACGTGGATTAAGGTAGTATTATACTTTGTAAGCAGTCAAAGGTGACTTGAAAAAACAATTTTTTTCTCGATGATAATTTCATTTAATGCAATGAAACTTTTTGCTTCATATTATTGACATTTTTGTCTGATAAGTATAAAAAACATGTTGTGGTTAGGCATCCCCCCTAACCCCGATAAAAAATATTAAAAAATAAAAAAAATGGCGCCAATTAAAAAAAAAAATGACAAAAATAAGTATTTTTTTTTTTGCATTTTTGAGTCGTTGAAAAACAAAAGTAGACAATCGCATTTAGGGATGAAGGATGATGCCTAAAATATGTCATAACGAAGAAATTGATCTAAAGTTTTTTAAAATCGATTAAAAAGAACTCGAGTTATGCTGTCCGACAGTTTAAAAAACATGGTTTCAAGAGAAACGCGTTTAAAGTTTTGTGTGCAATAAACCGATGTGCATATGTATAACATTTACATGTGTATAACTTTTTTATTTTTTCGAATTTTAATCTGCAATTTCGGAACTATATTCTTGAGATGATGTAGACCACAAAAATACAATAAAAAATCGATTTTTTTTTATCGATGCAAAGTATAATCCTACCTTAATTGAACCTTCAATCAATGCAAATTCAAATGAACTGAAATTTGAAGAAATTGAAATTGCTATAAATTTAAAATTTCAGAACATTCTAAGAAGGCGAAATATGAGCCGAGTACAAATCTAATGTCGAATTTCACATTCCTTTTTAAAAAAAAAAGGTTAAATAGGGAAATTTTTTAAACAAACTTTGACAAAATTCGCATTCTAATAAATAATTATTATGCCTTTACTTTTTCTAAAAACAAATTATTAAAAAACTTTTTTTTTGTATATGCGTAAAGTTGCGCTAACAAGTAGTGGGGATGGGGCTGTCAAGTTATCTATGATCGTGCTACCGGTTGCTATTAACAGTAATTGCAGCTTTGTCAGCATTGCAGCCCTTATCTCGACTTATTGGTCAGTAGTTGTGTTAAATTCTGGTCACGGTTCACTGAACTCGACTAGTACACTAAGACTGTACAAGGCGACAGTTACGATCTTAGCGAAATGAGAAACAAAGAGAAGAGGAGCCGACTGATGATAAGGGAGACTGATACGGCCCTAGGAAATTACGACTCTAGATTGCGGTTCAATTACATCCAAGATTTACGTTTTAGCTGCGGAAGCGAATGAGCCAGACAGATCCAGTCAGGACATGAGAAACCTTCCGTATTTGCTTCTTTCAAATTTTAAACGACCATAAACAATATGATTTATAATGACACTAAAGGGATTCCCAGGTAATTTGTGGGTAGAACCGTAATTATACTAGTCATGAATGGGACTTCTTTTCTTGTCGTATTCTTCACGTTATTTAAATTATCTTTCCATCTATCTATATCTATATATTAGTAAAGTCAGAGTTTTGTGTATATTCCATAGAATTAGCAATTTCATGATTAACTTTTTGTATTGAATGTTAAGGATTAGAAAAATGAAGAAAACAAATTTTCTATTTATGTGTCTGTCTGTTTGTCTGTCTGACATCAATATTTTGTACGGGTAAACTTCCGAAAACGACATACTTATAGTCATATTTTAATACTCTTAATAGTCTCATTTTTGGACTAGGGTGGTCCAAAATGCACAGAAAAAAATATTAAGAAAGTTTTTGCTAAGTTTTACAATAAGTTTCAAAATTTAAAAAATACCCTTCTTTTTTTTATTAATTATTTAGGGGTGGCTCAAACCCATTGTAATTTCCCATTGATTTTACAAGGGAAAAACGCAGTTTTTTGTAAATTTGCTATTATATCCTCAAAAATCACTCAAAACATCAATACAGGAAAATACATCTTGAAAAGTTCTTAAAAAACAATATTCCATAATTTATTTATAAAATTGTTAATAGTAACTATTTTTTATACGGTTATAAACAACCCCCATAAATAAAAAGAATGACATTTTTATTTTAATTATTAATTAATAGTTTCTTTACGGTTTTTTAACAAAATTGTTACATATTGTCAAGTAATGAGTATTTATAGATATTTTCATGTTTTTTTGATTTGTTTAAACAAATTATTGTTAATTTATAACTATTATCCAAATAAACCTAGCGAGTTGTAGTTTTTTCTGATTTAACTATTTTTTATTTATATATATAGTCTACACAGACTTTGGTACATTATTTAGAAATTTTGTATGAAACAATTGAAACATTCGGAAAAAGTACGTTTTTCCTAAACCTGTAATCTAAAATGTTAAAATTTTAGAGAATTTTAGAAAGATTTAAATCTTTAAAGTCTCTCACTGTAGATATCTATATACTTATTTGTCAGATTAATCGTCTTTTAACTACCAGTTAGAAGTTTTGTTTAATCGTATTAAAATAAAAAGATTATGTATAACAATGGACGACACTAATAAGAGTTTATTTTCCCAGGGTTATATTTTGCAGACATCATTATAAAAATCCCGGAGTTTTTCAGGATATTGGAATATCCTTAATTATGCACATATTCTATAATACTAGATACTTTAACGTTAAGAATAGAATGTTATCAAGGTTTTTCGAAAATCTAATTTTAAAAATGACACTTTCAGATTATCTATTTCTATTCTCTATTTGATTTTCGGAAAAGCCCATCAGGTATATTATCTCTTATACACCTGGACAGTTCCTTTGATGATTAATAGCTTTGCTGTTAAAATATTAGAGTATTAAGAAAAGTGATTTTACAAAGTCATAACATACTCAGAATACATAAAAATTTAAAAACAAAAAAAAACATGTTAATTCAAGTCAGTATTTAAAAATGGTTTTTAAGTCTCTGATCACGAATCTATTAATTCGAATCAACTTTCAAACTGGCTGACGAAAAGTCATAATTTTAAGAAAAATTAATAAAATTAAGTTTTCTGAGATTCTTTAAATAGCTGATTACGAATTAATCATTTTTCAGAATTCCAATATATTATGAACAAAAATTCAAATTTTTTAACAATTTTAAATAAAATTAAATATTTTTAGGGTTTTTTTTTTTCTTTTTTTTGATCGTTAATTACGAATTTGTTAATCAATTGTCAAAATTCAGAATAAGGGTTCTAATATTCTTGAAAAGTATATTTTTTTAATTTATTAAAAATTGTATTTTTATGGTACATTTTAGTAAATTTAAACAAAAATGAAGATTTATAATCGTAAAAGTTTTAAAAAGTAATAAAACTGAAGACTATTAACCGCACCTTGTGGTGAGAATTGGTAAATGTTTCCTAATTAGTGGCTAAGTGATATAATCTACAAAAGAGATTTGGAAAATGACGCTTCTTGTTAATCTGCGAAATTCCCGAAAAATTAAGAAATTAAAAGTTCACTCCCCAAATTAAACTGCAAATTCATAATTTACGACTATTTTTCGACTTTCTAACTCTCAAATAGAAATTTGAAAATAAAGAAAATAATGTAGTATACATTTTTAAGAAATTATGAATATAAAAGAAGAGAACAAAAAAATTTGAAAATAAATCCAGTTACAATAATTAAAATAATTTTTAATTCTTGAATTAATTTCATTGGTTGAAATTTAGGCTATTTAGTTTTCCAACTTTAGTTATTCTTTAAAAATTTCCAGTTATTTTCTTTATTACGTATCTAATGATTTTTACTTCGTATCATAATTTTTTTAAATTAATTTTATTTTCTTCTGTTTTTGGATTTTTAAAACCTTTTAATTCTACTTAAAAAAATAATATAAATAAAATAAATAAATAAAAATTAGAACATTGGTTCAGAAATAAAAATCATTTTTAATAACTGAATATTTATGAATTTAATAAAACGAACCTTTTACAACTTCTCGCAGAATCGTCGTCATCTGTTGGTGCTCCAGCTCCAGAATCCTAAAAGCAGATAAAATTACGATTTAGAACGTGAAAGAATAAATTTTATCAATTAAAAAAATATTCCATAATTAGAGAATTTTTTTCTTCAGTTATAATTTATAATCAATAACACATTTTAATTTATCGAAATACATTTTAATCTATCCAAACTTTAATTTATTCAAATTGTCGTTAAACCATAAGAACGATAAACAAAATTTTAATAAAAAACTTTTCTTAGTAATTTTTAATCTAAAAAATGGTTTTGGTAAAACCTGAATCTGAAATAATTGATTTTCATAATTTTCTTTATAATTTTTTTTTCTTTATGAATTTTCTAGGAGTTTTCGAGGATCTCCAATTACAGGCATCACAGTTCCTTTTATCTTCAAAAAAGGTGGCAGAAAGGTGACAAAAAAATAATAAACAACAAACTGGAAGCTTTAATATGCAATGAAATTTTTTTGTATAATTAGAAGTTTTTACATAACGGTTAATGTTAAAAATAATTTAAATATGCGCATTATTAGATTTTGAAAATATGTAAAGTTTATAATAGTTCAAATTTAAAGAAATTAAAATTTTTATTATTTAAAATTTAAAGGAATTTAAGAAAAAATTAAATATAAGTCTTAAGACTTTAACAAACAAAAATTTGAATTAATTGAAGTTTAAATAAATTTGAGTCAACATTTCGTTGAAACTGTTTTAAGTTTGGAACTATTTTAAATTTGGAAAAATTAAAACTTGAATTATTAGAACTTTTGAAGAATAGAAATAATCCTCAATAGAAATTTGGAACAATTGAAGTTATTATAAATTATAGAAGTTGAATACATTTTGTTCAAAAAACTATTCTTTCAACAAAAATATTTCAACTTTTTGTAATGTATCCACCTACACTATTTACTTCTTTTATTTATTTTTTTTAATATTTTTTCTTTTCTAAATATAAAATTGGAAAATTCGTGCTCTTTTAAAACATTTTTTATTTACTTTCACTTATTTGTTTAATTCTTCGAGTCGGCAGCAATTTTAATTTGCAAAGAATAAAAGTTATATTTATCTAAAATATTAAGTTTATTTGAATTAAAGATTTCATTAAATTATTTATCTTATTTGTACTTGCAAAAATGTATAGTTGTCAATGGCCAGAAACAATTCAATGTTTTTCAATGTTTATGTTGCTATTATGTTGCTATTTTAATGTACAATTATTCTCTTTAAATTTTATAATTATTCTTTAATTTTTTTAGATATTTTGTTCTGTTGTCGATCATTCTTGACAGATTTAAATTTTTTCTTTCGATTGTAAATTATTTTCCTCATTTCTAAATTATTGTCTTTAATATTTAATTATTTTAGTCATTTTGAAAATTTTCTTTCAATTATTAATTATTATATTGAAATATCAATACAATTTTTAAATTTTCATTTATTTTCTACAATTTTATCCATAATTTTCATCAGTTTTTAGTTGACAATTTATTAATCTCCATCAATTTTATGATTATTCATTAAATTTAAAAAAAAATCTAATCCCGATTATTCTCACCATTCTTCGTTTTTTTTTTCAATTGTTAATTACTTTTTTTAATAGTTAATATTATTTTCGTCATATTGCAATTTTATTATAAATTTTATAATTATTCTTCAATTTCTTTAGATATTTTGTTCTGCTGTCGATTATTCTCGGCAGATTAAAAATTTTTCTTTCAATTATAATTATTTTTCTCATTTCTAAATTATTGTCTTTAATATTCAATTATTTTAATCATTTTATAAACTTTTTTTCAATTATCAATTATTTTATTAAAATTTCAATAAATTCTATGATTATTCATTAATTAAAAAACACATTTTCTAATCCCGATTATTCTCATCATTCTTCATTTTTTTTCAATTGTTAATTATTTTTTTTTAATATAGTTAATTACTTTTGTCAATATTTCATTAATTTCGTCATATTGTAATTTTTCCTTTAATTATCGATTATTTTCTTGAAATTTCCAATTAATTTCTTCAACTTTTAATTACTTTCTTCAATTCTCAAATATTTTCTTTAATTTTCAATTATTTATATCGATTTTTCATTAATTCCTCAATATTCAATAATTCTCGGATTTTTTCAATTACTTTTTCACTCATCAAAAGCGTTTTAAAATTGAAATTCAATTGTTGTCATTACTATCATTATTATCGCCTTTTTTCTATTACTATTTTGATGATCATTAAAATCCTTTAATTTTAAAGTTAATTGTTCAATTATTTTCTTTAATTGTTAATTCCATTCTCCAATTTTTAAGTATATTCCACAAATTTCATTTCAATTCTTCAATTTTTAATTGCTTTTTTCAATTTTTAATTATTTTTTTCGATTTTTAATCCAGTTGTTAAATATGCAATTATTTCCAACAATTATTCCATCAATTTTCTTAATTTTTCAATTTGCAATTATTTTCTTTAAATTTAATATTTCTTGTTTAATATTTTCAATTATTTTTTTCATTTGTCTATTAATCTAGTCATTTTTCGAATTTTGTTTTGAATTGACAGCTATTTTCGTTATTTAGCACATATTTTCATGAATTTTTTAATTATTCTCGTCATTTTTCAACTATTTCCTTCAATTAATTATTATTTTCCGCCATTTTCAATTATTTTCTACAATTTCTTCAATGTTCAATTATTATTTTAAAATTTCATAATTTTTCTTTGATAATTTAAATTATTTTGTTCGGTTGTATATTAATCTAGACATTTTTTTAATTTTGTTTTCAATTGTTGAATATTTTTGTCATTTTGTAATTTTTGTTCCAGTTATCAATTATTTTTGTCAAATTTTAATTTATTTCTTGAATTGTCAATTTCTTTCCTTGACTTTTTATTAATTTTTTTTTCAATTTTAATTATTTTTTTCGATTTCCAATCCAGTTGTTCAATTTGCAATTAATTCGAACAGTTATTCCTATAATTTTTCAACTATTTTGTTTTATTTTAATATTTATTTTTTTATTTTTTAAACTATTTATTTCAATTGTGTAATTATGTAGTCATTTTTTGAATTTTTATTACAGCCGTCAATTATTTTCGTCATTTTTAATGACGCTGAAGTGTGCAACGTTTCTGAGAAACAAACAATAAAAATAAATTAGAAAAAAAAAAAATTTTAACAACTTTTCTGGCCAAATAAACTTTTAAAATTGTTTTTAATTTTATTATTTAGCTAATTCAATGAATTTACCCATAAAATTTTAAATATAATTCACAAAAATTTTGTTCGTTTCTCAGAAACGTTGCGCACTTCAGCGTCATCATTTTTAGATATATTTTTCAATTTCGTAATTTCCATTATTTGTATTTGCAAAAATTTCTAGTTTTAAATAACCAACAACAATGGAAAGTTTGTCGCGCGCTTGGGCGCGCGTTAATGTTGCTAGTGACGAAAATAATAAACAATTAAAAACAAAATTCAAAAAATGGCTGGACTAATACACAGCCGAACAAAAAAATTGGAAAAATCCAAGAATAATTATAAAATTTTAAGAGAATAACTGAAAATTAAAAAAATTGTAGGAAATAATTGAGAACCTTCGAAAAACAATTGGAAATTAAAGAAAATTATTAATAATTATTAATTAAAAACCAAATTCGAAAAGTGATTAGATTAATAGAAAACTAAAAAAAATAATTAAAAAAATTATACAAGAAATATTAAAGCAAGAAATTAAGAAAATAGAAAAATTAATAAAATTATAGGAATAAATGTTGGAAATGATTACAAATTGAACAACTGGATTGATCTACATTTTCTAAAATTTAGAACAAAAAAATTTTTTAATTAATTAATTCTAGTTTTATTACCTACCTTACAATAGAAACAGCTTCGTAACAGAATATTGATGATTTTTTAACCAATTGTAGTCAAAAATTGTATTTTGTGAAACTCCTGGTTTTTTTGAATAGTAAAAAAATAGTTTGAAATAGAAAAAGAAAGATTTCCAAATTTTTATCTTATCAATCAACAAGCTTATTTTTTCTTTAAATTTAAAGTTACGAAATTTCTTAATATATGAATAAAAAATAATTTCTTATATTTTTAGGTTATTTATAGTCACAAGCAAATAAAGGACAATTAATTTCTGAAAGAAATATATATCAAATGAATTCTTTGACTTTTCATTTATTTTCTATTTGAAAGTTCTTTTTCTTTTTCGTATTAAATATCTTGATAATGAAAAGTATTTAATTAAAAAGATAATCAGTGTTTAATTTCGAGAAGAGAGTTTTAACTATAAAATTAAATATTTAAATTAACTGTAAATGGTTTCTTAACTAATACTTCAGTGATCTTAACCACTGAAAATAAATAAGATTGTGTACTTATTTACAATAATCCAATTTTATTCAATCAACTAATAAAGATACATTTTCTGTAAATTGGAAAAATATCAAAAATGTCAATTCATTCTTAAGCACACATAACACTCACACACGCTATTTTACATATTTACTTTCCTTACGATAAATATCTAAATTACATGTACTCTAGTCAAAAAGCTTATTCAAGAATAAAATAATTTCCATTATTATACAAAATTTACAAAAATTATTCTCAATTTATTTGTTTATGTACAATAAATCCACAATCACCAGGAAAACAATTTACAAAATATACAATATAATAATTTGCATAAATTAAAAAACATATTTCAATTGTGATAAAAATTTATAATAAAAGCACGAAGAGAAAATAGTTAACAATTTTGACCAATAAAGCTGTTAAATTTAGAAATAATAAGATGCCAAAAATTCCTGAGATATTAAATGCTTAATTAAAAAAATTGTTGTTTTTAAGAATAGGATACATAAAATTTCGAAAATTTATAGGTTATATTAAAAATTCTAACTGATCAAGTAAACATAATTCTAATTATCGGAGTATAATGATAATAACAGAATTATTTAATAGAAAATCAAAAAATTAATAGTAACATTATTAATAAGAAAAATCTAATTGAAAATTTCGAAAATAAATGTGAATTTCCATAAATTCTATTCACTTTTCTATATCAAATTCAATTCTATTCATTAAAATCTATTCGCTTAATTATTGATAATTTTACGATCTTCATTATTCTACAATTTACAAAAAAGAGTATCTGCCGCCATTGTCCCAGTTTTCGGCCAGCTTAGCACCAATTTCCGACCGCTTTAATTTTTTGATTTTAAAACATTAAAAAATAATATATCTGAGTAAAGTGAAATGAAAATATAAAAAATAAATGTCAAAAAGATTCAAATAAAGTTAAAAACTTAAGGATGTTTATCCAAAAAACCAATTTCTACAGATTCTTATAAAATTTAAATGACATATTAAATGCATTACTTTACATGTACTGTTAGAATTTTATTGAATTTTACCGTTCTGTTTTTAAGATATAAATTTATAAAATTGGGAATTTTACATGGAAACAGTAACAAAACGAGCAAAATGACTATATTTTAATTAATTAAAAAAACACGGTTCTACACATATTTTTAAAAAACTAATATATTTTAAACTGTAATAGAATATAACTTTTACAACAATATTTAATTAATTTACCGTTCCGTTGTTAAGAAAATGTTATTTAAGGGTAGAAATTCTTCACTTTTTTAAAATAATCAGGAAGAAAAATTATTAATAGCTTGAAATTTCCAACGGAAAATTTTTTTTTCAATAAAGTTTGTTTATGTAATGATTTTAACTACAAAATACTATATAGAAACCAAATTATAAGCAGAAATAAAATTAAAAAAATATTCACTATCATGGAGGGAAAGAATGAGAACCGCTTGAGGGTATAAGCGTCCTTAATAAACATCGAAAAAACTCGAAAATCTGCAAGAATTGACAGTTATTGGAACATGGATAAAAACTGGAACAATGACAATCATTTCGTAGATTCTCAAAAAGTAATTATATTTATCTTAAGATATTTCTCCGGCAGTTATAATAACTTGAAAAAATCGATTTTCTTAGGATTATCTTTAAATTGTGAGAAAACGTTATTTTATATGTGCATTCTATCTGGTTAAAATTTCAGTACCCCTTGCAATGCTAAAAATTAATTTATTTAAGTTCAACATTCCAATTTTTTATTGAAAATGATAAAAAATTGAAAATTTGAACTTGAAAATCTCAATTTTTAGCATGACAGTGGGTACTAAAATTTTAACCAGATAAAATAACGTTTTCTCACAATTTAAATATAATCCTAACGAAATCGATTTTTTCAAGTATAACTGACAGAGAAATACCTTAAATCGCTAGTTTTTTTTAACATAAAGCAACACATTTCAGAATTTTTAAGGAAAGCAATATTTTGTTCCGATTGGATTATTTATACAATTACACAGCACCACAAAAAAAAGTTGTTGTGCGAGACATTTTTAAGTATTTTAATTAGCTAATTCAAAATCTAAACTTAGAATAACCAGATAGACTTAAAATTTTGTGATAATCTCAAAAAATTCCTCAAAAATCGGAAAAAACAAAAAACAAACTTTTTTAGGGACAATACGCTAATGTATTTATACGTATTTTTCTCCGCTGAATGCAAATCCCAAGTCAAAATAACCAGATTGACTAAAAATTTTGAGATAATCTCAAAAAAGCGATTTTTTCGAATATTATTTTCACACAAAACTTATCATAAAGATTGTTATATTGTTCAAACATAGGTAAATGATATTTTGTACAAATATTAAAATTAAAAGGTTTTTAGGTCCTAAATATTAATTATTTGATTTTTTTGAAATAATTTAAGTGTTTATTATTTATTTGATTTATCAATGTTAAGACGATTAAATACAGGTGTTGTACAAAATAACATTTACCTATGTTCGTACAATACAACAATCTTTATGATAAGTTTTGTATAAAAATGATACTTTCTGATTTTTTTCATGTTTTTAAGAAGTTTTTTGAGATTATCTAAAAAATTGTAGCAAATCTGGTTATTCTGACTTCGGGTTCAGGTGAAAAAAATAGTGTAGTGTCTCGAACAGCAACTTTTTTTTGTGGGGCTTAATTCGATTAAACTATTCATGCCCGTACACAAACTCAATGCATTCTAATTCAAAATTCATTATACAAATTTCAAGAAAAAATATCAATTTGAAGCATTATTACTAAAAACATTTTTTCATTTGTGCAACATCAATATATTAAACGCTAACATTCCTCATTAAAAAGCAAAAAATCAAAAAAATAAAAAATAAAATGAAATAATAGAAACTCAACAATAAATTAGTGAAAGAAAATATGTACAAGAAACAAAATATAAAAAAAAAAAAATGAAACATTTGAAATACACATAAGAGACAGATAAAAACGAAGCAATGGTGAAGATTAAAGACTCTAATTAAAAATTTTATAAATACATGTTGTGAGCAGCAATCCGATGACTTTGAATGCGAGAACCAACAAGACGAGATCTCTTGCAGTTTTTCCTTTCAAATGAGGCATTTTCCTTGGACCTTTTGTGACGGAGCTTCAGCAGATGAAAGTCATCCCTCGGTTTGACATTCCCCATGGACATCAAGGCTGGTCTCAATTGCGCCACAGAACTGGATGGCAATTGTTCCATTTCAACGAGATTTTCCCTCTCATCAGACGGCTTTGATTTTAGCACAGAAGATAAGCAAAGGTTTTGAAAGACACTTGCAATTCTTGACCTTGAAGACAATACCACAACTGGATTTATTGTTTGTTCCCTTTTTATCTCACGTCGACGATAAACGGCCACACGTCGCTGGATAGTACCGTCATTCTCGGAAATTTTCCTCCACTTTTTTGACACCTGACGTGCACTCAAGATTGCTTTGATACCAAGATAGCGCAAAATCATTTGAGAAATTTCAAGCGGCGAACGACGGACAAAATCAACACAAGGCAGATTGTCAACAAGAGATTGGTCTCCCTTGTAAATGTCGTTCCACTTTTTCGACACTTTGACTGCATTGAACAATGAACGGCCATCAAGAATGTGAAAAATGAATTGAGAAACTTCAATCGGCAAATGACCAATGATATCAAACCGATCACTTTGTTCACAGTCTTGGACAACTTCCATTTCGAGTTTTGAATTGTGCGTTAAGCAAAAATAAGATAGATCCACACAGGTCGGTGTCTTAAAGACGATTGATAGGGTTTGTGGTAGGGGTGGGTCTAACCACTTAATGAGCAAGGGCGTGTCATGACGTGTCATTCTCTCATACAACTCATTAACTCAAAACAGGCAAAAATTGGAAAAAAAAAATTAGAATCTCTGAATCCGGCGAATTGAGAGAAAATACAAGTTGGGATAAAAAGGAAAAAATAGGGAATGGTCAAATTGTAAAAAAAAAAGAAATTGAATAGAAGAATTTGAAGTGAAACTTGAGTGTTCTAAACGGGGATGGGAAGAAGGAAAGAGGGGGAATCAACCAAAATTCCCTAGAGGAGAAATTGATAGGACTGTAAAAATAAATTTTACGCACTTTAAACAAAATTTTTTAATTCAAGAGAAAACAGAAATAAATAATAGAATACTTGAAGTACTTATTAATCAAAATAAAGTATAGAAGTTAATTTAATCGTTCGAATTGAAGAAAAACAGTTGCAAACCGGAAAACCCGAAATTCCCTAGCGGAGAATTTAAACACTAGAACTAACTTAACATTCCCTATAAAATGTTTCTCATTCTAGCATATAAACTAAAACATAAGCAAGGAAATTTTAAGAAATTGGTAAAATAGAGAAGTTAATTTATTTTTTATGTCTTTATTGTATGTTAAGAAAAGCAAAAACCCCAAAAATTCCCTACTGATAAAATTGAACAAAATAAAGTAACAAACAGTATTCTAAACAGCGATAAAAACTGAAATAATCATAATTCTGGAAAATAAACAAAAAGAGGAGGGAAGTAAATTAAAAATGTCAGTTTATTTGCTTTGAATAAAAAAAGAAAAAATGTTAAAATGGAACCAAAATCAAAATTTCTTAATGTAAGAAAATTTAATGTATTTGTTTTGAATGAGTAAAGAAAAAAATGATTATGCTAAGAGAATCGAAATTCCCTATAGTGAAAAAATTGAACATAGAAATTTAAATTTTAAAATGAAACTCAGACTTCACAGTGACAATGAAGAATATTTTAGGGGAAACAGAGGACAATATATAAAAAAATACGGGACTTTTAGGATACTTTAAAAAGTTAATAAATAAAGATAAATAAATTATATATGGGTCAAACCATTGACTTTCGTCTGAGGGCTGTCGCTGACATATTTTTTGAAAAAAAAAGTTTCAGAAAATATGAAACTTCAAACTTTTCTGAATCCAATAACCATAGTGTTATTGTGTAAATTCTATTTTTTTAAAAAATTATTATTAATCAAATGTAGGAGGTTAACGATGTGATTTCGTAACCTTAAATTTGTCACTTTTTAAAAACACGTTATATTTTAAAAATTATTAAATATTAGAAATCAAAACTTACCAGAAATATAAATCCCGTTATTTTGATCCTAAAAATGATAGAAATCTTATTAAAATACATTATTTCAAAATAATAATATAATTTAAAAATTTTGTACTTGTGAAAATTTTCAAGATTTTTTAAAGCATCTAACTTTTTTTTGGGAGCTCCCAATAATTTGAGGATTTGAATATATATTATTATTAATATAACTTACTTGCTATTAAAATTTGGCGAAGGCGTTTTGCTTTATTTAGAAAATATTAAATTTAAAAATTTTCTATTCAAGAAGGTTAAAATTTAATGTAAATAGAGCAATGAGAAATTGTTTTGTTTACTTCAAGTATCAGAATTAACCTTTTTAAATAGACAATTTTCAATTTTAATTTATTCCAAAACGAAGCAAAACGCCTTCGCCAAATTTTAATAGCAAGTAAGTTATATTAATAATAATATATATTCAAATCCTCAAATTATTGGGAGCACCAAAAAAAAAGTTAGATGCTTTAAAAAATCTTGAAAATTTTCACAAGTACAAAATTTTTAAATTATATTATTATTTTGAAATAATGTATTTTAATAAGATTTCTATCATTTTTAGGATCAAAATAACGGGATTTATATTTCTGGTAAGTTTTGATTTCTAATATTTAATAATTTTTTAAATATAACGTGTTTTTAAAAAGTGATAAATTTAAGGTTACGAAATCACATCGTAAACCTCCTACATTTGATTAATAATAACTCTTTAAAAAATAGAATTTACACAATAACACTATGGTTATTGGATTCAGAAAAGTTTAAAGTTTCATATTTTCTGAAACTTTTTTTTTTTAAAAATATGTCATCGACAGCCCTCAGACGAAAGTCAATGGTTTGACCCATATCTAAATTAATTTGCAGGACCAAACCATTTTTTAATTCGAATTTGAAAAGAGTTACAACATTTCTTCTAATATTATTCAACTATTAACTTTTGTGATAAAAATATTTTATTTAGAAATACGTACATGAAACAATAAGACTGCATAGTCAGAATTGTGGAACTACTAACATTATGAAATGAATAAAAACATCTTTAAACGTAAGAAGTATGAAAACTAATTTTTATTTCTTAAAAGCTAAACAAATCTCAAAAGAATGAAACGTTAAATCGACTAAAATTTGAATGTAATAATATTTGAATAGATTGAATTTTTGATAAATCTATGACTGGATTATTAGGAAATTTGAATTAAACAATATTTAAAGAGATAAAATAAAAAAAAGAGAAAAAAGAAAAAAAGCAACATATTAAAAAATAGTAGAAAATTTTCAAAACAAAGTTGAACAAACGATGGAAAAGGAAAAGGATAACTAAATTTGAGAAAAAATAAGCAAAATGTTATAAATAAAATAAAATAAAAACGAGTTACTCTAAAAATAATCAGATAAATGAAAGAAAGAATTGTACTCTGCTTTTCCCTTAAATTATCGAATTAAATAAGAAAATCAATGAAAAAAAAATGAAAAATTTTTTCGAAATACTGTAGAACCAAAAGTATATAAAATAACCTGAAATACTTTGCGTGAAAAGAAGAAAATCTACAACACAAAAAAATATTAGAAGCAAATAAAATCAATATATTAAAAAATGGGAGAAAGTGTTGAAAAAAAAAAATTTAACAAACTATGAAAAAATTAGAAAAACTATAAAAATATCGAAAAATGAACTACAAAATAAGAAATAGTAAGAATAAAAATAAAAAATGTAAAAATTGTAAAACAGAGTGACAAACTCCTTTAAAAATGAAAAAATTTAGAAAATTTAAAAAGGAATATGTAAATAAATTTAAAGAATAAAATAAACAAATTTTGCAACAATTTTAACAACAAAAATTTGTTTAAAAAATTTTCGAATCTAAAAATTTTATAAAAGTGTAAATAAATTTGCGAAAAAATATACAAAATATAAAGAAAATTGAATTTTCGATTGTAAATTATTTTCCCTATTTCTCAATTTCAATACAATTCTTCAATTACCAAATGATTTCTTCAATTCTCATTTATTTTCTTCAATATTTTCCATAACTTTGACAGTTTCCAATTGACAATTTATTATTTTCCATCAATTTTATGATTATACATTAATTTGAAAAATAATTTTTGTTTAAACGCCGATTATTCTCAATATTCTTCGACTTTTTTTTCATTTATTAATTATTTTTTGTAATAGTTAATTATTTTTGTCCAATATTTAATTATTCTCATCATTATTGTAATTTTTCTTTTAATTATCAATTATTTTCTTTAAAATTACATTTAATTATTTAATTTCCAATTTATTTCTTCAATTATTAATTATTTTCTTCAATTCTCAAATATTTCACAGTTATTTTCTTCAAATTTAAATTCCATTTTTCAATTTTCAATTATTTTCTTTAATATTAAAAAATTATCACCTTTTTCTATTATTTTTTTCGATTATCAATAAGTTCTTTAATTTTAAATACAATAATGTTCAATTCCTTTCTTTAATTTTTAATTGCTTTCTTTAATTTTCGATTATTTTTTTCAATTGTTCAATTATTCACGTCATTTTTCAACTATTTTCTTCAATTATTAATTATTTTCCAAATTTTAATTTAATTCTTAAAATTTCAATTTATTTTCGATTTTTTATTATTTTCTTCAATTTCAATTATTTTTTTCGATTTTCAATCCAGTTATTCAATTTGCAATTATTTCCAACAGCTATTCCTATAATTTTTCAACTATTTATTTAAATTTAAAATTAACTGTAATTTTTATTAAGATGGATAGAAAAGAATTTTCAACTTTTAGTTTAATAGCTATTATTTGAAAATTATTTCTTTGGGTGGTTGTTATTAAGACTTTATGTAAATAAATTTTATATTTTAAAATCAACTTTTTCTGCTTCTTATTTGATGTTTTTACAGAAATAAAGAATTTACCATTTTTTATTCAAAGACGCGAATAATTATCTAATGAAAGAATAAAATTTCGTTGCTTAATACAATTAATTAAAATTTTATTCATTTCCGGTCCAGAAGAAAATTAAAACTCACGTTCAATTATTAAAAAAATTAAGTATTTAATTAAAAAATTTTTGCTGTGTTATTGGTCATTTAGAAACTTCTTTCGATTAAAAGTTTAAAATTGACTTTCATCCTTTTACAAAAAAATGTTTTATATAAATAAAAACAATAAATAAATAAAATAAGTAAAAATAATAAATAAAATAAACAAATTAAATAAAAGAAAAGATAATAAAAGAAATCAGTTTAAAAACTGAAAACATATAGGCAAGAAAAATAAAAATAAAATAAAAAGAATAAAATTACAAATTTAACAATTATGTAAATAACAAAATTATAATTTTACGGAAATTTCTCAGACAGTCTACACCGAGTTGTAGACTGAATAAAAAGTAATCTTGTAATCCAGTTAAAGTCTTGGCTGAAGCCCTATAGGTGTTATTCAAAGCTGGTATTTTACATTTAATATGTAAAGGTACTCTTCTCCAAGTCATACAAAAAGTATGTAATTAAGAGATTTAAATTACATAGAAATAAGTTTATAATTTTAAAAAACTGTATCCTCTTTCTGAATTCCAAATTTCCAGATATTATTCAGGGTGGTGAGTTGGTGACTGTAACATAACCTTAAACTTAAAAATGCGAGCCAGTATCATTTTGACACATGACTTAATTTTAGATTGTTATATTGTACAGAATGGAAATGTTATTTTGTACAACTGCTAAATGTTATTTTGTACAGTTTTGAAAAATGAATTTGTTATTTTGTACAATTTTTTAAAAAAGCAATAAAACATTGGAAGTACAATATTTTAGCTTTTTTGAAGAATTGTACAAAATAACATATTGATTTTTCAAAATTGTACAAAATATCATTTAGCAGTTGTACAAAATAACATTTCCATTCTGTACAATATAACAATCTAAAATTAAGTCATGTGTCAAAATGATACTGGCTCAAAAATGCTTTTAACAGAAACAAAAATTAAATTAATATTTATTTTAGACAATTTTGAAAGATCCTAAGTACTTTTTTTCGCTGAATTCGAAGTCGGAATAACCAGATAGACCAAATTTTTTTAGATAATCTCAAAAAATTGTCCAAAAACCCCTTAATATACGTTTTTCAACTTTCAGATCAAAAAGTTGTGCGGTCAAGTTTGACGCTATGAAAACTTCTCGTGACAAACTTTTTCCGTTATTTTTAAGGAAGTTTTTCTGAAAGTTTGAAACTCATATTCGTAGAAATAAAGAATTTATGAGAAAAATAGTGAAACGGTATTTTTTATTGTTGTGTCAGCTATATTCTCATGTGCAACTACTCTCCAATTTCTGTTATACACACTCGTACATCAAATGACAGCATGACCGACACAACGATGGAAACCATAATTTAACTATTTTTCTTTTAGATTCTTCATTTCTGCAAATATGAGTGTCAAATTTTCAGAAAATCTTCTTTGATAATAAAGGAAAAACAATGTCACGGGAAGTTTTGCCAGCATCAAACTTACCCGCATAACTTTTTGATCTAAAAGTTGGAAAACGTATATCGTTTTACTCTATGTGGATTTTCAATTAAAGTACAAAATTGATAACCAATCAAAAACAAATGAACAAGCAGTCGAAAAAAAATGATACAAAATTGATAACCAGTCGAATAAAAAGGTACAAAACTGATGACTAATCCTCGTTTCAAAGATGGGACAGTTTTGAGGGTCTTTTAAAGTAGGGTGGTTAGACCCCCAGGAATTTTGCATACACTTTGACGTTACGGGCATTACGAAAGTGCACTTACGAACCCTTGTGTGAGTGCATTTTTTTTTACAATTCAAAGAGGCTTCAACGATGCTCGTTCATTGATTGAAACTTACAAAGGGTCGCAAAAGCAACCAGGGAATTCGTTACACAGGGTATACAGAAATTGACGCACCCTTAATTGTTAATTCTTAAGAGAGAGAGCGTATCTATCACAATATGACTAAAATTCATCAATATGCAAATGAATGATTGAAGAAGCTTCTATTTGGATTACCATTATTTAAATATATAAGGACGATTTAGATTCTAGTTCCCTTCAATCAATTTTTTACAGGAATTCATTTTCTTTCGATTTCATAATAAAATCGTTGCAAAAGAACTTTTTCTACAAAAACCGAGTTTTACGCTTCATTTATAATACTCATATTTTGGAATCACTTGGTTAGTTACGCCACGCCTTATTAATGTTAGGTTTAATAGGTAATTGAAGCGTCGGCGAAAAGAGTACGCAGTGAGATCACAAAATGACTATGAAATAAATGTGATTATCGAGTTTCAATCGAACGCTTATAAGGAGTAGGACATCATTTGTAATACATTATCTCGATTAATCATTAGTTATACAAGTGTACATGTCCCACGCTACCAGCATCTGAAGACACTTTCAATTTTAATTATAACTATTTCACGCTTATTGGTGTTTGGTATGAAAAAACGTTTGTGTTCTGGGAATTATTAAACTATTTAGAAATTTTTTTTTTCCTCTATAAAATAGTACAACAATTGAGGGACTAATAAATAAATAAATTTTAAATAATAATAAACTCTCTTTCAGTGGATAATTATTAAATCACTGAACATTAACAAATCATCAAAATATTTATTTTTTTCAATAGGTTATCAATTTTTTCCAGCAATCAGAAATGTTTAAAGTTATTTTTAGTTCATATGCTAGAATGGGGAACATTTTATAGGGAATGTTAAATTTTGTTCTAGTGTTTCAATTCTCCTCTAGGGAATTTTGGTTGATTCCCCACACTGAGAAAAATGGATGTTTACCCTTAACATCTGGATGTTAACGCTTAACATATTTATCATTTAACATAGGGACAGCTATCTATATGTTCAGGGTTAACATCTACATATTAAACTTTAATATCTAAATGTTAAAATTTACTAACTTATATGTTAACCTTTAATATTTAAAGGTTTAGCGTAACTATCTTGTTTTAAACATCTAATTCTAAACATCCATTTTTCTCAGTGCAGATAGACATTTCCCCCTCTTTCCTTCTTCCCATTCCCGTTTAGAACACTCAAGTTTCACTTCAAATTCTTTTTTTTTTTACATTTTGATTATTCCCTATTTTCTCCTTTTTATCCCAACTTGTATTTTCTCTCAATTCGCCGGATTCAGAGATTCTAATTTTTTTTCCCAATTTTTGCCTGTTTTGAGTTAATGAGTTGTATGAGAGAATGACACGTCATGACACGCCCTTGCTCATTAAGTGGTTGGACCCACCCCTACCACAAACCCTATCAATCGTCATTAAGACACCGACCTGTGTGGATCTATCTTATTTTTGCTTAACGCACAATTCAAAACTCGAAATGGAAGTTGTCCAAGACTGTGAACAAAGTGATCGGTTTGATATCATTGGTCATTTGCCGATTGAAGTTTCTCAATTCATTTTTCACATTCTTGATGGCCGTTCATTGTTCAATGCAGTCAAAGTGTCGAAAAAGTGGAACGACATTTACAAGGGAGACCAATCTCTTGTTGACAATCTACCTTATGTTGATTTTGTCCGTCGTTCGCCGCTTGAAATTTCTCAAATGATTTTGCGCTATCTTGGTATCAAAGCAATCTTGAGTGCACGTCAGGTGTCAAAAAAGTGGAGGAAAATTTCCGAGAATGACGGTACTATCCAGCGACGTGTGGCCGTTTATCGTCGACGTGAGATAAAAAGGGAACAAACAATAAATCCAGTTGTGGTATTGTTTTCAAGGTCCAAAATTGCAAGTGTCTTTCAAAACCTTTGCTTATCTTCTGTGCTAAAATCAAAGCCGTCTGATGAGAGGGAAAATCTCGTTGAAATGGAACAATTGCCATCCAGTTCTGTGGCGCAATTGAGACCAGCCTTGATGTCCATGGGGAATGTCAAACCGAGGGATGACTTTCATCTGCAGAGGCGCCGTCACAAAAGGTCCAAGGAAAATGCCTCATTTGAGAAGAAAAACTGCAAGAGATCTCGTCTTGTTGGTTCTCGCATTCAAAGTCATCGGATTGCTGCACTGAGAGAAATAGATGTTAAGAACTTTACTATCTTTGATGGTAGAGAGGTTATGTTACACTCTACCATCAGAGATACTACACCGTACCATCTAGATGCTACATCGTACCATCCAGATGCTATCAGATGCTAACCCGTACCATACAGATGCTATCTCGTACCATCTAGATTCTTGTCCGTATATTTAAGATCAGATATGGTATCTGGTACCATCTAGATGGTATCCCGTAGTATCTATTTCTCTCAGTGTGCTCACAACATGTATTTATAAAATTTTTAATTAGAGTCTTTAATCTTCACCATTGCTTCGTTTTTATCTGTCTTTTATGTGTATTTCAAATGTTTAATTCATTTTTTTTATATTTTGTTTTTTGTACATATTTTCTTTCATTTATTTATTGTTGAGTTTCTATTATTTCATTTTATTTTTTATTTTTTTGATTTTTTGCATTTTAATGAGGAATGTTAGCTTTTAATATATTGATGTTGCACAAATGAAACAATGTTTTTAGTAATAATGCTTCAAATTGATATTTTGTCTTGAAATTTGTATAATGAATTTTGTATTAGAATGCATTGAGTTTGTGTGCGGGCATGAATAGTTTTATCGAATTAAGCCCCACAAAAAAAGTTGCTTTTCGAGACACTACACTATTTTTTTCACCTGAACCCGAAGTCAGAATAACCAGATTTGCTACAATTTTTGAGATAATCTCAAAAAACATGAAAAAAAATCAGGAAGTATTATTTTTATACAAAACTTATCATAAAGATTGTTGTATTGTACGAACATAGGTAAATGTTATTTTGTACAACACCTGTATTTAATCGTCTTAACATTGATTAATTTACCTATGTTTGAACAATATAACAATCTTTATGATAAGTTTTGTGTGAAAATAATATTCGAAAAAATCGCTTTTTTGAGATTATCTCAAAATTTTTAGTCAATCTGGTTATTTTGACTTGGGATTTGCATTCAGCGGAGAAAAATACGTATAAATACATTAGCGTATTGTCCCTAAAAAAGTTTGTTTTTTGTTTTTTTCCGATTTTTGAGATTATCACAAAATTTTAAGTCTATCTGGTTATTCTAAGTTTAGATTTTGATTTAGCTAATTAAAATACGTAAAAATGTCTCGCACAACAACTTTTTTTTGTTGTGCTGTGTAATTGTATGAATAGGGGAGAGTCGGCCAAAATGCCTAATTGGGTAAATTGGCAATGGTTAATAACTTGGCCAAAAATAAATATTAATCATAAATGTTTTTAATTATGAAGTATATTAAGGTGAAGATGATTTCTGTAAAGTTTCATGTTTATCAGTTTATTATTAAATAATTTATTAAAGAATTGTGAAAATGATGCTTTCCAACGATAATTGTTTCATTTTTAAAGATTAGAAAACATGCACTTCTATCTCACATACACTGAGAGAAATAGATGCTATGGGGTACCATCTAGATGGTACCAGATACCATATTTGATCTTAAGTATACGGACAAGAATCTAGATGGTACGGAATAGCATCTGGATGGTACGGATTAGCATCTGATAGCATCTGGATGGTACGATGTAGCATTTAGATGGTACGGTGTAGCATCTCTGGTGGTAGAGTGTAACATAACCTCTCTACCATCAAAGATAGTAAAGTTCTTACCATCTATTTCTCTCAGTGTACGTACATAATTTTTTTTTAAATTAATCCTTGAATATTTAGCTATCTAATCACTTTGACTTAATTTATAAAAATGAGTTCTAAAATGAAAATAATTAGTATAACTACATCGTGTGTTTTTGGCTAAATTGCCTTGGTTAAATTGCCTATATGCTGTAAAACTTCTAAACAAGATACGTATAATACGGAAAATCTCTCGGGTTACACACTGAGAGAAATGGATATTCAAACCTACTATCCTGGATATTAAAAAATAATTATTTTAATATCTGGATATTAAGTTTGAATATCTAAATACTATGCTTTAATATATGGATGTTAAATTTGAATATCCATTAATTCCATTTTTCTCAGTGCACGTATATTTTGATGTAGAAACTAAATATCAAGTTGTTACTGCTTCTGTATAAAAAATCAGTGTTTTAACAAATTAATTATATTAATTATTGCATTTATATTAATAATAATTATAATAATTATGCATTGAAGAATCATTTTTAATATATTTTTAAAACATGATTTTAAATAAGCGCGGGATGAATCAAAAGAAGTGCGCATGCGCAGAAAAAATACATAAGATTACGAGAGATACGTGTTGTCACGTGACTATAAAGAATCATGGCGGATTAACTTGTCACATTTGGCATTGAATGCCAAAATTTTCGTTTTCTTCCTAAAACTCACGCAGTTTTCAATCGAGCAGGTATTTTTGTAATTTATTATAGTGTTTAATTTACTTTTGTATGATTTTTTATAATTGTAGAAGCTTTATTTATTTGTTATAGACTTTATTTTCATTTTTTGTCGGACTGCTTTGGATTAAAATTTTAGTTTTATGACAAAAAGATTATATTTTTGTATTCACAGCTAGTTCTTTTTTTAATATAAACAAGATAATTGATTATAGAAAATATATAAAAAATTTTTTTTTACTTTTATTCATATTTTTCCATATTTTTGTGCACAAGCGATTTGCCCAGTCGATTGTCAAAATGGCGAATTTTGACATCAATATTTAAATAATTCTTTTTTCTATTTTTTCTGAAATAAACACTTAAAATGACTACCTTATTATATTCTTAAAGGATGTTTTCTAAATATTTGATGGTTTATATTTTTAAAAATTTTAATACTTTTTTTTTTTTGCTCTAAACTTTACTATAGGCATTTTGTCCGACTCTCCCCTAATCCAATCAGAACAAAATATTGCTTTCCTTAAAAATTCTGAAATGTGTTGTTTTATGTTAGAAAAAACTAGCGATTTAAGGTATTTCCCTGTCAGTTATACTTGAAAAAATCGATTTTCTTAGGATTTTCTTTAAATTGTGAGAAAACGTCATTTTATCTGGTTAAAATTTTAGTACCCACTGTCATGCTAAAAATTGAGATATTCAAGTTCAACTTTTCAATTTTTTATCATTTTCCATAGAAAATTGGAATTTTTAACCTACACTGAAAGAAATAATTCCACGGTACTGACATAATTATGGATAAATCACCCATAATATATTGCTAATATAGATACTGCCATAATATATTTGTCTTTTAGCCATATGACTGGTGAAACTGCGATGTATATTTTTAGGTTAGAAGAACTGTCAGTGGCGCACCGATGCATTATGGGATATTCATTCATATAGTATTCGAAGTTCTACAAAAACTGTCAACAATAATCATATGGCTGATAAAGCTAGAGTATTTCTTTCAGTGTAAATCAATTAATTGTTAGCATTGCAATGGGTACTGAAATTTTAACCAGATAGAATGCACATATAAAATAACGTTTTCTCACAATTTAAAGATAATCCTAAGAAAATCGATTTTTTCAAGTTATTATAACTGCCGGAGAAATACCTTAAGATAAATATAATTACTTTTTCAGAATCTACGAAATGATTGTCATTGTTCCATTTTTCATCCATGTTCCAATAACTGTCAATTCTTGTAGATTTTCGATGTTTAACTTCATTTGAATCTTTTTGACATTATTTTTTATGTATTCACTTAATTTTACTGAGATATATCACAATTTAATGTTTTAAAATCAAAAAATTAAAGCGGTTGGAAATTGGTGCTAAGCTGGCCGAAAACTGGGACAATGACGGCAGATACGCTTTTTTGTAAATTGTAGAATAATGAAAATCGTAAAATTATCAATAATTAAGCGAATAGATTTTTATGAATAGAATTGAATTTGATATAGAAAAAACTATAGAAATTTATGGAAATTCATATTTATTTTAGAAATTTTCAATTAGATTTTTCTTATTAATAATGTTACTATTAATTTTGTGATTTTCTATTAAATAATTCTGTTATTATCATTATACTCCGATTATTAGAATTATGTTTACTTGATCAGTTAGAATTTTTAATATAACTTATAAAATTTCGAAATTTTATGTATCCGATTCTTAAAAACAACAATTTGTTTAATTAAGCATGTAATATCTCAGGAACACGTATTTAATATATGTTTGTATATTTTTATATATGCTTGTAATTTATATTTGTACTTATGTATAGTTTAATTTATTCGTGATTCAGTTTTAAAGAGAAGATGCAATATTATTGATTTTAGTTATTAAGATTAATTACTCTGCTAATATTAATTAATTATTGCACTTTAATTACTAATAGTTAATATTACTCTTTTAATCTAAATTTGTTAATAACAATTAATTATTAGTAAAAAATGTGAGATGATTAATTATGTTTATTTGTTAACAAGTAACTAGAATTTATTATTAAAATTTTAGAGTAAAATTTTTTTCCACTTTTTGGCATCTTATTATTTCTAAATTTAACAGCTTTATTGGTCAAAATTGTTAACTATTTTCTCTTCGTGCTTTTATTATAAATTTTTATCACAATTGAAATATGTTTTTTAATTTATGCAAATTATTATATTGTATATTTTGTAAATTGTTTTCCTGGTGATTGTGGATTTATTGTACATAAACAAATAAATTGAGAATAATTTTTGTAAATTTTGTATAATAATGGAAATTATTTTATTCTTGAATAAGCTTTTTGACTAGAGTACATGTAATTTAGATATTTATCGTAAGGAAAGTAAATATGTAAAATAGCGTGTGTGAGTGTTATGTGTGCTTAAGAATGAATTGACATTTTTGATATTTTTCCAATTTACAGAAAATGTATCTTTATTAGTTGATTGAATAAAATTGGATTATTGTAAATAAATACACAATCTTATTTATTTTCAGTGGTTAAGATCACTGAAGTATTAGTTAAGAAACCATTTACAGTTAATTTAAATATTTATTTTTAGTATTAGTTAAGATACCATTTACAGTTAATTTAAATATTTAATTTTATAGTTAAAACTCTCTTCTCGAAATAAAACACTGATTATCTTTTTAATTAATTCCTTTTCATTATCAAGATATTTAATACGAAAAAGAACTTTTAAATAGAAAATAAACGAAAAGTCAAGGAATTGATTTGCTATATTTCTTTCAGAAAGTAATTGTCTTTTATTTGCTTGTGCCTATACATAACCTAAAAATGTAAGGAATTATTTTTTATTCATATATTAAGAAATTTCGTAACTTTAAATTTAAAGAAAAAATAAGCTTGTTGATTGATAAAATAAAAATTTTGAAATGCTTTGTTTTTATACTTTAAACTTTTTTTTTACTATTAAGAAAACCAGGAACCAGGAACAAAAGACAATTTTTGACTAATATTGGTTAAACAATCATCAGTATTCCGTTATGAAGCTGTTTCTATTGAAAGGTAGGTAATAAAACTAGAATTAATTAATTGAAAAATTTCTTTGTTCAAAATTTTAGAAAATGTAAACTTTAGAATTTCGCAATATTTTTTGAAAATTTACTTTTAAAACTTAAATTTACATAATTGCAAGCATCACAGACAGTCACCTTTTTACTTTTTTTACTTTATTTGAGGATTTGTCACCTTTTTTACCTTTTTTGATGACTGTTTACTTATTTGGGATCAAAAATATATAATTTTTTGTAAATATTTCGAATTATGTTCATAAAATTCAGATTTAATGTTTGAATTTAGTTTTATTGATGATTGATACAACAACAAAAAATCCGATTTACTAATAAAAAAATCCATAAAAAAGAATAGTCGAATAAGCAGTTAACTAATCTTTTCTATGTTCCTGCTATTTATGTAAATAGAATTAACATGACCATAACATACCATTTTCGTCATTTTGTAATTTTTCTTTCAAATCTTCATTATTTTATTTATATTCCAAATTAATTCTTAAATTTTCTATTTATTTCCTCTATTTTTAATTATTTTATTCAATTCTCAATTATTTTCTTTAATTTTCAATTATCCCCTTCAATGTTCAATAATCCTCGTCTTTTTTCTATATTGTCAATTATTTTTTTGAACTTTCAATATAATTCTTTAATTATCTTCTTCAATTTTCAATTGATTTCATAAAATTTCATTTATTTCCTAAAATTTTTACTATAATTTTGTTTAGTTTTTAATTGACAATTTAATATTCTTCTTCAATTTTGTACCTAATTATGCTTTAAATTTTTTTAAATTATTTTGGTCTGTTGTCGATTATTCTCGCCAGCTTTCGAATTATTTTTTTTTCAATATTTTATAATTATTTTTGTTTTTCAATTTTTTTGTTTTGATGTCTATTAATCTAGCCATTTTTTAAATTTTGTTTCCAATTGTCTATTATTTTTGACATATTTCAGATATTTCTTTTAATTTTTTAATTACAATTGACAATTATTCTCGACAGTTTACTAATTTTTTTTTAATTGTAAATTACATTCTTAAAATTTTAATTTAATTCCTTAATCTTTAATTTATTTCTTCAATTGTTAATTATTTTCTTTTCTCAATTATTATTTTTAATTTGAAATCCCAATCTTCAATTTTCAATTATTTTATTCAATAATCAGAAATTCTTACCTTTCTTTAATTATCAATTATTTTTTTCAAATTTGAATTTAATTCTTAAATAAAATTTTAGCATGGCAAGAGGTACTGAAATTTTAACCAGATAGAAGGCACACATAAAATATGGCCATAAAAATTACATTTAAAAAATTAGTATTGTCAATAATATATGTATTTTTTATAATAACGGATAGTTCGCAGTCATTTCAAAGATATGTGTTAAAAATTTGTCATTGTCAAATAAGCACCCAATCAAGATTTAAATTTTCAACAATCCAAGATGGCCGAGGTACGTAAGGCGCAAATAACGATCCGGAAAATCTGGGTTCGATTCCCGACCCGTGAATTTTTATTTTCTTCTAAAAAAAAATTTTATATTTGAATTTTCAAAACCGTGTTATTGAAAATTCAATAGCAGTAAATAACTTCACTTACAAGTAATTGAAAATTCATATATATATTTTTAACAGTGTATTTATAATTTTCTCCTCCAAATAAAACACTGATTATTTTTTTAATTAAATACTTTTTATTATCAAGATATATAATACGAAATAAAATTTTAAAATAGAAAATAAATGAAAAGTCAAATAATTCATTTGGTATATTTATTTCAGAAAGTATAATTGTATTTTATTTGCTTGTGACTATACATAAACTAAAAATATAAAAAAAAGTTGTTGTATCCATATATTAAGAAAATTCGTAACTTTAAATTCAAAGAAAAAATAAGCTTGTTGATTGATAAGATAAAAATTTGAAAATCTTTCTTTTTCTATTTTTAACTATGTTTTTTACTATTCAAAAAACCAGGAGTTTCACAAAATACACTACAGTTGGTTAAACAATCATCAGTATTCTGTTACGAAGCTGTTTCTATTGTAAGGTAGGTAATAAAACTACAATTAATTAATTAAAAAAATTTTTTATTCAAAATTTTAAAAAATAGAGTTTAGAATTTCGCAATATTTTTTGAATATTCACATTTAAAGCTGAAATTTACATAATTGGAGATCCCCGAAAACTCCTAGAAGATTCATAAAGAAAAAAAAAATAAGAAAAAAAATATCTAAAGAAAATTATGGAAACCAATTATTTCAGATTCAGTTTTTATCCAAAACCATTTGTTAGGTTAAAAACTATTAAAAACAAGTTTTTATTAATCTTTTGTTTATCGTTTATTTGGATAAACGAATATGTGAATAAATTAAAGTTTGGATTTTTGACATTTTGAATTTTTTATTTATATGAGGGTTATTTGTATATATATGGGTTGATTTTAGAATGTTGAACCATAGGCCATAGGAGAGGAAAAAAATACCAAAAAATTACGGTGTATTAGATTTTTTCGATTATGCATTTTTAAGCAGTACATCTACAAATTTCTTGTTACAAATTTTCAGAAAATGCTTTTTTCATAATCTACTAAATTCCTGGCAATTTTCCAGATGCATAAACATGTTTATAGATTATACCCACCCAGTAAAGATTGTTTTACATATCTTTGCATTTTTGTGAGGCTCTTAATTAAAACACAAAGAACAACTTTAATTTGAATTTACTACTACTATAAGCGAAAAGTTGAAAATATCTCATAATACAATTTCACGTTTGTTATTCTGAACAAAACCAACATTAACTTGATCCCACTGTCATTGTCAGAGCCACCTAAGTGAATGACGTACCTATTATCGCACTTAGCCTAGTGGAATTAAATTTTTCACTGAAGGCAATCGTATTGCGACTGCTTGCCAGTCAAATATAAATTCTGGTTATTACAGCACGTCACGAGAGAAACGACAGGACGTCAGACGCATAAACGTTTTATTCGCACAACGTCACTTGCAACAAAGAGTGTCCAAGGCATATTTATAATCAAGTTGTATTTCTCAAATCCTTTTTTTTTAAAATAGTTTTGCCACAAGATGCAGTTAGACCTGTAACATTTTTTTTGTAAATGTAACCTAAAATATTTTAGTTAATTTAACTATTGTATCATTGTAATCCTTTTAACGAACCATTGCATTTGGTATAATTTTGGTAAACATTACAATTTTTGTTCAGTGTATAATAAATAAGATTTAATAAAATTAAATTACTAAAATCAGTTGCAAATGTCAATAAACAAGTAAATCATACAATCTAAAACTATGGTTAAAAATTGGTTTAATTGACATATAATACAACGTGAAGCAGTCTTCCACGAATGATGCACTCGAGGATTTGCAACACGAGTAACAGACGCTCATAAAACTCGTTTGAAAAAAGGAAAAGGAGCCAAAGAAGTGGGCACTTTTAAAACAGCTAGACCGACTAAGTTGCGTTAAATCTTTTTATTAAGCTTGCAGAAAATGTATCGTATACACGCATAAAATAACCTTAAGGCCATTAGTGTCTTGGTGCAATTTTTCAGTCCTGGTGAGTGAGCTTGAAATAGATTTCTTTATGCACACAGTTTCACAGACATATTATTGAAGTGAAGTTTTGAGTTTCGCGAAGGGCATCAGCTGTTTTAACAACAGCGTGCAACACACCTACTATTAATAAATTCATCATCAATGCAGATTCTGATGAGATGTAATAAAGTATATAATATATTCATCAATGAATGTCAGAAAATTCATATAATTCACAATGTCGCTTATTTGTTCTGTCAACGAATCAAATGCGGTGAGAGAAAATGACTTCCTATTTGATATAAATCGTAACGAAGGGTGTAATCTTCATTTCCATCACAATGAACGGACAAAACTTGCAATCTGTGTTTTGCATGTGTTAGATAATTCACCAGAAAATTTGCATCCCAGAAGAGCAATCTCAGCTCCATAAATTTTATACACGTTGCAGGCTCTACCCAGGTTTATGCACCCATCACAACTCAGCTTTATATCCCTATTGTTTCACTTGGCAAAAAATCAAAACCTACCGGAGGTTCGAGAATTTTTGGTTTTTAATTTTTTCCGACATTGATAATTACAGTTGAAGTGAAGTCAAGTGTCGGGATTAATGCCTTAATGCCCCTCATTCATAAAAGCACTGTTCAATGAAAAATTAAATAATACAACAGAATTTGCCTTTTCGTGCCTTTTCAAAATTTATATAAATCTATTTCAAAACATTAATCTTTATAAAAATCACGTCCACAAAAGAAAAAAATGACGAGGTGGAAAAATTATCGGTAATTTTTCAGTAAAGGTTATCGATAGTGACCATTGAAAAACTTCGAAAATCTTTTTACAAGAACTACCAAACACCTTGCAAAAATTTAATTTATTGTATTCCGATTCGATCATTTTTCCACCTGGAATCAGAATTAAATTCCTAAAATTAGAAAAAAAATCTAACCCCGTAAGGACTTTGGAATATTTAGCTTAACAAATTTTGATTCTAAACAACATCTCCAACCCGTCATCGTTACATTGGATTTTATTGCTTACGCAATTTTGATTCTATATTTTATATGTTCGGCACCCAAACTGACTTTTCGATCATCTTTTGATCATCAAATAGCCTAAAATTCATTTAACCTAAAACGCATTGAGCCTAAAATCCATGTAGTCCAAAAAATAATTTAGACTAAAACGCATGCAACCTAAAAATCATTCAGCCTAAAATGCGTATATCCTAAAATGCATTCAGTCAAAAACTCATTCATCCTAAAATGCGTTTAACCTAAAATGCATACAGCCTAAAACATATTCAGCCTAAGATGTATGTAGCCTAAAAGTCATTTCGCCTAAAACGCATTTAGCCTAAAATGCGTTTAACCTAAAATGCGTTTAACCTAAAATGCATGTAGCCTATAATGCATTCAGTCCAATATTCATACAACCTAATATGCATGTAGCCTAAAACCCATTTAACCTTAAAGTCATTTAGCCTAAAAGTAATTTAACCTAAAATCCATTTAACCTAAAATGCATTCAGCCTAAAATGCATGTAGTCTAAAACCCATTCAACCAAAAATGCATTTATCCTAAATGAATTCTGTCAAAAACTTATTCAGCCTAAAATGCGTTTAACCTAAAGTGCATTCATCCTAAAACTCATTCAGCCTAAGAAACATTCGTCATAAAATGCATGTAGCATAAAAGCATTTAGCCTTAAAGGCATTGAGCCTAAAGAACATGTAGCCTAAAACTCATTTAATATAAAATACATATAGACTAAAAGTGATTTAACCTAAAGTAAATTTAGCCTAAAACTCATTCAGCCTAAAATGCGTTTATCCTAATACGCATTCAGCCTAAAATGCAAGTGACCTAAAATGCATATAGCCTAAAATGCATTCGGCCTTAAACTTAGTCTGTCTAATACGCATGCAGCCTGAAACTTATTCAGCATAAAATGCGTTTATCCTATAATGAATTCAGCCTAAAATGCGCTTAACCTAAAATGCATTTAGCCTACAATTCATTCAGCCTAAAATGCATTCGGCCTAAAATGCATGTAGCCTAAATGTCATTTAGTCTTGAACGCATTGAGCCTAAAATTCATTCAACCTAAAATTCTTGTAGCCTAAAACTCATTTAACCTGAAAGTCAATTAGCCTAAATGTCATTTAACCTAAAACGCATGCAGCCTAAAACTTATTCAGCCTAAAAAGCGTTTATCATAAAATGCATTCAGCCTAAAACTCATTCAGCCTAAAATGCTTGTAGCCTAAAACCCATTTAATATAAAATGCATATAGACTAAAAGTCATTTAACCTAAAATGGATGTAGCCTAAACGTGATTTAGCCTAACACGCATGCATCCTAAAACTCATTCAGCCTAAATGCGTTTATCCTAAAATTCATCCAGCCTAAAATGCACGTAGCCTAAAAGTCATTTAGCATTAAAAGCATTCAGCCTTAAACGCATTCAGCTCTAAATTTATTTAATCTAAAATGCATGTAGCCTAAAACCCATTTAACCTTCAAGTCATTTAGCTGAAATAATAGAGTACAAGCTTTTAATTTATCACTGTTTAATTTAAAAGTGTCAAATTTCAATTTTTCCCTATCACTATATTGAACTTTATACTGCCACAGTACCTATTCAGTATTAATTCATATAATAATTCTAAATCTTAAAATTTCATCAAGAAAGACTTTGATCGACCTTAGTATAGTCTCCCTTTAAATTTGACTTTGTTAAAATTCAGATTAATTTTTATTAAATTTTATAATAAAATGTCTTTCAATGTATAAGTCAATTTTTTTTATCATTTATATAAAATTTTAATCTACATGGACCTAACGAAACAAACCTCCAACGTTAAACCATTTTCAAGCATCTTTAGTTAACCATGCCATATACGATATATGCAATAAATATAGTATGTAAATCACAGGTTTATTAAATTTAGACTTTCCTAAGATAAAGTTTAATTTATTGCCGGGCGATGTATCAAAATATACAAGATTTAAGTATAAATGGCATTTAGTCCATACTGATTCCTGGATCAAAGAAACAAGCAAAGTCCCGTTTTCTAGCTGCAAATCGTGCAGTACGTGAGAATTACATCACGACACATGACCTTTCCTAACATTTCTCTCTCATCTTCACTTTTACTCACGATAAATAATTCACTGCTGGATGTATACGGGCATATGTACGAGTGGCCACATTATTTGTAGAGTAGAAAGGATTTGTGGAATAGAAGAAACAAACTAAAAGAAACTGGAAGTGCTTGCTTAAGAAACATTGAACCCACTGACAACATCTCACACTGGGCAATTATTTATAAACGGAAATTTTTGTGACAAAAATACATTAAACAGAAATTTACAAAAAATAAGATTTGATTTATAAAAAAGTTAATATCAATTAATTCAGTTATTCAAATCTCTAGACTTAGGATACTTTGGCACTTGTTATAAAAAAAACCTGGATAAGAATTCTTATTTACTCTTCATCCGTATCTTATCAAAATATAAGGAACACTATATAATTAATATTTACCAGAAAAAATAACAAATTTATTGCACATCAGCCATTAAATTTATCGCTAATTAATTTCTTAGATTGTCTAATCTTATAAGTAACTAGCTTTTGCACAATATGTTAATCTTATGTAAATGGAATGCTAGCGGCAAAGGGAGCAATTGAAGTAAATATAAGCAATGATAGTATGCGCCTGAAAGTATGCATTAAGAAAGAAAATATGGAATAATATTTATCTGTTAAGCAAAAATAAAAAAAAAAATCAATGCCTTTATATCAAATAAAATATAAAATGATAGGTACTTAATTTAAATGGTATAGTTATAACAATATAAATTATCGACAGTGCAAATTGCGGTTAGAGGAGGAATAATTTATAAAGACTCTACAATCTACATGGAAGCATAATTTACTGTAATCATAGTAAATGTATTAGACACATCTTAACGCGAATCAATCGAACGAGATAAATGGTTCAGGTTGAAGCATCGCGTGACCATTCAGCAAGAGTTTGTGCTTTAGAAATACCCTTTTGGTCTATTTTGTTGAGTGGTATAGGTACTTAAATGTGCCCGACTAGTTTATCGTGACCAATCTGATCCAGGCATTGTCTTATCTGTCACGCACGATCGACTGACAAAAATCCATTTTTGAAATATCATCAAGTTTAATCAACTTAAAGCTTCTTTTTTCTTTTTTGATAATGTAAAAATGTAAAAATAATGTAATAATTTTTGATTATTATAAACTTTATATATATTTTTAAAATTTAACAATGTATATTTAAATTATTTAAAACATTGATTTCACTTTTCTGCAATCAGTTTCCAGCTCCTTATACACCATTGAAATCTTCCCAATTAAGGAATACCATTTCAAAGGAGATTCGTTTTAGGAAAAATGTATTTCAGAATACAGTTCTAAGCATCTATAGAAATTTCTAATTCCTATGATATGTGATAAGTAAGTTATTACAGTAAATATAATCGTAATAAATAGATATTTTTTCGAAACAGAACATGGAAGTACAAACGCGGAAGACAATAAAATATTAATATTCTCCATTTACAAATGCCTCGTACTTTGGAAGCTCAATGAGATTACACTTTCTTTTAACCTCGTAATCCAACGTAACGCAATAGTGTAATAGAAGCATCGATAGCATCTTTGTTTTCATAAGAGGCAAGTCTTTAACTTAGAAAGTCAAAAGGCATCGAACACCAATTGTAAGTGTGGGAAGATTATTTTTTTAAAATTTTTTGAAGAGAGAGAGAAAGCAGTCCAAGTTGCGTAAAAGAAAAGGTTTAAAACTCATACAAAAGTACTGATAAGAAGGCATAAAATAAATTATGAAGAAAGAACCAGAAACTCGAACGATGCGCAACGGTCATGCTCGAAAAAACTAAACAGTGTGATGTGAAGATCCAAGATTTACGATTAGATAATAGAAGGGTAAATGTGCCAATTATACGGATTAAAATTCAAGAGGGATTTTAAAGAAAAAGATATGTAAATGAAAAAATTATATCACATAATTTTTGAATCACTATTCAGGTGTATATAAACATTTTTGCGGTTGTTTAAAAGAAAATCTTTTTTATCAATTTCTTGGACTAAAATATACCTATGCAATATTCTTTATAGTTGTCAATCTTAAGAACATAATGTATTACAATTGTATAATGTAGTGAATGAACTCTCTAGAAATGAAGGACATAGTCAATATTTTTAAATAATAATGATGATGATCATATTTCTTATATTTTGAATAAATCTAATAAAGCATTGAGCCAGGTCGTTCGATTTAGCTCAATGTTTCATAACTTGAAAGTTTTAAAAGTCTTATATTTTTCATTAGTTAGACCAATTCTGGAATCAGTCTCAGTTGTCTGGTCACCTCAATATAACATATACACAAATTGAGAATTGAGCGTGTGCAGAACAGATTCCTGAGATTTGCAGCTAGACAAGTTAGCATACCGTTTGACAGCTACTGTCATGATTACAGCGAACTTCGTTCTACAATGAAAATTCCTACAATTCAATCTAGATTTTTAAAAAATGATCTTTGTTTCCTTTATAATATTTTGAATGGTCGAATTCGCTGTCCACACCTACTCTACCAGGTTTCTCTGTCCGCCCCGATCAAATTACTACGAAATCATACAACTTTTAGAGTTACTTCTCATCGCACTAATTTTGGTGGAAACTCTCCTTTAATTTCGTGAAGCTAACAATGCGCAGAACCTCGATTTTTTTGATTCCTTAACTGTGAGATTTTTTTAATAATTTGGCAACATCCTTGCATCCAATCCAGTATTGATTTTTATATATGTTTTGAGTTTTATTTAAGTGTTATCATTGAAGAACTTAAGGAAATATCTACTGTTAGACGACATAATTTATAAGTGCGTTATCTGACTTTTATATTCTACTAGTACTTTGTACGAAAGGGCTTATCCCGTTGACTGTTAATAAATAAATAAATAAATAAATAAATTTTTAATAAAAATTGTAATAAAATTTTGAAAATTGCAAAGAAAGTTGTTTCTTTGTAGGTACGGTTGTAAACAATTAGGTAATACTTTTAGGTAAAAAACTCTAGCTACTATGTTAGGTCTATCAGAATGGGATTGATGAGGTAATAAATTTTCTTTAATTTCTTTCCATTTTTGGTTACATGTCATTGTAATAAATAAATCAGTTCTACTATGAAAACCTACAATAGCCATAGCATCTTGATATTGTTCCATAATATTACGAGGTGATCCTATAAATGTAGAAGGCAATATTAGCATCTTACCAACATGTGCATAAATTTCTTGATTACGTAAATAATCAATTAAAACCTTGTATGTTTCATTTCTCTATGTAGTTTGATTATTTTGACTAAACTGTAATCGATCTTTTTCAACTTTAACAACTAACCACTGCTGGTATAATCTTCCACCATGCAAAAATGGATTAAATTCTACACTGACCGATTCGACTAACAAAGCTTTTAGATAATATACTGTTATACATTTGAAACATGATATAATTTTAGCAGAATGAGAATTAATTATACTTTTACAATTGTAACAGGCCTTACTTTTAAAATCACTCTATTACGCAACTGCATCACGCGAGATCCTCGAGGAACTCGGGTACGAGGTCGTCTATCATCTCCCCAAAGAATACTTGTCCATGGTGAGGGTGGTTTTGGAGCCGAAGGTGGTGGAAGAATATACAAAATAGCATTTTTTTGTTTCAACAAAATCATGTCGCACAATAACACAACACACACTCGAATCCTTTCACTTGACTAATTATTATTATTATTACACTAATTGCATAAAATCCTTCCGCTTTGTCGCTACAATTTTGTGACAGTATTTATCGATGAAAAACATTGGAACTAGTTAATTTAACATAATATCAGTAATAGTTGCAACAATAATACTACTCTTGTTTTTTATAAGTATAAACAAACATGATTAGTAGAAAGATCCATGCTGACAAAAAACACGCGATCGAAGAAAATTTTATTACAGATATAACGCACTATCGTTGGTAAACGCGTCTGGCAAACTGAACACTGAATCTTCGAAGGGGTTATTTTCCATTGGACTATTAGTGAAGTCGGCTACATTCGGGCCACCATGTTCGTGAATTGCTTGTTTTAAATACAGCGCGTCGCGACGCCTCCCAAGGCGCCGTTATGTAAATTAAAATATCAAAGTAATTAATCCTGATCAGCAATGTTTATCTGTTCATTGAACTCAAAAAGAGCTGCAATGATTTTAATCGTCAATTAAATCATTACCTAATTTAAAGCATATTCATGATGAATATAAGATACAATCTGTATAGAAATGAAGTTTAAGTTCAAAATGTTTAAAAAATGGAATAAAACAAAACAAACAAGGCAAATAACCGAAATTTTTTATATTCAAAATGAAAAATCTTAAAGAAGGCGTTCTTGAATCTTTTTCCAACTCAGGCAAAAAATGTATCTTTTCATCCCGAAAATAAAAAAAAGAGTCTCAACTTTCGGAAACCCCCTTATTTTTTTTGCTATTATCAAAAAACCGGAATTTTGATTTTTAAAATGAAAAATCTCAAAGAAGGTGTTCTTGAATCTTTTTCCAACCTACACAAAAAATGTTCCTTTTCACCCAGAAAACAAAAAAAATCTGGTTCTATAACTCTCAGAAACCCTTCATTTTTTTGCTATTATCAAAAAATCGAATTTTAGATTTTCAAAGTGAAAAATCTCAAGAAGACTTTCTCGAATCTTTTTCCAACTCACACAAAGAATGCTTCTTAGCACCCCGAAAATAAAAAAAAATAGGGTCCCAACTTTTGCAGACCCCTGATTTTTTTGCTATTATCAAAAAACCGGAATTTTGATATTTAAAGTAAAAAATATCTTTTTCTATGGATAGGTTTTCGAAATATGAATTTTTAAAATTTTTTTACGTTTTTTTCGGAGGTGACTTCACGTTTTAGGCCGTATCTCGAATTACAGAAGTCCGATTGAGTTTTTCTAAGTGTCAAATTAAAGGTAATCAAATTCCAAACAATCGCTTTTAACATTATTTCTCAATCGGTTAAATATTTTAAGTGATATAGTCCAAAAAAAAAATAGAAAATTTGAGTTTTTGGCCCAAAATCTGAAAAACAAATTCATTCTACCGCCATGCAAAAATGTAAATGAAGTTCGCAACGTTTAAAAAAACGAAAAAAAAATTTTTTCAAGACCAAAGAATTTTTACTTAAAATTGCTTAAAAATGATCTCAAAAACATAAATATAAAGTTTCAGAACGATTTAAGGTCCGGAACACCCTCAAAATGTCGAAAAACCACCCCTATGGTAATACTAGTATACACACAAAACATAAAAAATTTCATAATTACGAGACCAAAAAGTTAATTGAATTTTTACACACTTATGGATCCCAATTGACACCAAAAAAAGTTTTATCCTACTATCGGCTCCGGAACACCCCCAAACCTACCCCCAAAAAGCGAAAAAGTCAACATTTCAAGATATAAAAAATCCGCAAAACCACCAAAGTACCGAGACCAAAAAGTTAATTGCATTTTTACACACCTATGGATCCCAACTAATACCAAAAAAAGTTTCATCCCCATATCGGCTCCGGAACACCCCCAAATCCACCCCCAAATAGCGAAAAAATCGACATTTCCAGATACAAAAAATCCGCAAAACCACCAAAGTGCCGAGACCAAAAAGTTAATTGCATTTTTACACACCTATGGATCCCAACTAATACCAAAAAAAGTTTCATCCCCATATCGGCTCCGGAACACCCCCAAATCCACCCCCAAATAGCGAAAAAATCGACATTTCAAGATATAAAAAATCCGCAAAACCACCAAAGTACCGAGACCAAAAAGTTAATTGCATTTTTACACACCTATGGATCCCAACTAATACCAAAAAAAGTTTCATCCCCATATCGGCTCCGGAACACCCCCAAATCCACCCCCAAAAAGCGAAAAAATCGACATTTCCAGATACAAAAAATCCGCAAAACCACCAAAGTACCGAGACCAAAAAGTTAATTGCATTTTTACACACCTATGAATCCCAACAAATACCAAAAAAAGTTTCATCCCCATATCGGCTCCGGAACACCCCCAAATCCACCCCCAAAAAGCGAAAAAATCGACATTTCAAGATATAAAAAATCCGCAAAACCACCAAAGTACCGAGACCAAAAAGTTAATTGCATTTTTACACACCTATGGATCCCAACTAATACCAAAAAAAGTTTCATCCCCCTATCGGCTCCGGAACACCCCCAAATCTACCCCCAAATAGCGAAAAAATGGACATTTCAAGATACAAAAAATCCGCAAAACCACCAAAGTACCGAGACCAAAAAGTTAATTGCATTTTTACACACCTATGGATCCCAACTAATACCAAAAAAACTTTCATCCCCATATCGGCTCCGGAACACCCCCAAATCCACCCCCAAAAAACGAAAAAATCGACATTTCAAGATATAAAAAATCCGCAAAACCACCAAAGTACCGAGACCAAAAAGTTAATTGCATTTTTACACACCTATGGATCCCAACTAATACCAAAAAAAGTTTCATCTCCATATCGGCTCCGGAACACCCCCAAATCCACCCCCAAAAAGCGAAAAAATCGACATTTCCAGATACAAAAAATCCGCAAAACCACCAAAGTACCGAGACCAAAAAGTTAATTGCATTTTTACACACCTATGAATCCCAACAAATACCAAAAAAAGTTTCATCCCCATATCGGCTCCGGAACACCCCCAAATCCACCCCCAAAAAGCGAAAAAATCGACATTTCCAGATACAAAAAATCCGCAAAACCACCAAAGTACCGAGACCAAAAAGTTAATTGCATTTTTACACACCTATGGATCCCAACTAATACCAAAAAAAGTTTCATCCCCATATCGGCTCCGGAACACCCCCAAATCCACCCCCAAAAAGAGAAAAAATCGACATTTCCAGATACAAAAAATACGCAAAACCACCAAAGTACCGAGACCAAAAAGTTAATTGCATTTTTACACACCTATGGATCCCAACTAAAACCAAAAAAAGTTTCATCCCCATATCGGCTCCGGAACACCCCCAAATCTACCCCCAAAAAGCGAAAAAATCGACATTTCCAGATACAAAAAATCCGCAAAACCACCAAAGTACCGAGACCAAAAAGTTAATTGCATTTTTACACACCTATGGATCCCAACTAATACCAAAAAAATTTTCATCCCCATATCGGCTCCGGAACACCCCCAAATCCACCCCCAAAAAGCGAAAAAATCGACATTTCAAGATATAAAAAATCCGCAAAACCACCAAAGTACCGAGACCAAAAAGTTAATTAAATTTTTACACACCTATGGATCCCAACTAATACCAAAAAAAGTTTCATCCCAATATCGGCTCCGGAACAACCCCAAATCCACCTCCAAAAAGCGAAAAAATCGACATTTCAAGATATAAAAAATCCGTAAAACCACCAAAGTACCGAGACCAAAAAGTTAATTGCATTTTTACACACCTATAGATCCCAACTAATACCAAAAAAAGTTTCATCCTCATATCGGCTCCGGAACACCCCCAAATCCACCCCCAAAAAGCGAAAAAATCGACATTTCCAGATACAAAAAATCCGCAAAACCACCAAAGTACCGAGACCAAAAAGTTAATTGCATTTTTACACACCTATGGATCCCAACTAATACCAAAAAAAGTTTCATCCCCATATCGGCTCCGGAACACCCCCAAATCCACCCCCAAAAAGAGAAAAAATCGACATTTCCAGATACAAAAAATACGCAAAACCACCAAAGTACCGAGACCAAAAAGTTAATTGCATTTTTACACACCTATGGATCCCAACTAAAACCAAAAAAAGTTTCATCCCCATATCGGCTCCGGAACACCCCCAAATCTACCCCCAAAAAGCGAAAAAATCGACATTTCCAGATACAAAAAATCCGCAAAACCACCAAAGTACCGAGACCAAAAAGTTAATTGCATTTTTACACACCTATGGATCCCAACTAATACCAAAAAAAGTTTCATCCCAATATCGGCTCCGGAACAACCCCAAATCCACCTCCAAAAAGCGAAAAAATCGACATTTCAAGATATAAAAAATCCGTAAAACCACCAAAGTACCGAGACCAAAAAGTTAATTGCATTTTTACACACCTATAGATCCCAACTAATACCAAAAAAAGTTTCATCCCCATATCGGCTCCGGAACACCCCCAAATCCACCCCCAAATAGCGAAAAAATCGACATTTCCAGATACAAAAAATCCGCAAAACCACCAAAGTGCCGAGACCAAAAAGTTAATTGCATTTTTACACACCTATGGATCCCAACTAATACCAAAAAAAGTTTCATCCCAATATCGGCTCCGGAACACCCCCAAATCCACCCCCAAAAAGCGAAAAAATCGACATTTCAAGATATAAAAAATCCGCAAAACCACCAAAGTACCGAGACCAAAAAGTTAATTAAATTTTTACACACCTATGGATCCCAACTAATACCAAAAAAAGTTTCATCCCAATATCGGCTCCGGAACAACCCCAAATCCACCCCCAAAAAGCGAAAAAATCGACATTTCAAGATATAAAAAATCCGCAAAACCACCAAAGTACCGAGACCAAAAAGTTAATTGCATTTTTACACACCTATGGATCCCAACTAATACCAAAAAAAGTTTCATCCCCATATCGGCTCCGGAACACCCCCAAATCCACCCCCAAAAAGCGAAAAAATCGACATTTCCAGATACAAAAAATCCGCAAAACCACCAAAGTACCGAGACCAAAAAGTTAATTGCATTTTTACACACCTATGAATCCCAACAAATACCAAAAAAAGTTTCATCCCCATATCGGCTCCGGAACACCCCCAAATCCACCCCCAAAAAGCGAAAAAATCGACATTTCCAGATACAAAAAATCCGCAAAACCACCAAAGTACCGAGACCAAAAAGTTAATTGCATTTTTACACACCTATGGATCCCAACTAATACCAAAAAAAGTTTCATCCCCATATCGGCTCCGGAACACCCCCAAATCCACCCCCAAAAAGAGAAAAAATCGACATTTCCAGATACAAAAAATACGCAAAACCACCAAACTACCGAGACCAAAAAGTTAATTGCATTTTTACACACCTATGGATCCCAACTAAAACCAAAAAAAGTTTCATCCCCATATCGGCTCCGGAACACCCCCAAATCTACCCCCAAAAAGCGAAAAAATCGACATTTCCAGATACAAAAAATCCGCAAAACCACCAAAGTACCGAGACCAAAAAGTTAATTAAATTTTTACACACCTATGGATCCCAACTAATACCAAAAAAAGTTTCATCCCAATATCGGCTCCGGAACAACCCCAAATCCACCTCCAAAAAGCGAAAAAATCGACATTTCAAGATATAAAAAATCCGTAAAACCACCAAAGTACCGAGACCAAAAAGTTAATTGCATTTTTACACACCTATAGATCCCAACTAATACCAAAAAAAGTTTCATCCCCATATCGGCTCCGGAACACCCCCAAATCCACCCCCAAATAGCGAAAAAATCGACATTTCCAGATACAAAAAATCCGCAAAACCACCAAAGTGCCAAGACCAAAAAGTTAATTGCATTTTTACACACCTATGGATCCCAACTAATACCAAAAAAAGTTTCATCCCAATATCGGCTCCGGAACACCCCCAAATCCACCCCCAAAAAGCGAAAAAATCGACATTTCAAGATATAAAAAATCCGCAAAACCACCAAAGTACCGAGACCAAAAAGTTAATTAAATTTTTACACACCTATGGATCCCAACTAATACCAAAAAAAGTTTCATCCCAATATCGGCTCCGGAACAACCCCAAATTTACCCCCAAAAAGCGAAAAAATCGACATTTCAAGATATAAAAAATCCGCAAAACCACCAAAGTACCGAGACCAAAAAGTTAATTAAATTTTTACACACCTATGGATCCCAACTAATACCAAAAAAAGTTTCATCCCAATATCGGCTCCGGAACAACCCCAAATCCACCCCCAAAAAGCGAAAAAATCGACATTTCAAGATATAAAAAATCCGCAAAACCACCAAAGTACCGAGACCAAAAAGTTAATTGCATTTTTACACACCTATGGATCCCAACTAATACCAAAAAAAGTTTCATCCCCATATCGGCTCCGGAACACCCCCAAATCCACCCCCAAAAAGAGAAAAAATCGACATTTCCAGATACAAAAAATACGCAAAACCACCAAAGTACCGAGACCAAAAAGTTAATTGCATTTTTACACACCTATGGATCCCAACTAAAACCAAAAAAAGTTTCATCCCCATATCGGCTCCGGAACACCCCCAAATCTACCCCCAAAAAGCGAAAAAATCGACATTTCCAGATACAAAAAATCCGCAAAACCACCAAAGTACCGAGACCAAAAAGTTAATTAAATTTTTACACACCTATGGATCCCAACTAATACCAAAAAAAGTTTCATCCCAATATCGGCTCCGGAACAACCCCAAATCCACCTCCAAAAAGCGAAAAAATCGACATTTCAAGATATAAAAAATCCGCAAAACCACCAAAGTACCGAGACCAAAAAGTTAATTAAATTTTTACACACCTATGGATCCCAACTAATACCAAAAAAAGTTTCATCCCAATATCGGCTCCGGAACAACCCCAAATCCACCCCCAAAAAGCGAAAAAATCGACATTTCAAGATATAAAAAATCCGCAAAACCACCAAAGTACCGAGACCAAAAAGTTAATTAAATTTTTACACACCTATGGATCCCAACTAATACCAAAAAAAGTTTCATCCCAATATCGGCTCCGGAACAACCCCAAATCCACCCCCAAAAAGCGAAAAAATCGACATTTCAAGATATAAAAAATCCGCAAAACCACCAAAGTACCGAGACCAAAAAGTTAATTGCATTTTTACACACCTATGGATCCCAACTAATACCAAAAAAAGTTTCATCCCCATATCGGCTCCGGAACACCCCCAAATCCACCCCCAAAAAGAGAAAAAATCGACATTCAGATACAAAAAATACGCAAAACCACCAAAGTACCGAGACCAAAAAGTTAATTGCATTTTTACACACCTATGGATCCCAACTAAAACCAAAAAAAGTTTCATCCCCATATCGGCTCCGGAACACCCCCAAATCTACCCCCAAAAAGCGAAAAAATCGACATTTCCAGATACAAAAAATACGCAAAACCACCAAAGTACCGAGACCAAAAAGTTAATTGCATTTTTACACACCTATGGATCCCAACTAATACCAAAAAAATTTTCATCCCCATATCGGCTCCGGAACACCCCCAAATCCACCCCCAAAAAGCGAAAAAATCGACATTTCAAGATATAAAAAATCCGCAAAACCACCAAAGTACCGAGACCAAAAAGTTAATTAAATTTTTACACACCTATGGATCCCAACTAATACCAAAAAAAGTTTCATCCCAATATCGGCTCCGGAACAACCCCAAATCCACCTCCAAAAAGCGAAAAAATCGACATTTCAAGATATAAAAAATCCGTAAAACCACCAAAGTACCGAGACCAAAAAGTTAATTGCATTTTTACACACCTATAGATCCCAACTAATACCAAAAAAAGTTTCATCCCCATATCGGCTCCGGAACACCCCCAAATCCACCCCCAAATAGCGAAAAAATCGACATTTCCAGATACAAAAAATCCGCAAAACCACCAAAGTGCCAAGACCAAAAAGTTAATTGCATTTTTACACACCTATAGATCCCAACTAATACCAAAAAAAGTTTCATCCCAATATCGGCTCCGGAACACCCCCAAATCCACCCCCAAAAAGCGAAAAAATCGACATTTCAAGATATAAAAAATCCGCAAAACCACCAAAGTACCGAGACCAAAAAGTTAATTGCATTTTTACACACCTATGGATCCCAACTAATACCAAAAAAAGTTTTATCCCCATATCGGCTCCGGAACACCCCCAAATCCACCCCCAAAAAGAGAAAAAATTGACATTTCAAGATATAAAAAATCCGTAAAAACACCATAACACGGAGACCAAAAAGTTAACTGTTTATTTTCCTAAATCCACCCTCGTATCGTCATATATATCATTCCGAAATGTTTATTTATTTTTCGAACATTTTATTTTTTATTTTTTTTTATTGTTTCAATAGGTAATAAAATTTTTATGAGATCGTGGAACATTCTTAAAAGAGACTGAACAAGAATTTCTACAAATATAATGATAATTACGAAAATTTTACATTGTTTGGAAAATGAAACTTTGAATGAAAGCAATTTGTAAATAGTCATATATGGCATTCGACATGACATTTTCATTCTAAATTTTTTTTTGTTTGGAATAATTTTTTTTTGATTCTCTATGAAAAATAAAGAAACACTTATTTTTTAATTTTTTTTTTGAATGAAAATGTCAGAAGTTATGAACTTTTGAAATTTAACGTTTTTTGAAATAGAGCATTTTTAACCTTCGTTTTTCTCAAAACCGAAGATCTCGATTTTTTTCTTTTAAAGCAGTTACTGATTAATAAAGAAATTTTTCTCGTAAGTCTTAAAGTGGTGCTCTTTAATGTTTCAATGATATTTTTAATAATTCCTTGTTGCAAAGAGTTTAAATTATGAATTATAGAAATGAAACAACTTCAACTTACAAATTCATGTGTTTAACAGTGTTCTTTTGTTATGTAACAGAAGGTTAAAATTTAAAAAAATGTATAAGTAAACTATATAAATGCAAATATGATTAAAACTCTAAAGAGCACCACTTTTAGACTTACGAGAAAATTTTTTTATTAATTGAAAGAAAAAAATCGAAAATCGAGACCTAATCGGTCACTAATAACGGAGAAAAACGAAGGTTAAAATGCTATATTTCTAAAAACGTTAAATTTAAAAAATTCATGACTTCTGCAATTTGCATTCAATAAAAAAATTGTAAAATACGTGTTTCTTTATTTTTCATAGAGAATGAGAAAAAAATTATTCCAAACAAAAAGAAATTTTGAACTATCCCATGGTAGTTGAACCTCTCGACTAAATTTTTTTCAGTGTGACTACACTGTAAAAATAGGTGTCTCACTTATGTTTTAAAGCTAAACAATTAAATGTTTCGTACCTTTGAGGCATTGATTGTGATTTGTTTTGAGTTGTCTGGTGTTTCACTTTGAAACAGGCATAATATCTAAATTGAACCAGAAAACAATTTTCGTGTTTTAGATATGTATTAAAACACGAAATCCGTCTTTAATTAAGATTCATAACTTAATTTTAGTCATTTATGATCTTTTACTATCTTAAAGTGAGTCAGATTCAGCTGTGCATGATCACATGGTAACACTTGTTTTGTTTTATAAATGAGGACACAAAACACTTTAAAAGTTTTAAAAGTGAGGACAATCTATCTTATAATAAGATACTTATTTTTACAGTGTATCTAATTATTATTTATGTTTAATTCTAATTTTATTTAATAGGTGACGGTCCAAGGTTTCAATTAGTATGTTTACCGAACCTTTTCGACAAAAAGTTTTGACGCTATTATAAAAAAACTGATTTTTGTTACTTTTCTCCTCGGTCTCCCCTACTAGATACAGAAATCATTGATTTTACTGTGGAAATTTGTTGACCGATAGTAAAGCTTTGTACTAAAACATAAAATGATGATGTTAATGCATTAATTTACTTATATTATAACTTACAAACAAATGTTAAACCTAAGATTTCTCAAAATGTCTTAAGCCCACTTAAGCCGTTTTTCGAGTAAAGGATTTGATATGATAAATTTGCATTTAAAGTTTTCCGCGCCAAAGAGAGAGCAATATAGAGTGAGAGAATAAGAGAATGTGAGACTTGATACGTGTTTGTGCGAGGCCCGTTTCAAGAACATAGTATGGGTCTTTAGGCGGGGAGCGGGGTGACAATGCTCATCCCCACTTGTCGCCCTGCTTCTGGCTAGCGCGCTCGTAAGGCAAAATACGAAAAGAAGCCAATTTTTGTATTTCGGTATTTCCAAACGTCGAGATCGGGAAATTCGTTTTCCTTTACATACTTAATACACTCAGCGCTTCCCTCGCTCCGTCCGATTTACTGTTTATTTTCATTATTTACTTTTTAATTCAATTTATAATAATTTACTTTCTTCTTGTATTCTTGTCTTCTTATCGCTAATACATTTCTCTTGTAAAGAACAACCAAAAATGCTAAACTAGGTGAGAATTATGTCCACTTCATGGACATTTCGCTTCCAAGTAAGCAAAATAATTCACTTCCTCATAGAGGAAGCAAGAAATTAATGATATATAAGTTAATTGGGAAAGGTGTTATAAAAAAAAATTTAATGCAAAAAAATGTAAAAATATGAATTATTTTACAAATTCTTGATCAATTATAAAAGTTATATAGATCAATCGATTCGTTTTGAGATAAGGAATATGATTTTTATATTCTTTAAGTTGTATTTTTAGCATGAAAAAAATTTTTGTCAAAAAACGATTTTTTTCGATGAAAATAAGTTGATTTATACAATTTTTGGAAAATCAAAAATCTTAACGATCACAAAGTTTCCTCTATGAGGATGCAAAAATTAACTTTGCTATTTTTAATTTACCAAAATAGTGTACTTTTTAAATTAATGAATTATATATTTTTGTCTGTTAATTACAAATATAATCTCCGATTTTTTAAATTAATTTCTTGAACTTTTAATTAACTTCATACAAATATAAATTATCATTTTTAGTATTTTTCATTATTGTCTTTTATAATAATCTATTTGTTGTCGTACGCCAAGCATATCGTTTTGTTATACCAATCAAAATATTATTGTTATAACCAAGAATGGTCGTTCAAAATTCGTCGAAAATTGCCTCATAATTATCCACATAATTTCCGATGAGCTTTCCATGTAAATTTTCATAAAAATAAAAATTACTGTTTTTAAGAGTGGGTATTACTGAGATGTTTTAGCACAGCTTTAGAGAAACTAATTCAGACGTGAAAAGAAGCAAACTACAAGATCCTAAAGAAGATTTTATAAAATAATTACAGCAAAAAAAAGTATACTTTTCACGAAAATGATTAAAAATTTTACAAGTATACTTTTTTTTGCTGTAATTATTTTATAAAATCTTTCATGTTTTTAATAAACCGACAAAAATATACAATTTATTAATTTAAAAAGTACACTAATTTGCTAAATTAAAAATAGCAAAGTTAATTTTTTAGCATTTTTGGTTGTTCTTTACAAGAGAAATGTATTAGCGATAAGAAGACAAGAATACAAGAAGAAAGTAAATTATTATAAATTGAATTAAAAAGTAAATAATGAAAATAAACAGTAAATCGGACGGAGCGAGGGAAGCGCTGAGTGTATTAAGTATGTAAAGGAAAACGAATTTCCCGATCTCGACGTTTGGAAATACCGAAATACAAAAATTGGCTTCTTTTCGTATTTTGCCTTACGAGCGCGCTAGCCAGAAGCAGGGCGACAAGTGGGGATGAGCATTGTCACCCCGCTCCCCGCCAAAAGACCCATACTATGTTCTTGAAACGGGCCTCGCACAAACACGTATCAAGTCTCACATTCTCTTATTCACTCACTCTATATTGCTCTCTCTTTGGCGCGGAAAACTTTAAATGCAAATTTATCATATCAAATCCTTTACTCGAAAAACGGCTTAAGACATTTTGAGAAATCTTAGGTTTAACATTTGTTTGTAAGTTATAATATAAGTAAATTAATGCATTAACATCATCATTTTATGTTTTAGTACAAAGCTTTACTATCGATCAACAAATTTCCACAGTAAAATCAATGATTTCTGTATTATTATTATTTTGAAAAATAAACAAACTTGGAAAGAATCAATCCGTTTTTCGAAACATCTAATAAAATATTTAAAAAGCAATTACTTTTACTTAGAAATAGTTAAATATGCATGGTATAAATAATTTTCTGTAACTTTCTTGTACTCTTTATTTAAAATTTATTTATATGAACAGCTCAGTGAGGAAAAATTCTTGGTGGTCAAAATAATTAATTTTTAGCTCACAATGTATATAATTTTTTTTTTAATCGAGGTTTCTTAAAGTTTAGCTAAAACTTTATTAAACTTAAAAAAAAAAATGTAAACTATAAACGAATACCCTTGCTTATTATGAATGACACTCAACAAATGTGCAATTTTAGCATTTTTACGGAGGAAATCTAGTAGGGGAGACCGAGGAGAAAAGTAACAAAAATCAGTTTTTTTTATAATAGCGTCAAAACTATTTGTCGAAAAGGTTCTGTAAACATGCTAATCGAAACCTTGGACCTTCACCTATTAAATAAAATTAGAATTAAACATAAATAATAATTAGATAGTCACACTGAAAAAAATTTAGTCGAGAGATTCAACTACCACGGGATAGTTGAGTGCGAAACAGTTAAAGTAATGACTTTTTTTGTTAATTTAACTGTGTTCGGGTTTTTAATTTTTCTACTTTTCTTGTAGTTAAACATTAGTAGGTCAACTTACTACTTTAAGTAGTTAAATTTCAAAGACAACTACAAAATCTCATTATACCAACTACTTTCTAAGTAGAAACAACTACTTTCGCAGTTATTTTAACTACCTTTTTGAAGTCAATATAACTTATAAATTCAATTGAGGAACTACTGAACTACTCCGCGTAGTTAAACAGTTTTACATTCATTTAAATGAAATGTTCTATTGTTATTTCTACTCCTAAAATCAAAAATCCGTCACAAAGGTTTTAAAAATAACAATTAACAAATTTTAATTGTATAAAATACATATTTTATATAATCAAATTAAAAAACAAAACGAAGTTTAACCCTTTAACGCCCAAATGTACAAATTTTTGTCATGAAGTTTCACGCAAAATTTTATTGATTGAACCTTATAAAGAAAAATTTGCTATAGCCGTCTCATATGGTCCAAAAATCGCTCTTTCAAATGGCGTATTGAGAAATCTTGTAAATTTTTAAATAAACAAATTATATATGTTTTTTTAAACAAAAACATGAAATTTTTAGGTTCTTTTGTCAAATTATTACATTTTTTTATAAGCAATGGCATTGCAGTATCTATAAAAGTCATAAATATGGCGTCAAAAATAAGTAGGCTGTAAGATAGGAGTATTAAGAAAAACAAAAATTCAAAATGGCGGATACAAAATGTCGATTAAAGTGAATTTTTTAGATAATGTACATAGCCTTGTGAACAAAATCGAAAAAAGTAAGGGACTCTTATAAAACTTGTTATACACGGGTTTTTGTGGTTGCTGATTACGCATCTAAAGTTCATTTTTAAAAATTTAAAATGGCGGATCCAATATGGCAGACGAAATATTTTAAAAATTTGATGGATTCGATTTAAACTTGTTACTTGAGGGTTTTTGGGGTCGCTGATTACGAATCTAAAGTCACTTTTTAAAATTGTACATTTGGGTGTTAAAGGGTTAAAAAACTTCAAATTACCAACATTTAATCATTAAAAAATTGCTTCCACCATAAGGATTGGAAAAATGGAATCTCTTTCAAACGTGGAGTGAAAATGTTTGAAAAATAAATATACATTTCGTTATGATAAATATGACGATTTAGAATTTGTTTTCATTCAAAGTTTAAATTTCCAAACAATGTAAAATTTCCGTAATTTTCATTAAGCTTGTAGAAATTCTTGTTCAGTCTCTTTTAAGAATGTTCCACGATCTCATAAAAATTTTATTACCTATTGAAACAATAAAAAAAAAAAAAAAAAAATGTTCGAAAAATAAATAAACATTTCGGAATGATATATATGACGATACGAGGGTGGATTTAGGAAAATAAACAGTTAACTTTTTGGTCTCCGTGTTATGGTGTTTTTACGGATTTTTTATATCTTGAAATGTCAATTTTTTCTCTTTTTGGGGGTGGATTTGGGGTTGTTCCGGAGCCGATATTGGGATGAAACTTTTTTTGGTATTAGTTGGGATCCATAGGTGTGTAAAAATGCAATTAACTTTTTGGTCTCGGTACTTTGGTGGTTTTGCGGATTTTTTATATCTTGAAATGTCGATTTTTTCGCTATTTGGGGGTGGATTTGGGGGTGTTCCGGAGCCGATATGGGGATGAAACTTTTTTTGGTATTAGTTGGGATCCATAGGTGTGTAAAAATGCAATTAACTTTTTGGTCTCGGTACTTTGGTGGTTTTGCGGATTTTTTATATCTTGAAATGTCGATTTTTTCGCTATTTGGGGGTGGATTTGGTGGTGTTCCGGAGCCGATATGGGGATGAAACTTTTTTTGGTATTAGCTGGGATCCATAGGTGTGTAAAAATGCAATTAACTTTTTGGTCTCGGTACTTTGGTGGTTTTGCGGATTTTTTGTATCTGGAAATGTCGATTTTTTCGCTATTTGGGGTTGGATTTGGGGGTGTTCCGGAGCCGATATGGGGATGAAACTTTTTTTGGTATTAGTTAGGATCCATAGGTGTGTAAAAATGGAATTAACTTTTTGGTCTCAGTACTTTGGTGGTTTTGCGGATTTTTTGTATCTGGAAATGTCGATTTTTTCGCTTTTTGGGGGTAGATTTGGGGGTGTTCCGGAGCCGATATGGGGATGAAACTTTTTTTGGTATTAGTTGGGATCCATAGGTGTGTAAAAATGCAATTAACTTTTTGGTCTCGGTACTTTGGTGGTTTTGCGGATTTTTTATATCTTGAAATGTCGATTTTTTCGCTATTTGGGGGTGGATTTGGGGGTGTTCCGGAGCCGATATGGGGATGAAACTTTTTTTGGTATTAGTTGGGATCCATAGGTGTGTAAAAATGCAATTAACTTTTTGGTCTCGGTACTTTGGTGGTTTTGCGGATCTTTTATATTTTGAAATGTCGATTTTTTCGCTATTTGGGGGTGGATTTGGTGGTGTTCCGGAGCCGATATGGGGATGAAACTTTTTTTGGTATTAGCTGGGATCCATAGGTGTGTAAAAATGCAATTAACTTTTTGGTCTCGGTACTTTGGTGGTTTTGCGGATTTTTTGTATCTGGAAATGTCGATTTTTTCGCTTTTTGGGGGTAGATTTGGGGGTGTTCCGGAGCCGATATGGGGATGAAACTTTTTTTGGTATTAGTTGGGATCCATAGGTGTGTAAAAATGCAATTAACTTTTTGGTCTCGGTACTTTGGTGGTTTTGCGGATTTTTTATATCTTGAAATGTCGATTTTTTCGCTATTTGGGGGTGAATTTGGGGGTGTTCCGGCGCCGATATGGGGATGAAACTTTTTTTGGTATTAGTTGGGATCCATAGGTGTGTAAAAATGCAATTAACTTTTTGGTCTCGGTACTTTGGTGGTTTTGCGGATTTTTTATATCTTGAAATGTCGATTTTTTCGCTATTTGGGGGTGGATTTGGTGGTGTTCCGGAGCCGATATGGGGATGAAACTTTTTTTGGTATTAGCTGGGATCCATAGGTGTGTAAAAATGCAATTAACTTTTTGGTCTCGGTACTTTGGTGGTTTTGCGGATTTTTTGTATCTGGAAATGTCGATTTTTTCGCTATTTGGGGTTGGATTTGGGGGTGTTCCGGAGCCGATATGGGGATGAAACTTTTTTTGGTATTAGTTAGGATCCATAGGTGTGTAAAAATGGAATTAACTTTTTGGTCTCAGTACTTTGGTGGTTTTGCGGATTTTTTGTATCTGGAAATGTCGATTTTTTCGCTTTTTGGGGGTAGATTTGGGGGTGTTCCGGAGCCGATATGGGGATGAAACTTTTTTTGGTATTAGTTGGGATCCATAGGTGTGTAAAAATGCAATTAACTTTTTGGTCTCGGTACTTTGGTGGTTTTGCGGATTTTTTATATCTTGAAATGTCGATTTTTTCGCTATTTGGGGGTGGATTTGGGGGTGTTCCGGAGCCGATATGGGGATGAAACTTTTTTTGGTATTAGTTGGGATCCATAGGTGTGTAAAAATGCAATTAACTTTTTGGTCTCGGTACTTTGGTGGTTTTGCGGATCTTTTATATTTTGAAATGTCGATTTTTTCGCTATTTGGGGGTGGATTTGGTGGTGTTCCGGAGCCGATATGGGGATGAAACTTTTTTTGGTATTAGCTGGGATCCATAGGTGTGTAAAAATGCAATTAACTTTTTGGTCTCGGTACTTTGGTGGTTTTGCGGATTTTTTGTATCTGGAAATGTCGATTTTTTCGCTATTTGGGGTTGGATTTGGGGGTGTTCCGGAGCCGATATGGGGATGAAACTTTTTTTGGTATTAGTTAGGATCCATAGGTGTGTAAAAATGGAATTAACTTTTTGGTCTCGGTACTTTGGTGGTTTTGCGGATTTTTTATATCTTGAAATGTCGATTTTTTCGCTATTTGGGGGTGGATTTGGGGGTGTTCCGGAGCCGATATGGGGATGAAACTTTTTTTGGTATTAGTTGGGATCCATAGGTGTGTAAAAATGCAATTAACTTTTTGGTCTCGGTACTTTGGTGGTTTTGCGGATTTTTTATATCTTGAAATGTCGATTTTTTCGCTATTTGGGGGTGGATTTGGGGGTGTTCCGGAGCCGATATGGGGATGAAACTTTTTTTGGTATTAGTTGGGATCCATAGGTGTGTAAAAATGCAATTAACTTTTTGGTCTCGGTACTTTGGTGGTTTTGCGGATTTTTTGTATCTGGAAATGTCGATTTTTTCGCTTTTTGGGGGTAGATTTGGGGGTGTTCCGGAGCCGATATGGGGATGAAACTTTTTTTGGTATTAGTTGGGATCCATAGGTGTGTAAAAATGCAATTAACTTTTTGGTCTCGGTACTTTGGTGGTTTTGCGGATTTTTTATATCTTGAAATGTCGATTTTTTCGCTATTTGGGGGTGAATTTGGGGGTGTTCCGGCGCCGATATGGGGATGAAACTTTTTTTGGTATTAGTTGGGATCCATAGGTGTGTAAAAATGCAATTAACTTTTTGGTCTCGGTACTTTGGTGGTTTTGCGGATTTTTTATATCTTGAAATGTAGATTTTTTCGCTATTTGGGGGTGGATTTGGTGGTGTTCCGGAGCCGATATGGGGATGAAACTTTTTTTGGTATTAGCTGGGATCCATAGGTGTGTAAAAATGCAATTAACTTTTTGGTCTCGGTACTTTGGTGGTTTTGCGGATTTTTTGTATCTGGAAATGTCGATTTTTTCGCTATTTGGGGTTGGATTTGGGGGTGTTCCGGAGCCGATATGGGGATGAAACTTTTTTTGGTATTAGTTAGGATCCATAGGTGTGTAAAAATGGAATTAACTTTTTGGTCTCAGTACTTTGGTGGTTTTGCGGATTTTTTGTATCTGGAAATGTCGATTTTTTCGCTCTTTGGGGGTAGATTTGGGGGTGTTCCGGAGCCGATATGGGGATGAAACTTTTTTTGGTATTAGTTGGGATCCATAGGTGTGTAAAAATGCAATTAACTTTTTGGTCTCGGTACTTTGGTGGTTTTGCGGATTTTTTATATCTTGAAATGTCGATTTTTTCGCTATTTGGGGGTGGATTTGGGGGTGTTCCGGAGCCGATATGGGGATGAAACTTTTTTTGGTATTAGTTGGGATCCATAGGTGTGTAAAAATGCAATTAACTTTTTGGTCTCGGTACTTTGGTGGTTTTGCGGATTTTTTATATTTTGAAATGTCGATTTTTTTGCTATTTGGGGGTGGATTTGGTGGTGTTCCGGAGCCGATATGGGGATGAAACTTTTTTTGGTATTAGCTGGGATCCATAGGTGTGTAAAAATGCAATTAACTTTTTGGTCTCGGTACTTTGGTGGTTTTGCGGATTTTTTGTATCTGGAAATGTCGATTATTTCGCTATTTGGGGTTGGATTTGGGGGTGTTCCGGAGCCGATATGGGGATGAAACTTTTTTTGGTATTAGTTAGGATCCATAGGTGTGTAAAAATGGAATTAACTTTTTGGTCTCGGTACTTTGGTGGTTTTGCGAATTTTTTGTATCTGGAAATGTCGATTTTTTCGCTTTTTGGGGGTAGATTTGGGGGTGTTCCGGAGCCGATATGGGGATGAAACTTTTTTTGGTATTAGTTGGGATCCATAGGTGTGTAAAAATGCAATTAACTTTTTGGTCTCGGTACTTTGGTGGTTTTGCGGATTTTTTGTATCTGGAAATGTCGATTTTTTCGCTATTTGGGGTTGGATTTGGGGGTGTTCCGGAGCCGATATGGGGATGAAACTTTTTTTGGTATTAGTTAGGATCCATAGGTGTGTAAAAATGGAATTAACTTTTTGGTCTCAGTACTTTGGTGGTTTTGCGGATTTTTTGTATCTGGAAATGTCGATTTTTTCGCTTTTTGGGGGTAGATTTGGGGGTGTTCCGGAGCCGATATGGGGATGAAACTTTTTTTGGTATTAGTTGGGATCCATAGGTGTGTAAAAATGCAATTAACTTTTTGGTCTCGGTACTTTGGTGGTTTTGCGGATTTTTTATATCTTGAAATGTCGATTTTTTCGCTATTTGGGGGTGGATTTGGGGGTGTTCCGGAGCCGATATGGGGATGAAACTTTTTTTGGTATTAGTTGGGATCCATAGGTGTGTAAAAATGCAATTAACTTTTCGGTCTCGGTACTTTGGTGGTTTTGCGGATCTTTTATATTTTGAAATGTCGATTTTTTCGCTATTTGGGGGTGGATTTGGTGGTGTTCCGGAGCCGATATGGGGATGAAACTTTTTTTGGTATTAGCTGGGATCCATAGGTGTGTAAAAATGCAATTAACTTTTTGGTCTCGGTACTTTGGTGGTTTTGCGGATTTTTTGTATCTGGAAATGTCGATTTTTTCGCTATTTGGGGTTGGATTTGGGGGTGTTCCGGAGCCGATATGGGGATGAAACTTTTTTTGGTATTAGTTAGGATCCATAGGTGTGTAAAAATGGAATTAACTTTTTGGTCTCAGTACTTTGGTGGTTTTGCGGATTTTTTGTATCTGGAAATGTCGATTTTTTCGCTCTTTGGGGGTAGATTTGGGGGTGTTCCGGAGCCGATATGGGGATGAAACTTTTTTTGGTATTAGTTGGGATCCATAGGTGTGTAAAAATGCAATTAACTTTTTGGTCTCGGTACTTTGGTGGTTTTGCGGATTTTTTATATCTTGAAATGTCGATTTTTTCGCTATTTGGGGGTGGATTTGGGGGTGTTCCGGAGCCGATATGGGGATGAAACTTTTTTTGGTATTAGTTGGGATCCATAGGTGTGTAAAAATGCAATTAACTTTTTGGTCTCGGTACTTTGGTGGTTTTGCGGATTTTTTATATTTTGAAATGTCGATTTTTTTGCTATTTGGGGGTGGATTTGGTGGTGTTCCGGAGCCGATATGGGGATGAAACTTTTTTTGGTATTAGCTGGGATCCATAGGTGTGTAAAAATGCAATTAACTTTTTGGTCTCGGTACTTTGGTGGTTTTGCGGATTTTTTGTATCTGGAAATGTCGATTATTTCGCTATTTGGGGTTGGATTTGGGGGTGTTCCGGAGCCGATATGGGGATGAAACTTTTTTTGGTATTAGTTAGGATCCATAGGTGTGTAAAAATGGAATTAACTTTTTGGTCTCGGTACTTTGGTGGTTTTGCGAATTTTTTGTATCTGGAAATGTCGATTTTTTCGCTTTTTGGGGGTAGATTTGGGGGTGTTCCGGAGCCGATATGGGGATGAAACTTTTTTTGGTATTAGTTGGGATCCATAGGTGTGTAAAAATGCAATTAACTTTTTGGTCTCGGTACTTTGGTGGTTTTGCGGATTTTTTATATCTTGAAATGTCGATTTTTTCGCTATTTGGGGGTGGATTTGGTGGTGTTCCGGAGCCGATATGGGGATGAAACTTTTTTTGGTATTAGCTGGGATCCATAGGTGTGTAAAAATGCAATTAACTTTTTGGTCTCGGTACTTTGGTGGTTTTGCGGATTTTTTGTATCTGGAAATGTCGATTTTTTCGCTATTTGGGGTTGGATTTGGGGGTGTTCCGGAGCCGATATGGGGATGAAACTTTTTTTGGTATTAGTTAGGATCCATAGGTGTGTAAAAATGGAATTAACTTTTTGGTCTCAGTACTTTGGTGGTTTTGCGGATTTTTTGTATCTGGAAATGTCGATTTTTTCGCTTTTTGGGGGTAGATTTGGGGGTGTTCCGGAGCCGATATGGGGATGAAACTTTTTTTGGTATTAGTTGGGATCCATAGGTGTGTAAAAATGCAATTAACTTTTTGGTCTCGGTACTTTGGTGGTTTTGCGGATTTTTTATATCTTGAAATGTCGATTTTTTCGCTATTTGGGGGTGGATTTGGGGGTGTTCCGGAGCCGATATGGGGATGAAACTTTTTTTGGTATTAGTTGGGATCCATAGGTGTGTAAAAATGCAATTAACTTTTTGGTCTCGGTACTTTGGTGGTTTTGCGGATCTTTTATATTTTGAAATGTCGATTTTTTCGCTATTTGGGGGTGGATTTGGTGGTGTTCCGGAGCCGATATGGGGATGAAACTTTTTTTGGTATTAGTTGGGATCCATAGGTGTGTAAAAATGCAATTAACTTTTTGGTCTCGGTACTTTGGTGGTTTTGCGGAATTTTAATATCTTGAAATGTCGATTTTTTCACTATTTGGGGGTGGATTTGGGGGTGTTCCGGAGCCGATATGGGGATGAAACTTTTTTTGGTATTAGTTGGGATCCATAGGTGTGTAAAAATGCAATTAACTTTTTGGTCTCGGTACTTTGGTGGTTTTGCGGAATTTTAATATCTTGAAATGTCGATTTTTTCACTATTTGGGGGTGGATTTGGGGGTGTTCCGGAGCCGATATGGGGATGAAACTTTTTTTGGTATTTGTTGGGATCCATAGGTGTGTAAAAATGCAATTAACTTTTTGGTCTCGGTACTTTGGTGGTTTTGCGGAATTTTAATATCTTGAAATGTCGATTTTTTCACTATTTGGGGGTGGATTTGGGGGTGTTCCGGAGCCGATATGGGGATGAAACTTTTTTTGGTATTAGTTGGGATCCATAGGTGTGTAAAAATGCAATTAACTTTTTGGTCTCGGTACTTTGGTGGTTTTGCGGAATTTTAATATGTGGAAATGTCGATTTTTTCGCTTTTTGGGGGTGGATTTGGGGGTGTTCCGGAGCCGATATGGGGATGAAACTTTTTTTGGTATTAGTTGGGATCCATAGGTGTGTAAAAATGCAATTAACTTTTTGGTCTCGGTACTTTGGTGGTTTTGCGGAATTTTAATATGTGGAAATGTCGATTTTTTCGCTTTTTGGGGGTGGATTTGGGGGTGTTCCGGAGCCGATATGGGGATGAAACTTTTTTTGGTATTAGTTGGGATCCATAGGTGTGTAAAAATGCAATTAACTTTTTGGTCTCGGTACTTTGGTGGTTTTGCGGAATTTTAATATCTTGAAATGTCGATTTTTTCACTATTTGGGGGTGGATTTGGGGGTGTTCCGGAGCCGATATGGGGATGAAACTTTTTTTGGTATTAGTTGGGATCCATAGGTGTGTAAAAATGCAATTAACTTTTTGGTCTCGGTACTTTGGTGGTTTTGCGGAATTTTAATATCTTGAAATGTCGATTTTTTCGCTATTTGGGGGTGGATTTGGGGGTGTTCCGGAGCCGATATGGGGATGAAACTTTTTTTGGTATTAGTTGGGATCCATAGGTGTGTAAAAATGCAATTAACTTTTTGGTCTCGGTACTTTGGTGGTTTTGCGGAATTTTAATATGTGGAAATGTCGATTTTTTCGCTTTTTGGGGGTGGATTTGGGGGTGTTCCGGAGCCGATATGGGGATGAAACTTTTTTTGGTATTTGTTGGGATCCATAGGTGTGTAAAAATGCAATTAACTTTTCGGTCTCGGTACTTTGGTGGTTTTGCGGAATTTTAATATCTTGAAATGTCGATTTTTTCACTATTTGGGGGTGTATTTGGGGGTGTTCCGGAGCCGATATGGGGATGAAACTTTTTTTGGTATTAGTTGGGATCCATAGGTGTGTAAAAATGCAATTAACTTTTTGGTCTCGGTACTTTGGTGGTTTTGCGGAATTTTAATATCTTGAAATGTCGATTTTTTCACTATTTGGGGGTGGATTTGGGGGTGTTCCGGAGCCGATATGGGGATGAAACTTTTTTTGGTATTAGTTGGGATCCATAGGTGTGTAAAAATGCAATTAACTTTTTGGTCTCGGTACTTTGGTGGTTTTGCGGAATTTTAATATCTTGAAATGTCGATTTTTTCACTATTTGGGGGTGGATTTGGGGGTGTTCCGGAGCCGATATGGGGATGAAACTTTTTTTGGTATTTGTTGGGATCCATAGGTGTGTAAAAATGCAATTAACTTTTTGGTCTCGGTACTTTGGTGGTTTTGCGGAATTTTAATATCTTGAAATGTCGATTTTTTCACTATTTGGGGGTGGATTTGGGGGTGTTCCGGAGCCGATATGGGGATGAAACTTTTTTTGGTATTAGTTGGGATCCATAGGTGTGTAAAAATGCAATTAACTTTTTGGTCTCGGTACTTTGGTGGTTTTGCGGAATTTTAATATGTGGAAATGTCGATTTTTTCGCTTTTTGGGGGTGGATTTGGGGGTGTTCCGGAGCCGATATGGGGATGAAACTTTTTTTGGTATTAGTTGGGATCCATAGGTGTGTAAAAATGCAATTAACTTTTTGGTCTCGGTACTTTGGTGGTTTTGCGGAATTTTAATATCTTGAAATGTCGATTTTTTCGCTTTTTGGGGGTGGATTTGGGGGTGTTCCGGAGCCGATATGGGGATGAAACTTTTTTTGGTATTAGTTGGGATCCATAGGTGTGTAAAAATGCAATTAACTTTTTGGTCTCGGTACTTTGGTGGTTTTGCGGAATTTTAATATGTGGAAATGTCGATTTTTTCGCTTTTTGGGGGTGGATTTGGGGGTGTTCCGGAGCCGATATGGGGATGAAACTTTTTTTGGTATTAGTTGGGATCCATAGGTGTGTAAAAATGCAATTAACTTTTTGGTCTCGGTACTTTGGTGGTTTTGCGGAATTTTAATATGTGGAAATGTCGATTTTTTCGCTTTTTGGGGGTGGATTTGGGGGTGTTCCGGAGCCGATATGGGGATGAAACTTTTTTTGGTATTAGTTGGGATCCATAGGTGTGTAAAAATGCAATTAACTTTTTGGTCTCGGTACTTTGGTGGTTTTGCGGAATTTTAATATCTTGAAATGTCGATTTTTTCACTATTTGGGGGTGGATTTGGGGGTGTTCCGGAGCCGATATGGGGATGAAACTTTTTTTGGTATTTGTTGGGATCCATAGGTGTGTAAAAATGCAATTAACTTTTTGGTCTCGGTACTTTGGTGGTTTTGCGGAATTTTAATATGTGGAAATGTCGATTTTTTCGCTTTTTGGGGGTGGATTTGGGGGTGTTCCGGAGCCGATATGGGGATGAAACTTTTTTTGGTATTAGTTGGGATCCATAGGTGTGTAAAAATGCAATTAACTTTTTGGTCTCGGTACTTTGGTGGTTTTGCGGAATTTTAATATCTTGAAATGTCGATTTTTTCACTATTTGGGGGTGGATTTGGGGGTGTTCCGGAGCCGATATGGGGATGAAACTTTTTTTGGTATTAGTTGGGATCCATAGGTGTGTAAAAATGCAATTAACTTTTTGGTCTCGGTACTTTGGTGGTTTTGCGGAATTTTAATATCTTGAAATGTCGATTTTTTCACTATTTGGGGGTGTATTTGGGGGTGTTCCGGAGCCGATATGGGGATGAAACTTTTTTTGGTATTAGTTGGGATCCATAGGTGTGTAAAAATGCAATTAACTTTTTGGTCTCGGTACTTTGGTGGTTTTGCGGAATTTTAATATCTTGAAATGTCGATTTTTTCACTATTTGGGGGTGGATTTGGGGGTGTTCCGGAGCCGATATGGGGATGAAACTTTTTTTGGTATTAGTTGGGATCCATAGGTGTGTAAAAATGCAATTAACTTTTTGGTCTCGGTACTTTGGTGGTTTTGCGGAATTTTAATATCTTGAAATGTCGATTTTTTCACTATTTGGGGGTGGATTTGGGGGTGTTCCGGAGCCGATATGGGGATGAAACTTTTTTTGGTATTTGTTGGGATCCATAGGTGTGTAAAAATGCAATTAACTTTTTGGTCTCGGTACTTTGGTGGTTTTGCGGAATTTTAATATCTTGAAATGTCGATTTTTTCACTATTTGGGGGTGGATTTGGGGGTGTTCCGGAGCCGATATGGGGATGAAACTTTTTTTGGTATTAGTTGGGATCCATAGGTGTGTAAAAATGCAATTAACTTTTTGGTCTCGGTACTTTGGTGGTTTTGCGGAATTTTAATATGTGGAAATGTCGATTTTTTCGCTTTTTGGGGGTGGATTTGGGGGTGTTCCGGAGCCGATATGGGGATGAAACTTTTTTTGGTATTAGTTGGGATCCATAGGTGTGTAAAAATGCAATTAACTTTTTGGTCTCGGTACTTTGGTGGTTTTGCGGAATTTTAATATGTGGAAATGTCGATTTTTTCGCTTTTTGGGGGTGGATTTGGGGGTGTTCCGGAGCCGATATGGGGATGAAACTTTTTTTGGTATTTGTTGGGATCCATAGGTGTGTAAAAATGCAATTAACTTTTTGGTCTCGGTACTTTGGTGGTTTTGCGGAATTTTAATATGTGGAAATGTCGATTTTTTCGCTTTTTGGGGGTGGATTTGGGGGTGTTCCGGAGCCGATATGGGGATGAAACTTTTTTTGGTATTAGTTGGGATCCATAGGTGTGTAAAAATGCAATTAACTTTTTGGTCTCGGTACTTTGGTGGTTTTGCGGAATTTTAATATGTGGAAATGTCGATTTTTTCGCTTTTTGGGGGTGGATTTGGGGGTGTTCCGGAGCCGATATGGGGATGAAACTTTTTTTGGTATTAGTTGGGATCCATAGGTGTGTAAAAATGCAATTAACTTTTTGGTCTCGGTACTTTGGTGGTTTTGCGGAATTTTAATATGTGGAAATGTCGATTTTTTCGCTTTTTGGGGGTGGATTTGGGGGTGTTCCGGAGCCGATATGGGGATGAAACTTTTTTTGGTATTTGTTGGGATCCATAGGTGTGTAAAAATGCAATTAACTTTTTGGTCTCGGTACTTTGGTGGTTTTGCGGAATTTTAATATCTTGAAATGTCGATTTTTTCACTATTTGGGGGTGGATTTGGGGGTGCTCCGGAGCCGATATGGGGATGAAACTTTTTTTGGTATTTGTTGGGATCCATAGGTGTGTAAAAATGCAATTAACTTTTTGGTCTCGGTACTTTGGTGGTTTTGCGGAATTTTAATATGTGGAAATGTCGATTTTTTCGCTTTTTGGGGGTGGATTTGGGGGTGTTCCGGAGCCGATATGGGGATGAAACTTTTTTTGGTATTAGTTGGGATCCATAGGTGTGTAAAAATGCAATTAACTTTTTGGTCTCGGTACTTTGGTGGTTTTGCGGAATTTTAATATGTGGAAATGTCGATTTTTTCGCTTTTTGGGGGTGGATTTGGGGGTGTTCCGGAGCCGATATGGGGATGAAACTTTTTTTGGTATTAGTTGGGATCCATAGGTGTGTAAAAATGCAATTAACTTTTTGGTCTCGGTACTTTGGTGGTTTTGCGGAATTTTAATATGTGGAAATGTCGATTTTTTCGCTTTTTGGGGGTGGATTTGGGGGTGTTCCGGAGCCGATATGGGGATGAAACTTTTTTTGGTATTAGTTGGGATCCATAGGTGTGTAAAAATGCAATTAACTTTTTGGTCTCGGTACTTTGGTGGTTTTGCGGAATTTTAATATCTTGAAATGTCGATTTTTTCGCTTTTTGGGGGTGGATTTGGGGGTGTTCCGGAGCCGATATGGGGATGAAACTTTTTTTGGTATTAGTTGGGATCCATAGGTGTGTAAAAATGCAATTAACTTTTTGGTCTCGGTACTTTGGTGGTTTTGCGGAATTTTAATATCTTGAAATGTCGATTTTTTCACTATTTGGGGGTGGATTTGGGGGTGTTCCGGAGCCGATATGGGGATGAAACTTTTTTTGGTATTAGTTGGGATCCATAGGTGTGTAAAAATGCAATTAACTTTTTGGTCTCGGTACTTTGGTGGTTTTGCGGAATTTTAATATGTGGAAATGTCGATTTTTTCGCTTTTTGGGGGTGGATTTGGGGGTGTTCCGGAGCCGATATGGGGATGAAACTTTTTTTGGTATTAGTTGGGATCCATAGGTGTGTAAAAATGCAATTAACTTTTTGGTCTCGGTACTTTGGTGGTTTTGCGGAATTTTAATATCTTGAAATGTCGATTTTTTCGCTTTTTGGGGGTGGATTTGGGGGTGTTCCGGAGCCGATATGGGGATGAAACTTTTTTTGGTATTAGTTGGGATCCATAGGTGTGTAAAAATGCAATTAACTTTTTGGTCTCGGTACTTTGGTGGTTTTGCGGAATTTTAATATGTGGAAATGTCGATTTTTTCGCTTTTTGGGGGTGGATTTGGGGGTGTTCCGGAGCCGATATGGGGATGAAACTTTTTTTGGTATTAGTTGGGATCCATAGGTGTGTAAAAATGCAATTAACTTTTTGGTCTCGGTACTTTGGTGGTTTTGCGGAATTTTAATATGTGGAAATGTCGATTTTTTCGCTTTTTGGGGGTGGATTTGGGGGTGTTCCGGAGCCGATATGGGGATGAAACTTTTTTTGGTATTAGTTGGGATCCATAGGTGTGTAAAAATGCAATTAACTTTTTGGTCTCGGTACTTTGGTGGTTTTGCGGAATTTTAATATGTGGAAATGTCGATTTTTTCGCTTTTTGGGGGTGGATTTGGGGGTGTTCCGGAGCCGATATGGGGATGAAACTTTTTTTGGTATTAGTTGGGATCCATAGGTGTGTAAAAATGCAATTAACTTTTTGGTCTCGGTACTTTGGTGGTTTTGCGGAATTTTAATATGTGGAAATGTCGATTTTTTCGCTTTTTGGGGGTGGATTTGGGGGTGTTCCGGAGCCGATATGGGGATGAAACTTTTTTTGGTATTAGTTGGGATCCATAGGTGTGTAAAAATGCAATTAACTTTTTGGTCTCGGTACTTTGGTGGTTTTGCGGAATTTTAATATGTGGAAATGTCGATTTTTTCGCTTTTTGGGGGTGGATTTGGGGGTGTTCCGGAGCCGATATGGGGATGAAACTTTTTTTGGTATTTGTTGGGATCCATAGGTGTGTAAAAATGCAATTAACTTTTTGGTCTCGGTACTTTGGTGGTTTTGCGGAATTTTAATATCTTGAAATGTCGATTTTTTCACTATTTGGGGGTGGATTTGGGGGTGTTCCGGAGCCGATATGGGGATGAAACTTTTTTTGGTATTTGTTGGGATCCATAGGTGTGTAAAAATGCAATTAACTTTTTGGTCTCGGTACTTTGGTGGTTTTGCGGAATTTTAATATCTTGAAATGTCGATTTTTTCGCTTTTTGGGGGTGGATTTGGGGGTGTTCCGGAGCCGATATGGGGATGAAACTTTTTTTGGTATTAGTTGGGATCCATAGGTGTGTAAAAATGCAATTAACTTTTTGGTCTCGGTACTTTGGTGGTTTTGCGGAATTTTAATATGTGGAAATGTCGATTTTTTCGCTTTTTGGGGGTGGATTTGGGGGTGTTCCGGGGCCGATATGGGGATGAAACTTTTTTTGGTATTAGTTGGGATCCATAGGTGTGTAAAAATGCAATTAACTTTTTGGTCTCGGTACTTTGGTGGTTTTGCGGAATTTTAATATGTGGAAATGTCGATTTTTTCGCTTTTTGGGGGTGGATTTGGGGGTGTTCCGGAGCCGATATGGGGATGAAACTTTTTTTGGTATTAGTTGGGATCCATAGGTGTGTAAAAATGCAATTAACTTTTTGGTCTCGGTACTTTGGTGGTTTTGCGGAATTTTAATATGTGGAAATGTCGATTTTTTCGCTTTTTGGGGGTGGATTTGGGGGTGTTCCGGAGCCGATATGGGGATGAAACTTTTTTTGGTATTAGTTGGGATCCATAGGTGTGTAAAAATGCAATTAACTTTTTGGTCTCGGTACTTTGGTGGTTTTGCGGAATTTTAATATCTTGAAATGTCGATTTTTTCACTATTTGGGGGTGGATTTGGGGGTGTTCCGGAGCCGATATGGGGATGAAACTTTTTTTGGTATTAGTTGGGATCCATAGGTGTGTAAAAATGCAATTAACTTTTTGGTCTCGGTACTTTGGTGGTTTTGCGGAATTTTAATATCTTGAAATGTCGATTTTTTCGCTATTTGGGGGTGGATTTGGGGGTGTTCCGGAGCCGATATGGGGATGAAACTTTTTTTGGTATTAGTTGGGATCCATAGGTGTGTAAAAATGCAATTAACTTTTTGGTCTCGGTACTTTGGTGGTTTTGCGGAATTTTAATATGTGGAAATGTCGATTTTTTCGCTTTTTGGGGGTGGATTTGGGGGTGTTCCGGAGCCGATATGGGGATGAAACTTTTTTTGGTATTTGTTGGGATCCATAGGTGTGTAAAAATGCAATTAACTTTTCGGTCTCGGTACTTTGGTGGTTTTGCGGAATTTTAATATCTTGAAATGTCGATTTTTTCACTATTTGGGGGTGTATTTGGGGGTGTTCCGGAGCCGATATGGGGATGAAACTTTTTTTGGTATTAGTTGGGATCCATAGGTGTGTAAAAATGCAATTAACTTTTTGGTCTCGGTACTTTGGTGGTTTTGCGGAATTTTAATATCTTGAAATGTCGATTTTTTCACTATTTGGGGGTGGATTTGGGGGTGTTCCGGAGCCGATATGGGGATGAAACTTTTTTTGGTATTAGTTGGGATCCATAGGTGTGTAAAAATGCAATTAACTTTTTGGTCTCGGTACTTTGGTGGTTTTGCGGAATTTTAATATCTTGAAATGTCGATTTTTTCACTATTTGGGGGTGGATTTGGGGGTGTTCCGGAGCCGATATGGGGATGAAACTTTTTTTGGTATTTGTTGGGATCCATAGGTGTGTAAAAATGCAATTAACTTTTTGGTCTCGGTACTTTGGTGGTTTTGCGGAATTTTAATATCTTGAAATGTCGATTTTTTCACTATTTGGGGGTGGATTTGGGGGTGTTCCGGAGCCGATATGGGGATGAAACTTTTTTTGGTATTAGTTGGGATCCATAGGTGTGTAAAAATGCAATTAACTTTTTGGTCTCGGTACTTTGGTGGTTTTGCGGAATTTTAATATGTGGAAATGTCGATTTTTTCGCTTTTTGGGGGTGGATTTGGGGGTGTTCCGGAGCCGATATGGGGATGAAACTTTTTTTGGTATTAGTTGGGATCCATAGGTGTGTAAAAATGCAATTAACTTTTTGGTCTCGGTACTTTGGTGGTTTTGCGGAATTTTAATATCTTGAAATGTCGATTTTTTCGCTTTTTGGGGGTGGATTTGGGGGTGTTCCGGAGCCGATATGGGGATGAAACTTTTTTTGGTATTAGTTGGGATCCATAGGTGTGTAAAAATGCAATTAACTTTTTGGTCTCGGTACTTTGGTGGTTTTGCGGAATTTTAATATGTGGAAATGTCGATTTTTTCGCTTTTTGGGGGTGGATTTGGGGGTGTTCCGGAGCCGATATGGGGATGAAACTTTTTTTGGTATTAGTTGGGATCCATAGGTGTGTAAAAATGCAATTAACTTTTTGGTCTCGGTACTTTGGTGGTTTTGCGGAATTTTAATATGTGGAAATGTCGATTTTTTCGCTTTTTGGGGGTGGATTTGGGGGTGTTCCGGAGCCGATATGGGGATGAAACTTTTTTTGGTATTAGTTGGGATCCATAGGTGTGTAAAAATGCAATTAACTTTTTGGTCTCGGTACTTTGGTGGTTTTGCGGAATTTTAATATGTGGAAATGTCGATTTTTTCGCTTTTTGGGGGTGGATTTGGGGGTGTTCCGGAGCCGATATGGGGATGAAACTTTTTTTGGTATTAGTTGGGATCCATAGGTGTGTAAAAATGCAATTAACTTTTTGGTCTCGGTACTTTGGTGGTTTTGCGGAATTTTAATATGTGGAAATGTCGATTTTTTCGCTTTTTGGGGGTGGATTTGGGGGTGTTCCGGAGCCGATATGGGGATGAAACTTTTTTTGGTATTAGTTGGGATCCATAGGTGTGTAAAAATGCAATTAACTTTTTGGTCTCGGTACTTTGGTGGTTTTGCGGAATTTTAATATGTGGAAATGTCGATTTTTTCGCTTTTTGGGGGTGGATTTGGGGGTGTTCCGGAGCCGATATGGGGATGAAACTTTTTTTGGTATTTGTTGGGATCCATAGGTGTGTAAAAATGCAATTAACTTTTCGGTCTCGGTACTTTGGTGGTTTTGCGGAATTTTAATATCTTGAAATGTCGATTTTTTCACTATTTGGGGGTGGATTTGGGGGTGTTCCGGAGCCGATATGGGGATGAAACTTTTTTTGGTATTAGTTGGGATCCATAGGTGTGTAAAAATGCAATTAACTTTTTGGTCTCGGTACTTTGGTGGTTTTGCGGAATTTTAATATCTTGAAATGTCGATTTTTTCACTATTTGGGGGTGGATTTGGGGGTGTTCCGGAGCCGATATGGGGATGAAACTTTTTTTGGTATTTGTTGGGATCCATAGGTGTGTAAAAATGCAATTAACTTTTTGGTCTCGGTACTTTGGTGGTTTTGCGGAATTTTAATATCTTGAAATGTCGATTTTTTCACTATTTGGGGGTGGATTTGGGGGTGTTCCGGAGCCGATATGGGGATGAAACTTTTTTTGGTATTAGTTGGGATCCATAGGTGTGTAAAAATGCAATTAACTTTTTGGTCTCGGTACTTTGGTGGTTTTGCGGAATTTTAATATGTGGAAATGTCGATTTTTTCGCTTTTTGGGGGTGGATTTGGGGGTGTTCCGGAGCCGATATGGGGATGAAACTTTTTTTGGTATTAGTTGGGATCCATAGGTGTGTAAAAATGCAATTAACTTTTTGGTCTCGGTACTTTGGTGGTTTTGCGGAATTTTAATATCTTGAAATGTCGATTTTTTCGCTTTTTGGGGGTGGATTTGGGGGTGTTCCGGAGCCGATATGGGGATGAAACTTTTTTTGGTATTAGTTGGGATCCATAGGTGTGTAAAAATGCAATTAACTTTTTGGTCTCGGTACTTTGGTGGTTTTGCGGAATTTTAATATGTGGAAATGTCGATTTTTTCGCTTTTTGGGGGTGGATTTGGGGGTGTTCCGGAGCCGATATGGGGATGAAACTTTTTTTGGTATTAGTTGGGATCCATAGGTGTGTAAAAATGCAATTAACTTTTTGGTCTCGGTACTTTGGTGGTTTTGCGGAATTTTAATATGTGGAAATGTCGATTTTTTCGCTTTTTGGGGGTGGATTTGGGGGTGTTCCGGAGCCGATATGGGGATGAAACTTTTTTTGGTATTAGTTGGGATCCATAGGTGTGTAAAAATGCAATTAACTTTTTGGTCTCGGTACTTTGGTGGTTTTGCGGAATTTTAATATGTGGAAATGTCGATTTTTTCGCTTTTTGGGGGTGGATTTGGGGGTGTTCCGGAGCCGATATGGGGATGAAACTTTTTTTGGTATTAGTTGGGATCCATAGGTGTGTAAAAATGCAATTAACTTTTTGGTCTCGGTACTTTGGTGGTTTTGCGGAATTTTAATATCTTGAAATGTCGATTTTTTCGCTTTTTGGGGGTGGATTTGGGGGTGTTCCGGAGCCGATATGGGGATGAAACTTTTTTTGGTATTAGTTGGGATCCATAGGTGTGTAAAAATGCAATTAACTTTTTGGTCTCGGTACTTTGGTGGTTTTGCGGAATTTTAATATGTGGAAATGTCGATTTTTTCGCTTTTTGGGGGTGGATTTGGGGGTGTTCCGGAGCCGATATGGGGATGAAACTTTTTTTGGTATTAGTTGGGATCCATAGGTGTGTAAAAATGCAATTAACTTTTTGGTCTCGGTACTTTGGTGGTTTTGCGGAATTTTAATATGTGGAAATGTCGATTTTTTCGCTTTTTGGGGGTGGATTTGGGGGTGTTCCGGAGCCGATATGGGGATGAAACTTTTTTTGGTATTAGTTGGGATCCATAGGTGTGTAAAAATGCAATTAACTTTTTGGTCTCGGTACTTTGGTGGTTTTGCGGAATTTTAATATGTGGAAATGTCGATTTTTTCGCTTTTTGGGGGTGGATTTGGGGGTGTTCCGGAGCCGATATGGGGATGAAACTTTTTTTGGTATTAGTTGGGATCCATAGGTGTGTAAAAATGCAATTAACTTTTTGGTCTCGTAATTATGAAATTTTTTATGTTTTGTGTGTATACTAGTATTACCATAGGGGTGGTTTTTCGACATTTTGAGGGTGTTCCGGACCTTAAATCGTTCTGAAACTTTATATTTATGTTTTTGAGATCATTTTTAAGCAATTTTAAGTAAAAATTCTTTGGTCTTGAAAAAATTTTTTTTTCGTTTTTTTAAACGTTGCGAACTTCATTTACATTAAGAAATTAGAAATTATATTATATTGAACATCAGAAATTGTGGGACCGACTGTTTTTATTACTCAGAAAGTCTATTATTTCATAAAATATTAATATTTTCTATCTCTAAAACATTCGTGGTTACGGTAAATGACTTAGTTGTGGCCGTCATATATTTGAAGGTTATGTTGATTTGACATTTTCAAAAAACATTATTAAAAGTTTAATGTATACTTTTGTATTATTTTAAGATTATGTAATACAACTTTACTCATTTGCACTATAGAAAACTGTAAATTTTTAGGTGATTGACAATTTTTTCCCCCGTTTTTAAGAATTACAAACAAACAAGTTTGATGTGTATTAGAACTAACTTTGCTTCGATTGCAAGCTTAACTTGGAATCCTTGTCATTTTAACTAAAATGGCTTCAACTATAGATAAATAGTTGATTTTGACAAACATATTTTTTTCAGTGTATGTTGATTAATTTAATGAATACAATATCTAATTAGAAAATGGACTTTTTTCACAGATTTCAAATAATTTTCAGTGCTTTACTAATTCAAATTTGACTGAAAAATTTTTTAGAGTTTTTGACAAAAATTTCTGAAGAGGCATAAATTGATTAAAATCTGCTTTTTTGACAAGTTGAATCAGATGCGCAGAGGTTCAATTTTTATTGAATTTGGTTCGTTAATAGATAAAAAAAGTTTGAAATTAGATATAGAAATGTGAAAAATAAATGATATTTGACTGAAAAATTATTTTGAGTTTTTGACAAAAATATCTGAAGAGGCATAAATTGATGAAAATTTGCTTCTTTGACAATTTGCATCAGATGCGCAGTGGTTCAATTTTTGTTGAATTTTGTTCGTTAATAGATAAAAAAGTTTGAAATTAGATTTAGAAATATAGAAAATAAAAAATATTTGTCTGAAATTTTTTTTGGAGTTTTTGACAAAAATTTCTGAAGAGGCATAAATTGATTAAAATCTGCTTTTTTGACAAGTTGAATCAGGTGCGCAGAGATTCAATTTTTGGTGAATTTTGTTCGTTAATAGATGAAAAAGTTTGAAATAAGATACAGAAATATGAAAAATAAATGATATTTGACTGAAAAATGGTTTGGAGTTTTTGACAAAAATTTCTGAAGAGGCATAAGTTGATTAAAATTGGCTTTTTTGACAAGTTGAATCAGATGCGCAGTGGTTCAATTTTTGTTAAATTTTGTTCGTTAATAGATGAAAAAGTTTGAAATTAACTATCGAAATATGAAAAATAAATGATATTTGACTGAAAATTTTTTGGAGTTTTTGACAAAAATTTCTGAAGAGGCATAAATTGATTAAAATCTGCTTTTATGACAAGTTGAAACAGATTTGTTGAATTTTGTTCGTTAAAAGAAAATAGTGGCATTAAATGTAAATTTTTGCTGTAAACAAGTGTTATTTTTCATATTTCTATATCTAATTTCAAACTTTTTCAACTATTAACGAACAAAATTTAACAAAAATTGAACCTCTGCGCATCTGATTCAACTTGTCAAAGAAGCAGATTTTAATCAATTTATGCCTCTTCAGAAATTTTTGTCAAAAACTCCAAAAAATTTTCCAGTCAAATTTGAATTAGTAAAGCACTGAAAATTATTTGAAATCTGTGAAAAAGTCCATTTTCTAATTAGATATTGTATTCATTAAATTAATCAACATAATCACTATAAAAGGAGGTAAAATACCGAAATGGCGTAAAACGAGAATTTCAGTACCCTGGCTTATAACTTCAATAATTAACCATAGATTGTTTTCATCCATACATTTTTTTCTTCTTAAATGTGAGCCATATATGTAAAAAATTTAAAACTAGACATAATTTGACGTTTTCTATTTTTGCATGGCGGTAGAATGAATTTGTTTTTCAGATTTTGGGTCAAAAACTCCAATTTTCTATTTTTTTTTTGGACTATATCACTTAAAATATTTAACCGATTGAAAAATAAGGTTAAAAGCGATTGTTTGGAATTTGATTACCTTTAATTTGACACCTAGAAAAACTTAATCAGACGTCTGTAACTCGAGATACGGCCAAAAACGTGAAGTCACCTCCGAAAAAACGTAAAAAAAATTTTAAAAATTCATATTTCGGAAACCTATCCATAGAAAAATTTCGTAATGTCATTTTTAAGTTTAGAGAACCATAGTACATAAAAAAAAATAGTGGCATTAAATGTACATTTTGGCTGTAAACTAGTGTAATTAAAGAAAATTACTGAACAGTTGGATTGAAAAAAGAAGAAAATAATTTATAATTAAAAACAGGGACTGACACGAAAACCGAATTTTGTTTCTGTTTTGAATTGTTGTGACGAAACAAAAATGTACAATCAATATTGTTTTGTATTGAACCTGAAACGAAAAGGCTCTGAATTACGTTTTCGTCTCATGCCCGAAACGAAAATCAACTCTGAATTTCGATTCAGTCTCATGCCCGAAACGAAAAGATTCTAAATTTCGTTTTCGTCTCCTGCAAGAAAAGAATTGTGTTTAAAATTGTTTTTGTGAAATTTAGAGCCTTTTTTATGAGAAACGAAAACGGAATTCGGAGTGGATTTTCGTTTCGGGCATGAAACGAAAACAAAATTCGAAGCCTTTTCGTTTCGGGCATGAGACGAAAACGTAATTCAGAGCCTTTTCGTTTCAGGTTTAACACAAAACAAAATTAAATTGATATTTTGTTTCAGTTTTTCAAAACCGAAACGAAACAAAAATAAAATATATTTTGTTTCGGTTTTCGTGTCAGTCCCTGATTAAAAACAAAATGGAAAATGACAGGAATTATTTAACATTGAAGAAAACATTAAAAATTGAAGAATAGAATTGTTATTTAGAGAAATTAATTGAGCATTGAAAAAAAAATTGAACAATTGAACAATTAAATTAAAAATAGAAGAAAATTATTGAAAATTGAAGAAGGTTTTGAAACATGAAATGAATAACTGATAATTGAAAAAAAAAATTAAAAAAAGTCGAGATTACTGAATATTGAAACAAACAATTGAAAATTGAACAAAATAATTTAAAATTAAAGAAAATAATTGAAAATTGAAGAAAATAATGAAAAATTGAAAAAAGTACTTAAAAATTAAATACAATATTTGAAAACATCAGAAAAATTTAGAAATCGACGGAAATAATTGCGAATTGATGAAAATAATTTAAAAATTCTCAATTTAAATAAAAATTGAAAGAAAAACATAATTTAAAAAAGCTGAGAATTGTTAAATATTGAAGAAAATTGAGAAGAAATTGAAAATTGAAAAAAATGGAGAAACTGAAAGAAATATGAAAAAATAATTGGAAATTAAAGAAAATAATTGAAATTTAAGAAAATAATTGAGAATTTAAAAAAAATCATTGTAAAAAGCCTAGAGTTATTGAATATTAAAAAAAAATTGAAAATTAAAGAATGGAATTGAATGTCGAAAATTATAATTGAAAATTAAAGAAAATAATTCAAGAATTGAACAATGGGATTGATAGTAGAAGAAAATAAATGATAATTGAAGAAAAAAGAAAGTGAACAACCCAGGAATTATAGAATTTGAAAAAAACAATAAAAAAATGAAGAATGTAATTGTAATTTGAAGAAATTAATTAAAAATTGTAGAAAATAATTTGAAATTAAAGAAAATGTAATTTTATGAAAATTGTTGAATAATAATTGATTAATTCAATTCAAGTTTCAAAAACATAATTGATAATTAAAATATTGAAAAAGTCGAGAATTATTGATTATAGAAGAAAATAATTGGAAAATGGAAGAGTTATTGAGATGTGAAATAAATAAATGATAATTGAAAAAAATAATTGAAAAAAGTCGAGAATTATTGAATATTAAATTAAATAATTAAAAATTGAAGGAAATAGTTGAGATCTGAAGAAAATAATTAAAAATTGATGTAAATGATTGAAAATCGTAGAAAATAATTGAAAATTGAAGAAAATAATTGGCAATTGAAGAAAATACTAGAAAATCGAAGAAAATAATTGAGAAATGAAGAAATAATTTTAAATTAATGAAAATAATTCCAAATGGAAGAAAATATTTGAGAATTGTAGAAAATAATTGGAAATTGAATAAAATAATTGAAAATTGAAAAGAATTTATTATATTAGAAAAAAAATTCCCGGTTTGACGGAAAATTCCCGGTTAATTCCCGTTTTTTCCCGGTCAATTTAAATTCCCGGTTTGTAGACACCCTGAATATTATTTTACACAATTTTGTTATTATAACATTCACTAAATTTTTTATTTCGGCGACTTTCATAATTATGTATTTCCATGTTTTTAAAAATAAATACGCTCATTTTTTTGTAAATTTATTCAATTTGTTTTCACATCTTGTTCATTTTTTGCGAGATTTTTTGCAAACTTACTTATTCTTTCATAAAACTTTCAGATTTTCTTTATTTTTCTAAATTTATTGTTGAACTTGTTCTAAGTGTAGTATTATTATAAAAATATTTTTGGTTTAATTTGGTTAACGTTTTTTATAAAGGATTTTTTAATTTCTATTGTGGACTTATATTTATCTTTATATATACATTCTTTTATTTTATTTTTTTAAATTTATAAATTATTATTATTATTATTATTATTATTTACGTCACTGTTTTATTCTTTTGTTATTTTTAATTTTTTTTTTATTTCTTTAATAACACTGAGAAAATGAGACATGACTGAGTACTGTCCGGACAGGAGTGGTTCCTGTCCAAATAAAAAATTTTAATTAGACAGCACTCATTGCTTTCTGGACATGAACCATTCCTGTCTGGAAAGGACTCAGTAATGTCTTGGACATTAATGAAATAGACAGTAGTGAACCCTGTCTAGACAGGAATGGTTAATGTCCAGACCTGAATGATAACTCTCCGGTGGTGAATTTGAAAGAAGTTTATAAAATGTAATAGACGTCATTCAAAAAAATGTACATTTGGACAAGACTACACTGAGAGACTGAAGATTTGAATATTTATAAAATTTGTTGAAATTTTATTATGTTAGGTTAGAGGTTAGGGAAAAACGTACTTTTTCTTAATATTTCAAATGGGTCAATCCACTGACTTTTGACTGTAAGCTGTTACGGCAATATTTTTAATAATTCTAATTTTAAAATATGTGAAACGCCAACATTTTCTGAATTCAGTAAGCATATTAAAATAATATAAATTTTCTTTCTTTTCGTGTTATTATTAATCAAAAAATGAAGGTTCACAAGCATATTTGTAACCTTAAAACTAATGCTTTTTTTAAAAATGTTCTAATTCTTAGAGTAATTAATATAATATTTAACAGGCGAACGCTCCGTTTGTATACTAATTTAATTTAAATGGAACAATGTGAAATTGCTGTGTTTACTTAAAATATAAAAATTAACCTTTTTGAGTAAGAAATTTAAAATTTTTAATATTTCCTAAACAAGGCAAAACACGTTCGTCAAACTATATAGACAAGTAGATTATATTAATATTAAATTATATTCAGAACCCCAAATTTGTAGGAGGTTCCATAAAAAAGTAATAAGCTTCGAAAAATAGTGAAACTTTATACAAGTATAAATATTTTAAATCAGAGTATCACTTTAAAATAATAAAATTGTATAATAAACCCATCTTTTCTGTGTTCAGAATTAAATAATTTATATTTCTAATAAGTTCTGATAAATATTATATTAATTACTCTAAGAATTAGAACATTTTTAAAAAAAGCATTAGTTTTAAGGTTACAAATATGCTTGTGAACCTTCATTTTTTGATTAATAATAACACGAAAAGAAAGAAAAATTTATACCATTTTAATATGCTTACTGAATTCAGAAAATGTTGGCGTTTCACATATTTTAAAATTAGAATTATTAAAAATATTGCCGCAACAGCTTACAGACAAAAGTCAGTGGATTGACCCATTTGAAATATTAAGAAAAAGTACGTTTTTCCCTAACCTCTAACCTAACATAATAAAATTTCAACAAATTTTATAAATATTCAAATCTTCAGTCTCTCAGTGTAGTTTTGTCCAAATGTACATTTTTTTGAATGACGTCTATTACATTTTATAACCTTCTTTTAAATTCACCACCGGAGAGTTATCATTCAGGTCTGGACATTAACCATTCCTGTCTAGACAGGGTTCACTACTGTCTATTTCATTAATGTCCAAGACATTACTGAGTCCTTTCCAGACAGGAATGGTTCATGTCCAGAAAGCAATGAGTGCTGTCTAATTAAAATTTTTTATTTGGACAGGAACCACTCCTGTCCGGACAGTAGTCAGTCATGTCTCATTTTCTCAGTGAATGTCCATGACATTTTTTATTTTATTTTTTTATTTTATTTTTATTTAACTTATAAATTATTATTATTATTACTATTTACGTCACTGTTTTATTCTTGAGTTATTATTTAATGTTTTCTTCATTTCTTCAATAATGTCCATGACATTTTTTATTTATGAGAATTTTCTCATTTTTTTAAAAGACTGTTTTCTAATCTTTTTACGTTCTTGTTGTTGTTGTTGTTTTTTTTTTTAATAATTTATTCTTTTTTAGTTGCTTTTACCTAATTTTCTTCATTTTGCAATAACATGAATTTAAAGATATTTTTTTGAAAATTTTCTCATTTATTCGACATAATTTATTTGATTTTGATTAAAAGTTTTATTATTCATTATTCCTTATTACGATTTTTAAATGTTTATACATTTTTTAATTATTTCTAATATTTATAAAAAAATGTCTTATTTGCAAAGTAATATTTTTTTTTATATACATTTAATTTTCAGATTGTTTTCATAAATATAAATTTTTTTATAATAAAAGTTAAGGATTAATTAAAAGTTAAAAATATATTAAATATTGATTAATTATAAAATTAAATACGATAAATTTCTTTAAAATTCACTTTTTCTAATGAAATTCTAAGTAAATATTTATTAAATCAATCAATATTTCATCTTCTTTTGAATTTCACACAAATTTTAAACTTTCAATTAATATCACACAACCCTTTTTTTCTAATTGTTCAAACTTTAAAATGCACTTATGGCTCGTAATTTGCGGTTCATTAACACGTCAGTCATCACGTGACTAATGACAGCTGTGCATTCATTCATTCAAACAATAAATAACACAATCCAAAACTTCCTAACAAAAATATACAGAACAAAGACAAGCCTTGATTACCCCCTTCTGCCAAACATAACCTGAAATCCATTTCTTACTCGAGCCGAGTAAACAAATACCAGAGAAACTTACGTCAATCTTTAAACCAAATATTTTACCATTTCATTATTCCCGTCTATTTCCCCAAGAAACTTCAATTATTTTACTTTATTTTCAAATTCATTATCAATACTAAGTTGAGATCTTTTTTTCCTGGAAAGTAATCTGTAATTAGAGACAGAAATCGTGATTCTCTTTTCCGTGCAAAACGTCAAAGAACCCGGCCAAATAAGGATATTTCCGACAAATTTACAAAATCATTGATCCCGTCATGGATATAAAAGATTGGTGGTTAATTTTTGCGAGACGGGAGATAAAATTGAGGTGAAATTGAGAAAAGGACAATTGAGATCAATGACAGAATTTAGTTAATTAATTGCTATATATGTATCTGGGATTCTGGTGTATTGAAATGAAACAAAACTTACGGAACTCTGTGGAGAGCTCGATACGCTTGGAGAACGCTGCACAGTGACCAACGCCATATTTTCACAAAAAAGTCCACCACCAACACACACTATCACTAATCACTCGCGATTCCTATAAACTTACTGTCAAAACCCCGGAAAAACCATTATTTTTCATGCACGTCAAACGGCATCACGCACCTGGCGGCCATTTTTGATACATTCGCACGAAATCGTTACTGCGCATATGCAGCGAGTAAATTACCGCTTGAAATTCAAATTTTCGCATTTTATTCTACATTCTTATCTATTTACAAACTTTGTTTATAACTATCAGTTCTAGTTGTGGCTTTTTAGTTCTATGTCACTTAAATTAGAAAATACAAATTAGAGAACTGTCAAGTTATCGTTTTAAATTTTTAATTTAAAAATTAAAGTGCCATTTGACCAATCACAGTTTGGCTTATTCTGTAGAGCTTTCTGATTGGTTGAATGCGCGCGCAGACGATTGTAGAGAAAAATTTCGATGAAAACAGTTGGAAAGTTTTGAGCGGATTATTATTTTATTTGTTTTTTACTAAAAAAAATAGTGTTTAATTCATCAACAAAATGCAGAGATCGAAAATATTTACGCCAATAAACCAAATAAGACTGACAAATGTTGTTGTTGTTCGAATGAAAAAAGGTGGAAAGCGATTTGAAATTGCTTGTTACAGAAACAAGGTTATGTCCTGGAGAAACAAACTGTAAGTAAACAAAGCTGAAAATTGGAGTTTTTACAAAAAACAAAATGCAATGAATGTTCTTTTTGTTAGTATGTTCAAATCCGAGGTTAAAATTATTTAAATTGGAAATGATACATGTAAAATTTATATGGATTGTAGCAAATTTTTTGTCACTTTGTTTCACATTGTTATGCAAAAATGTTACTGACTTGTGAAATAATTTTAGAACTTATTTAAACGTTTTTAAAGAAATTCATTTTGCTTGTTAATATATTTTGTTTCAGGTGAGGAATAATAAAAATTTTCTTCAATTAACTAAAGAGTTTCGATTTGGAATATTGTGTTTTTTTTATATTTTTGTTTGTTTTTAGTTTTACACAGGTTTTACGTCTCTGATTTTTGTAAAAAGTAAAATTTTAATTTAATTATACACAATTTTGTATGCCTTTTTGCAAATAAAATAAATTAAAAAATACATTTTTTTGAAAAAGAAAACATTTAAATGGCTCAGACCTAACCTGAAAATGAAAAAGTTTCAGAGAAAAGATAATAAATATTAAATATATCTAAATTCTAAAACTTGCAAAATTTATTAAATACGGAAAAGATAAAATAAATTTTTATAAAATTATATAAATATGGAAAAGTATAGGACAAGGTTTTGAAATTTGAGTCAATTATAATTTTAATTAATAGAAATTTTCTACGACAAGAATAAAAATTCATTAAAATGTTGGATTGTTAAAAACTTAAATTGTTTATAATTTGAATCGATTGAATTTGAATCAAATAAAAATTAAATACTAAGTAAAATAAAATCAAAATTAGGGCAGATAAAAATCATGATTTTTTTTTAAAAAATCAAAAATTAATTATTTTAAAATATAATTAGTACTTATATAAAATCTCCAAATGTTTATTTGTACGTAGTTTATTTTTTAAACTGAGAACAATTAATAAGAAATAATAAAGAGTAAAACATTGAATCAAAATCAAAGAAATTATGTCGAATAAATGAGAAAATTTTAAAAAAATATCTTCAAATTCATATGATTGCAAAATTAACAAACTTAGGTAAGAGCAGCGAAAAAAATAATAAATTATAAAAAAAAAGAACGTAAAAAGATAAAAAAAAAACAACGAGAAAATTCTTTTAAATAAAAAAAGTCATGGATTATTACTAAAGAAATAAAAAAAAAATATAAAAGAACAACACAAGAATAAAACAGTTAGATAAAAATTAAATATATTACTAAAGAGAACAAAATTTTAAAATTAGAAAAATTCGAGAATTTATTTACAAATTGAATAAAAAAAATGAATAAAATGTTGGAAAATTTAAAAAAAAATTAAAAGAAAAGAAATTCTATGAAATAGAAGAATGATGTTAAAATGAGAATATTTAGTACAAGTTTAAATTTACATAATATAAAATAAAAAAATAAAAATTTCAAAAAAAGTATAAAATTGAGAAATTTTTTGAGAAATTTCTTAATCTAACAAACTGCAAAAAAATGTAAAAAGTGCAAAAAATAAAAGAATTTGGTAAGAATCTACTAAAAAGGTAGAATTGATTAAAAGAAAACCAAAAAATTTATATAAAAATAAATAAAAAGTCTACAAAAGAATTTAAAAATCCATTAAAAATAAAAAAGTTTATGAAAATTATACCAAAAATATTTTTATAATAATTACACTATTATACAAGTCCATTAATAAATTTAGAAAAATAAAGAAAATATCTAAAAATTTTATAAATGAATAATTAACTTTGCAAAAAATAGACAAGATGTGAAAACAAATTGAATACATTTATAAACAAATCAAAGTATTTATTTTTAAAAATATGGGAATAATTAAGAAAATCAACAAAATCAAAAGTTTCTATATAAAAAGGATTCTATAATAAAAAAAAGGTTCTTTAGTAAATCTTAAAATAAAAAGACAAATACAAAAAAAATATCAAAAATAAAAGATAAAAATTGAAATCTCTTAGAAATTTTGAAAGAGAAAAAAAAAGGATTACTGTAAATATGGAAACTAATTAATATTATTTATTCAATATGCATTTAATATATAATATGAGTTAATAATTGACTTTTGGAATTTATTTAAATTTTATAAAGCATAAAATATTAAAATTGAAATTTTTATCTACAAATTTCTGGGTTTTTTTTTGTAGTTTGTGATTTTTACATGTAGTATTAGACATCCGGGGAATTTTGAATTTTTTTTTTTTTAAATCATTATTTTAATGCAAATGCTCCAATTATTTAAATCATGTCTTAAATCAAAGTGATTTAAATTAATTTCAGCCCTGATAAAAATAACTTAACATTTAAATGAAGAAATTAAATTAATTTTTAAAACCATCAAAAGTTTAAATAAAACGAAATATAAATAATTTCATATTGAGTCAATTTATAGTTACATAAATGAAAATTCCGTAAATTTTAGCCTCTGATTGATTTAATTTTCATTTAAAATTAAAATTAATTGAATTCTTGGTAATTTAAAATTTAGATGAATTAAAATTAACTGAAACTTCAGAATTGTTAAAAATTTACATCTAATAAAATTAAAAAAAAAAAAAGAAAATTTGAATTGGAAGAAACTTAAAGACTTAAATTTGGATTAAATAACATTTATAAAAATTAAAATTCGAAAAGGTTAAGATTTGGATAAATTGAATTTTGAATAGTTTTCATAGATAAAACTTTGTAAAATTGAAATTTATCAACAATTTATTTTTAATAAAATAAAATAAAATGCATTTAAATTGATTAAAATTTAAATCTTTATAAATATCAGTTCAAATAATTTTAATTTCATTAATAAATAAATCTATAATTTTTTCTATATTTTTCAACAGTTTTCAATATACAATTATTCTCTTTAAATTTTATAATTATTTATAATTTAAAATGTTATAATTTATGATTCTAGAAGTAATTTCTTAAAATTATTTTGTTCTGTTGTCGATTATTCTCGCCAGTTTTCAAATTTTTCTTTGGATTGCACTCATTTCTTAATTATTTTCTTTAATATTTAATTATTTGTTTAGGCATTTTGTAATTTTTCTTTTAATTATCAACTATTTTCATAAAATTTCAATTTAACTCTTTAATCTTCAATTTATTTTTTTAATTTTTAATTATTTTATTCAATTCTCAATTATTTTCTTCCATTTTCAATTACATTCTTCGTTTTTCAATTATTTCATTCAATATTCAATCATTCTTGCAGTTTCTCAATTATCAATTATTTTCAGGAAATTCCAATACAATTCTTTAATTTTTATTTATTTTGTATACAATTTTTTACATAATTTTCATTAATTTTCAATTTACATTTTATTATTTTTCTTCAATTTTATGATTATTAATTAATATTAAATTTTTTTTTTGAATGCTGATTATTAGCCCCATTTTTCGATTTTTTTAAAATTTTTAATTATTGTTTTTTTTTTTTTTTAATAGCTAATTATTTTCGTCAATAATTAATTATTTTCGTCAATATTTAATTATTTTCGTCATATTGTAATTTTTCCTTTAATTAACAATTAAATTCTTAAAATTTCCATCTAATTCTTTGATTTCTAATTTATTTCTTCAATTTTTAATTATTTTCTTCAATTCCTTAATATTTTCTTTATTTTTCAATTATTTTTATCGATTTTCAATTAATCCCACAATATTTAATAATTCTCGGATTTTTTCAATTATTTTTTTCACTCATTAAAATTGTTTTAAAATTTCAATTTAATTATTCAATTCTAGAACTATTTTCTTTAATTCTCAGTTATTTTCTTCAAATTTAAATTCCACTTTTCAATTTTCAAATATCTTCTTTAGCATTAAAAAATTATTGACTTTTTTCTATTTTTTTTTTATTATCATTAAGTTTCTGTAATTTTAAATACAATTGTTTAATTATTTTCTTTAATTTTTTTAATTCCATTCTTCAATTTTTTTAATTCCATTCTTCAATTTTTATTTCCATTTTTTCAGTTTTCAATTGTTTACTTCTATATTCATTGCCTAATTCTCGGCTCTTTTCAATTAATTTTTTTCCATTTTTAAGTATATTCTTTAAATTCCAATTCTATTCTTCAATTTTTAATTGCGTTCTTCTATTTTTAATTTTTTTCAATTTTCAATCGAGTTGTTCAATGTGCAATTATTTCCAACAATTATTCCTATAATTTTATAATTTTTCAATTTGCAATTATTTTCTTTAAATTTAATATTTCTTCTTTAATTTGTTCAATTATTTTGTCTATTAATCTAGTCATTTTTCGAATTTTGGTTTCAATTGACAATTATTATCGTCATTTATCATAAATTTTCTTCAAATTTTCAATTCTCATCATTTTTCAACTATTTTCTTCAATTATTAATTATTTTCCGCAATTTTCAATTATTGCCCACAGTTTTTTCAATTTTCAGTTATTTTAATATTGCTAGTACTGAATAATAATCTACAATTAATTTCGCCTGCAATAAAGAATTAATTTAATTAATAATTTGTTTATTTTAGGGAAAAGGATATTGATGAAGTACTTCAAGCGCACACTGTTTTCACAAACGTATCCAAAGGCCAAGTAGCGAAAAAGGAGGATCTGATCAAATGTTTTGGTAAAGATGATCAAACAGAAATTTGTAAAGAAATTTTGGAGAAAGGAGAGCTTCAAGTTTCTGATAAAGAAAGACACTTGACCCTCGAAACAATGGTTAAAGATATTGCTACAACAGTAGCTGATAAATGTGTTAATCCAGAAACAAAACGACCCTATCCAGTGTCTATGATTGAAAAAGCAATGAAGGATGTTCACTTTTCGGTAAAACCAAACAGAAATGCAAAGCAGCAAGCTTTAGACGTTATTCCACAATTAAAGACTGTCATGCCTTTGGAACGAGCACAAATGAGATTACGAGTGTTTATAAATGGAAAAGAAGCGAAAAAAATTAAAGATAAAATAGTGAAAATCGTGACAAGCACAGAGAGAGAGGACTGGGACAATGGTTCTGTGAATTTAGTGTGTCTAATTGATCCTGGACAGTACAGACAAATTGATGAATTAGTTCGTTCGGAAACTAAAGGATCAGGAACTATGGAATTGTTAAATTTAAAAGAAGTCACAGAAGGCGAAGAAGTACTAGAGTAATCATTTTTTTTATTTTAATTGTGATTTTCCTTTTTATACACGTGATAATTTATATTTTACATCTCAAGTTAATGCGCAGCTATCTAACTGTTAATTGATCGTTATAACATTTGTCTCGTTAGAAAACAGAAGATTTAAAATGTTGAGAATTTTTGATTTTATTTAATAAATATCATGTACATAATAATACTTAACAAAATAAATGTGTACGTGAGCATGAAAAGGGTTTATCAGCTTCCATGATAATTAAAAATACAAGATAAGCACAGTGGTAGGAAAAAAGGAATAATTTGCCAAAAGTCGTTTTTCCTAACTATGAAAAAGAATTTAATTTTTGTTGTATTATAACGCAAAACGGGCTGGTAAAAATCATGATTTTTTAACAATATAATCAGTAGATAAAATCTCCAAATGTTTATTTGTTAGTAGTTTATTAAAGAAATGAAGAAAATTAGAGAATTATTTGACAAATTGAATAAAAAAAGAATAAATAAAATATTTGTTAATTTTAAAAAAATGTAAAAGAATAGAAATTCTATGAAATAGAAGAACGATGTTCTAATGAGAATATTTAGTACAAGATTAAATTTCATAATATAAAATAAACGAATATATGCTTTCAAAAAAGTAGAAAATTGAGAAATTTAAAAAATGTAGATAAAAGCATTAAATAAATTATTTCAAAAATTCGTATTATTATAAGATAAAAACTAAACAATTGAAAAGAAGGAAAAGAAGGAAAAATGTTTCTAAGGAATGGAAAAATGATGACAAAAATTACAGAATTAATTAAAACGCAAGAAACGAATAAAAAATAGTGAAACATCAAGAAAATTAAATGAATAGGAAGAAAATGTAGAAATGTTTTTTTCCTTAATCTAACAAAATTTAAAAAAATGTGTACAACAAAAAAAAATCAAATTTGGTTAGAATCTACTAAAAAATTAAAATTAATAAAAAAAAAAAAAAAATGTAGGTATAAAACAAGATAAATAAAAAGTCCACACAAGAAATTTAAAAATCCTTTAAAAATAAAAAAGTTTAAGCAAATTAAACCAAAAACATTTTTATAATATTACGTTTAAAACGAGTCCAATAAAAAATTTAGAAAAATAAAGAAAATCTAAAAAATTTATGAAAGAATAAATAAGTTTGCAAAAAATCTCACAAAAAATAGACAAGATGTGAAAACAAATTGAATAAATTTACAAAAAAATGAGCGTATTTAATTTTAAAAATATGGAAATAATTATGAAAATCAACGAAATAAAATGTTTAGTGAGTGTTATAATAACAAAATTGTGTAAAATAATATTAAATAATTTGCATAAAAAGAAGAGAATTAAAGAAAATCCTAAAATAAAAAAACAAAAAATACCCAAAAGTAAAATAAGAAAAACAAATTTTAATTTTGTAAAAATAAGAAATTATAAGATAAAAATTAAACAGTTTCGAAAAAGTAAAATTTCTCAGAAATAAAATCGTAAGAATTAAAAGTGGATTATTGTAAATATGGAAAATATTTAATATTATTTAATTATTTTGCATTGATTAATATGCATTTAAATTTGAATTAATTGAAATTTAAAAGTTAGAACAAATTGGAATACAAGTTAATTAAAGTTTGAAATTCATTTAAATTATAATGACTCAAAGATATAAAAATTTAATTCTATTTTTTGCTATCTTCACACCAAAAATTTGTAAATCGTAGGTATTTTGATCTTCTGTATTAGCACAATTTTTTAAATTTTATAAAGATTAAAATATTCAATTTTAAAGATTTATCCACAAATTTGAGGGATCTTTAATTAAAGAAAATTATCTATGGCATTATCTTACATTTATATTGCCTAATAATTGTGAAATGAATTTATTAAGTGACTTTATTAAATTTTATATCTAATAATTATAATTAAAATCATTTCCAGTATGTTTGCTCTCACATTACCAAAGATTTAAAAAAGTTCTGATATGTCCCGGCAAAATATTAAATATGTCCATAATCTGCAGATTTCAAGATTATTTTTAATTTTGATTTAGCTGCCAGCAATTGCCTTTTTATGAGAAAATAATAAAATACATTTTTAAAGATTACGTTATAAAAAGTTAAATACTAAGTAAAATATAATTATATTATGAATTATAGATATATTTTTACATTCTATTCTTTTTTAAATTAAAAAATTATTCACTGATTTTCCGTAATGGACGAAATGAAAACATTTAAAAGACAGGAATTAGTTGATGTTTTAAATAGCTCTTCCAAACAAGATTTTCAAATTAGGTGGTAACTTCTAATCACCTACATAAAAAATTCACTTAGATTTGATAGAGTTTTCTTATTTCTCATTACCATTATTCAAAAAAATTTTAATTTTTGCTTCAACTGTTTAATTTTTAAAATCTATAAATTGATTTTTCCCATTATTTGTTACTAAAGCATTTACTTTCAATAATAAAAAAATCTTTTGCCAATTGAATTTTTATTTCCGACCACTGTGATAAGATTATTCTGTACTTTTAAGCATGAAAAAGTTCGATCATTTAGTTTGTTTTTTATCAATGAATAATAAATTTAAAAAACCATTTCTGGAAAAATAAAATCGACAAAGTTAGCTCTTTTCTTGTATACGTACACATAATTAATAATTATTGAATGTGAAGAGAAATTTTTTCGATTTCGTGAAGGATTAAGAATAAAAAACTAGAAGAAACTTCTTATTTTTTTCCATTGGCATTGATACACACATTGAACTAATTAAAATAAAACTTCAACAATTTTAAAATTTTTATTTTATTATTTTTTTTTATACAAAAATATTTTTGTTATTATCTATATAGTTTTGTCAACAATATTCAAAAATATCTTAATTTTTAACAAATCCGTCAATTTTTTTTAAAATTAAAATACAACATAATTGAAAGAAAATAGTTTACAATAAATATATAAAACTTATTGAGGTAAAAGTACAAAACAAAAACAGACTCTTGTCGAGGGCAAAACACTCTGAAATAAAACAAATCGACGACACAAATAAGAAATCTATTACAAATTAAATCGATGATAAAATTAATTTTTTCAATAACGGGAAATAAATTTTGTTTAAAAAACAAATAGTCTCCTTTTTATTAATAGCATCTTTGTTAGATTTTATAAATAGCACTTCTGACATTGTTTTTTTTTTATAATTAAAATTTCTACCTATAAATTATACTCAGAATTCTTGAAAATTCACAATGATGTTTGTTTTAGTTTCCTAAAATTTTTGTGAGTGAACTTTTACACTTAATTAAATTTTAGCCAAACAATAGGTTTAAAGAGAAACTTGTATATTTTTAAACGATGAAAGCAAACGTAAATATTTTCCAAAACTAAAATAATAATGGAACAAATAGCACCGAACAGTAACGTTATTATAAGTGTTACAATGTCCAAAAAATTAATAGTGTTTAATTCCAAAATTTCTTTAGTTAAAATAATCCAATTGAATTTTCGTACTAAATTACTTTTCATACGCTGGAGCACTCCATTGTTTCTCAATTTTTTAACACTGAAAAATAAAAATCAAAGACTTTGATTAAAGATTTATCACAATAAGGAGTAAACAATTGATTAAATTAAACTTATTAATAATAATTTAAATATATTAATCAGATCTTACATAAGTTTTAACATTTTGGTATGTGGGTGATTTTTTCCCAGTATAAAAGAAACAGGATAAAATTCTTTTGTACGAATAATTGCTAAGTCACAAAAAAAATTTACTTTACTTTTGGACATTGTTGTCAAAAATAGCTCATTTGTGAACAGAACAACGTTATCTCTGCAAATCTAAAACGATAAATAAATTATTTTCATAATAATAAATGAAAATTTTCTATCAAACATTAATCAACTGGATTTAATTTCTTCGTAATTTTATTTAAGTAACTGTCCCAGTTATGGAACGGATTTCGGATAGGATTGATAATAAAATTTAAAAAAATGTATTTTGTTTATAATAATAAAATAAAACTGTAAAAATCATAGAGATCAGAATGTACATATTGTGAAACAGTTTCTACACCTTATGTACCAGTTGTTTCATCCTTATTGTGGAACACAAAATTACCCTTTGGTTATTCAGAGTTAAAGGGAATAATATTTATTTCGTTCATTATATTTTGATGTCTTTTACAAAGGCAACATTTATTAATTTAAAAAAAGGATACATTTCTCTAAATAATCTAATAATTAAAAGTCTCATTTATACACCCTCTAGTTTCATGATAAGCACATAGGTGTAAAAAACTTTACCAATTTTGAAACAGTTAAAGTCGCTGTTCCATAATACGGACAAACGGATACATAACCCAATGTACCGAATATGAAACATCAATTTGAATTAAAAAACTTGTTTAATGTTGACTAAATATATAAAAAAAATTAAGCAACTGTTTTTAAATTCTTCAATGTTGATAATTTATAATTTTATTTTATTTAATTACAAAAAATTATCTATGGCAAAATTCTAAATTTTGTATCAAAGCGTTTCATATCAGGGCATCGTTCCACAACCGGGACTTTTACCTTATTTTAATTAAAACTAATTTAAAAAATAAAAAATGCAAATAGTGTTTTTTTGCTGTTATGCAAAAGAAACTGAGTACCATATTTGTAGCATTGTTCATGTCTTTTGGAAGCTGATCTTCTTCTATTAACAACTTAGCAGCTTCTTTCCAAACAATATTCTTTTTATCCTACAAAAGTGTCAGAAAATATTAAATTTTGTAAAAATAAACAAATTATAATCAAATAATTAATGCAGCTAAAAATAATATTTTTCCAAATTATTATTCTTATAATATTATCAATGCTATATTTAGGGAATAATAATATATGTATAATAAACTATTTGAAATATAATATGATTATATTTCTCCACCGGGAATATTAAGGGCTTACAGGAGGCACACACATGTGAAAAAACCATATTTTTTCTAAATTATTTTTATTGTTCCTGTGCAAGTAAATATTTTCTTATCTTTTGCACACTTTGTGAACAGTTTTTGGAAAAAGTATCGTGTTCAACTTGTCGGATACGGCAATTATTGACTCGTGTGATTGCTGCGCTCGCGCAGCAAACTTCACACTCATCGACAATTACCTATGTCTCCGCTTCGTTGAACAATGTACTATTTTTCAATCCACTTTATTAGGCACTTCACTATTTCCATGATTTTTAAAAATAAAGATAAAATAAGATGTTGTTTAACCTAAATACTATGAAATCAAAGAGAATTCGTAATGACCTGGTCGTAGTGAACCAAGGCTAGGAGTTTACATTTCGGCGAGGTGAATTAGGATCAATCTTGGATCTCACAATTGCCTCGCTTAGTTTGGCACAAATAATCAGGTACTGGGAGGTGCTCGATGAAACAACCTTGAGCGACCACCAGTATACTGAGTTCGTTTTTTCGATGGAAGAGCTTGTGAGGGGCAAAAGACCCGGTAGTCTTACCAAGAACCCCACATGGAATGTCAGTAAGCTCGATCGAGATAATGCAAGAAAGTACCTGGAAGAAGCCAAGCTGATCTCCGAACTTGGCTGCCCCGACGTAGACAGGATTACTCCAGGAAGAATTCAACATACTGGTGGAACAACGAATTGGCAAAGCCAGAAAGGCTTTTAAGCAGAGAATAAGGCGTAGCCAACGGAAGTTCTGGAAAGACCTAATCAGCGACGTTTAAAACGACCTATAGGGACTGACGTTTAATATTGTGACCAAGAAATTGATTATTAATCAACAGACCCCTGGTCTAGACAAACCTAATTGGATCCGATAGATCATAAGAGCCTTATTCCCGTATGTGGAACCAAGGTCTCGAGAGGACCATTCCTCTTGCCTAGTACGGAGCGAAGATTTTTTCACGCTTGAGGAGCTAAGAGCTGCGGGAAAGGAATTAAAGTCTGTCAAGGCGCCAGGGAGGGATGGATTACCCAACGAAATCCTGAAATTGGTGATCGATGTGTACCCTGAACTTCTTCTTAACCCTTTGAAAGACTGCCTTAGGGCTGGAAGATTCTTTAAGGACTGGAAAAAGCAAAAGTTAGTTCTTGTCAGAAAAAGAGACAAGCCTCTAGATAAGACGTCATCCTATAGACCCATATTTCTTCTGGGCACAATGGGAAAAATATTTCTGGTTTTGCAGAAACTTCAGGGTCTTCTAACTGGCGAAAATGACCTATCAGAAATCCAGTATGGTTTTCGCAAAGGCCAATCCACCGTCGACGCTATTTCGGTGGTAGAAGAGGCAAAGAAAGCACGGGGGAAAATAAAGGATTTTGAGTATTAATAGCAATAGACGTACGTAATGCGTTTAATTCCGCGCGATGGAACACCTGCATCGAGTCGATGAAGAGCTCGGATACCGACCTACCTGTTGCGAATGATGGACAACTATCTTAGCGATCGGTGAATCGAGTATGAGGGCAAAACATTTCAGATTTGTAAGGAGATGATTTGTGGAGCTCCACGAGTGTCAAAGGTAGGGCAATTAGTGTGGAACGTCATGTATGACGATTCTCTGCGGATGAAACTACCCACGGACACCAAATCATTCGGCTTCGCGGACGACAAAATTATCGTATGCGGTGCGCATACAACAGAAATCCTTGCCATAAGGGTAAGTGAAACTCTGCGATGAGTCAAGCGCTGGATGGACGCCAATGGTCTGGATATGGCCTTGGAAAAGACCGAAACGCTGCTTGTCACGAACCGAAGATCCTTTGTTGCCCCACCTATTAAGATTGATGGGACTGAAGTAAAATGGAGTAACAACATAAAGTACCTGGGCGTTGAGTTGGATAAGAAGCTTAGCTTTAACCAACATTTAACATCCGCAACAATCAAAGCCATCCAATGCGGAGGAAATATTTCCAGGCTTATGTCTAACATTGGTGGTCCCAGGGAAGCAAATGGGAGATTAGTAGCTGGGATCTAAATTCGAATCGAACCAAGCCCATGTTAATTCTCATGGAGAGCATCGAATTTTGCAAATTTGCATAGCTCTAGTAGGCATCAGTCCTAGCAAAATACGTTATCTCTATGAGACTACATTCAGCCCAAAGAATAGTACTGTTGAGAATAGTCTCAGCCTACGGGACTATACCTACTAGCGCTGTGCAAGTCCTAGCAAACGTTCCGCCGATAGATTTAGTGGCTCAGGAAAGACCTTTACCATCTATTCCTTTACCAAAGATCGGTCAAGCTCGCTCCCAAATGAGGACAGACAGTGTCTAAAGTCACAGATTCGTAGAATCGCGAGGAGTAGATTAGTCGAGGAGTGGCAGGTGAAATGGAATGGGGAATCTACCGGAAGGTAAACTTACTGCCTTATTCCCCACCTCGCTAAATGGCTAGAAAGAGGGCACGGAAATTTAGCTACTACCTAACACAGGCAGTAACAGGTCATGGTTGTTTCAACGAGTATTTAAAACGTTTTACATTGAAAAAAGAGGGATCCTGCTTCTATTGCGACGCCCCCGTGGATACCGCGGAGCATACTCTATTTGTTTGTAGACATTGGGAGAAGAGAAGGCAATATATGTTTCGGGTAGTGGGTACTGAAGTCACTCCCGAAAACATGATTAACCTCATGTTAAGGAATGTAGACTCGTGGCAGTACATTGAATCCTTCATTACCCATGTAATGAAAACCAAAGACATCAATGGTCGCAGGGGAAGAAACCAGGGTTAAGCTGGACACAAAGGAAAGTAAGAAGGTAGGGAAGAAATCCGTATAGAATCCTCCACCTGTCATCACTTCGTAGTCCGCCGTTAATCGGTGGGGGTTCTTCCCCCTTCGATTTGCTAGTTGATCAAGATCTGATGCTGGGCTGAGGGATCTATGGGTATGGGTGGAGTTAGCACTCGGCGATGTTGGTTGCTTAGTTTAATCATCCCGCTGTGAGCTAAATACTCCTATAAAGCGAGGAAGGTTTAGTGGGTATTACTTAAAGACAAACTTACAGGAAATATTTATATTCCTAAGTAAACTTTTCTCTGGACTCGAGTCCCACACACGGGGAACACCCCCTTTAAGTGATTTTTGCATAATTCATTGTAAGGTAGTGTTCTTTATGGTACGTAAATGCATTTTCCAAACCTCGTAAAAAAAGTTGTCATATAAGATTTGCATGACTGCTTTCATGCAGAACAACAATAACATTGGATCTGCCCTTAATTCAATGGTTTCATACTATGAGATTTTCGTGATTTAAATGATTCAGCGTATACAGAAGATAGACCCAATGAGAATAACATTTGGCAAGATCCAAGAAGCAAGCAAAATGGGGTGGGAAGAAAACAGGTTGATATGTACATACATATCGACTGATACCAAAATTTGAGGCCTGTATTGATCAAATTTAAATTGGAAATATGACAGGAATATGACATTACTCTGAAAACTATACGCCAAATATGGCTATACTGAGGATGAATTTATGGTCTCTTAGTAAAGGTGTGTTTTTAGTGAATCAGTCAAGTTGTTCCTCATAACCTTGAAGTAAGGGTTACAAAGTACCTAAAAGCAAATTTTTGCATCCTTCAAAAAAAATATTGTTATAGAATACTATATAATATACACTCACCTTCAATTTACTATAATTTATAGTATTTTTGAAAACTATCAATTTATGTGATTTGGTACTTGCTAACTCTTCCACGGATGTGAATGGTAAATTCAAGTCATTGTTTGTAAATTTACTGACAAAACATGCTGAATAAATTGATAAAATAAAAAAAACACATAGTGATAGTGAACTGTAAAAAATTTTGGCTGACTCCTGTTTTGGAATTTCTGGAATCAAAACACAAAATACCGTTGAAAGATATTAATATAAATATTTGTAATTAATGATTAAATATTCGGTATATTTCTTACCTGGTATATTTTGATGGCAAAAAATTCCATAAATATAAAATAATTCTTCTCCAATACTTGTCTCATCTTGAGAAAATACTTTCGTTTTTAAATTTATAAAAATTTTAACAACCAGACTGGCAATAATTAGAAATATAATCATGATCCATGTATTAAATGTTAAAGGCTGAAATAATCATTAAATAGGTTTCGCAAACAACTGATATAAATTTATAATTGTAAAATGACTACTGAATTATTGTTTATATTAATACCCATTAATACCCACTAGTAGTAAAATAGGTAATACTAATCTGTTAAGTTGTTAAAAATAAACAAAATTGTAATTAGACTTACTTTAAAGTACGAAGACCATGATACAAGTATGCTAGTTGGTGGTTTTTTAATAATAAAAATAAGTTCAAACATTGTTAAAGGTTCACAAAAGTCAAATGCTTCCACATTCTGTTCTATATAAGAAAAAAATCCTATCCCGATATCAACAGTTCCATTCATAATCAATTTCCTATTAGTATTCCAGTCAATAGAACTTTCGTTATAGATTTCATAATTATTATTCTCAGATTTGTAATTGAGAATTTTAAAGTTGCCAGTCTTTTGAAGATAATAAACTAATTTTCTGAAATACTCCTGTTGAGATAGATCATCCTATACTCCGAAACACAAAAATAAACTTTTTAGAATTTCCATATAGTTATCTGCGTTTTAATAATTATTGTAATTACATGGAAGTTTTGTTTTAAATTCGTCAAAAGTAAGTTATAATTTTTTCTTACCACGGAAAGTATTGAGACCAAAACTTTCTCCCTTAAAACATCTTCGTCACTAAGAAATATTTTTTTCGTTATTTGATTAAATCCTGATTCTCTATCCCAACTGCCTCTATCATACGTTACAATTTTATTTTTATTCAATGTATACCATTCTCGAATAACAGCCTCTTCATCACATTTAACAAGAATAGATATTTCTTTATTTAAACCCAATGGATTGCCAACTGGTTCCATGCAAACTTTCATCAAATTATGATCCTCGCTCTTCATGAATAAAAAGAGATAAATAATTTTTGACCTTACTAATAGTTCCACGAAATTTCTTATACGATTCAAGTCACGTTTTCTGGTTAACATAACAACACTCATTGCTTTATCGTCTTTTCTCAAACCTTGAAAGTTGTGAAATCTTTTATCTTTATTATTTTTTAATAAAATTATTTTTTCCATGTTAATGTCTGATGTTATTATGTTCTTTTGAAGCATAAGGTATTGCATACGAAAAATTAAATTCGTTAAATCTAAATCTGTAAACACAATAACAATTTATTGTAATTAGTTAGTGATATGACGTTTAGGCGATGCTGCGCAAAAATTATGTGCGACTATGCGGCAGTTGTAATAAAAAAACGAAAATTATGTTTTCGTGTAGTTAAAACTAAACAAAATATATCTGAATTTTTAAAGCGTATTTGGTGGAAAGATAAACAATTTTATTTTTAATGTTTTGACCAATTCAAAAGTGCCTTTCAATAAAAATATATTTTAAACTTACCGTTATCGTTCGAGAAGTGCAGAATTGCCACAGAAGAAGAATTACTCCATTCATATATTCCCGAAATTAAATTCACATAATCCACGTGAGTAAACCATCTACATTCTGTCATTACAATTGTTAAATCTATTTGCAGAATTATGTACAAAAATAGTTTCATTTCTTTTAAATTTAGAATGAGGACGAAAGATAAAAAATTTTCTTAATTATTTAAACAGTCGATTTAAAAAAAAATTTCAAGCATAATTTGAAAGAACAATGTAAAACATAAGTGTTAGATGAAGTAAAAAATATGAATTATTTCTTTTGTAATAGAGAAAAAAAACTTTTCTTTTACAATATGGAAGACATTCAATATTAAACACAATGTATTACAGTTATCATTTTTGATAAAATTATTGTAAACATACAGAATGCATAATTTTTACTAAAATGAAATAATTGTCTTAAATAATAAATTACACTTTTATATGATAGAAATTTGGTGTTATTCTATTATTTTGTTTGATTGATTAGAAAATGATTGAGTGCCTCTACCAAACACGTGGATTACTGTTGTAAATCAAATAGTACTTCTTGCTCGACCAGTAAATAAGGTTATGATCGAATTGGCTATTTTTATATTTATTAAATAATAAAATTTATAGAAAAGAATCGCAGAATAATAATGATTAACCATTTATTCAATTAATATTATATAATAATTTCAACAAAAACAACTATTCTTCTACATTTTATAAAATAATAATGTATATAATTTTAAAAAATACTGATTAAATTGGTTTTGGTTTATGGTATGAAAAATAATTTCTCTCGAAAATTAGTATTATAGTAGATAAAATAATGCTCCCAAATAAAAGCCCTAAAATCGCGACTATATCCATAAAAGTAACAGATGTATATATATTCTCTTCTTGAATATCAGATGAAAATTCTTCTGAGATTTTATAAATTGGAATTTTGAGGCGTGATAATATACCGCTAATTCTTAATTTTCTAAGACTGAAACAATTCATTAATGAAGTATTAGAAAATAGTTAATTATAAGCGTCTTGAAAGTCTAAAGGTTAAACATTTTTTAAATTAGAAAATAATATAATTGAATATTCCCGTGCAGAAGTCATTGTCTAGCAATCTAGCATGAGTTCAACGATTTAGCAAGCAACATTTACCCTACTTAAAATAAAATGTGCTAGGGTGAAAAGAGGATGTTCTAAGTTATGTTTTTAATGCTTATAAATTTTTTGTTGTAAGCTGAAGTTTGAGCATTGAGGGGCCTGAAATTGAAAAATGAAAATGTGCAAAAATGAAAAAGTTCCTCAGTCTTTATCACGTGTTTACTCGTCTTAAAAAAACGATTTATGAGGGGTGATTTTACACAAAATTTAATAAATAAGGTTTTTATCTCTTTTAAAAAGTTTTTTTTAGCTTTTTTATAAAATATCAACGAAAAGATATTGAATTTTAATTTTAATGTTGAACATTCAATGGGACGAACACAGGATATGATTGGCAAGAAGCTTGAAGTCATGGTACTGGGAAAATTCAAATTAAATAAATACTTGTAATTACTATTTAAATTTTCAAATAGTTATTGGCTAGAACTTAATATTTTAAAAAAATAAACCACTTGGTTGTGCCAATGGCCTTACTTTATGTTTTTTTAGTTTATGTTGCAAACAGGGCAAATTTAAGTAATTTCAGTGGGAACATCAAATTTGTGAAAAATCTGGAAAGGGACATTTTACAGTTCTATTTTAAACAAGGCTAAATATTGCTACTGAACATTATAAATATGGATACTTACAAGTAATTTAATCCCCCTGTGTAGGGGCCATTTTTCTGCAAAATTAGTGAAAAGTAATCAAATACTCCAGTTTTAACTGACATTAGGGAACAGCGCTTCAACGTTTTATTGGTTATTTGAACCGGCAAAAACAAGTCGTCTATAAACAAAGCCATATTGTCCTTGCAAATCTGAAATAATTCACTAACTTCCATTAAGATTAATGACGATCGGTAAAAAAAAATTACGGAAGGAAATTATTAGTTTTTTTTAAATTAATTGTATATATTTTTTATTAACACATTGAGAAGAAGTTTAATACTATGACAACCTCAAAGTAGATAGTGGTGTTTAGGATGAAAATAAAGAAAAGAAATTTGCTTTTAATAAATTTAAAAAAATCTATTTTACAATTTTAAATAAAATTATTTTGGATTAGAATGTTTTGAAATTTACATATTATTTGACATTTTGTGTTTTTCAAATCCGAATATGAATCAGGAGCAGATGGAGTAAGTAAAGCAAGAATGGTTTATAAAAAAGAAAAGTAATATGATTTATAAGTATAAAACAGTGATACCATTTTAATGGCTTCTTCATTAATTTTTGGCAGTTGACTTTCATTAACCATCATATTAGCTGCTTCTATCCAAGGAGATGTGCTTGCATTCTAAATTAGATGATTTTTAAATAATAACAGAATCTTATTCTTAGACAAATTCTAAAAAAATATGCATACTCACCATTAGCCTAAAATAATTTATCGATTCTTCAAACACTATTAACTTATGTGTCTTAACTCTTATAAATTCATCCAAATTTCTAAATGGTACATTCGAGTCAAGAATTGTAAGTTTACTCACAAATCTTGCCGAATAAATGGATAAAATAGAAAAAGAAAAAATATAAAGAGAAGCATAAAATATTTTTAGAAAATTCGTTTTTGGAAAATCTAAAAAATACACATAATAAAATTCTCTATAAAATTTATACCATTATAAATATGAATTTAAGTTGGGTAGTTACCTGGTAATGTCTGTTGGCAAAAAATTCCAAAAATATAAATAAAATCGTCTACGATCATTCTATCACAGTTATAACGTGGTTTAAGTTGCATTTTCATAAAAAGACGAAGAAACTGTGTTGCTACTAATAAAACTATAAAAGCAATCCAAATTTTAGCAGTGAAGGGCTAAAAGAATTTTAAAAGAATATAGAAAATTGAAGAATTTTTAAAACACGATTACTGTATTTTTCTCTAACTAATAATTTAAAAAATTATAATAGAACGTAAATTTGAGACAAACATCTAGGAATAGTATCTTTACCTGAATATATGCTAACCACGAAATTTGTAATGTACTTTTTGGCTTTCGTATCAAAATGACATGCTCAATTTTAATCAAAACTTCACTAAAATCGACAACCGGCATTTGATTTGTTAAAAGTGGAAACCATCCTATCACAAGATCAACTGTTTTATCTTGAATTAGACCCACAGATCCACTCCAGGCACCGGTACTTTGATTATACACTCCATAAAATTCTTCTATTATATTAACTTCTATCTTGCATTTGGCAGCATTTTCAATAGCTTCTTTTAAATAAATAAAATAGTTCCCTGTGCTTGCTGACTCCTATACAAGTTTAAGTAATAAAGTAATACATTATAAATTTTTAGATGTGTTCACACAAACTAGTCATTGAAAAATGATTGAGCTACAAGTTTAGAATTTATGGGAATTAATTAAAGTAATCAAATTCGAAACAAGTGGCTTAACGTACACGATAGTCCAACCTTAACTACTCTCCCCTAACATTTTATATTTCTTACTTTTATGAATGCTGCTTTCAAAACTTTTCCATTGAGAACTTCTATGTCGCTGATTAGTAATTTTTTAGTTTTGAGAACGAGTTTTTTAATTGGATCCCAAGTTGCTCTTTGAAATACATTTATATGTGTCTCATTAATAGAGTGCCATTCTTGAAGCAATGTATTTTCGTAGCACTTGACTAACAAAGAAACTCCTACTTTTTGACCAAGAGGATTTCCGTTTGGGTGCATGCAGATATCGAGCTCAATGGGAGAATGAATTTTCGTGAATATAACGAAATTAATAATTTTTGAACGATTTAATAATTTTGTATAGGTTTGTACGCATTTAAAGTCTGATTTAGAGGTTAATAGAAAGACAACCAAGGCTTCCTGGTCTTGACTCAATTCATTGTGGAATTCTGAGTTATTTGACGATTTTTCTAAATTCAGTTCCGAAGCAGTCTTTTTTATTTTGAGAAATAAAAATTTCATGCGGGTAATCAAGTTTCTTTGAGATAAATCTAAAAATTGAATTGGAGAATAAAAATAATTGTTAAAATACAAAAATACGTGTTTCATGTTTCTAGCATAGAATTTTGCAACTTACCATCTTCTTTTGTAAAGTGTAATAAACTGATAGAAGTAGAACGGGTGACATTGTAAATATCCAAAATCAAGTCCACATAATTTTCGGCTGTTAATGACGCTGATTCTGTGATGACAAGTATTAAACAAATTTTCAAAACTACAAAAATTAAGACATTTTTCCTCTCCATTTGAGTTTACGATTTGGAAATATTTTTTTAAAATAAAATATGACAGAAAACTAATACACAAACATTATATTGTTTATATTTTTTCACTTTTATAACATTACACAATTTTTTTTAAATTGAAAAAACAAAAATTGACGATAAAACTTTTAAAAAAATTAGTTAAATAATTTTTTATGGAAAATATGAATATTCATTTTAAAAATGTAAAAAAATTGTAAGCAATCGGGTGTTTTCTGTTTTGAAATAACTTTTTATGTGTGGTGTTATGCACTTGCTTTTTCTCATTCATAATTAATATTTTTTGAGTGATTGATTATCCTTATTATTGTGGTAATAACAAGTCGTACTACATTTAAGTAAACTGAACATTTGACATACATTAGTTGCTAGCTGTTGAATGTCATTTCGTGATTATGGAGTTTATTTAAAACTGAAATATTTATTAGCAGTATTCCATCAAAGAATCTTTCAATCCATCAAATCTTTTGTTTGTCTCAGGAATATAATTAATTTTTATTTAATAAGGACATTCCCCCCCCCCCCCAATAAGCTTTTAAACTATTTGACCTAAAGTTTTGAAACTTGGTATACAGGTATTAATAAGAAACTCTTATTGTTTAAGCTAATAAAATGGCTTTATATCAAAGTATTTAAATCATAAAATTAATTGTTTAAGGTTTTAAACAATCTTAGTTAACAAATATGCAACTTTGCTAACTCTTCTAAAAAAAATTCGTTTTTCCTGCAAAATCAAAATCAAAAAGTTTTAATGGTTTAGTTTAGTAAACTTTCATATTATACCAAAGTATTGATTATTTGTTTAAACAATTTTCGTTAATAAATTCCTATTTTTGGTAATTTTTCTGAGAAATATTCGATTATTACCATTTATTACAAAGTGGTTATAAACAAATAGAGTGTTTTTTTTTTTTTTTTTTGTAAAAATGTTTACATTTAAATTTATTCTTACAGACTGTTCTTTGAATTTAAGATGAATTTAAAAGTAACATTATAAAAAACGAAATTTTTCTCTCTCCCCCCCCCCCCCTCTATGATCCATCAATTACTAAAACATGTTTAAAAAAAAAAGAGTGCACACTAAGTATTTTATTAATTTTTTATTATATTAATACATGTGAGAAAGTTTATTCGAAGATTACAAAATATCGTTAATAGAACTTTTTAGCATAGAAATGTCGTTTTCTCAGTTGATTAGTTATTTGAAATATTCTTGAAGTATCAATGCCTTTCATCTTTTGAAACCATAAATAGAGTTTTTCAAGAAAGAATATTTTTAAGGAGACAATAACACCTCCAAGAAAAATTATTAGAAGCAGAGAGACTCCCTGTAGAGTACTAGGTGCATATGGTTTTTCAATATCAGCAATAAAATACCTAATTGGTGTAACTTTATAAATCTGTGCTTTCAATTTATGGAATATACCATTTTCCACAAGTCTCCGAAGACTGGAAAAATTTAATAAGCTTTTTATACATGGCATTTATACAAAAAAATAAGGAAACATACAAATTTGATAAAAAATAGGTATTTACTAAAAATTTAATGCTGCAGTGTACGGGCTGTGTTTCTTTAAGATCAATGAGAAAGAATTAAATTCACCAGTTCGAATCATTGACATTGTACAAACATTTTCCACGTCATTTATGAGCGCCAGAGGTAGAAACATGTCATCTTCAAAGAGAGCCATATTTTTCTCACAAATCTGAAATAAATGATTTACGTTATTAATTCCTGCGTAAGTATTATATATATATATATATATTAGGGTGGTCCTTAAAATGGAAAGTTGCTAATTTGAAAGGTCTCACCCCCTGATTTTGTTACTTATCGAAAAATAAGAGATACGTATTTTTTTATTTTTTTTTATTTTAATATTTGATGGTGCCTCATCGACCTTGAAATTTCCCATGCATTTTGCATGGGGAAAAAACTTTTTTTCGTAGATTTGCAATAAAATCATGAAAAATCAACATTTTTTAACCGGATTACTCTATTTCTCTTGGGAAATGTTCAAACAATGACATCCAATAATTTATTTAAGAATTTTTTATTATTAACTATTTTTTACAGGGTCGTGAAAAACCCCCATAAATTGCAAAATTATGGAAAAATCGTTAAAAAATATTTATTACTATTATTTCGGGTATTTATTGCTAAAATTTTTATTTACAACTAAAGACAAATATTATTAATAATATTTTCAGGTAATTCGCAATTTGTTTAAACAATTTGTTGTTGTTATTGTTAAATTATTTTTAAATACATGTAGAAAAGTATGGTTTTTTGTATTATTTTACAATTGACTTTGACATTAATCATACAAAATAATGATTAATTGTTAAAAATTATAAAAATAATTGTTTAAACAATTTATTGTTGCTATTTGAAAAATAATCTTTAAATATATCTACGGAGTTGCAGTTTTTTCTTAATTTTGCAAGTAGTTGTGCTGTAAGGGACTGTAAAAAAGAATTAAATATGAAACATAATTTTCAACAATTGTTTAAACAATTATTTGTTGCTATTGGAAGTTTGTCTTTGAATGTATTTACAAACTTGAAGTTTTTCCTTAATTTTTTAAGTAGTCCTACTGTAAGGAACTGTTAACGAGTATTAAATATAAAACATAATTTCAACAATTGTTTAAACAAATTATTGTTGCTATTTGGAAATTTGTCTTTAAATACATCCACAATCTGGCAGGTTTTCCTTTATTTTTCAAGTAGCCCAGCGTATATTTGACTCGGGGTGATCCATATATTTTAGAAAGTTTGAAAAACATTAAGTTTATAGAATTATTATAAATAAGATTAACTATGAAATATAATGTTAATAATCATTTGAAGATTTTATTTGGTTTACAAATTTACTAGTGTTGATGTTTGTTAAGAGCTATTAAGTGTCTTATAATGTTATAAGACATGCGCGTGTTTTTTCGCGCTATGACAAGTTTATGACACTAACTATCAAATATAATTTGAAGTTGGCTAAAAATGTTAAGTTACTTAACATTTTTAGCCAACTTCAAAAGTGGTAAATTATTAAACGAAGTTAAATCTTTAAATAATTATTAAAATTATATTTGATAGTTAGTTTTAATTAATAATCACTCTATAATCTTAATCTTTTTCAAACTTTGTAAAATATATGCACTATTGTAGAGACGCGGTCATACATGCGTAACGCGTATAAACTTGTCATAGCGCGAAAAAACGCGCTTATTTCTTATAACATTATAAAACACTTAATATCTCTTGACAAACATCAAAACTAGTAAATTTGTAAACCAAATAAAATCTTCAACTGAATATTAAAATTATATTTGATAGTTAGTCTTATTTATAATCACTCTATAATCTTAATCTTTTTCAAACTTTGCAAAATATATGAACCATTGTACAGACGCGGTCATACATGCGTAACGCGTATAAACTTGTCATAGCGCGAAAAAACACGCGTATGTCTTATAACATTATAAGACACTTAATAGCTCTTGACAAACATCAACACTAGTAAATTTGTAAACCAAATAAAATCTTCAAATGATTATTAACATTATATTTCATAGTTAATCTTATTTATAATAATTCTATAAACTTAATGTTTTTCAAACTTTCTAAAATATATGGATCACCCCGAGTCAAATATACGCTGGGCTACTTGAAAAATAAAGGAAAACCTGCCAGATTGTGGATGTATTTAAAGACAAATTTCCAAATAGCAACAATAATTTGTTTAAACAATTGTTGAAATTATGTTTTATATTTAATACTCGTTAACAGTTCCTTACAGTAGGACTACTTAAAAAATTAAGGAAAAACTGCAAGTTTGTAAATACATTCAAAGACAAACTTCCAATAGCAACAAATAATTGTTTAAACAATTGTTGAAAATTATGTTTCATATTTAATTCTTTTTTACAGTCCCTTACAGCACAACTACTTGCAAAATTAAGAAAAAACTGCAACTCCGTAGATATATTTAAAGATTATTTTTCAAATAGCAACAATAAATTGTTTAAACAATTATTTTTATAATTTTTAACAATTAATCATTATTTTGTATGATTAATGTCAAAGTCAATTGTAAAATAATACAAAAAACCATACTTTTCTACATGTATTTAAAAATAATTTAACAATAACAACAACAAATTGTTTAAACAAATTGCGAATTACCTGAAAATATTATTAATAATATTTGTCTTTAGTTGTAAATAAAAATTTTAGCAATAAATACCCGAAATAATAGTAATAAATATTTTTTAACGATTTTTCCATAATTTTGCAATTTATGGGGTTTTTTCACGACCCTGTAAAAAATAGTTAATAATAAAAAATTCTTAAATAAATTATTGGATGTCATTTTTTGAACATTTCCCAAGAGAAATAGAGTAATCCGGTTAAAAAATGTTGATTTTTCATGATTTTATTGCAAATCTACGAAAAAAAGTTTTTTCCCCATGCAAAATGCATGGGAAATTTCAAGGTCGATGAGGCACCATCAAATATTAAAATAAAAAAAAATAAAAAAATACGTATCTCTTATTTTTCGATAAGTAACAAAATCAGGGGGTGAGACCTTTCAAATTAGCAACTTTCCATTTTAAGGACCACCCTAATATATATATATTTGACAGTGGCGGATCCAGACAACAAGAATTTAAATTAAAAATTGAAGAAATTCTTTAAACAATAATCAAAAATTAAAGTTTATAAGTTAAAATATACGAAATTAATAATTAACAGATTAGAAATAGAAAAAATTTGGAAAAAGTAATGTAAAAATAAGAAAAATGATTGAACTTGAAGACAATACTTTAAATTTAAAAAAGGAAACAAAATTCCGGAAGAAATTAAAGACAAGATTAAACTAGGTGTGAATTCTGTCCATTTCATGGACACTTCGCTTCCAAGGAAGCAAAACAATTTGCTTCCTCATAGAGGAAGCAATAATTTAATAATATTTTAAATATTTTAAGTTAATAAAAACAAAAATTAAAAAAACATGAATTATTTTGATTAAAAAGATATTAAAAAAATTTGATTAGTTAATTTCAAAAATCCCTAAATTTTATGTTTTGGAAACAATGAAATATTGTATTCTTAATAATGTGGTTTCTCTTTATTTAAGGGGAGTCACCTGAGAAATTTCAACCCATCGAAATATGTTACTTATCAGTGCAAATTTTTTTTTTGGAATTATTTTGGATGTAAAAGAATGACATATTATCAAGATTAAAAAAAAAAAAAATTTTTGAATAAAATATTTTTTGAAAAAAAAATTAAAAAATTTTTTTTTTTGTTGAAAAAATTAAAAAATGTTAAAACCCAAACGATATTTTGTTTGAAATCTTAAAAAAGGCATATAAAAAATTGTCATTAAAAAAATATGTAAAATTGTAGGAGGAGATAGATTTTTACAAAAAAAAAAAAAAATTTCAACAAAAAGAATTTTTTTTTCAAAATTTTATTTTTTTTTATTTTTGATAATATGGCATTCTTTTACATCCAAAATAGTCCCAGAAAAAAATTGGCACCGATAAGTAACATATATTTCGATGGGTTGAAATTTCTCAGGTGACTCCACTTAATGAACCAAATTTGATGATTTTCATTTCTCCCAAAAAATATGTTTTTTTCAGCCAATCAAAAAATGGCTTAAACAGACTTAAGGTACATGTTTAAAGCTTAAAAAATCTACTTAGAAATTTTATTTATGTCTATTTTTGGTGTTACTATAGCTATTTGAAAAAACCGACTTTTTAAAAAAGTGTCTTTACATTTCTTGAAATATTTTAAAAAATATTAAAGACACATTAATTTAATCTAGATATTCTTTTTCTACAGGTTCTGGCAATAAGTTTTAAAAAAAAGACGTCCCGATATGTTCATTAGGCTCTGAGCAATCAGCGTTTGAAAATCGCTCGGGTCTCGTAGACCCAATCTAGCAGTTACGTTAAATCCCGATAGTCTAGCAGTTGAGGGTTAATATTATTAGTAATAATATTATTATTATTATTATTATCATTATTTTAATAGGTGAAAATTATGTCCATTTCGTGGATATTTCGTTTCAAAGTTAGCAAACAAATTTGATTTCTTATAGAAAAAGCAATATATTAATAATATAAAATTTAATTCGAGAAATTCTTTAAAAAAAGGAATTTTAAGTGCAAAAAAATGAAAAAACATCAATTAATTTACGAATTTTTGATCAATTATAAAAGTTATATAGGTCAATCGATTCGTTTTGAGATAAGGAATATGATTTTTTTATTCATTAAGTTGTATTTTTAGCTTGGAAAAAATTTTTGTCAAAAAACGATTTTTTCGATGAAAAAAGGTGCTTAACAAAATTTGATTGGGTATTTTCAAAAATCCCTGTGTCCAAATTTAGATATTCACGAGCTTAAAAAGTCATCCAAATTTTATTGAAATCCGTTGAAGCGTTCTCGAGATATCCTGGCGACAAAAAACGCTATACACACACACGTACACACACACACACACACACACACACACACACACACACACACGCACATACATACATCTGGACATTTGCTTAGGAATGAAAATTTACGCTTTTTAGATGAAAATGAGTCGATTTAGACTATTTTTGGAAAATCGAAAATCTTAACGATCACAAAGCTTCCTCTATGAGGAAGCAAAATCACAAAATTGTAATTGAAATTTGAAGAAAACAATTTTATTATGACTAAACTAACTGAAAATTGAAGAAAATAATTTTAAGAAGAAGGTAATTAAGTAATGACAAAAAAATTAAATTAAAAAAAATTCAAAAGAGAAGGAAAAATAAAGTATTGAAGAAATTCGTTTGAAAATAAGAAAATAAAATAAAAAATTATTGATTACAAGTTAAATTGAAGAAAATAACAAAAAATGAAAGAAAATCTTTAAAACAAACTATTTTTGAATTTAAAAATAAGAAAAATTATTAAAATGGAAATAAAAATTTAAAGAAATATCATACAAATTGAAGTCATTAACTAAAAATCGACAAAATTAAGAAAATTTTAAAAAGAAAATAATTCAAATTAAAGAAAAATATTTAAAAAATTAAAATACATTAAGAATGTAATTGAAATTTTAGAATCACCTAGAAAACAATTTAAATTGTTCGAACAATACTTTTAAATCGCTGAAAATAAAATGTTTTAAATTTGAAAAATTGAAAAATAATTTGAAATTCAATAAAATAATTGAATATTTAAGACAATGCGTGAAAATTGAAGACCGAAACTAAAAGTTGAAGAAACTCGTTAAAAAATATCAAACATAATTGAAAATTGTACGTTTCAATTTAAAATTGAAGAAAATAATTGAAAGAAGAAGAAAAATACTAAAAAGGACAAAAGTAATTGAAATTGATTGCAACAGTTTATAACTGAAGAAAGAAAAAGTGAAAATTTAAGAGAATAATTGAAAAAGGAAAATGTTTATTTTGAAATGACAAGAAAAATTTAAATTCAAAAACTTCATTAGAAAACAAAAAAATAATTAAAATTGAAGACAATATTGTAAAATTGAAGAATTCCGTTTGACAAAAAATATCTAAAATAATTTAAAATTATAGGCTACAAGTAGAAAATTGAAGGAAAAACTGAGGATTAAAGGAAATTATTTCATAATGGGGAAAACAATTCAAATTGAAGGCTATAATTAATTATTAACAAACATAATTACAAAATTTAAATTTAAATAAAAAATTCAAAAAATAAGTAATTGAAAGCAGAAGGAAATCACCGAAAATTGAAGAAAATTTATTTAAAAATTAAAAGTGTAATTGAAACAAAAGGTAATTTTTTTAAATTAAACAAAGTAAATGAAAATCGATGAGAGAAAATAAAAAACATGACAATTAATTTAAAAATTAGACAAAATTTTTAATTGAAGACAAAAATTTATAAAATGTAAAAAATAATTAAGAATTGAAGGCATTCAATAAAAATACCGAAAATAATTGAAAGTAGAAGAATTATCGGAAATTGAAAAGTAACATTGAAAAATAAGAAAAATAATTCTAATTGAAGACAATAATTTAAAATTGTAAAAGTAATTTTTCTTTGAAGAAATTCAGTATATAAAATGATCAATATAATTAAAAAATATAAACTACGAGTTAAATTTGTAGAAAATAATTGAAGAAACTCATTTAAAAATAGAAAAAGTAATTGGAAATAGACAAAACAAATTTAAAGTAAAAAAAAATATGAGAAATGAAGAAAATAATTGAAAAACGAAGAAATGGCATTTAAACATACTTTTAAAAAATTGAAATTTGAAAAAAGTGCTTAAAATTTACAAGAACAATTGAATTTAAAGGATTAAAATGATAAATTAATGATATTTCTGAAAAAAATAAATGAAAATTAAAAACTATAAGATAAAATATGCGAAAATGAGAAAAATAATTGAAATTGAAGACGATAGTTTTTTAAAGGAGCCAAAATTTCTCATGTAATTTGAGGCTAGAATAAAAATCGAAAATTGTAATTGAAATTTGAAAAAAAGAATTGAAATTTTAAGATAACAATTTGACTATGATTAAAATAACTGAAAATTGAAGAAAATAATTTTAAAAAGAAGGTAATTAAGTAATAACAAAAAAAAATAAAATTGAAAACAAAACGGAAGAAAAAAATTGAAAATTTATTGAGAAAATTTACTAGAAAATGTCAAATATAATTCAAGATTGTTGGTTGCAAATTAAATTTGAGAAAATCTTTAAAAAAATTTGTTTTGAATTAATGATTGGGAAAAATAATTAAAATGTCAATAATATTTCAAAATGGAAGAAAAAAATTGAATCAATTCGTTAAAAATGTCAAAAGTAATTGAAAATTATAGTTTCAATGTTAAAATTAATGAAAAGAATTCAATGAAGTAGAAAAACATTGCCCTAGGTAAGTTGAAAGAAATTTTATGTTCCAAATCGCAAAATCGTAAATTCTTAAAAATGAGAGAAATTTTGTGAAAAATTGAATAACTTTATAAACTGGCAAAAGCAAAAGTTAGTTCGTCTCAAAAAAGGAGACAAGCCTCTAGATAAGACGTCATCCTATAGACCCATACACTACCGGACAAAATTGAGGGATCACTTACAAAAATGGGATTAAAAACATGACCGTCTTAAAATGTTGATAACTCTGTCAGATAATAGCGAAATGAAATTTTCTATGGACTATTGGAAAGCTTATAAAATTTGCCGATTAATGGTTCTATGTTAATGGTTTTTCGATTAGTAGAAACGGAGATTCAATGTAATAAAGACAGGTGAATTTTTCGTTTTTTGTGAATTTTCATTGTTTAAGTTTGGTAATCTGCATTTTCTAAAAAAGTAATTGAAAATTTTTTAAATTAAGCTAAATTAAATCTTGAACTATTAGCTTTAAAATAAGCCAAAGAAAATTAAAATATCTTGTTTGGTTCAAAAGTTATACGGAAATTTATAATCTACGGAAAAACGCAACGATTTTAGTGCTAGCTCCATTTTGGGCTACTTAATACATGGCAAATAGGCCGAGAGGGGAGGAAAAGAAGGAATTGTTGCTTTATGTTTTTTATACATATCAAGATATAATTTTAATTTTCTTTGGCTTATTTTAAAGCTAATAGTTTAATGGGAAATTCATGGGGTTTGAAACACCCCTTAATCTTTTTTGAAAAAAATAGGGGTATTAAAATAAAACTTTTCAGACTTTCGTCTTTATGGACTACCCTAAATTGTAATATTGATATTTACCATATCAACAGCTTCCTGTTTTGTCTTTGGTAGTTCATCTTTACTTACTAGCAATTCAGCTGCCTTTGTTAGATAAGAATCTTTACTTTTCTGAAATAAATGAACGAAAATTATGAGCAGAGTTTCATGCAGGTTGTGCGAAAAAGCAAAAACACTACTTACCAATAATCTATAATAATTTACAGTGTCTTTAAAAACTATTAACTTGTGCGATTTGACTTTAGTGAATTCTTCCAGAGATTTGAAAGGTACACCTGAGCCAGTGATCGTCAACTTGCTAACAAGGCTAGCTACATAAATTGTCCAAATATAAAAGGAGAATAAGATGATTGTAATGTAGAATATTTTAAGAGATATCACGTTCGGTATGTCTAAAAACGGAATTAACAATTTTTACTACACTTCAACATTATCAAATTTTAAAATCACAATTACAAAGTTCTAACATAATGGACAAAAATAATAATAAATAATTGTTTTCTGATACTTTAATACTTGATACACTTATAACATTACTTGGTAGTTCTTGTCGGCAGAAAACTCCATAAACATAGAACAAATCGTTTTTGATAAATATTTTGTCAGAGAACTGGGTTTGAAGTATGGCCTGTAGAAAAGCACAAATAAAATAAGCCATTAAGAATGAACATATTATAGTTATCCAAACACCAAGTGTAAAAGGCTGAAAATAATTATAAAAATTAAAATTATTACTTTTTTTCTATGAAAGATTATTGTTATACTTGTAATCGGATTTTATGATTTTTATCTTACTTGGAAATATATTGAACAAAAATTTCGAAATGTTCTATCTGGTTTCTTTATTAAAATAACGCATTCGGCTCTCACAATAGCAACAGAATGATCGACAGCAGAAATTTCACGTGGTAAAAGTGGGAACCACCCTAAAACAATGTCTACTTTTTCATCTATAAGTTGACCTATAGAACCACTCCAAGAATTATTCTGTACGTTATAAACTCCATGATTGTTCTCTATTAATTTTTTTCTAATTTTAACATTGCTAGCGGTTCGAAGAGCAAGACATACTTTATCAAAATATCCTCCTATAATACTAGATTCCTAATGGTCAAATTTTATAATTAAAGGAAATTGAAAATTTTCGTTTATTTTAACATGGGTCAGCCCATACCTAAATAATCAAAATAAATTTCTTGAAACTTTTCAAAATTTACCTTTATTGATGCTGCTTGCAAAACTGTTCGATTTAATAATTCTCTGTTGCTAACTACTAAGTTTTTCAATTTATTAACTAACTTAAATTTGATCTTAGGCTGCCAGGGTTCCCAAATAGCTCGATTATAAATTACCAATTCATTATTCACATAATGCCATTCTCGAATCATAGGATCTTGATAACATTTGATAAGAAATGAAACTCCATTATTCAGATTAATTGGATTCCCTTCTGGTGATTTACACATTTCAAGTTCATCAGTTTTATCAATTTTCATAAATAAAAGAAAATTAATTGATTTTCTTCTTGTTATTGCTTTTGTAACAGTCAGAATATTTTTATGGTCTTGATTAGATGTTATGAAAAAAACAGTCATTACATTATCGTTTCTAATGAATGGTCTAAGAAGTAGATACTTTTTCTTTGCCATTGATTGTCTTTTTCTAAAGTTTATATTTGATACTACATTTCCTTTTTTTAGTAAATGAGCGTGCATTTTAAAAATTGTATTGTCAAGTGTAAGATCTAGAAATAAAGTAACTCAGTGGAATATGGTTATAGGAATTAAGTTATTGGTAAAGAGTGAATAGTAAAATGTGTTAAAATCTGTGCCCATGATTTTGTGATGGGTGAGTATTTTTAAACTTTTAACATTTTTCTACTCTATATGATAAACAAAGAATACAAGTTGGACAGTTTTGCAAAATTTTAATTTTTTTAATAGTTATTGTTATAACAACATTTTTTTGCATAAATTTCAAAATTATTTATTTTTTACAGTTCTATACGAGAAAAAAATCTCATGGTTAATTTGGTATTAATATTGTTATTATTCATACCAAAAATTAACTTGATTCCTCGTATAGAACGGTAGAAAATAAATAATTTCGAAATCCATGCAAAAAAATGTTAATAATAATAACTATTACAAAAATTTTAATTTTGCAAAACTGACTAATTTGTATTTTTTGTTTATCATATAAAATAGAAAAATATTAAAAGTATTAAAAATACTCACCTACCGAAAAATTATGGGCCCACTTCACAGATTTTGACACGTATTAAATTATTGAATATTATTATTATTTTTTTTAATATTAAAAATAAATTATAAATAAATTAGTTTATGCATATATGAATAAAAGAATGAGTGAATAAATGCTTGATATTTTTATACACTTCTTAAAGAACTTACTTTTATGGTTAGAGAAGTGTGCCAAAGCTATAGAGGAACATCTAGAGAATTTGCTAATTTCTGCAATTAAATTCACATGATCGTCTATATGTAATGAGGCTAAACTAAAGGTTGTGATAATGATATTAATTATCAACAACTGAAGGTTCATTTTCTTTTAAATATTGCCTGAAATTAATCTGCGTCTTAAGTTTAATGTAGAAAATTTTTTTTATTAACTGTTTGTTTAAAAAATAACAAAAACCTTATTCTACACTCAGTTTCGATGAATTTAGACTGAGAATACACTATTCTAATATTTTTGGAATGAGTACCTATTATTTAACGAATTAAATAAATGAAGTAATTTTGTTTACTTATTCTAAACAACTAAAATGGAACTTCGACTTTGATGAATTATAAAGATTTTTTATCATTGTACTTAATATAGTTTTATAAATAATATATTTATATATAAGGAATATGTATAATTTAATAAATGTTGTGAAAGCTTAAAGAAAAATTTATTGTATTTTATATACAACAACTTTATATAATGAATGGTCTTTTTATATGCACTTGCTTCTTCACATGCATATATAATACGTTTTGGATGATTGATTGAAAATAGAAAGTTAAATTACATTTAGATAAACTAAAACATTTGACACACTATTATGTGTACAAGTGACCAAGTGTATTTCAATTGGAAATATTTTTTAGACATTTCTCATGAAACAGACAAATCTTTATGTGACGTGCTCCAAAGAAAGGTACTTAAGAAGCAAGAGGCGCATAAATATTCCTTAAAACCCATTTAGCCTAAATCCCATTTAACCTAAAACCATTTAACCTAAAATGCATTTAGCCTAAAAAGCATTGAGCCTAAACTGCATTCAACCTAAATCCCTTTGAACCTAAATTTCATTTAACCTAAAACACATTTAACCTAAAATGTATTAAACCTAAATCTCATTTAACCTAAAATGCATTTAATCCAAAATGCATTCAGCCTAAATTTCATTTAACCTACATGCAATTTAACCTACAATGCATTTAGTCTAAAAACCATTTCGCCTAAACTGCATTAAACCTAAATCCCATTTAACCAAAATTCTATTTAACCTAAATCCCATTTAACTTAAAATATATTTAACCTAAATCTCATTTAACCTAAAATGAATTTAATCTAAAATGCATTCAGCCTAAATTCGATTTAATCTAAATCTCATTTAACCTAAATTCCAATTCACCTAAAATAATTTTAGGCTAAATTTCATATAACCTAAAATGCATTTAGCCTAAATGTCATTTAACATAAATCCCATTTTACCTAAAATGAATTAAATATAAAATGCATTCAGCCTAAATTCCATTTAACCTAAATCTCATTTAACCTAAATTCCAATTCACCTAAAATGCATTTAGCCTAAATTCCATTAAAAATAAATTAATCTCATTTCAACAAAAATCCATTTAGCCGAAATTTCATTTAACTTAAATTCCAATTAACATAAATCCCATTTAAACTAAATTCCATTCTGCTAAAAATGCAATCTCTAAATAATTTCAAAACACCTCTATTTGGCTATCTAAATTCCACAACTTTTCTACCTTTTAAAATACATCTGAACAATGAACCTTAGTTAATTACTCTTTTTCGGTATGAAACATGTAAATTATATTGAAATGAGTGCTGAATTAGGTATATGGTTGGAATTATATTTTGCTTATGCTTCTCTCATTTATTTAAGGTGCTAGGTTAATTGCTTGCTGCCTTTTTGTTTTCAATTTAGACACAGCATGGTGTTGGTAAGTAAGTTTTGATACGTTTTTTTTATGCAACGCTAACTGGTAATTGTAGTTACTAGGAATTCTCAGGGCAGCTACTATTCTGAGATTACAATTAGTCATTGTTTATGAATTTTGGCTTTTCTAATTTCTATAACCATGGTAAACGTTAAATTACAATAAGTTTTAAGAGAAGGCTAAACTGAATATTGAATATAATAATATGAGAGATTATTTTTAAGAATACATTTACTCGACTTTTCTGATTTCGCTCTTTTTGTAGGTAAGATGACATCTCAAGAGGAGAATGTAAACGAGGATTTTTGTCCTGGGATGGACTCCTCAGCCAAATCCGCATCTTCCGCCAAATCCTATCGTGTAAGGGGATTCAGAAGACCCCCACTTAAGGATCAGAATAGGGCACCGGGGAATCCTGCACCAAATTTTGAGACGTCACGTACGAATTTCAAACCCATAAACCGGGAAACGTATGAAAAAATCCAAAGTGAGGAATTTAAAAATCCAGCAGACCCTGGGTTCTCTCTCCCTCCATACCCTAATTCTCGGAAAGGGGAACGTCAAGACATTTCTTCCGTGGGTAAAGCTTCTAAATCGGACATTAACTCGGCTTCTACTTCTTCTCAATTATTGTTGAACAAAAAACTTCAGCGTCGATTCTCGGCTCCCACTACTCCTCCCTCTTCCCTCCCTGTACCCAGTACTTCTACATGGAGAGAAAATTTGACAGGATTTACGTCGATTAGGTTCAGGGTAATAGCCTCGATACACCATCGAGGCAATACCAGTTGAAGAACGACGAAAAGAAGGTTGATATTCGAGGCCCGCTATGTCGATAGTCTATCGGGGCGTACGGCCTCAACGATCAACTTCTATTGCCTCGATGATCAGGGGAAAATCCGCCAAATTTCGAAGCATGGAAACTTGTGAGCGCCTCAGAAGGGAGGGGATACGGAAAGAAAGAGAGATTCTCTCTCTCCCCGTCACCCTTTCCGTATCCCCTCCCTTCTGAGGCGCTCACAAGTTCCCATGCTTTGAAATTTGGCGGATTTTCCCCTGATCGTCGAGGCAATACAAGTTGATCGTTGAGGCCATACGCCCTGATAGACTATCGACATAGCGGGCGTCGAATATCAACCTTCTTTTCGTCGTTCTTCAACTGGTATTGCCTCGATGGTATATCGAAGCTATTTACCCCGTTTCAGTTGACGTACATTCTGTCAAATTTTCTCTCCGTGTACAGAAACGGTTGGTAAATCTCGGTATTCTCCGGGTCAAACTAAAAATAAACCTCCCTATACAGGGGGTAACATTATTGACCCTTCGCTTAGTTATAACTTGGTATGGAATAAACCAACGGGCCCTCTTATCAATGCCAGATACTCTGCCGCCTGCTTTCCTCCATTTAACACTCTGTTCCAAAGTTCCAAACCCGGTCTGAATTTAGGCCGCTTTGAACCCCTGTCAATTGCAGAGATAGTGGACACCGTGCATAAAGCCCCCCGTAAGATCTACCGCATCGGTCCCAATCTGCTACGTATTACATGGGAAAGATATTGCGATGCGAATCATTTTTTGAACGTCCAAGCGGAATACCAGGGACATTATCTCGCATACATCCCGGAGGGTGCATTTAACAAAAGAGGCTTCAACAGAGATATTCCTTCTCACAGTACGCCCTTGAAAATATCTGAAATGCTTGAAGACGACTCCCTAAAAGTCGTTTCATCCATTCGTAGATGCAAGGATTGCGACGGTACTCTCTCAAGTCGGGTAGAATACACTTTCTCTGATAATCACATCGAGAACTTTTTATTAAAGGTGTAGCTATTCAAATTACTCCGATAATCCCTATACCCAAACAATGTGCAAATTGTCAAAAATACGGACATGATGCAGCACAATGTAATTCAACCATTCCTGCTTGCCTTTATTGTGCCCACAGGCATTTATCTCAAAACTGTAACAATCTTCTCCTAGACTCTTTCTGTATTAATTGCAAGGAATCACATATAGCTTCATCCTCTGACTGTCGTATCTTTAAAAAAGAACATGAAATTCTAAAAATCAAAATACTTAGGAACCTTGATCGCAAAGAGGCCCTGGCCTATCTTCTGAAAACAAATCCTTCCTTCTTTAACAACTTCAACCCCAATATATCTCGAACTTCAATTTTTTCACTGTCCCACCATGGCGACTATGAGGAAAATCCTTCCTCAAATGAAATGAGTTACGAGGAGGAAGCTGGCGCTAACCTTCCTAATCTTGAAATTAATGTCCACCCTTCCCACGATCCTCGCTGCTCCACGCCGTATGTACCAATAGACGGTCACACGCAGGTCAATAGCGGGGGCTCAGAAGATATTGCCTCAGCGGGGGATGCCCATTTGCTATTAAGTCAGAACAATCTTTCTCACAAACATTTTCCGGGAGAGGATGAACATGCTTTCTCCCCCCCTGGCGAGCATTCTCCTAACGCGGATGATTCCTCGTTATAGACCTTATAATCCCGGACTCCGCTGCTGTCACTTTGCTACTCTAGTTAAGCCTCCTCACATAACTTACGAAATAATTAAGTAAAATAGCAACAATTAGATAGATTATGTCTTCGATAACAGCTCAGTGGTTACTATTTAAATAAAATAAAAATAAAATATATAAAATTATGCATTAATTTGTGATTAGGATAGTAATTTTCTCAATACAGATTAGCTAACTCAAACTCAGGGGCAGGCGGAACTACCCTCTGTTACTCTTAGGTCTAATTTCGACCACTAAGACCCTCCTGGATTTACCAGTGGCCTTTGGCCCTGTTCCAGAACCCCAAATTTAGTTCGGCAATAGTTGATAATAAGTAAGTTCTAAGTGTTTATAGTATAAGAATCTATATCTGGGCGTTTTCCAGAACTCTAAGATAAATAAATCTCACTACGCCTATTTCTCGAATAGTAGTTTTTGTTATTCTAGTTAATCCATGGCTAAATCTAAGCAATTTGTATATAATCCTAGAATAGTTTGTTTTGGCACATGGAATGCAAGGAGTGTTCTGAATAAGAAAGCACAGGTGGAAACTTTTCTTCTCGAGTACCAGTTTGATATTTTATCCATTTCTGCGTCTTGCCTCAATAGCTCAATACCTAAATGGTCGATCCAAGAATACAATATCTACCGCGATGATAAGGATGGAATTAATCCAGAGGGAGGGGCCCTTCTCATCGTTAGGAACAACTTGCGGATAACTCCTATGAATATTAAGTGTGACTTTTCAAAGTGGTTGAACGTCACTGGTATATCGTTTACAACGTCCTCAGGAAAGGTCTATGTTCAAGCGTTTTTCATTATTAGAGTAAATCGGGGGTCAGATCAAGATGAATCCATCACTGTTATGATCGGCCAATTCTGTATTTACTTATTTTTACAGGAATTGTTTTCGTACCTTTTGGTTCGCATGTGAGTCAGTTAGCCAAGTAAGGGCGCTGAGTGTGTGACAGTGATCCTGTCGAAATGTATTATCAAAGTTTTGGATTATCATTAAAAGCATTATTTGTTAGTTAAACCTAAGCTTAATTAAAGAGTGTTTATTTTTTTCTCCTGTCCACACTTAATGACAAGGAAGAACAGTTTATTATCATCAATTTTCTTCCTCATCTAGTACTAACCGGTAAATTATTAAACAGTCTAATTTATTACAGTCTACGCCCCCCCCCTAACCCTCCCATCCCTGAGACATGTTGGAACGAACTCGTTTCCAAATTTGAACCCTATGCGGTGATTTTAATGCTCACGCCTCACAGTGGGACGAAACGCTAATTTTTCGTTCAAAAAAGTCTAGAGCCCACAAATCTTGACCGATTTTAGAATTTTTTTTTAAATTAAAGGGTATAAAATTCTTAAGATGACCTTGTCCGTGATTTTTTTCAAACAAAAATTTTTTTATTGTTTATATTCTTCTGCAATTGACTAATTGTTATTAATTGTTACTAATTGTTATTAAACAATAAAAAAAAATTGTCAACAAAAATCACGGACAAGGTCCTCTTAAGAATTTTATACTCTTTAATTTAAAAAAAAAATTCTAAAATCGGTCAAGATTTGTGAGCTCTAGACTTTTTTGAACGAAAAATTAGCGTTTCGTCCCACTGTGCGCCTGGCACTGGGGAGGGAGCTTTAACTCCCCTAGAGGTATTCACTTGGTTTCTGCTATGGAGGATCTTAAACTGATTCCCCTGAATGACTCAGTCCCCACTTATCAAAGTAACAAAGGTAATAGCTCTAACAGCAACCTGGACTTAATCTTGGTTTCTGAGGATATTAGAAATCATGCAGATTGTAGGGTCACAGATGATCTAGGTTTGTCGGATCACTTCTTAGTTGAGGCCACCCTAAACTTCGCCCCAATATTGGTAAATTCCAATGGCTCAGATCGACTGGTTATAAAAAACGTAAACTGGACTCAATTTTCCGAAACTTTAGAAGATAACCTTCCTCAGAATTTTTATGTTCCCTCTAGAGACAAAGACGTGATATCTGTCTACTCCAAGTTGATTGATAATATACACCCCTCCCTTTCAGGTGCAGGAGCGTACTTCCCATTTAGAACCACAACTCCCTCCTCACCGCAACCTCTATGGTGGGACAAAGACTGTTCTCTAGCTATATCAATCCGCAACTTCATGAGGAAGGAATACCTCATTCATCAAACAGACGAATTTAAAACATGGTATAAGTAGGGCGATAAAGAAATTAAAAGATTTCTTAAAGCTAAAAAATCCTCTGCCTATATTTCGTTTTGTGAATCCCTAGATACCTTTAAAACTACAACTGAGATTTGGAAATCAATCAGAGCTTTTTCCTCTAGGAATGCACCTTTATCCACCAATATTTGCAACTCCCCAATTTTCCGCACACTAAGGGAGGAATTAGTCCAACCCCAGATTATCCCAGAAGAACCTCAAAAATGTAATTATACAGACAGTCTTGATGAGAATATGAATCTTCCTTTAACATCGGTGGAATTTGCTACAGCTCTGCAACAGTGTAAGTCCAAATCCACCCCTGGTCCTGATAATCTCTCCTATTAAGTTCTAAAAGAACTGCCTATACGAGTGCAGGAAATTTTATTATCCTTATTTAACAGTTTTTTTTGGGAAAGCTGAATACCCCCCATCTTGGAGCCACACTAAGGTGCTGTTTATCCCCAAACCTAACGGCAAAGGATTTCGTCCTATTTCACAAACATCAGCGATCTGTAAGTTATTTGAAAGACTAGTTCACAAAAGACTTGACTTTCTTGCAGAGAAACACAACTGGATTCCGTTTTGTCAGTTTGGATTTAGAAGGGGTAGGTCTTCCTTGGACGCGGTAGCTAATGTGGTTACTGACATACAACAAGGATTTCTATGTGACCAGAATACACTTGTAGTAGCCATTGACATCAAAGGAGCATTTAATAATATCTACCCCAATGCCCCAATTGGCCAGTTAAAAGATTTAAGGGCTCCAGCTAATATTATCAACTTTATTTCCTTCCTGATCTCCAAAAGAATCCTCTTCTTCAGTGATGATTCACATTTGGATCGAACTTCTGGTATTGGGGTCCCTCAGGGAGGGGTTCTCTCCCCCCTGTAATTCAACCTATCATTAAGAAAAATATTGCACCTATTTTCCAAATATATAAGAGTAATTATGTACGCGGACAATGTATTGATTTATATACGAATCAAAGATTCAAACTGGGCTATTAAAGAAATCACCTCTGCTCTCAACGTTCTTTTCTAAGGCTGCGCACGATGCGATACGATACGATATTTGACAGAGTCTCGTCTCGGTCTCGAAAAAATGAAAAATTGATGGTCTCGTCTCGGTATCGTCACACTTAGTATCGTCTCGGTATCGCCTTCATAATTGTGGTCTTGTCTAGTCTCGATCTTAAAAACATCGAAAAAATAAAACATAGTAATTGCAGAATACAATTGTTAACTTATTTATTATAAAAATAAGATGTTGTTTAAAATGTGAAGCTGGCAAGCAGAAAAATTAACAATAAGTGAAAAAGTCGAATTATACATTATTTAGCTTTTAAAAATAGATATCTATATCTGGTATCCGTAGTAAAGAAGTTCATAATTACTACCCTATTGCGGTCTCGGCGAGAGTCTCGCCGAGATTCGCTTTTTTCGTGGTATCGTCTCGGAAATTTTTTTGCGGTATCGTCTCGATATCGTATCGGAAAATGAGACGATACCTAGCCGAGACCGAGACTGATCTCGATATCGTGAGCAGCCTTATTCTTTTCCCGTGGCTGGAAACACTCGGCTTACAAATATCACTGCCAAATACTCAATCATGTATTTTCTCCAAAAGTAATCAATACAAAGCCAACAATCTTTCCTTCCTAATTGGGGAGGTTGAGATAAAAATCTAGACCAAACTTTTATACCTAGGTATTATGTTAGACTCAAAGCTTCTGTGGAAAAGCCACATAGAATTTATCGCCTCTAAAACTTCTTAAACAGTTAACATTTTGAAGGCTCTTGCCAGAGTTACACGCGGAGCGAACCCCCTGGTCCTTCTTAGAGTATACAAAAACCTAACCAGAGCACACCTGGAATGGGGTTTCTCTCTTTTCCACAGAGCCAGCCGCTCTAACCTAGAAATTCTGGATTGAGTACAGTATGCTGCTCTCAGGGTGGTACTGGGGTGTATGAGAACTACCCCCTACGTTATAGAGGCGCATGAATATTCCCTAAATCTCAATGTGCATAATTCTCAATGTGCATAATTTTCAATGTGCATAATTTTCAATTTGCATAATTTTCAATGAATTTTTTTGCTGAATGCATTTTAGGTAAAATGGGCTTTAGGCTGAATGCATTTTAGGTAAAATGGGATTTAGGTTAAATGGAATTTAGGTTTAATGAGTTTTAGGCTGAATGCATTTTAGGTTAAATGACATTTATGCTGAATGATTTTTTGCACGAATTAGAATAAGGAGACGTAACGCCAATGTATTCTTTGAACAAAACTGACCCCACTATCGTGTTCCCTGTATAAGCCGAAAGCACAATGAATCGTAATCGCTAATCCTTAATCGTAATAATGAGAGGAAGCAGGACAGACATGAAGTAGGACAGACATATATCTCTGTCCTGCTTCCTCTCATTATTACGATTAAGGATTAGCGATCCTTCATGTGATATGTATAGCAGACTATATTTTGTTTGACCATTTTTTCACAAGGTGTGCTACGATCGCCAGTTTGAAGAAAATCGGATGTATGGGGAACATCGAAACGGGCCAATCTCAATATATGGCGTTACGTCTCCTCATTCTACTTCGTGCTTTTTTAGGTTAAATGGGATTTAGATTAAATGATATTCAGGTGAAATAGGATTTAGGTTAAATGGAATTTAGGTTTTTATTATTATTATTAATTTTATTTATTATTTTTATAGGTATTGCATTTTAATACATGTGTGAAATTTTATGTCCAATTAAAAGTAAGAATGAAGTAATGCTCAGAGAAAATGGAATTGTTATTATGACTAGCGCAATTTTCTTTTGTTCTTGTAACAAATTTTTTGTTTTTTTCACATTTTGGGATTGTTGAGTAAGAAAATCATTTCAGTTTTTTTTTCTTCAATATAAGTGATTATAAGTGATCATTTCAGATTTTGCCATAATAACAAATCTAACTGTTGATACAACAAAACAAATTCGTTCTAACAACAATTCAGATTTGTTAGTTTTATATTAACAATCCAATAGAAAATAAAACAATTTATTTTTCTCTGTGTAGACTGATACAATATTTTTATTATTAATACAGTTTCTTAGTAAACAGATTATATCTTTTCTGTTGACTATTAATTGTCTGAAATATTCTTGAAGCATCAATTATTTTTCTTCTTCGAAACCAGAAATAGACTCTTTCGAAAATTAGTATTATGATGGAGACAATAATACCTCCGAGGAAAATTATTTGCAGCAGAGTAACTTCCAGAAAAGTACCAGGTGTAAATGTAGTTTCCATTACTTGAACTTCATCATTAGTTGTTGATTTCGCATAAATTGCAGATTTCAGTCGAGTCAATAAACCAATTTCCATAAATATCCTAAGTCTGGAAAATTGCAATCCGTTTTTGTAAATAGTCAACTATATAATTTTACTACTAATCATTTTAAGCGTATTTTTCTATGCTAAAAAAAAATACTTTTGAGCAACCAACCAGTGATTTTATAAAGAAAAACAAAAATAAATAATATCAATATTAATTTTTAGCATTAGCTAAATTCTTTTTTTAAAAGCGCGTCAAAAATATTTTTAAATTAATATAGGTATATATATATATACATATAATTTATGGATGCGATGTACGGGCTGTGTCTATTCATAATCATGGAGAAAGATTGAAAGTTGCCAGTTCGAATTTTTGTCATTGAGCAAATATTGCTAACTTTATTATTGTGAACTATTGGTAGAAACGTGTCGTCAGTAAAAAGAGCCATATTTTTTTCACAAATCTGAAAAAAATTGTAAGATTATTATTAATTGCTTGATAAAGTAGAGGCTGGGTCTAAATGTTAAATTGTTTTAAGGGATCTACCCAATTTAGACGCTCTAAAAAAGGCCCATTTTAAGAAATTACATATTTGATAGGTTTATGTTGTAGTTAGTTTTCTTACATCCGTTACTTATATATACATAGTATTATATTGTTTTATAAATTATTGTACGTTTATTTTAAATTACTTTCAACATGTTCATTGTTCATCCTGTAACGATTTTTATGTGCCACAACTACAATAATGAGATTATATGAAACCAGCCAGCTACAGTAGGCATTTTACGCTTTTAGCTGTTCGTCCGTTACGGTATAGGGAGACAAAGATTGTAAGTAGCTTAAAATAGAAAGATAAAAATGGTACTACTACATACTGTACAATAATATTTAACAAATGAACTAGAAATAATAGACCAGCACAAGGACATAACTATTGGGATGACTCAAACTTTTTTATGTGCAAATATTATAAACACTAGCAAAATAAAACGCGTGATTAGTTTTTCATACATTTTAGAAATTATAAAATACAATAATAAATATAACAAATCAATAAATAATACTTATCTAATAAGAAGAAAAAAATATTTTAAATATAATATTTAAAAATCAATTAATATAAATAAAATAAATATTTATTTAGGACAAAATTTATAATATTTTAGAATGAAAAAGAATTGTAAACTAGGTGAGAATTATGTCCATTTCATGGATATTTCGCTTCCTAGTAAGCAAAATAATTTGCTTCCTCATAGAGAAAGCAAGAAATTAATAATATATAAGTTAATCGGTGAAGTTATTTAAAAATGAAAATTTTAAATGCAAAAAATGTAAAAATATGAATTATTTTACGAATTCTTGATCAATTATAAAAGTTATATAGGTCAATCGATTCGTTTTGAGATAAGAAATATGATTTTTGTATTCATTAAGTTGTATTTTTAGCATGAAAAATTTTTTTGTCAAAAAACGATTTTTTTCGATGAAAGAAGGTGCTTAAAAAAATTTGGTTGGGTATTTTCAAAAATCCTTGTGATATAAAAAACACTAAATATCGTTTAAACTCATCGTTTATTAAACTCTTAATTTATTACACATTTATATGATTTATAAAAAGCATCAAATCACCCGGACCGATCTCACACTCCAACTCACGCGCCCGCCATCTTTTTCCCCTTCCTTTTCCCCCCCTCTCTTTTCAAGTCCCAGAATCATATTTTCAAAGCTAACAGATCCGGCCATCCTACATTTTGATTGTCCTCAATCATTTTTATTATATAACACATTAAAAAAAAACGAAGAATTTTGATCTCATAACACAAAAATTGAACGAGTCTGATAAACATAAACTTCTAAGAATAAAGGTACTTCAATTATTAAAATTATTCACTTCACATAACAAAATCATCATATTTTTTTGGAAGACGCCGTTGTCTTTTCCCAGATTCTGAATTTGTTTCTTCTTGTACACGGTCAGATGAATGCAGTTGTTGAGTTTCGTCAGTTTCGAAGTAGTCTGACTCGGATTCACTCGTTTGTTCTTTTTCCTCGTCTTCATCATCTGAATTCTCATGGTGAAAATCCGGCCTCCAAGGTTTTAGTTGCGATGCATGAGCTGTTGCAGAGTACGTACGACCTCCGATTTCGTGTTTCAGTTGTACGATTTTGTAAGTATCATGGCCTATTGATTGAGTTACCATCATTGGTCCTCGGTATTTCCGCTGCAGTTTGGTTGATTCTCCGGTTGCTTCACTTGCTTTTCTCAACAGAACCACCTCTCCTGGCTGATATTCATCGTATGAACAACGTTTTTTATCTACTCGTTCTTTGACTTTTTGTTGCTCTAACAGGATCCTTTCTCGTACTTCATCTTGAATCTCTTGAACTGATTCTACAGGATTCAGCTCCAGATCGGACGCCAGGTTGCTGAGTCGTCCTTCGTCGTATCTGGGCTGATATCCGTGTAATGTTTCAAATGGACTTCGCAAAGTTGTTTTTGACCTGGCTAGGTTTAAATGTCGTTCCACATCAGGAATCCTTTCATCCCATCTGTCCTCCTGGCCTTCGTTGAACGTTGCCTGCAGCATTGGTACTAAAACACGATTGACTCTCTCGACCATTCCGTTTCCTTGAGGATGTCGAGGTGAGTTAAGAGTATGCTTCACTCCGTGTTTCGAACAGAAATCCTCAAAAATCTTAGCCGTAAAGGCAGTTCCCCGGTCGGTGATGATTCTGTTTAGATATCCATACTTCTTGTAAATAGGTGCTAACGCCTTTATAACACCTGCTGTCTTAGTATCTCTCGCCGGACACAATATAGTGTATCTTGTGAAATTATCGATGAGTACCAATAGATATGATTTCCCTCGCCGACTCCTCACGAATGGTCCCAGATGATCAGCGTGAGTGATCTCGAAGGGTCATCTTCCTGGTGGGATAGGGTGCAGCTCACCAGGCTTTTTCCCTCCTGGACACTTGGTCAACACACAGTCAGGGCACATCGAGATGTGTCTTCTTACATAGCGCTTCATTCCAGGGAACCAGAAATATCTCTTGATTTCGCTGACAGTTCTATCCACTGCAAAATGTCCTTTTAGATCATGGTACCGGACCACGATGGATTTTCTCATTGTTTTTGGAACCACTATTCTCCACATCTCTTTATCATCTTTGTCAGTGACGTCTCTTGGATCGTGTTTTTGCTGGCATCGTTTCTTTCCGGTTTTTTCTTTTCGTAAAATACGTTGTTCAACTAATTTAAAGCCGTCCGATCGATTTTTCTCTTCCTTAGTTCTCTCATTTTCAGGTATTCGTAGAATTTCCGCTAGACGACGTAAAACTGGATCAGACATTTGCATGGCTAAGCCATACTCTTCTTCCGACATGGCAATGAACACCATTCGTCGATTCAGTGATTCATCCCAGGTATCAGTTGACTCCTCTACTGGAGCTCTACTCAAGGCATCCGCATGTGCCATCCTTGCTCCAGGTCTATGTTTAACAGTAAATTTGTAGTCTTGAATCATATCTGCCCACCTAGCAATTTGTGGATTTTTAGTCGAATGCGCGTTCAGATATACAGGGGCTTGGCAGTCCGTGATCACCGTGAATTGAATGTCCACTAAGAAAGACCGTAAACGATCGATCGCCCACACCATCGCCATTAGTTCCAATCTACTGGAGTGATACATTTTCTCGGCCACTGTAGTCTGTTTACTCACTGCGTATACTAAATGGAACCCACCGTCCAATCCTTTTTGAAGAAGTAAGCCGCTGAGTCCTTTTGAACTCGCGTCCGTGTGTAACTCCGTTTCCGCCTTCGGATTGTATAGTGATAGCACAGGTGACCTTCCAATTTCTTGCTTCAATCCTTCAAAGGCTGACCTCTGAGCCTCTTCCCACTTATATTCTTCTCCCATTTTTGTAAGTCGAGTGAGAGGTTCACTTTTCGCTGCGAAATCGGGTATAAATCTGCGAAAAAATCCAGAAAGTCCCATAAAACGTCGAATTTCGTGAACATTTGTTGGTTCTGGAAAATCGCGAATTGCGTCAAGTTTGTGCAATCCAGGTAGAATCCCTTCCGCGGAAATTCGATGACCCAGATATTGAACTTCCTTAGCACCAAACATACACTTCGCTGGATTTAAAGTAAGACCCGCCTTTATCAGAGCTACCAGAATTTTTGCCAATCGCACCAACATATCCTCGAAATCCTTGGCAGGGATAATAATGTCATCCACATACACCAACGCTACCTTATTTTTCAGGATTCCCAATGCCTTCGTCATTAATCGTCCAAATTCGTAAGGCGCATTAGTTAGTCCGAACACCATCCTTGTCAATTCTGCAGTGTCGTCCGGAGTCACGATAGCAGTTTTTTCTTGATCTTCTGCTCTAATTGGAACTTGTAGAAATCCGTTAGATAAATCGAGGGTAGTGTAAATTGTACTGCCCGAAAGATATTCCAATTGATCATCTATATTCGGTAATGGGAAACTTTGCTTAATACTTTGTGCATTTAAGCCTCGGAAATCGATCACCATTCGTTTTTCTCCATTATTCTTCTTTACTAGCATCACTGGACTGGCATATGGCGATTTTGTGTCCTTTGCAAAACCTAGTCGTTTCCATTCGCCAAGAATTTGCTTAATAGATTCTCGTTCACTTCCTGATGCTCGGTGCGGAGGCCGTTGCACTGGTTTTGCGCCTTCCTTTTCCCGTATTTCCATTTCCGATAAAGTAGTGCATCCCAACTCGTCCAGGTTTATGGAAAAGGCTCTCCTGTATTTATTGATCAGAGATATTAATCTTTGACGTTGATTGATACTTAATTGCGATCCAAATACCACGTGTTCTTCACATAAAGGTTCCCTCCGTGGCTCCATTTTTGGTATATCATCAATGCTTGTTATACTTCTGTCTATGCGATCACCTGCCTCAAGTTTTTGTTCTCCGCTGCTATGGTTGATGACCATCAGCACCTCTGTCAGCAATTAGATTCACCGCTTCCGTAGGGAATTCCTTTAATAAAGTAGGGGTTTTCCAAAACCACATTCGTCCTTCCTCTGATATTGTTCTTATGCCAGGTTGATTGATCCAACTACGTCCGATCATAAGGCTCATTGGGATTACTTCATCAGCGACAACCAGAGTTGGTACCGTCCGTCCCAAAACTCCATCAATTTCATACTCCAGATCCACGACTCCTAATATCTGTTGCGGACCACCTACGCCTAGAATCACATCACCTTTTGGTACCGGTTCCCGAATTGAGAACTCACATTCCTTGGCCACCGTGTGTCGAATGATGCAATCAGAACTCCCGTTATCTATGTATCCAACCATAGAATACTTCTGATTTACAATAACATCTTTTAATGTAGGTTTAGTATTCACTACCTCCGTAGTCCGAACTTCTTTATTTATTTCAATGATCTTATTCATTGGGCAATTTCTACTTATGTGTCCGGGCTTCTTACATTTGTAACAATTCTGAGCGTTGCGTTCTATATGGCAGTCTCTAGATAGATGCCCAAATTCACCACAATTATAGCACTTGTCATCTTTTTTATGAGTTGACGTTGCGTAATTCGGTGTAATGGATTTTCTTTCAGGATTAGGCTGCTTGACGACGTCTGCGAAATCTCTAGGACTTTCAACTTTGTCTCCCGATCTCCATTGAAATTCCTTTTGGGGTCTTCTCGACAGATTTGATCCCTCCAACTCGGCAAGGCCATCCAGAAAATCCTCTTCATTTGCGTGTCTACGTGAACTGAGTTGTAAATATAAATCACTCGACCATAGTCCCATTAGAACCTGCTTCTTAATTTCTGTAAAGTTGAGATTTAATTTTCTACATAAATACATTTTTTCAACTACATAGTTCATTGTTGCTTCGTCATGACTCTGTTTCCTTTCTGACAACTTTCGCCAAATCTCAAAGAAAGAATCGTCTCGAATGAAAATTCTGCTGAAACGTTTTCTGAAATCATTCCAAGTTTTGATTGTGTGTCTTTCTGCCGACCACCACTCTCGTGCTAGACCTGTCAATCCAGTTACCGCTGCTTTTAATTTAGTATCTGATTCCCACTTGAAAAGAGTTGACATATCCTCGATGTCTTCTAGCCAAATTTCCGCTACTCTGGTTTTTCCCTTCCCGTCAAATTCTTTTACCTTTGATATAGATGGCTGGTGACATTGGTGCTGACTTATCTCTGATGACTGAGCCGTCTGATCTGATGCTCCTGCCAAGGCTTTTAGTAAACTAGGATTCTCCAGCAACAGACGTGGATTGTCAATCATCAGTTCGGACAGCAGTTCACTACAAGACTTACTTGATTTATTAGCGACTTGACTTCCAGTCTGGATGTTCCCGTTACGATTTCCTAGTGCACCTTGTTCAGGGTGAATCGTCGCATTTTCATCGCCCGTCTCCATACGATTCCACGCATCATTAGATTGCCTAGCTTGAAACGCTGGTTGTTGATTCCAAATTTGGCGGGGACGGGGTAAGGGACGTCTTGATTGTGTGTTTTCGCTATGCTCCGTACTATTTTGCTGATTCCTTCGTTGAGAACTGTTAAACACTGCGTTGAGATCAAAGTCATCGATATCACGGCTCTCACCCACACGCGAACGAGTTTCCAAATCTGACTCCTCCATAGACCAATAATGCTCACTGCCTCTCACTGCAGCAGCTCCTTCATCATCCAATCCTCTTAGCCGATCTTGACGTTGTCGTTCAAATTGCTCCCAGACATGCGCGGGCACCGTAAAAACACCTCTTGTATTTTCGTCTATATTTGTGTCATCATTCGAAATTTTGCGCTCCCGATGGCTTGATTCCTGTGACAGCTGCTGCCCTCCTCGTTGATTCGCCGAACTTTCCCCCCCTTGCATCTCCGATCTGTCGCGAAGATTTTGCCGCCCTCCGCCATTTTGTACGCCACGCCACGAATTCCACCTATCTCCGAAATTTGATAAAAAACTCATTCTCTTACACCCTTTTTTTTATAGGATCACTCACCAGAAAAAAATGACCACCACACCAATTTTATTAACGTCACTTCGTCAAAGAAACTCGATATTCGTCCTCTTGTATCACACACTAATTCATGTCAATCTTTTCAATACCCTTTTTAAGCCGGATTTTGGCAAATCCCACTTCTGAATTGATATAAAAAACACTAAATATCGTTTAAACTCATCGTTTATTAAACTCTTAATTTATTACACATTTATATGATTTATAAAAAGCATCAAATCACCCGGACCGATCTCACACTCCAACTCACGCGCCCGCCATCTTTTTCCCCTTCCTTTTTCCCCCCTCTCTTTTCAAGTCCCAGAATCATATTTTCAAAGCTAACACTTGTGTCCAAATTTAGATATTCACGAGCTTAATAAGTCATCCAAATTTTATTGGAATCCGTTTAAGCGTTCTCAAGATATCTTGTACACAAAAAACGCTATACACACACACACACACACATACATACACACAAACACACACATACATCTGGACATTTGCTTAGGAATGAAAATTTTCGCTTTTTAGATGAAAATGAGTCGATTTAGACTATTTTTGGAAAATCGTAAATTTTAACGATCACAAAGCTTCCTCTATGAGAAAGCAAAAATAATTGAAATTAAACAAAATAATTGCAAATTTTGCAAATAAATTAAAAAAAAATAAAATGAATTAAAAATTGGAGAAAGTAATTTAAACAATCATAAAAATGTTTTAAACAAAAAAAAAAATTTTAATTCGAGAAAAATACTTGAGAATCTTAAAAGTAAATTAAAACAAAATTAAATAATGAAAAATTAGAGAAAATAATTGAAAATTAAAAAAATCATGGAAAAAATTAAGATGAATAAATTAAAATTAAAAAATATAATTAAAATTTGAGAAAATAATTAAACGAATTACATAAAATATTTTAAATAAAGGAAAGTTAAACAAAATTTGAGAAAAATAATTAAAACTTTCAGAAGTTCATTGAAATAAAAGAAAATAATTAAAAATTAAAGAAAATAAATGAAAAAAGAAAAAAATAATTTAAAATTGAACAGAACAAGTTTTAATTAAAGAGAAATAAGTAAAAACTTTTTAGCAATTATAAAAAAGAAATAGAAAATGAACGAAAGTAATTGAAATTTGAAGAAAATAATATAAAAAATAATAGAAATAATGAAAGAATTGAAAAGTCAGATAAATGGTTACCAATTTTTTAAATTATGAAACAAATGTAAAGAATTAAAAATTGAAGAAAATAAATTTTGGAAAATAATTGAAAAAAGTTTTTAAATTTTAAAACTTGACGAAAATAATTAAAATATGATACAAACAATGATAAGTTGTAAAAAATAAATGACATTTAAGTGTGATAATTGAAAAAACAACAGAATTTCTTTTAAGGGCATATGATAGATTATGACGTCACTGATGTAGGCAAAATTTGTCCGTAACTTTTCTCTTAAAATATTGAATATTTTGTTATGAAACTTGGTAAAATTACTTTAAACATTATTAGGAAGGTCTCTCTGACCCAAGTTTGTTGGATTTTTGGCTCAAAACTAATTTTTGGGGAATTTTCGAAAAATAGCAAATTTTTTAAAAATTATCTTTGACCAAAAATTCAAACAAATTCGGGTCAGAGAGACCTTTCTAATGATATTTTAAGTAATTCTACCAAGTTTCGTGACAAAATATTCAATATTTTAAGAGAAAAGTTACGGACAAATTTTGCCTATGACAGTGACGTCATCCTCCATCACATGCCCTTAAATAAAGAAAAAATAATTGAAATTTGAAAAAATACATGAAGATCTTAGAAATCGATTGAAAAAAATGAAAAAACTTAAAATTGGAAAAAAGAATTGAAGAAATAAGCTAAAAGTAATTGAAATTTACGATAATTAATAAACAAATTTTGAAATTATGAAAACAAATAAAAATAATTAAAAATTTAAGAAAATAATAGAAATTTGAGGAAAATACCTAAAAAAAATTAGAAATTAATTTTATAAAATGAGAAAAACTAAAAATTGGAGAAAAGTTTGGAAGAAAGCTAAAAATAATTGAAATTTACCATAATTAATAAAAAAAAAAGTTTGAAATTCTGATAACAAATGAAAATAATTAAAAATTGAAGAAAATATTTAAATTTTCAAAAAAATACTTAAAAATCTTAGAAAATAATTTTAGAAAAAGAGAATAATAATTAACAATCGAGAAAAATAATTGAAAAATGATAAAATTAAATCAAAATTGAAAAAAATAATTGTAATACGCTGAAAATAATTTAAGATTAAGAAAGAAAATTGAATTATAATGAAAATAATTTAAATATGAAAAATTGAAAACATTCAATAAAATTTGAGAGAAATAACTGAAAAAATCATAGCGTATATGTTTAAAAAAAGAAATAATTACAAAATTACTTAAAAAATTTTAATTAAAGAGAATAATTAAAAAATTGCAGAAATAACGAAAATTGATGAGAATAATTGCAATATCGGATGAATAATTGAAATTTGTAAAAGTAATGACAAAATAATGAATATAATTATAAATTGATGAAAATCAAGAAAAATTGCAGAATTTATTTTTAAGCAAAAGAAAATAATTTAAAAATCGTTATATAATGTAAAATTGATCACAATAATCTAAATTTGAGATAATAACTGAAAATTTAGGAAATTAATTGCATGTGTATATATTTTAAACTTCTTCAAAAACCATAATAAATTTTTAAAGCATTTTTCGAAACCTTTTTTTTAAACAAATGACAATTAAAAACCAGCACAATAAAATAAAATACCAGGGATTAACTCCACTCTGGATTTTAAAACGTGGACAGAAAAAGATGAATAAATATAAATACATACTAACTAACTTAAGGAGTTTACGGAGATTATTATTATTATTTAATTTTAAAATTTACCATATCTACAGCATCCTGATTTGTCTTTGGCAGTTTATCTTTACTTACTAGCAACTCAGCTACTTTTCGTAATAGAGGATCATTAGTATTCTAAAACAAATCATCGAAAATTTGGTAATAAAAAAATCCGAGGCGCATGAATATTCCCTAAATCTCATTTAGCCTAAATCCCATTAAGCCTAAAATCAAAAAGCCTAAAATGTATTCAGCCAAAATTCCATTTAACCTAAATTGCATTTAACCTAAATTTCATTTAACCTAAATCGCGTTTAACCTAAATTCCATTAAACCTAAATTTCATTTTACCTAAATCCCATTCAATCTAAATTCCATTTAACCTAAATCTCATTTAACCTAAATCTCATTTTACCGAAATTCCATTTAACCTAAATTCCATTTAACCTAAATTCCATTTAACCTAAATCCCATTTAACCTAAATCCCATTTAACCTAAATTCCGTTTAACCTAAATCTCATTTAACCTAAATTCCATTTAACCTAAATCCCATTTAACCTAAAACGAATTTAGTATAAATTCCATTTAACCTAAAATGCATTCAGCCTAAATCTCACTTCACCTAAATCCCATTTAACCTAAATCTCATTTAACCTAAATTCCACTTAACCTAAATCCCATTTAACCTAAAACGCATTTAGTCTAAATTCCATTTAACCTAAAATGCATTCAGCCTAAATCCCATTTAACCTAAATTCCGTTTAACCTAAATCTCATTTAACCTAAATTCCACTTAACCTAAATCCCATTTAACCTAAAACGCATTTATTCTAAATTCCATTTAACCTAAAACGCATTTAGTATAAATTCCATTTAACCTAAAATGCATTCAGCCTAAATCTCACTTCACCTAAATCCCATTTAACCTAAATCTCATTAACCCTAAATTCCACTTAACCTAAATCCCATTTAACCTAAAACGCATTTAGTCTAAATTCCACTTAACCTAAAATGCATTCAGCGTAAATCTCACTTCACCTAAATTCCATTTAACCTAAATCTCATTTAACATAAATTCCACTTAATCTAAATCCTATTTAACCTAAATTCCATTTAACATAAATCCCATTTAACCTAAATTCCATTTAACCTAAAACTCATTCAGCCTAAATCTCACTTTACCTAAATCCCATTTAACCTAAATTCCATTTAACCTAAATCTCATTTAACCTAAATTTCATTTAACCTAAATCTCATTTAACCTAAATTCCATTTAACCTAAAACGCATTGAGCCTAAATCTCACTTCATCTAAATCCCATTTAACCTAAAACTTTATTTGATTCAACTATATTTATCCTTAAATTAAAAAAAAATTTAGGTTCAATGGGATTTAGGTGAAGTGAGATTTATGTTCAATGCGTTTTAGGTTAAATGGAATTTAGGTTGAATGGAATTTAGGTTAAATGGAATTTAGACTAAATGCGTTTTAGGTTAAATGGGATTTAGATTAAGTGGAATTTAGGTTAAATGAGATTTAGGTTAAATGGGATTTAGGTGAAGTGACATTTAGGCTGAATGCATTTTAGGTTAAATGGAATTTAGACTAAATGCGTTTTAGGTTAAATGGGATTTAGGTTAAATGGAATTTAGGTTAAATGAGATTTAGGTTAAATGGAATTTAGGTTAAATGAGATTTAGGTTAAATGGAATTTAGGTTAAATGGGATTTAGGTAAAGTGAGATTTAGGCTGAATGAGTTTTAGGTTAAATGGAATTTAGGTTAAATGGAATTTATGTTAAATGGAATTTAGGTTAAATAGGCTTTAGGTTAAGTGGAATTTATGTTAAATGAGATTTAGGTTAAATGGGATTTAGGTGAAGTTAGATTTAGGCTGAATGCATTTTAGGTTAAATGGAATTTAGACTAAATGCGTTTTAGGTTAAATGGGATTTAGGTTAAGGGGAATTTAGGTTAAATGAGATTTAGGTTAAACGGAATTTAGGTTAAATGGGATTTAGGCTGAATGCATTTTAGGTTAAATGGAATTTAGACTAAATACGTTTTAGGTTAAATGGGATTTCGGTTAAGTGGAATTTAGGTTAAATGAGATTTAGGTTAAATGGGATTTAGGTGAAGTGAGATTTAGGCTGAATGCATTTTGGGTTAAATGGAATTTATACTAAATGTGTTTTAGGTTAAATGGGATTTAGGTTAAATGGAATTTAGGTTAAATGAGATTTAGGTTAAACGGAATTTAGGTTAAATGGGATTTAGGTTAAATGGCATTTAGGTTAAATGGAATTTAGGTTAAATGGAATTTCGGTAAAATGAGATTTAGGTTAAATGAGATTTAGGTTAAATGGAATTTAGATTGAATGGGATTTAGGTAAAATGAAATTTAGGTTTAATGGAATTTAGGTTAAACGCGATTTAGGTAAAATGAAATTTAGGTTTAATGGAATTTAGGTTAAACGCGATTTAGGTTAAATGAAATTTAGGTTAAATGCAATTTAGGTTAAATGCAATTTAGTTTAAATGGAATTTTGGCTGAATGCATTTTAGGCTTTTTGATTTTAGGCTTAATGGGATTTAGGCTAAATGAGATTTAGGGAATATTCATGCGCCTCAAAAATCCTTTCTTTTACACATTTTCATTTTGTTATCAAATTTATTAATGTAGTTAGAACCGTTCCTTGGACACTTAAAAAACCATTTTTAATAATCGATAGCTGTACAAATTTTGTGCTAATGCTGGTCGTAAAGTCCACTTTTTGGCTGCTTTATTATTTACAAAAAACCTGAACCATCAAAAAACGTGATCCTTTTAACAAGGTTTTTGGGAAGAAATTAATAAAACACAAAATCGGCCTTTGCAACTAAAATTTGTGATTTTTTAAAATTGTTTGTGGAGGTGCCTAAGGAACGGTCCTATCAATATTGTCCTGAAATGGTAAAAATCTCAATTATTAACAGATTTGTCTGCTTGTTCTATGAGAAAAAAAACTTACCAGCAATTTATAATAATTAGAAGTTCCTTCAAAAACAATTAGCTTATGTGATTTGACTTTGGTAAATTCTTCTAGAGTATTGAAGGGCACATAGAAGTCAGTGATTGTTAGATTACTTACAAAGTCGGCCAAATAAATTGACCAAATATAACATGAGAATAACATGATCGATATGTACATTACTTTGAAGGATATCACGTTCGGCATATCTAAAAACGAATTTAAACAAATCAAATTTGAAAATGTCGCTTACAAAGTTACAAAATTATTTATCAAAGTTATTAATTGTTTCTATAAAACTATTCAAAAATGTAGTTTTTATTATAGTAATATAGTAAATCATGTGGACGGTTAAATTTTAACAGTACTTGGTACTTCTTGTCGGCAGAAAGCTCCATAAATATAGAATACGCCATCTTTAAAAGATAATTTTTCATAAGACTGGCCCTGAAGTTTGATCCGTAGAAAAGCACACATAAACTGAACTATTGCTAGTAAACATATTATACTTATCCAAACTCTAAGCGTAAAAGGCTAAAAATAATTAAAAATTGAAATTATCACCTTTTTTTTTATGGAAGATTATTATTTATAACTTTATAAAATTTTCTAATTTTTATTTTACCTGGAAATATGTCAAACAAAAATAGAGATAGGTGTTATTCGGCTTTTTTATTAAAATGACATTTTCGGCTCTCATAATATCAACAGTATAATCAACAAATGAAATTTCATGTGGTAAATGAGGGAACCACCCTAAAACTATATCCACTTTTTCACTTGCAATTAGATTTACAGCACCACTCCAGGATTTATTATGTTCATGAAAAAATCCATGATTGCTCTCTATTACTGTTTTGTTAATTTTGAATTTCCCCCATGATTCAAGAGCAAGGCATAAATGGTCAAAATATTTCGCTATATTTCTGGTTTCCTGTGTTAATATTGCATTATGAAAAAAAATTTTGTAAATTTCATTTTAAGACAATTATCAGCAGGGGCGGCGACTTGTGTTTAATAATGTGGATAAATGAATTTATAATTCGAAGAAAATGATTAAAATTTAAAAAAAAACATATTTTGTAAAAATAATAAAAAGAAGTTAAAAATTAATTAATAAATAATTTAACTAATTTGATATTGAAGAAAATAATTAAAACTGAAAAAGTTTTATTTGTAAAAATTAAAGAATAGAATCGAAACTTGAGAAAATTGATTTTAAAAATTGGGAGAAAAATTGAAAAAAGTTAGAAAATTTAGAAAATTTTTGGAAAATGATAAAAATAGTTGACAATTGTATCAAATAAATAAAATCATAAAAGAAAAGAATTGTTAAAAATTTAAGAAATTATTAAATAATTTTAAATTTACTCTTCTCAAAGATTAAAAAAAAGAATTGAAACTTGGGAAGAAATGTTTAAATAATTTTAAATTTACTATTCTTAAAGAGTAGATTAATTACAATTTTAATCAATGAAATTTTAAATTGATTGAAGTTTGAAGAATTATAATATATAATAATTGTAATTGTAGTCTTCTTTATCTCAAATATATTCTGTAATTTTGAAAATTATTTTTTACAAATGATTATTATTTTCTTCAATATACAATTATTTCTATCAATTACTTTATTATTAAGTTTATTTTTCAATTAATTTTCAATTACTTTTTGTCATTTTCAAATATTTTTTTTTATTACTTTTCGAATTTTTTTTATTATTTATCTCAAATTTTAGTTATTTTTTCAATTTATAATTATTTTCATCATTCTGCAATTATTTTCTTATATTACAAACAAATTATTTTCTTCAATTTTAAATTATTTATATTACTTTACAAATATTTTCTCCAATTTTATATTATTTTCAATATTCTTCAATTAATTTCCTAGATTTTAAAATATTTTTTCAAATTTTAATAATTTTCTTCAATTACAAACATTATTATTATCATTTTGCAATAAATTTTTTTAATTTTCAATTATTTATCTCATTATTCAAACATTTTTTTTAATTTTCATTTTCTTTTATATTTTTGCAATTATTTTCTCCGCCTCTTAATTAGAATGATATATTAATTATTTTTCAATTAATTGTCTTTGTTTTTATTTGTTATCTCAAATGTAAGTTACTTAATCCCACGTTTAATTGTAATATCGAAAATTTCAATTATTTTTATCAAAATTTTCATTATTTTTTTCAATTTACGATTATTTCTATCATTTTTCCATTACTTTTTGTCATATTCAATTATTTTTTAATTAATTTTGAATTTTTTTATAATTTATCACAACTTCCACATATTTTTACAATATACAATTGTTTTTATCATTCTGAAATTTTTTTTTTCAGTACAAATATATGTTGCAATTTTTTTAATTATTTCTCAAAAAATAAAATTATTTTCTTCAATTTCTAGTTATTTTTATTACTTTTCAAATATTGTCTCGAATTTTTTATTATTTTTAGTACTCTTTAATTAATTTCCTAGATTTTAAAATTCATTTCTCAAATTTTAACAATTTTCTTTAATTTTCAATTATTTTATATTATCATTTTGCAATCAATTTCTTCAATTTTTAATTATTTTTATTACTTTGCTAATATTGTCTCGAATTTTTTATTATTTTCATTACTCTTCAATTAATTTTCTAGACTTTAAAATATTTTTCTCAAATTTATATAATTTTCTTTAATTTCCAATAATTTTTGTTATCATTTTGCCATCAATTTCTTCAAATTTTTATTAATCTCACTATTCATTCCTCAATTCAATACCTAAATTTTCAATTATTTATCTCATTTATCAATTATTTTTTTCAAATTCATTTTCTTTTATATTTTTGCAATTATTTTCTCCACCTTTTAACTAGATACATTAATTATTATTTTTCACTTAATTTTCTAAATTTTTATTTTTTATCTCAAATCTAAGTTACTATATCCACGTTTTAATTCTTCAATCATTTTTTAATTATTTTTCTCACATTCCATATACTTTCGATAATTTTTGATTATTTTTTTTATTAAATTGCAATGATTTTTACAAATTTTATATTATTTTGATTATTTGTTGATTAATTCCGAAAATTTCAATCAGTTCTCTCAAATTTTCATTTTCTTCAATTAACGATTATTTCTATCATTTTTCTTCAATTTTCAATTACTATTCTTATCATTTTGCAATCAAATTCTTCAATTTTTAATTATTCTTACTATTCATTCCTCAGTTAAATTCCTAAATTTTAAATTATTTATTTCATTTTTCAATTATTTTTTTCAATTTTCATTTTCTCTTATCCTTTTGCAATTATTTTCTTCACCTTTCAAGTAGAAATATTAATTATTTTTCAATTTATTTCCTAAATTTTCATTCATTATCTTAAATCTAAGTTATCGTCCCCACTTTTCAATGTTTCCATCAATCTTCAATTATTTTTCTCAAAGTTTAATTACGTTCGTCAATTTTTAATTATTTTTTTCATTTGCAATGATTTTCACAAATTTTACATTATTGTGAATATTTGCTGATTCATTCTGAAAATTTCAATTATTCCTCTCAAATTTCCATTATTTTCTTCAATTTACGATTATTTCTATAATGTTGTAATTATTTTTCTAAGTTTAATTTTTTTCGACATTTTTCAATTATTTTGAAAAATATGATTTTTGTTCTTCAAATTTTCAATGTTTTGAATCATTTTTCAATTATTTCTCTCAAATTGCAATCAAGTTCGTCAATTTTTAATTCTTTTTTTTTTTACCTGTAATGATTTGATCACAAATTTTATATTATTTTGATTATTTGGTTATTATTTCTGAAAATGTACTAGAAATAAAATTTAATTGTTAACTTTTGAGTTACAATAATTACGCTAATTAAGAAACTCTTTAATTTATTATTGTTTTATTTCTCTCCCCCCCCCCCCTCAGTCAATATTAAGTTTGCAGATGGCAAAAATTTACAAGTCGCCGCCCCTGATTATTATCAGACAAGAAATTAAAAGGTAACACACACAAAGTACAACTTAAATTAACTTTAAATCTTACCTCTATTGCTGCTGCCGTCAAGACTTTATTTTGTGCTATTTCTCTATTGCTAGTTATTAAGTCTGTCGAGTATTTATGCAACTTTAATTTTTTGTCAGACTCGAAGAATTTCCAGATGGCTCTGTCTTTACTGATTATTCTACTCTTATTGTTATACAATTCTCGAATCACTTCATCTCGATAGCATTTGACAAGTACTGAAACTTCTTTTCCTAAATAAAGTGGATTCCCCGTTTTATTTGTACACACTTCCAGATTACTAGTTTCATTTTTCATGAATAAAATAAAATTAATTATTTTTCTTCTTATAAATATTTTTGTAATATTTAGCATGTCATTGTAGTCTTGATGAGAGTTTATGAGAAAGACAGTTAATACTTTATTATTTCTAGTAAGGGGCCTCAGATATCGATACTTCTCCCTTGTTACTGGGGATATTCTGTTAAAATTTATAGTCGCTATAGGCGTTATAAAATTGTCTTCTTCTCTTAGTAAACGAAATTCCATTTTGAAAATTGTATTGCTAATTGTTAAATCTAGACAGAATTAATGCTCTTAAATAAAATGGCACAAAAATGCAAATAATTATTTAAAAATTTATATTATTCTTGAAGAACATACTTTGATTGGTGAAGTGGAACAAAGATATGGAGGAACAATTCGAGATTTTACAAATTTCTGAAATTAAATTCACATGATTATCTATTTCAATAGACACTGATCCGACTATTGTAATCAAAAAATGAACTTTCAATAATGCAAGGTTCATTTTGTTTTAAATTACCACCGAACTTGACTTAAATTTTTAGTTTAAAAACATTAAAAAAAAGGATCATTAAATAGTAATAATCTCAAATTGACAAAAATTCAAAATTTGGTTTACTGTATTTTTGTTTGAAAATAGAACAAAAATATTGCTTTACATTCAGATTCGTTGGAACTAGACTGAAAATACTCTATTTTCACTATTTTGTTTTCTCGTAATTATTCGATTTTTTTCTATGATAAATAACTAAAATGGGACATCCACTTTGATGAGTTGTCCCTATACAAATAAAGATTCTAATCATTGTTCTCAATATATTTTTATGTAATGGTTTTTTCTAACAATTATTTACACAGTTCTAGTTTACTTTAAATATTAAAATACTCTGATGAAAATTTTATTTTTTGTTTTCAAACTCAATATCCAGTTTAGACAGTATTTTGATAAACATTTTTCTGATAAAGATGTAGTTGAGATTTACAAACATTAATTTACTTATTTATATCTTAAACAAACTATAAGTTTCATATAAAATGTATATTATTTATATAGACCAATTGATTCGTTTATTAATCTAAAATCTTTCATCCAAAGGAACTATGCCGGAAAAATAAAAATTGGAGAAGAAATTTAAAGCTATTGCCTCCGTTTTTTGTAGCTAAGATATCTCAATAACGTTTCAACGAATTTCCATAAAGTTTAGAAGGCTTATTAAATTCATAAATATCTAAATTTGGACACAACAATTTTTGAAAACACCCCCTTGAAACTTTTTAAACTATTTATTTCATGTTTTTCAGTTTTTTTTACACTTTAAATTCTTTTTCTTTTTATAACTGCTAAAATTGTAATAATTGTATAACCATAGATTCTTTAGAAACAATTTTTTACATTAAATATTTGACTTTGAACTTTTTTGCCTTTGGGCATTTACTTTTTATTAAAATCTTACACAAAATATTTCTTTTTAATTAGTAGGAAATATATATTTTCATTTTATATTTTTAGTTGAGAATTTCATTTAAGTCAGAAGAACAAAAAACATTTTCGAACATTTAAATCACAATAATATCAAGTGTCAACCAATAATAATTAAAAAACCATAAAAACATTTTTGCAAGTAATTTATTGTTGCTTATGTTTTACATTAGAAAACTGTGATGGATTAAATTTGCAACAATATTGTGCTTCAATTCAATTTTACACCTTTTTAATTCGATTTCAGATTATTTAAATTTGATTTTGTAAAAGAAAACATTGCAGCTTAATTCAATCCAAAACCATGTTGTGTATTTAACATTTCTTTTTTAATTATGATGAAATAGTAGAGGATCTCCAAAATTAATGCTATAATAGAGGCAATAGCACCTCCACATAAGATTGTTTGAAGCATTATAGTGTCCTTTAAAATAACTGATGACTTTTGATGTTCAGATCCATAATCAGAAGTATTGCTTGAATTAATTTTATAAATTTTAGATTTCAATCGAGCCAATATACCGTTTTCTATGAATCTCCGAAGACTGAAATGAGTTAATTGAAGTTTAATAAAAAAAATAATAATAATAATATACGGATATAAATATAAATATAAATCTTACAAATGATTTATTCCTGCAGTGTATGGACTATTTTTATTTAGAATTAAAGCAAATGTATCATATTCACCAATCGGAATACTGGTTATTTGACAAATACTACTTTTATTATTTTTATATGCCAATGGTAAAAACATGTCGTCTACGAAAAGAGCCATGTTTCCGGTACAAATCTGAAATCATTTTTTAAGTTTACCTCATAAAAGAAGGTGAAAATATATTGAAAAAGGAGCTTTACCTTCTTTATGGCATCATCATTTGTTTTAGGTAATGCATCATCTTCTACCATCAATTTGGCTGCTTTCATATAAAGAGATGATTTAGTTGCATTCTAAAAGGAATTTATTAATAAATAAATATAACATAAATTTGTGCATTTTCGGAGATATTGTGTCAAACGTAATGTTATACTTACTTTCAATTTGTAGTAAATTGCAGAATCTTGAAAAACTATTAACTTATGTGATTTAACCTCTATAAACTCTTCCAGTGAATTGAATGGTATATTTGAGTCAACGACTGTTAATTTACTAACAAAACTGGCTGAATAAATGGTCCAAACGTAAAATGAGAAGATGGTGACAGTCGTGTAAAATATTCTAAGTGGTCTCTCTCTCGGAAAATCTTAAAAATTAATTTAAATTTAGAAGGTAAACAATTTTTTAAATACATTATATATGACAAATTTTTAATAAACAATAACAATAATAATAAAAATAAATGGCATTTGAGGTACCCGGGGTAGATGATAATATTTTTAAAGAATAATAACATATAATAAACAATTATTACATTCTAGTTTGTCACAATATTCTAACTATCATTAAAAAAATGAAATAACAGTACTTGGTAGAGCTTGATTGAGAAAAATTTGACAAATATAGAAAAAATCGTTTCCAGCGAATGATTCCTCATGGACATTTGCAGTGAGCCTCCTTTTGATGAAAATAAAAATGCATTGAATTACTATAAAAAATAGTAATAAAGATCCCCAAACTTTGGAGCTAAAAGGCTGAAAGGAAAAATTGATATTATTATATAGCTTACACAATTTCATAGGTACTAACAATGAGTTCAGATTTTTTCTGTATAAGGGCTAAAATAAAATATAAAGGATAATTATTTACCTCGAAATAACCACTCCACGAAATGATAACCTTTGTTCTAGGCTGTTTTATAAGAATGACAAATTCGGCTGTTGAAAGGGTCACAGTATAGTCGACAAAACGATGCCCTTGAGGTAAATATGTGAACCATCCTAATCCTATGTCAACGACATTTTCTACAGTTAAATTTATAGCGCCATTCCAAGTTTTATTGTTTTCAAAATACATTCCATGATCTTCCTCTATTTTAGTTTTTTTAATGGTAAATTTGCCAACATATTCCAAACTTGAGATTAAATTATTAAAATAATCTCCGATGTGCTCTGATTCCTTTTATTACAAAATTAGAAGAATTTTTATTCAACTTATAGCAAAGGATACATGTATAATATGTATTTAATAATTGTCTAAATAGACACAAGCAAACAAATTTATCAGTAATTTTTTCCGTATTACGGATAAGTCGATTTGGTTGGGTCACATTTTAAAACTTACCCGAATCGTTACAGCGCGTAAAACTTTTCCTTTCAGCACTTCTAATTTATCATAGAATGGTTTGGAAGAATTTGTATCAAGCCTTGTTTTAGGTGTCCAAGAAGCTCTTTCCTCAACTATCATATTAGTCTCATTAAATGAATACCATTCCATAATCTTAGGATTCTGCACGCAACATTTGACTAGTATAGAAACTCCTTTACTTAGACCCAACACGTTATTCTTTGGATTTAGACAAATTTGCAAAAGCTTTTTGTCTGAACATTCCACAAAAGTAAGAAAATTGGTCACCTTCGAACGCCTTATTGACTTCATATAATTCCTCATTTCAATAAAATCTTTATTACAAGCTACATAATAAACCCTAATTACATGTTTGTCTTTTGTTAACTTTTGGATGTCAGGAATTTCTTCATCAGTTTTATTGTATAAAATTTTCAAGTTGATATCAGAAACAGTAATATTCATCTCGCGCAGCAGCTTTTGTGTTGCTAGAATTATATTCTTTTGGCGTGACACTAAAAATAAAAGAGTGTTATAATTCAGTCTTTCAACTTTAGGAAATTTGGGCAAAAAAGAGTAGAAACGGAAGAAGTTGGTAGAAGTTTGCAAAAATTTATATAATAATAATAATATAATTATTATAATTTCAAAATCAATAAGGAGGAAAGACGCTTAGAATTGATAAAGTTTAAACTATCAGTCATAGCTAGAACTTGAAAAAATTAACTATTGGCTTTAAAAAATGGACAAAAGGACGGGCAAACAGACAGATGGACGGATGGACGGACGGGCACCAATGCCCGGTTATAAAGGTTTCGTCCTTGGTCATTTTGGTATAAGTAAATAATAAAAAAAAAAAAAATTACTAGAAAATTTCAGAAGTTTTTACGTTTTCTATATAAAGAATTAAATTTATGTTTTTTATTGCAACTTACTAAAATCCGATGTGAAATGTACTAAAGCTACTGAGGAAGACTGGGTAAAATTATAAATATCTTGAATGAGCTGAGAATAAATAATTGAGAATTCAGTTGTTAATTCTGATTTGCTTATTGATATAAAACAAATTGCTAAAATTATAAAGCTGATTCCCTTCATTGTCTTTTATTTTTAAAGGTAAACTCAGTTTTTTTCAATCTGAAAATAAGAAAAATATACAAATTGAATTGGAAACTGTATAATTATAAAATAGAAAAATATTAATTCTCGTAAATAATCATACCTGTTAAATACTTATCTGTGCATTTGATGTTAATTTCAAATAAGTTATAGGAAAGAAAGAATTTTAGAAATTTAATGATTAAAATTATTTTCCACTTGTCTTAATTTTAACGAAAACACTATTATTATAATCACTTCAAAGAATAGTCACAAAATAGTTGAAGAATTTTGAGATTTTTGTATTGAAAGAAAATATTATTCATTTGATCAATCTCGTCCACATTTACTCATGATTAAACATTTAGAGACTCAGAATTTAATTTCAAGAATTGGTGGCGTATTAAATTGTATATAACAAAATGTATGCCCTTAATTTATGAAATGTAATTCATGAAAACGACAAGTTTGACGTGTATGCAAATTAAATAACAGATTAAAATCTATAATTCCCTATCAAAAATATATTAATAATTCAATAAAATCCTTCGGAATGAGAATTACTAAGTCGATCAAAACACTGTACTGATTATAATCGAAAATAAACGTTGGCAAGAGGTTATTTACACTTCCTCGTTATAATTAACAAAATACTATGATATTTTTAATAATTTTGTTTTAATTAATTTTCTAGACATATTAAAAACTTAAATAAAATGTTTTTATGATATTTTCAAACTAAGCAATTTTTTAAGTTTAAATAAGTTATTTAATATTGCTTATTTATTATTAATATTTATTATTTATTAATATTTATTATTTATTAATAATTTCTTATACTCTCTCCCTAACTCTGCTGGGTTTGAAGTCCCAACTTTTGTTTATTTATTTCCAAGACATGTAAATCATTTGGTGCTGTTAGAACATTTATGCTATTGTTGAATATTTTTATATTATTAAAATTAAAGAATCATGGACGCAATTTTAATCTTCTAGTTTAAATTAGTCCTGATAGCTGTTTTTGTCTATTTTTATCCTCTTTAGCCTCTCTGGTATTTATTGAATATTTAATTACAGTAAAGATTCTGAATATTTGTATTCATTTATATATGATAAATGATGACTCTAGAAGAACTAAATGGGTTTCCTTCAGGGAAGACCTTCAGGTATCCATGGGGAACTTTTCCACGTATTACGGAAACGGAGAGGAGTTAGAACTTGCAGCTGGTTACCTGCAAATGACATTAATTTCCGCTTTTGAAAAAAACTGTACGACTAAGAAAATCGGAACATGTAAGAAGTCCAGATGGTGGAACTCTTCCCTGTAAGGAGTAGGAGTTGTTGCGAAGATATTGAAAAAATACCTGAAGCAGTAAGACTCCACAAAATCCTAGCTAGGAACTCTATGGCTAAACTCAAAGCTATTAGGCTCCCAAACGGGCTTTTTGCTAAGACAAAAGAGGAATGCTTGGAGCATGAATGGTAACTGATGCACTTAAATTTACTCAAATTAACTTGCATCATTGCAAAGACGCCTCAGCAGTACTGATGAGGGGTATGGCAAAGATGCACACAGGTATCTCGTTGATTCAAGAACCTTGGGTTGTACGAGATACCATTAGAGGGCTTCCGAAAAAGTTTCATTTGTTACAGGGACCCCAAGGCTAAGAGACCAAGAGCGTGCATCCTGGTGAAAGGTGTTTCAGTTATTCCTTTGTTGGACATGTGCACTGGAGACTTAATGGCGGTGATCACTGACTTTCAGGAAATTGGAAGGACCGTCATTGGATCGGCTTACTTCCCCTACGACGGCAGGACCAATCCACCAGTAGAGGTTGCAAAACTGGTTGTGTACTGTACGGTAAGGGAGCTTCCCCTAATGTTGGGGTATGATGTCAGTTCGTACTACACACTATGGGAGAGCTATGATATTAATCAAAGAGGTTTGATTTTGTTGGACTATCTAATTATTACTAATTTAGACATTCTAAATACAGGTTTAACACCGACATTCAGGACTAAGAATAGAGAGGAGGTGTTAGATATTACACTCGGCTCTGATTCCATATCCAATAAGATAAGAAAGTGGAGAGTATCTGATGAACCTTCGCTTTCTGATCATTTACAGATAACCTTCGAGCTGATGACCACGGTTAGTTCCACACCTAAACGGTTCCGTAATTCCAGGAAAACGGATTGGGCTGGCTATGAGACTGAGCTTAAGAAAGCGCTGTCTGGATTTCCAAGGAAAATCAGGGATACTGAGACTCTCGATAGGGCGGCGGAGATTTTTACAGTAGCCGTTCAGAAGGCCTTTGAGTGTAGTTGTGTTCCAACTAAAACTCATAGAGCTACTACCACCTGTTGGTGGAATAATAAATTGGACAACCTGCGTAAGGAAACTAAGAGGTTGTTTAAACGTGCTATATCAAGTCGCACGGAGGTAAGTTGGGCCATCTATTCCAAGACAAGGAACAACAAACTATAGGGATGCATTTAGGAAGGCTAAGCAAGATAGCTGGGCTTCCTTTTACTTCAATATAAACAAGGGAAGGGACACGTCCAGATTGGATAAGTTGCTTTCTAAAAACCCTGACTCAATCATGGGCTCTATGAAATTACCCGATGGAACCTTCTCCGAATCGGACGAGATGACATTGGTGCACCTGATCCGGACACACTTTCCGGGCTTCACAAGGTCTGGTAGTGGTGATCCCGTATCCTGGCCTATGGCTGATCTCCCGAGGGCTAATTATGGTCCTCGGAGAGGGTTGGCTAACAGGATCGTGACCGCAGACGGGATTAGGTGAGCCATTGAATCCTTTAGTCCCTACAAGTCTCCCGCACCGGACGGCATCTCTCCCGTTTTCTTACAAAGGGCGGGCGAAAGTGTAATCGGCCCGTTGGTAAGGCTTGCTAGGGCGAGTGGGTCGCCTGCATTTCCTCCAAAACCCAAATGACCGAACTCACAATTAACCAAAATTCAAGTGTTCGAAAAGTCAACTACCAGAACTCGCAATTGTCCGAACATCCAATTGCCCGAATTCGAATTTGTCCAAACTTCCAATTAACTGAACTAACATTTGTCTGAATTTTCAATTCCTCTAACTCGTATTTGTCCAAACGTCCAAGTAACTGAACTAGCATTTGTCCGAACTTCTAACTCCTCGATCTCACATTTGTCAAAAGTTTCAACTACCCTAACTCACAATTGTCGAAACGTTCATCTTCTTGATATCGCATTTATCTAAACCTTAAATCTCCCAAATTTGCATTTGTCAAAAACTCCAGCTACCCAAATTTGCACTTGTCCAAACTTTCAACTCTTCGAAATTGCATTTGTCCAAAATTTCAATACTCCAAACTCGCATTTTTTAAAACATTCATCTCCCTGAATTTGCATTTGCTCTAAAATTTAACTCCTCGAAATCACATTTGTCAGAAAAACTAAATTCTCGAATTCGCGTTTACCCAAACTGTGAAAACCCCGAACTCGCATTTGTTAGAACAACCAAATCCTCGAAATCTCTTTTGCCTGAACTGTCAATTACTTGAACTCGCATTTGTCCAAACTATTAAGTCCCAAAACTCGCATTTGGCCGAACTCTTAAGTACCCAAACTCGCATTTGTCAGACCCTCGAAATGTAGCCTCTCTAAAGAAGCCTTCTGATTGGCGGGTAACTTTTCTGGAAACATTACCAGCCATTCAGAAGGCTCCTTTAGAGAGACTACTTTCCGAGGGTCTGACAAATGTGAGTTCGGGGATTTGTGAAGTATGTGAGTTAAGGAATTTGTCAAATGATAGTTCGAAGAGTTGAATGTTTTGACAAATGCGAATTTGGTGATATAAAAGTTCGACCAAATGCGAGTTTAGATAGTTAAGAGTTCTGCCAAATGCGAGTTTGGGTACTTAAGAGTTCGGCCAAATGCGAGTTTTGGGACTTAATAGTTTGGACAAATGCGAGTTCAAGTAATTGACAGTTCAGGCAAAAGAGATTTCGAGGATTTGGTTGTTCTAACAAATGCGAGTTCGGGGTTTTCACAGTTTGGGTAAACGCGAATTCGAGAATTTAGTTTTTCTGACAAATGTGATTTCGAGGAGTTAAATTTTAGAGCAAATGCAAATTCAGGGAGATGAATGTTTTAAAAAATGCGAGTTTGGAGTATTGAAATTTTGGACAAATGCAATTTCGAAGAGTTGAAAGTTTGGACAAGTGCAAATTTGGGTAGCTGGAGTTTTTGACAAATGCAAATTTGGGAGATTTAAGGTTTAGATAAATGCGATATCAAGAAGATGAACGTTTCGACAATTGTGAGTTAGGGTAGTTGAAACTTTTGACAAATGTGAGATCGAGGAGTTAGAAGTTCGGACAAATACTAGTTCAGTTACTTGGACGTTTGGACAAATACGAGTTAGAGGAATTGAAAATTCAGACAAATGTTAGTTCAGTTAATTGGAAGTTTGGACAAATTCGAATTCGGGCAATTGGATGTTCGGACAATTGCGAGTTCTGGTAGTTGACTTTTCGAACACTTGAATTTTGGTTAATTGTGAGTTCGGTCATTTGGGTTTTGGAGGAAATGCAGGCGACCCGGGCGAGTTTGACTCTGGGATATGTTCCAGAGATATGGAAGGGTACGAAAGTGGTTTTCATATATACCTAAAGCAGGCAGAATTGGTTACACCTCACCGAAGGACTTTCGACCGATCAGCCTAACATCTTTCGTCTTAAAAACAGTGGATAAACTAGTGGATAGATATATCCGCTGTGAGATCCTGTCTAGACATCTGCTTCACAGAGATCAACACGCCTATAGAGCAGGACGCTCTATAGAAACAGCCTTAACTAGAGCTGTGCATCTAATTGATGTTCAGCTAGAAGTAAAGGGTTTTGCTATAGGGGTTTTTATGGATATCGAGGGGGCCTTTTATTACACCTCTAGAGATGTAATACGAAGGGCTATGGCGTCCATAAAATTCCAGAGACAATACTTGACTAGACCTGCCACATGTTAGGCAATAGGAACCTTATAACAAGTAAAGGTGATACCACCCTGCGGGGGGTCGTTAATTCCGGCTGTCCGTAGGGAGGAGTTATCTCTCCTCTGCTGTGGTGCCTGGTGATTGATGAGCTGCTTCAGTTACTCAGAGAAAATGGCTTCCATGTGATTGGGTACGCGGATGGCATCTTGTTGATTGTCCGTGGCCAGCACCTGGAGGAACTATTTGAAATAGTACAGCAGGCACTGAACCTTGTCGACAATTGGTGCCGACGGGTCAACCTGTCCGTCAATCCAAAGAAAACTGAGATTGTCGTCTTTACAGACGCTATAAGTGGAAAGCTAGACGCATGCTGAGGCTCTCAGGACAAGAACTTCAACTGTCAGCGCGAGCAAAGTATCTAGGAGTCATCCTGGATAGTAAACTGGCCTGGAATGAACACCTAGAAGATAAGTGCAAGAAATTCATGGCAGCCCTCTGGCAATGTAAAAGAGCCATCGGGCATAGCTGGAGTTTAAAACCGGATACACTAATGTGGATCTATAAGGCGATTCTGCTCCCTAGGCTAACTTATGCATCTGTGGTCTGGTGGAGCACTCTGGGATTAGGGGTAACGAGATGTCGGATCGACTAGCAAAGGCGGGTAGCAGGAGCCGCATTGTTGGCCCTGACCCGCCTGTAAATGTCTCTAATGCAGTGTTGGCTTTAGAATTCAAACAATGGCTACGCGCAGAACACCAAAAGGAGTGGAATGGATATGCTGGTGGCAGACAGGCTAAGTCACTTCTTGGTAACACTATTAACCTGAAACGGGCTGCAGACTTCTGTAAGCTCAGCAGGATAGATGCCAAAACCCTAACGCAAATATTAACTGGCCATGGGGATCTTCGCTATCACCGACACAAACTGGGCATCGTCAATGACCCATAGTGTCGGAAGTGTAAGGAAGGAGGATAAAATCTCTACTCATGTTCTCTGCCATTGCCCTTCCCCAACTAGAAAACGACTTCACCTCACAGGAAAACCTTTCTTTGAGGAGGCAGATATCGCTGCCAAGACTCCGGCTCGGGTTCTCTCCTTGTGGAGGGTGCTCTGGGCTAAGGATTAGATAGCTTGTTTTTGGGGGGCGTAAAGGGATTACCCAAGCGCTGTTGGTTGTACAACCATTCCCCTTCTCTTAATAATAACAGGTAGAGCGGTTTTCCTTTGTTTCTCATCGACTGGATGAGATCTTTCCATCGCACGGTATTGAACGCGTTGTATATATGTATGTCAATAACTACCAACGCGCAGAAACCCTTTTTCTTCCCTGGTCCTAATTTGATCTTTTCTTCTCCGCCTTGGTCCACCGCCTTCTGAACGGCGTCTACTGTGAACAGGCCCTTGCGTAAACCAAATTGGTTGTCAGATAGACTATTCTCACAAGTCAAGTGAGATTGCATTCTCTGCAGCACCATATCCTCTAGAAGTGTACCCATCGTATCTAACAGGAAAATAGGCCTGTAGGATGAGACTTTTATTTTGACGAAGAAAACAAAGCCTTTATAATACGCCAGATTTTATTAGCCAGACCCCATGGATCATTTTCGACATCTCGGATAAATTCCTCTGACCACCGGTATACGTTCCGTCTTCTTGGGGTTGTACTTTTAAGACGCAGCATTGACTCGTCACATGCGGTGACAATCATATTTTTCACCGTCCGCTCTTCTCCTTCAAGATTATTTGGCCTCTTTACTCATCCAAGCTCCTATATGAGGCAGGATTCTTCAAGGGACCAGCCGAAATTCTCTTTGTGCTAAGTGTCCAAGAGCTCCTCTGGTTCGCAACCATCAGGTTGTTCCTGGAGATCATGTTTCCAACCAAGATTCCTCTTTTTTCGAGCCTTGTCTCGACCTATTGTGGTGACTTGGAATTGAAGTAACCTGTAATGGGAGTATCCATTCAATACCCTTATTAAATGAGAATCCTGATTCTCTAAGGCTCGTTTCGGGGTGAAAAATCTGAGCCTCGAAGGCTGACAGTTGATCGTTGGGTGAGAAATAACAGCTATAGGGGAGAGTGGCTATCAATGTACCGGTTTTTTTTCAAGGTCATAGTACTTATTGAATTTCACCAATTTCAAGCACTTCTTTGCATCAATATAAAACTACAACACTTATCTAGGTAATGCACACATATTTTACACGATTTATTTTGATTAAATAATAAAATTTAGGATTTTTCTAAAGTAACAAGCTATTTTTATTTGCAACAACCTGGGTACACAATGAACCACCTCTATAAAAATACTAAAAATGTTCAACAATAATAATATTGCAATTTTCACTTTGTAAATAAACTTATTTTCTATCAAATACTACAAAAAATTGTTACTTAACACTTTTTAATTGATAATGTATAACATAAATATACCTTAAATTTAAGTTAACTAGCTAAAATGGCATTTTAGTTTTGCTATGTTGAGAAAAGTACTGATAACAATCGCTGTAACATGCTGTACGCATGCCTAGTTTTATAATCAAGCATACCACTCTGGAAATCGAAAATACACTGAAATTCCAGGTGGTTCATTGTTCCCCGGTACATTGAATCAACATGACATTTGCAACAAAAATGGTTTTTTATAACTTAATCCAATATTTCAAAATCTTTATCTCATTAGAATATTGTAGTTAAGGCCCAAAACAAAATAAATCGTAAGTACATTTATTTTTAAATGGCCTTATTTCAATTAAAAAACGTGTTTGTATTTTAGGTAAAATTTTTCTTCAGTACATCAAAAACAGTTTTTTCCAATTTTCTCTGTAAAGAGTAAATCCACACGTCTCAAATTTATGGACGTAGTGTGTTTACGCAAACTTCATTTATATTTAAAATTAGGAGAATTTTTATTTAATTGTTTCTGAGAAAATTGAAATGGTTCATTGAAAAAACTGGTACATTGGTGGCCACTCTCCCCTACATACGTATTTCTGCCATTTCCACCAACACGAATCCACTGCTCGTCTCCTGGATTGGATGATCCGAGCTTTTCGTCCAGCGCCTCGATGACGTCCTCTTGCGAAACTGTCTTGCAATGTCCCTGATCACGAGCACTCGTTTGTTCACGAGAGCTGTAACTGTTGCCTCGTCTTTTATGACAGTTGTTAAATTCGGGCATTAAAGATTTCTGTAAGCCCTTCAGAATTTCACTGTACGACTTTAGGTCCGTTGCTAAAATCTTAACTGCCTCGGTGATTCGGAGCTTTCGTGTGGGCGCCTTTTCTTTTTTATATACAATTTTTCTTTTTTTTTCTTTTCTCATTGAAACTTGTATAAAACTGTTTATGACTGGTTAGAACTGCTCTTAACTTGTTCAAAATTATGTAAAACAAGTTTCTATCTATTTAGAACTAGTTTAAAACTGATAAAAGCTAGTTCAAAAGTAGTTTGAACTGTTTCGGGTTTTTCTAAAACTGACTTAGAGTCGTATAAAACTGTTTAGGACTGGTTAGAAGGTTATATACGAGAAGGCTAAGAACTTTGGAATACCGGAACCACTTATTAAGGGGTTAGACAACTGTGAACCTTTCATGAAATCGAACAATTTCTTTTTAGCTAGAAAGGTGCCATAGGGTCTTAAAAATGAGAAACAATAAACATTAGAGAAAGAAAACACTTTTAAAAGCTAAAATTTTTAATCCGCGCGAAACCCTACTGTGCGCAGTGCATAAGAAACGTCTATGTTCTTATACTTTGAACGCGTTTTTCCCAAAACAACATTTTTCAAACTGGCCGGTAACTTTTCTCGGACAATTTTTGACCGATTTACTTATAAATTGGTATGCAGCTACATGATAACATTCTTCATGGAAGTACGTAGGGGTTTTTCTCTACTAAAAACAAAAAAAAGTTATTAACAATTTTCTATCGATTTTTTACCGAAAAACTTGAAATTTTGATTCAAATGCGTGCCATTTTCACAAAAACCGTTTTATTCAAAATCCCCTACGTACTTCTCTAGCTTTTGAGTTGCAAATTCATAAAAAATTTGGGTTTTGGTTCTAGATCAAAAATTGAAAAAGATTTTCTACCGACCGTAGACCTCTACTTAAAAAAATGAATTTTTTAAATCGACCATCTAGGCCGCCATTTTAATTTTTTCAACATAACAAAATATTTTTTTTATACTTCAATAGTACCTTATAATAATAAATCAACAGTATTTTAATTCATCTTATTTTACGCTTCCATAAATAAATCTTAAAATTAGGTCTAATTTACGTGTTTTACAGTGGTCTTACCCCTTAAATGGATCAGTAGTATGTTGCAGGGATGTTGCCTTGAATCAGAATACGGCGAAGGCAAAACTGAAAGGTTTTGTCTCTAAAGACAAAGACTAGGTCCGAAAGTACCCTACCCGAACATTGGCGGAAACAACCGAATGGGTCCGGAAGTACCCGAACACAGGCGAAAACATCCGAACGGATACGGAAACACCCGAATAAGTCCGGATGAACCCGAACATAGCCAGAATGACCCGAATGGGTCCGTAAGTATCCGAACAGGGTGGGAAACACCCGAACCGATAAGGAAATATCCGAACCGTACCGGAAATACCCGAACACAAGCGGAAACATCATAAATGTGGAAAACGACAGCCGGAAACTTTTTAATTTAATTTAAGAATTTTAATAAAAATAATAATACAAGAATAATACAAATAAAACATTAATATTAAATAAACAAAATTTTAAATGTTTTTTTTTTTTTAATAGCATTTCCGGTTGTGTGTATATGACAAGTTCCATGGTAAATTAAATAACACTGATTATAATAAGGTAATAATTATTATCTTCCATTTCTTATCATTTATGAATATCAAGAATTCAATAAAGTCCTTCAATAAGAGAATTATTATCAAGGGTGGAAAATCATCACCGATTACTGTTAAAAGTAAATAAAGACAGGGCGTTATTTACCTTTGTCCGTTACGCACCAGAATACAAGGGTGATAATGTTTTTCAACGAATTTTTCTAATTTAATAAATTTTTATTCGGTTTCAATTTAATAAAAAATCAATTTTCATTTTTCTATTCGGACCCTAAAGCGAATAAACTAAAACTAAATCTAACTATAAATTAATACAAAACAGTTATGTATTTTTAATATTTATTTTACAATTCTTAAGTAGAAGGACCTTTGTACAATTTTTTAGTAATATTTTCACATTTGTTTCATTGGTTCATGTTTAATTTAAAGTACATATATCACTTGCATAATTAATTATATTGAAAATAATACTAATCATAGTAAGGAATACTTAACCTTTTACAAAAAAGAATATAAAAAATCAAAAATTTATCAAAAACGCTAACTATTGCACTGCAAAACATTGTTTCAAAAACGTATAACGTAGCTAAATAATCAATTAAACATTAATAATATTAATTATTAATATCGACAAAGTTTCAATTAAGAAAAGTTTAGTATAAAAAATGTCTTCAAACCAATCGAAATACTTTCCACACTTTTAAACATTTCAATATTAAATAAAACTCCAAATCGAAAGAAAAAGAAAAACATAACATAGTAATTAATTTGAAGAAACAATTCAGATAAAAAGATATTAAACATTTGCAAAAAGTCAAAACATTTTCTAATTGGTTATTAAAATTATACCAAACTTTTTAATTTTGAAGAAATTAAGAATAAATTAACAAAATTAATATAAAAATATAGTTTTAATAATTTAAATAATTGAGAGATTAATTTATAAAAAAATAAAAAAACGCTTGTCCTTAATGTTAACATTCTTTTACGAGCACCAAGATAAAAATTATAATTAGTAAAGTTACTGGTAACTGGCAGTAGGTATTCACAATTCAGAGGTAAATGCATAAAAAAAAGATTAATAATAATAGTAATAACTGATTTAAGTGAATATTAATTACTTTGCCTGACTAGTATTTTCCTATTAAATAAAAAATTTTAAATTAAGTTTGTTGAGTTACATGTTGTACTCGTCGAGGCAAGCCGACGTAAATTACTTGTCTCTGTTCTTCCGGATGAATAAGTTCATCAGTATTTTTCCAACGCCATTTTTTCTCATTTTCCTTTACTCTTCGGCGATCAATGTAACTTATAACACAACTTGAAGGAATCCAAATCAAAGCTGTGCTGATGATCACTGCTCCAACAATATTATCTTTTAAAAATCGTATTACTTTATTTATATTGATGTCCTCAATAATGTCCCAGAATCTCTCTACAACGTCTTGAATTGTTTTTTCACAAACACCCTGAAAGAGCAAAAAATAAAAGTATTATTATTATTTCAAGACGAGAAACAAAAAAAGAAACAAGTTTTTAAACAAAAACGTTTACAAATATAGGGAAATTAAGTTCAAATTTTACACTTGATTTTAATGTACATAGGGGAGAGTAGCTTGCAGTGGAGCCGTTTTTTTAATTCATCAAATATTTCAGAAAAATTTAAACAATAGTAAATATTTTATTCTCAAAAACAGGAATATCAATATCTACTATTAAATGAAGTATTGCATTTTTATAAAAACATTTTTATAATATAATAGAAACTAATAATCACCATTAAAAATTGTTCCATAATTATAGTAAAAAATGTTAAAGGGTTATAGACAATAATATACTTTTGACGAAATCATTTCATTTAAATAAAAAAAATTAAAAATAAGGAACATTCTATGATAAAGACACATTCAGTGGTCTACAGAAAATGATAATGAGCTTGCAATAAATCTCGGCTCCTAACTAAAATAAAATAAGTAAACAACCGTAAAATTCAATAATCAAAGTGATTAAATTATATATTCTTGTTTGGAGTTAACTGACTGTTTATTTTAAATAAACAGAAAAAAAATATACGCAATGAACACATTTTTTTTACAATTTGGCTTTTTACTCTAATAAAAAAAAAGTAAAGTAAATTGTAATTTGTAAATTTATTAATTAATATTGTTAGCTTCAACTTTGCTTTTTTTTAGATTTTTTTTGTTTGTTTTTTTGGCTTTTTCACATTTTTTATTTGACTCAAATAATTTAATTTTAATAATAATTTTAATTTGCTCAAATACTTATTCTGAACGACATCAAGTCACTCTCCCGTACATTAAATATTTATAAAATTACTGTACCTTATTACAGAATCCTTGAATGCAAGGTGTTCCGTCAGGCAAAATATCCTGTGGATCAATCGGAAAACAAGTTTCGTTTAAACTCATTCTGCAGCACCTTTTGCAAGCTTCTGAAACTGAAAAACAAAAAAAAACAAAAAATTAATTTTTTTTATGATTAATTGTTAATGGTTTCTTAAACTCTTATTATTGATGTTTTGGATGATTCTTTAAATAAATTTAAGATAACAATTGAAAATTGAATAAATTGTAGGAAATAATTGAAAATTGAGGAAAATAAATAGTGATTGAAAGAAACAGTTGAAAAATTACGAGAATAATTAAAAAATTGAAGATATAGGAATAATTGTTGAAAATAATTGCATATTTAAGACTGGATTGAAAACCGAAAAAATATTAAAATTAAGAAAAATAATTGAAAATTGAGGAAAGCAATTAAATATTAAATTAAATATAGGTACTTAAAAATTGAAAAAAGTAATTGAAAAAAGCGGAGAATTAATGAATAATGAAAATAAAAATTGAAGATTGGAATTAAAAATTAAAGAAAATAATTAACCAATTGTATTTAAAATTAAAGAAACTTAATGATAATCCAAACAAAGTTATAATTTTTTAATATTATAGAAAATAATTGGAAATTGAAAAGTGGAATTGAAAATGGAAGAAAATAACTGAGAATTGAAGAGAATAGTTCTAGAATTTAATAATTGAATTGAAATTGTAAATAAATTTTTATGAGTGAAAAAAATAATTTAAAAAATCTGGAATTATTGAATATTGAGGAATTAATTGAAAATCGATAAGAAACCGCTGCCAAGTTGTATTGGGTATAAAAAAAAATCAAATCGATAATTGAGGGTAAAACAATACTTCCTCTATGAGGAAGCCACAATTTATTTATTTATGTATTTCTTCATTTCTTTAATAATTGAAAATTAAAGTAAATATTTGAGAATTAAAGAAAATAATTAAAAATTGAAGACATCAATCGGAAATTAAAGAATTAAATGGAAATATCAAGAAAATAATTGATAATTAAAAGAAAATAATAAAAAATTAAAGAAATAAATTGAAGAATTAATAATTAAATGGAAATTTTAAGAAAAAAGTTGATAATAATTGAAAGAAAAATTACAAAATGAATAAAATAATTAGGTAAATATTAAAGAAAATAATTGAGATATGAGGAAAATAATTGACAATCGAAAGAAAAATTCGAAATCTGTCATGAATAATCGACAAAAGAACAAAATAATTAAAAAAATTAAAGAGTAGTTTATAAAATTTACAGAGAATAATTGTATACTGAAAACTGTTGAAAATTATAGAAAAAATTATATATAATAATTTACATTTTTCTTAAAAAAATGTTCTCATTTTTTAAATTTATAGCAGTTTTAATTTCTTCAAATTTCAGTTAATTTAAACTTGCATTAATTGAAAATCCAATTAATCCACGTTTCAAATATACCAAATTTGAAGCGATTTAAAAATTTCTTTATTTTTTAATAATTCCTTTCTATTATGATTTCAATTAGTACTTAAACTACAATTTTTTACTATTTTTATCATTTTTCAATTATTTTCTGCAATTTTTAATTATTTTTAAATTGTTTCCCTAAAGCTTAAATTTATCTTCTTTAAATTTCAATAACTTTCTCAATTTTAATTATTTTTCTCTTGACATTAAATCAATTTAATTATTAATTTTTTTAATTTACCATTATTTTTGTCATTTGGCAATTATTATTTTTAATTTTCAATCAATTTCATAATTTCTTAATTAATTTACTGAATTTTCAAATATATATTTCCATTCTCAATTATTTTATTCAATTTTGAACTCTTTTTATTATTTCGCAAATTATTTTCCCAATCTTTTAATAGGTACTTTCATTATTTTCCAATTAATTTCCTAAATTTTCAGTTAATTTTTCAAATTTAGATTATTGTCATCAATTTTCTATGTCTTAAACAACTTTTCAATTATTTTCTTTTGCTTAAAAGTAAATTCTGTAATTTTTCTATTATTTTATTCAATTTCTAATTATTTTCATTATTTTGGCATAATTCTCAAAGATTTCCATTTATTTAATCAATTTCTGATTATTTCTGCGATTTTTGAATTATTCTCTTTAATTAACATTTTTTAAGATTTTGTAATTTTGCAATTATTTTTTTTTCAAGTCTCAGGGATCACAGTGGTTACTTCGTTCAATTTTAGGTGAAAAAGGGGATTTCGATTTTCAAAAAAGGGGATTTTCTTTAATAAAAGGGGGATTTTGAAAATTAAGAAAAAAGGGTTATATTAATAATTCAAGTTTTCTTTTACAAAATTTTATTGTTTCTTTTTTTCAAAACAGTTTTATTAATTAATTTAGTCTTTTTTTGTTCAATTTGTTTATGAAAATTTCAAAAGAAAGAGCACTTTTGGAAATACAAAAATTTATCTTTTACTAGGTTGTCTTTTCAATGACGAGAAGATGGTTGTTGCAATTAAATATTTTTAAAAATAATTTTTAACTTCAAATGGTTTTTTAAATTATCTATTTAATAATTAGATTTTAAACAGGAAACATAAAAATTTATGATGTAAAATGTTCTGATATAATATTAAAGAAATTAAAATAAAAATATTTCAGCGAAATATGACAAAATCAATTTAAATTATTTTTATTAATCTCTTTTATTGTGTTTTTATATTTTCTAATTCAAAACAATTAATTTGTGTTTAAAATAAGTAAATATATTTCATAAACAATTTTTTTTCATCCAATAAAATAAATTTGATGTATTTCAGCAAGAATACATGGTTTTATTTTATGATGCAAAAGTAGTAATATTTGTTTAAAACAAGTAAAAAATATTTAATAAAAAATTTTTTTATCCAATAAATTAATTTACTTTAATTAATTAAGAATACATGGTAATAAGAAAATTGTATAACTTTTTAAAATAATTTTATTTTAATTATGTTTTTTTTCATGTTTCCTGTTTAAAATCTAAATAAATTCAATAAATAATAATAAAAAACCATTTTAAGTCAAAAATTATTTTTAAACATTTAAATTCAATAACTAATTTCTCATCATTGTACAGACACCCTAAAAAAGGATAAATTTTTGCATTTCCGAAAGTGGAAAATACAAACTTTTTGAAAAAAGAAGGTCAAAGAAGAGAAAAATCTTGATTTTAGGTGTTTTAGGTGATAAAATCTTGATTTTAGGTGATTTTTCTAAAAAAAGGGGAAAATAAGGGGAAAAGGGGAAAAAAAGGGGATTAGGTGAAAAAGGGAAGAAACTATGATCCCTGAAATCTGTATTTTATGATTTTTTGAATTATAACTCTCAAATTTTATTTACTGTTTTCAATTTTTCATATTCAAATTATTTTCATCATATTTCAATTTTTTTTAATCTTAAATTATTTTTAGCATATTTCAATTATTTTGTTCAATGTTGAATTAATTTGACCATTTTTCAATTATTTTCCTCGATTGTTAATTATTATTATTCTTATTATCTAAAATTATTTTTTAAGATTTTTAAGCATTTTTCTAAAATTTTAATTATTTTCTCCAATTTTTAATTATTTTAATTTGTTTTCAATTAATTTCTAAGATCTTCATGTATTTTTCGCAAATTCCAATGAATTTAAAAATTCTGCAATTTTTTCAATTGTATCACTCAAACGTCATTTATTTTTTTAAAACTTATCATGTTTGTATCATATTTCAATTATTTTCTTCAAGTTTCAAATATTAAAATTATTTTTCAATTATTTTCCAAAATTTATTTCCTTAAATTATCAATTTTTTTCATTTGTTTTATAATTTTCAAAATTTTAAACTATTTATCTGACATTTCAATTATTTCATTCAATTTTCAATTGTCAATATTATTTTTTATATTATTTTCTTCGATTTTGAATTACTTTCGTTCTTTTTCATAATTTCCAGAAAGTTTTTAATTACTTCTCTTTATTAAAAAATTTTTCTCTACTTTTTAATTATTATTTTCTTTTTTTCAATAAACTTCTAGTAGTTTTAAGTATTTTTCTGTAATTTTCTCTAACTTTTAAATCATTTATCTCAATTTTAAATTATGTTTTCTAATTTTTCATTATTCAATTTTTTTTTCAATTTATTTGTAAGATTTTCAACTATTTTTCTCAATCTTAAATTATTTTCTTTATTTTGAAAACATTTCTATGATTTTTTAAATTACTTTTCCCAATTTTTAATTGATTTCATTTTTTTCAATTAATTTGCAAAATTTGCAATTATTTTGTTTATTTTCAATTATTTTAGCAATTTTTTTCAATTCTAAAATTTTATAAATTTTGTTCTAAATAAATAATTTATTTTATTTATTTATTTATATAAATTTAATTTTAAATATTATATTTAAAATATTTATAATTATTGATTACAGAAGGTGTAGCCTGTAGCATATATGGAAAAAAATTGATTTTCGATCAAATTTCTCAAAATTTTTAGATCCACGAAGAAATTCCCGGTTTAGTAACAAATTTCTCGGTCAATTTTTTAATTTAAAAATTTATATTTTTATTATATTTATTTTTATTAAATTTTTTTTATTTAATAAAAAAATATATAAAATATATATAAATAAAATAAAATAAAAATAAAATAAAATAAAATATATATAAATTATAAATTTTTATTAAATTATTATATTTAAAAATTCTTACTGGTATCACACATGCAGCTTTGTAGACCCTGAGTTTCGCAATACGGCACACATTTTCCAAGTCGACATTGGCCTCTTTCGAGACATCCGGTTCCGTCCTTCATTGGAGGAGATCTCGGACATTCGCTGATGGCTCCTGTACAACGAGATTCTTGCTCGCACGTCGCGTACTGAGCTTCTCTACATTTAGTTCCCTGTTGCATGAAAATGCAATTCTGACAGCAGGGAGAATTTTTATCACTGCAAACTGCCCCTTGATTGCGACGCAGCTTACAATTTTTATCACAACATGCGTCATTGTCCTCTGTTCCCAATAGTCCAGCGTCACACTCCTCATCTCCCTCGACTCGCAAATTTCCGCAGAATGATTCTTCGGGTTCTGAGAAACATCTGCCAGATTTTGCTTGAAGTACTTTTCTAATTGATCGCAGGCTACACGGCGAAAAACGCTGCAATTTCATATACAAAAAGTTAACAACAAAATAAAACAATATAAAATTAAAGAGTTTCTTAATTAGCGTAATTATTGTAACGCAAAAGTTGACAATTTATATTATTTCGAGTAAATTTAAAATTTAATTTAATTTAAAATTTATAAACAAATAATCAAAATAATATAAAGTTATAGGGAAAATTATTACAAATTAAAAAAAAAAAAAATTGTAAATTGACAAAAACTTGATTGAAATTTGAGAAAAAAAAATTGAAAAATGATAAACACAATAACTTATATTTGATATACTAAATGAAAATTTAGGAAGATAATTGAAAAATAATTAATATTTACAATTAAAAGATGGAGAAAATAATTGCAAAAAGATAAAAGAAAATGAAAATTGAGATAAATAAAAAAAAGGGAATGAAGTTTGAGAATAATTAAAAATTAAAGAAATTGATTTGAAATTATAACAATAAAAATTGAAAATGGAAGAAAATTATTAAAATTCGAGAAAAATATTTGAAAATCTAAGAAACTAATTGATGAATAATGGAAATAATAAAAAATCCGCAAAAATATAGGAAAATAATAAAAATAATTAAAAATTGAAGAAAATAATTTTAGTTTGTTAAAAAATAATTGAAAAAATTACAACATATATTTGTAATAAAAGAAAATAATTGCAGAATTGTGAAAATAATTGTAAATTGATAAATAAACTACAATTTGAGATAAATAATAAAAAAAAATTTGAAAAATAATTGAAAAAGACAAAAAGTAATTGAAAAATAATAGAAATAATTGAAAATTTAGAATTGTAATTGAGAAATAGTAAAAATGATTAAAAATTGAAGAAATTGATTGCAAATGATAACAACAATAATTGAAAATTGAAGAAAATTACTAAAATTTGAGAAAAATATTTTAAAATGCAGGAAATTAATTAAAGAATATTGATACGAGTTAAAAATTCGAGAAAATATTTGCAAAGTAATAAAAATAATAAAATTTAAAGAAAATCATTTTTATTCGTGAAAAATAATTTAAAAAATTACAACATATATTTGTAGTAAAAGAAAATTTTTGCAAAATAATAAAAATAATATTGAATTGAAAAAATAGCTTGAATTTGAAATAAATAATAAAAAAATTATAGAATTTATTAAAAAATAATTGAAAACGACAAACACTAATTGAAAAATGATAGAAATAATTTAAAATTGAAGAATTTAATAAAAATTCGTAAAAAATTAATGGTAAAAATTACAGAATAGATTTGAGATTAAAAAGACTACTTAAAAAGGGATAAAAATAATTGAAAATTAAATTTAATTATAGAAATTGAAGAAAAAAAATTGAGAAAATTACAGAGTTTATTTGATATGAAAAAAGTGATTGAAAATCGAAGAACATCATTTAAATGCTTGAAAAATACAACTAAAATATGAAAACGTTAAATTAAAATTGAATAAAAATTTATGGAGGATAAAACAAGTTTTTTAATATTGAAAATTATTCAGAAAATGATTATGGAAAACGATGAAAATAATGAAACTGATAATTCAATTAACAAATTTGATAACTTATGTCTTTCTATTATTTGACTTTACAAAGTGACATTGATAATTCGATATTGAAGAAATTAATTGTAATTTGAAGAAAAAAATTACAATTTAAAAACCAAAAATCATATTTTGTAAGAATAATTGAAAAATGACGAAAGAAATTGAAAGTTAATCAATAAATAATTAAACTAATTTGATATTGAAAGAAATAATTTATACTGAAAAAGTTTTATTCGAAAAAATTAAAGATAATAATTTAAACATGTCGAAATTGTGAATTTAAAATTCAGGGGAAAAATTCAAAAATAATTGGAATCATTAAAGAAAATTTTTGAAAAATAGTTTAAATTTGTAAATATTAATTGCAATTTTAGAAAAATAATTTTAAAAAATACAGAATATTGGTGAAGTAAAAGAAAGTACCCTATTACAAAATGATTTCAAGAATTTCAAATTTAGAAAAATAATTACAACATTATAAAAATAATCGAAAATTTATTGAAGAAAATAATGGAAATAAATAATTGAAATTTTCGGAATTAATCAACAAATATTTAAAATAATATAAAAATTGGGACAATAATTGCAAATGAAAAAAACAATTGAAGAATTGCAAGAAGATAAAAGAAAATTAAAATTGAAAATAATAATTGAAACGTGAGATATGTAATTAAAAATTAAGAATTTAATTAAAGAAATGAATTTTGAGAATAGTTAAAAATTGAAGAAATTGATTTAAAATAATAACAATAATAATTGAAAATTGAAGAAAATTATTAAAATTTAAGAAAAATATTTAAAAATCTAGAAAATTAATCGAAGAATAATGAAAATAATAAAAAATCCGAGAAAATATATGCAAAATAGTAAAAATAATTAAAAATTAAAGAAAATAATTTTACTTTGCTAAAAATAATTGAAAAAATTACAACATATATTTGTAATAAAAGAAAATAATTGCAGAATGGTGAAAATAATTGTAAATTGATAAATAAACTACAATTTGAGATAAATAATAAAAAAAAATTAGAAAAATAATTGAAAAAGACAAAAAGTAATTGAAAAATGATAGAAACAATTGAAAATTGAAGAAAGTAATGGAAAGTTGAGATAAATAATTGAAATTTTTTGAATTAATGAAATAATATTCAAAATAATATAAAATTTGTGAAAATCATTGCAAATTAAAAAAATTAATAATAATTAAAAATTGACGAAAGCTTTTTAATATGAGAAAAATAATTGAAAAATCATTAAAACATTAAAAAGTGGATACATTAATTTATATTTGAGATAAAAAATGGAAATTTAGGATATTAATTAAAAAATAATTAATATGTCTATAATTAAAAGGTGGACAAAATAATTGAAAATAGATCAAAGAAAATTAAAATTGGAAATAATAATTGAAACATGAGATAATTAATTGAAAATCTAGAAATTTAATTAAAGGTATTAATTTTGAGAATAATTAAAAATTGCAGAAATTGATTTGAAATGATAACAACAATAATTAAAAATTGAAGAAAATTACCAAAAATTTGAGAAAAATATTTTAAAATCTAGGAAATTAATTGAAGAATATTGAAAATAATTAAAAATTCGAAAAAATATTTGCAAAGTAATAAGAATAATAAAATTTAAAGAAAATAATTTTTATTTGTGAAAAATAATTGAAAAAATTACAACATATATATTTGAATAAAAAAAAATAATTGCAGAATGGTGAAAATAATTGTAAATTGATAAATAAACTAGAATTTGAGATAAATAATTAAAATATTAGAAAAGTAATAAAAAAATATTTGAAAAAGACAAAAAGTAATTGATAATTAATTGAAAAATAAATTTAATAAAAATATAATTCATAGAAATAATTGTTAATTGAAGGAAATAATAAAAATTTATAAAGAAATAATTGAAAGAATTGCAGAATATATTTAAGATAACAAGACTACAATTACAATTATATATTATAATTCTTCGAACTTCAATTAATTTGAAATTTCATTGATTAAAAATTTAATTAATCCACACTTTGAAAATAATAAATTAAAATTTATTAAAAATTTTCTTGAATTTTTAACAATTCTTTTCTATTATGATTTCAATTATTCGCTACAATTTTCATCTATTTTTATAATTTTCCAAAAATTTCTTAAATTTCTAATTATTTTCATTATTGTTCAATTTTTCTTCTACATTTTAAATTAAATTTCTACAAATTTCAATTATTTTCTTTAATTTTTTCCAATAAAAGTTTTTTATCCTTTAATTATTTCCTTCAATATCAAATTAGTTTAATTATTTATTAATTAATTAATTTTCAATTTCTTTCGTACATTTTCAATTATTTTTGCAAAATATGATTTTTGTTTTTCAAATTTTAATCTTTTTCTTCGAATTGTAAATTCATTTATCCACATTCTTATTAAGAAATTTATTTTTTGTCTCTAATTTTGCCATATGGAATTTTACAGGGCGACTTTTTCGCTCTATGGAATTGGCAGACGTATCATATACAAGTCGCCGCCCCCCGTTTTTATCTTTTCAATTCAGGTACTAAAATCAATTTATTCTAATACAAAATGGATTGCATTTTTATATAAAATATAACAGGCAGTAAATTCGAAATGAAAAAAATTTAAAAGTACCTTGTTATTTACGTCATAACCACTGACACTGTAAGTATACATTAAGTACGAGCCTCCTTGACTAGCACTTGGACTGCATTCCTGTTGAAAAACAAAAATGTATAATATCATTTTTTAAATGACTGCAACTCAGTGCTTTTAACAAATTCAAGACTAAATTATTACTGTGATGTCAGGATCGTGTTCAGAGCCCCAATTATGTCCAAATTCGTGAGCAGTCACTAAATCCGCTTCTCGAGTTATAACTCTTTGACCATAATGATTTCTACTCGAGCTCAAACCAGAATTCAGATACAAAGTGTAGCCATTTTTGAAATATTCTGCAATCAGAAATGTAATTTAGTTTCAATTTTTGATTTCTTGCTCAAAATTTTGGTACATAAAAATTTTAAGTATTTCATTCAAATTAGATTCACAAATTTTCCCTTCTGTATTGTAAAGTTTGTTACATGTTTTAATTTTCATGTTTTCTGTTACAATATAAAAGAATTCTATATTAAAATTTATAACTCATTACAAAATCTAGAACTAACTTACCAGGTGTACAGATGCCACCAACAGAATTCCTGCGCGGAGACCCAACATAAGCTAATCCTAAAATTCCACCCTCAAATTTCAAATCTGTGAATAAATGAGCCAAACAAAAATCCTTGTGACTGTATTCTCGGCTAAAAACCTAAAAATATATTTCTTTCTTTATCAACTGTAGCCTAAATCTTAATTTTTATTTTAGCTATTCAGTTATTTTGCAAATTAAAAAAAAATATTTTTCACAGGCTGTCTGGCGAATAATGATTTTTAAATTCCCAAATATCCCGGATGGCAAAATACAATTTTCTTGGATTTGGTCCTATATAATGAATAATAATAACTGTAATAATTAAATATTAAAAGTGATTTAAGCGAAATATTAAGAATAGTTTCAAAAATAACTACAAAAACAAAACAGAAAAAAGTATTGAAAAAATTTAAAATATCATAAATTCTATGAAAAAAAGAAAAAAAATCAAGAAATTGGAAAAAAATCTTTAAAAATCTGTCAAATTATGAAGAAATGATAAAATTACAAAAAATATTATTGTGAACGCAAATATAGGAAAGTCGATGATAATTTACTTTAAAATAGGAAAATTAAAAACAAAAAGAAAATGTAAATTTGCCTAAAATTAAGACCGCCAGTCACCCAAAATTATTAATTCGTTTTCTGACAATTAAAAAATGTTAAACAAAAATTATATATGTAGGATATAGTTGAAAAATGACAAAAAAGAGTATTTAAGAATAATTTAAGAAACTAATTGCAATTTGAAGAGAATAATTCAAGAATGGCAAAATAAATTTAAACATGAAGAAAGTAATTAAAGTTTAAAAAAATAACTGAAACTTGTAGAAAATAATTGAAAAAAGTGAAAAAAAAAATTCATGAGAATAATAAAAATAATGAAGAAAATGATTAAAAATTGAAGAAAATAATTTAAATATGGTGTAAAAAATTTAATAATTCTCGGCAACAACAAAAAAGTGATATTATTCAGAAAATAATGGAAAAATAACAAAAATACTGGAATAATGACAAAAGTAATTGAAAATTGAAGACAATAATTGAAAATTGAAAAAATTTATTTAGAAATGATGAGAATAATTGGAAAAAAAAAATTCAAAATTGATGAAAACAATCGAGAATTAAGAAAAATAATTAAAATTTTATGAAACTAATTAAATTTAAAATTAATAAATGAAGATTAAGTAAATCAAACTGAAAATAATTTTAAAAATTAAAATTTGAAGATAGTAATTTAAAATGCAGAAAATATTTGAAATTTAAAGAAAACAATCGAGATTTGAGACGAATAATTTTAAAAAATTACAGAATATATATAAAATTAAAGGAAATAATTGAAAATTTAGGAAATTATTTACAAAATACCAAAAGTAATTGTAAATTTTAAAAAAATAATTAAAAAATTCTAAAATTCATTAAAAATGTTTTTAATCGTTTGAAATAACTGATTAAAGGTTTAGTAAATCAGTTAAAAAATAAAATTTTAAAATTATAATTGGGAGAAAAAAATTGCAAAATTAAAAAAATCAATTTAAAATTCAAGATGATAATTTAAAATTTAGAAAATATTTGAAAAGTGAAGTAAACAATCTAGAATTAAGAAGAATAATTGAAAAATACTTAATAAAATACTTAAAGTAAATTTGAAAAAAATAATTGAAAAATTCTAAAATTTGTTATAAAATTTTTTAATTAATTGAAATTTGAAATAAATAATTAAAGGTTTAGTAAATCAGTTAAAAAAAAATTGAAAAATTGATAATTTGGAGAAAAAAAAGTGTAAAATTAAAGAAATCAATTTAAAAATTATGGAAATATTTGAAAAATAATACAAAAGACTGAAATTTGAGATAAATAAATAAAAAAAGTAGAAAGTGTATGAAAAAATAGTTTTTAAAACTAAGAATTGGAGAAAATATTTTCAAAGTTATAGAAATAACTGAAAGTTTAAGAAAATAAATAAAATTTATGAAAAATAAGTGATAAAATTACAAAACATTTTTGGAATTGTATAAAATAACTAAAAACTGATAAACACAATGAAAAAATTCATGAAAATAATTAGAATGTAAAAAAAATAATTTAAAGTTTTGGAAATTAATTGAAAAATAATGAAAATATTTAAGAAGTAGAAAAAAATAATTTAAATTCAATAAAATTAATTAAATTTGATGAAAATAATTGACAGTTTATGAAATTAGTCAAATAATAATAGATTTTTAATAATTTAAAAATGATAAAAATAATTGAAGATTGAAAATATCTAGATACCTTGACTTGAAATATACTTTCGTGAAAAATAGGTAATTTTAGGGTAAAATTTTCTAAATAGGGGAAAAAAGGGACGGCCCGTGAAGCCTGCACTGAAGAAAATAATTGATATTAAAACAAATTAAATTAAAAATCGTAAAAATACGATAATTCAAGTAATTAGACAGCCAATCAAGTTTTCAACAACAATGAAAGCGAAATATTCGATACATTTCGTTGCATCACTTTTTTTAAATTAAGAAAGATCACGTTTTCTTAAATAGGATAGGATTGAAAAATACAAGATTAAAATTGAAATTTTCGGGATTGATCTATGATTTTCCGGATCTTTTTACAAATTCCCGGCAATTTTCCAGATCGCTAGACATTCTGTTATCAAAAATGAAGAATTATTTTTTTAAAATTCACCTCCAGAAGAGTGCGAACATCCCATTTTTCCTTGACCATATTGTAATGTGTTTCTCCTCCTCGAACTCGAGTTGGCTCACTGTGAACAACTATTTTTTTAATAACAAATCCCATCCCTTTGAATCCATCTTGCTCTTGTCGATCTTGCCAAAGAGTATCGTTATAAATTTTATGCACCCTGTCGATTAAACTTATCTGAAAGAAAAAAAAAAACAGAATCGAATTTAATACATTGAATTAAATTGACAAGAACTTGTTTTGATAATATGCGAACCAAATAATTAATCGTTGTTTTGGTACTGCTAGCTCCCATTTCTTGATAAAATCTGTAATCAGCTACCAACAAAAGTGGACATCGTGTCTTTGTTGGCGTATATTCATAGGTTTCAGTCTGCCTTTTTCTTCTGGTGCGATTATTTTTTTCTTCCTCCAATATCATGTCAATTTCAAACTCTTCTTCTGGTATATCTGCAGAGAGTTCAGAATTAAAAAATTACAAATCACGAGTTTTATTGTCTGCATGTAAAATAAATTAAAATTAATAATGAAATTTACTAGAAAAGAGATAATTAAACAACAAAATAATTAAATTTCAAGGAAAAAAAAATTGGAAAAATTCAGGATATGAATATTAAAACTTAAGGAAGAAGTGGAAAAAATTGAAGACAATAATTTAAAATTAAAAAAAAAAAGTTAAACAATAATGCAAGTAATTACAAAATGATTTCAAGAATTTTAAAATGTAAAATTAAATTGTAAAATAGGTGAAGTAGTTAAAAAATGATAAAAATAATTTTAAAAATTACAGAATATATGTGAGATAAAAGAAAGTAATTACAAAGTGATTTTAAAAATTTTAATTTAACGAGAAGAATTAAAACATTTTAGAAATAATTAAAATTTGATATAATTAATTGAAATTTGTGGAATTAATTAACAAATAATCAAAATAATATAAAATTTGTGAAAATCATTGAAAAATAAAAAAAAAAAACACTAAAAATTGAAGAATGTAATTCAGATTTGAGAAAAATAATTGGAAATATGCAGGATATAAATATTAAAACTTAAGGGCATGTGATGGAGAATGTCGTCACGAGTATAGGCAAAATTTGTCCGTAAACTTTCTCTTAAAATAATAAATATTTTGACACCAAACTTTGAAGAATTACTTAAAATATCATTAAGAAACTCTCTTAGACCCAAGTTTGTCTAAATTTTGTCTTAAAACTAATTTTTTTGATTTTCCGAAAATCAGGTAATTTTTTAAAAAGTTAACTATAAGGGAAAAATTAGACAAACTTGGGTCTGAGAGACCTTCTTAATGATATTTTAAGTAATTCTACAAAGTTTGGTGTCAAAATATTTATTATTTTAAGAGAAAGTTTACGGACAAATTTTGCCTATACTCGTGACGTCATTCTCCATCACATGCCCTTAAGGAAAAACTAAAAAAAATTGAAGAAAAAAAATTTAAAAAAAAATTTGAACAATAACGCAAGTAATTGAAAATTAAGAAAGAAAATTGTTAAAATATAGTTGAGGCTGAAAAATTGTTGAAATATAAAGAAAATAATTAAAAATTAACAAAATAAATAGATTTGGAAGCGAGAAGTATTAAAAAAAACTCATTGCTTTAAAATTTATTAATTAGGTCACAAAAACCATCACATTCGATTATTAAATAAACAGAAAATTAAAAAACTTGAGAGTAACTAGAAATGAAGAAAGCCAGTGAAAAAATTGAAAATTACAATTGACATTTCAAAAACAAAAAACAAACAAAGTAATTGAAAAAAAAATATTGAAAAATACTATTCAATTTAATTACAAATTAAAGAAAATAATTGAAAAACTGCACAAAATAACTGAGAATTAAAGAAAATAATTAAAATTTGGGAGAAAATTTAAACAAAAAAATAGAATAAAATAATTGAAAAAATTGTAGAATATAATTAAAATTTTCTGAATGTCAATTCAAATTTCGGACCTTAATAATTAAAAAGTAATTATAATAATTAATAATTAAAGGAAATAATTGAAAATTGATGAAAATAATTAAAATTTGAGGAAAATAATTAAAATAATCAAAAAACAAATTTTTTTTTTAATTAATAAAAGTTTAGGAAATTAATTGAAAAATTATGAAAATAATTGAAAAAATTAAGGAATATATTTAAAACAGAAGGAAATAATTAAAAGTCGAAGAGCAAAAAATTAAGGAATATATTTAAAACAAAAGAAAATAATTAAAAGTCGAAGAGCACCATTAATTAAAAAATTACGAAGCTAAATAAAAAATATTAGTATTGTAGAAATTATTTTTAAATTTTAAAATTCTATAATTTTTCAATCTCTAAAACCTTAAATTTACCTTCTTCAAATTTCAATTATTGTGTTTAGTTTTTTTAATCATACTTTTTCAATTTTAATTATTTTCCATTAAATCAATTTAATAATTTATTCCTAAATTTTATATTATTCATCTCAAATTTAAATTACTTTTTTAAATTTACCATAGTTTTTGTCATTTTCCAATTATTATTTTTAATGTTTAATCATTTTCATAATTTCTTAATTAATTTCCTGAATTCTCAATTATTTTGTTTAATTTTCATTTCTTCTTATTATTTTGCAATTATTTTCTCGATCCTTTAATATTTTCATTATTTTTCAATTAATTTCCTAAATTTTCAGCTGTTATCACAAATTTTAAATTATTGTCATCAATTTTCCATGTTTTAAACGATTTTTCAATTATTCTCTTTTGCTTAAAAATAAATTCTGCAATTTTTCTTTTATTTTCTTCAATTTCTAATTATTTTCATTATTTTAGCATCAATTTCAAAGTTTTATTTATTTGCCTGAAATTTTAATTATTTTCATCAATTTTCGATTATTTCTGCAATTTTTTAATTATTGACTTTAATTAAAATTTTTTAAGTCATTTTGTAACTATTTTCTTTTTTTTTTATATATTCATTCTATGATTTTTTAAATTACTTTTCTCAAATTTTATTTACTGTTTTCAATTTTTCATATTTAAAATATTTTGATCATATTTTAATTTATTTTCTTAATCTTAAACTACTTTAAGCATATTTCAATTTTGAATTATTTTATTATTTTTCAATTATTTTCCTAAATATTGTTAATTATTATTCCCATTTTCTAAAATTATTTTATAAGATTTTTAAGTATTTTTCTAAAATCACAATTATTTTCTCCAATTTTTAGTTATTCTCATTTTTTCAATTAATTTCTAATTTCATAAAAATGCATAATTGAATAACCGACTTGTCCGAAAGTGAATTTTTTAAAATTTAACAAAACCTCGGACGTTAAAGCGTCCAAGTAATTTTTAATTAATTAATTTCTAAAATTATAGTGTATTTTTCTCAAATTTTAATTAATTTTTTTATTTAAAAAAAATTCTGCATTTTTTCAGCTATTTCACTCAATTGTAATTTATCTTTTACAATTGAGCATTGTTTGTATCATATTTCAATTATTTTTTTCAAGTTTCAAATTTTAAAATCATTTTTCAATTGTTTTTCAAAATTTATTTCATTCAATTTTTAATTTTTTTCATTTGTTTTGTAATTTCCAAAAATTTCAACTATTTTTCTGAGATTTCAATTATTTCATTCAATTTTCAATTATTTATATTATTTTTTATTTTATTTTCTTCAATTTTCAATTACTTTCGTTATTTTTCATAATTTCCAAAAAGTTTTTAATTATTTCTCTTTAAGTAATTAAAATTTATCCTCTTCAAAGTTAAATTATGTTTATCTTTTTGCATTTATTTTCTCTAATTTGTAATTATTATTTTTTTTTTTCAATTATCAAATTTTAATTATTTTTTAAACTTTAAATTATTTATCTCAAATTTCAATCATTTTTTTTTTTAAATTTTCAATCATTTTCTCTAATTTTTCATTATTCAAAGTCTTTTAATTTATTTTTAAGATTTTCAAGTATTTTTCTCAAATTCAAATTATCTTCTTTATTTTTAAAACATTTTTATGATTTTTTAAATTACTTTCCCCAATTGTTAATTGATTTCATTACGTATTTTTTGAACGTCTCCTTAGAAAATCTCAAAATTTTAATAAAAAGAATATTTATTCTTTTAAGGTATTAGTCGCGTAAAATGATTTTCGTCAGATTTTTTTAAAACTTTGTATCTGTATTCATGAGGTATTTATCTATAAAATGAGATCTATCCTATCAATTTTGACCACTTCTGAGCTTCAAAATATAAGTTCAAAGTTCATACCTTTTACATGCAATAGCACTAAATGCATATAAAAAATGTCTCTTATATTCATTTATATAAAAACAAATCGTCAGATTTTCAAATAAAACTACTAAATTACACATTCAGATACAATAAATCCTTTAAAAAAAATTAACTTTATTGACCACGCCGTATAAAAAATACAACAATTTAAAAATTCACAATTTTTAATTTTTACGTGGTTTCATTGAAAAATGTCGTAAAAGTGTTAGCAATACATCATGACAACTTATAGTACATAAATCAAAATCGTGAAAATTACATATATTACATTAGAAGAGGTCACAAGGAAGCAAGTGAGTTGATATAAAAGTTTATTTAATGTTCTTTTTATTTTGCGGGAGTTTTGCGGGAGCATTTACGCGACTAATACCTTAAAAGTAAAAGATAAAATCAAGGTTATGAAAAGTCAAATTACCAGCTTCCTCTTTCACGTAACCACAAGTTTTTGGAGCAGAATGTGTGTGACCCTCTCCATTTTGAAAATGTTCCCAGCTTAATTTAACATCGGAAGCTTTATAAATTAACATCGACTTGTTACCCGAGTTTGGAAGATGCCTCCAGGATGGCTGAAAACATAAGTTAATTAATTATTTTACCAAGTGAGAAATTCTTATAATTATTAAAAATATAATTAAATTACAGAAACGTGTATTTTTTTTAAAAGAAACAATACTCACTTCTATGTGAAATGTTTCGTCAGGAACAGTAACAGTTCCAGTAAGAACACCATCCTCAATATGAATATGCGCATGGGAATTAACTTCTCCAAACACACGACCATGGTAAAAATTTTCATGATCTGGAAAATTTTATCGCACATTATTATTCATTCTAAATTTTAAAAGCAAACAAATTAGCATTTTTTTTATGAAAAAATTAATTTATTATAATTTTAGAAAATATTATTCTCACTAATTACAATAATTAGACTTTTTGCATTTTTTCACGTAATGTTCGATCTCTTGCAAAATCTAAGGAAAAAATTGTGCAATAATAATGATACATTTTTTAAATTTTACAGAAAATTGTTTTTTAAATCCCATCAAGAACATTAAAAAAAATTTATTATTTCAAAAGTTATTTGAAATTAAAGAAAGCACTGCAATTTACATTTTTTTCACAATATATGCTTTAAAAATTAACAAAATAACTTTATTCTGGGCTTATTTTATTTATAATTTAGATAGTTTTAAACCAATTATAGAGAGAAGAATTTATTTAAAATTAAAATGAAAAGAAAATAGAGTAATTTCAATTATTTGAAAAAGGTGGCCATTTACTAGTTGAAATAGTTTTTAAAAAATTCGAAACGTTAAAAAATAGTATTTGACGTGTCCTGGTAGAGATTGTTTTAGAATAAAAATATTAAATTAAAAAAGAAATAAATAAAATACAATAATTAGAAAAAGAAAAACAATTAATGCTTTTACCTAAATGTACGTTTTTTTCTTGACCATCGCCGTCGACTTCGTACGCCTTGAAATTCGAGTGAATCACTTCTTTCCGAGGTGTTAAAATTAGTCGAAAATGCCTGCAAATATAAAAATAAATATTAAGTTTATTTTAAAATTCATAAAATTGAAACCGTGAGAAACTAAAAAAAAGTAAAATAAATTTATATTCTTTACAAAAGTATGTAAAATAAAAATACCTACCTATCTAAAAAGTGAAAATAATTGTCAATCGAAACCAAAAATTGAAAAATTACTAGATTAATAGACAACTGAAAAAAAATAATTGAAAAAATTAAACAAGAAATACTAAATTTAAAGAAAATAATTGCAAATTGAAAAATTAAGAAAATTATAGGAATAATTGTTGGAAATAATTGCACATTTAACAACTGGATTAAAACTCGAAAAAAAAAATTAAAATTGAAAAAAAAAATTGAATATTGAAGAAAATAGTTAAAAATTAAAAAATGGAATTTAAATTTAAAGAATATACTTCAAAATTGGAAAAAAGTAATTGAAGTAAACCTAAAATTAATTAATAATTAATAATTAATTTAATTTTAATAAAGTAGAAAACAATTGAAAATTAAAGTTTGAAAATAAAAATTGAAGAATGGATTAAAAATTGAAAAAAATAATTAAACAATTGTATATTTAAAATTAAAGAAACTTAATGATAATAATCGAAAAAAATAATAGAAAAAAGACGATAATTTTTCAACGTCAAAGAATAACTGAGAATTGAAGAGAATAGTTCTAGAATTGAATAATTGAATTGATATTTTAAAACAAATTTTATGAGTGAGAAAAGTAATTGAAAAAATCCGAGAATTATTGATTATTGAGGAATTAATTCAAAATCGATAAAAATAATTGAAAAGTTATAAAAATATTTTAGAATTAAATAAAACAATTAATTATTGAAGAAATAAATTGGAAATTAAAGAATTAAATGGAAATTTCAAGAAAAAAATTCATAATTGAAAGAAAAATTACATTATGACAAAAATTAAAGAAAATATTTGAGAATTAAAGAAAATAATTAAAAATTGAAGTAATAAATTGGAAATTAAAGAATTAAGAGGAAATTTTAAGAAAATAATTGATAATTAAAATAATAATTACATAATGACGAAAATAATGAAATAGTGAGAATAATCGGCTTTCGAACAAAAGAAAATTTAATATATTAATGAATAATCATGAAATTGAAGGAGAATAATAAATTGTCAATGGAAAACTTATGAAAATTATTTCTAAAATCGTAGAAAATAAATGAAAATTGAAGAATTGTATTGAAATTTCAAGAAAATAATTGACAATTAAAGGAAAAATTACAAAATTACAAAATGACTAAAATAATAAAATATTAAAGAAAATTGTAAAGCTTGCGAGAATAATCGACAACGAACAAAATATTTAAAAATAAAGAATAGTTATAAAATCTAAAGATTTAATGAAATTTGTTATTTAAATAAAATTATTATTTTAGATAAATATAACTTTCATTCTAAGCAAAATAAAATCGCTGCCGAATTCAAGAAAAAGAAAAATAAAGTAAAAGTAAATAAAAAGTGTTTTAAAAAAGGACGATCTTTCAAATTTTATATTTAAAAAAGGAAAAATAATAAAAAAATAAATAAAAGGAAAAAATAGCGTAGGTAAGTACATTACAAAAAGGTGAAATATTTTTTTGTTGAAAGAATAGTTTTTTGAACAAAGTGTATTCAAACTTCTATAATTTATTTCAACTTCAATTCAATATAAATTTTAATTACCAATAAAAATTTTAATTAATTCAAATTTGAACTATTATAAACTTTACATATTTTCAAAATTTAACAGTGCATATTTAACTAATATTATATTAATTATTTTCCATATTCACAATAATCCTTTTTTTTTAATTCTTACAAGATTTCCAAGAGAATATGATAAGTATTCCTTTTTGTATTCGTCTTTTTATTTTAGGATTTTCTTTATTTTTTTAAATTTATTCTTGGCCTTGTTTTAAGTGTAACATTATAAAAAAATATTTTGGTTTCATTTCCCTAACTTTTTTATTTTTAAAAAATTTTCAAATTTATTTTGTGAATCTCCATTTTTTTCCTATTTATTCAATTTTCATGGTGTTTCACAATTTTTTTAGACGTTCCTTGCATTTTAATTAATTCTTTAAATTTCGGCATCATTTTTTTCTATTTCTTAGAAACATTTTTCCTACTTTTAAATTGTTTAGTTTTTATCTTAAAAATACGAATTTTTGAAAACATTTATTAGACACTTTCATCTACATTTTTAAATTTCTCATTTTGCTACTTTTTTAAAGACTTTTTTTTTTATTTTATATTATGTAAATTTAATCTTCTACTAAATATTCTTATTTTAATATCGTTCTTCTATTTCATAAATTTTTTAAAAACTTTCCAAAATTTTATTCATTTTATTTCATTTATTTTTAGTAAATTTATTCAATTTGTTTTCACATCTTGTCTTTTTTTGCAAACTTACTTATTATTTTTTAAAATTTTTAGATTTTTTTTATTTTTCTAAATTTATTGTTGGGATTGCTTCAAGTGTAACATTATAATTGTTTAAATGCCAATTATTATCACCATTTTTCTTTTTTTTTCAATTGTTAATTATTTTTTTAAAAGTTAATTATTTTTGTCATAATGTAATTTTTCTTTTAATTATCAACTACTTTCCTGAAATTTGCATTTAATTCTTTAATTTTCAAATTATTTCTTCAATTATCAATTATTTTCTTTAATTCTTAAATATTTTCTTTAATTTTTAATTATTTTAATCGATTTTAAATTAATTCCTCAATATTCAATAATTCTCGGATTTTTTCCATTTTTTTTTACTCATAAAAATTGTTTTAAAATTTTGAATTCAATTATTCAATTCTAGAACTCTTCAAATTCAAATTTTATTTTTCAATTATTTTTTTTAATATTAAAAAATTATAGCCTTTTCTCCACTATTTTTTTAGAATTTTCATGAAGTTTTTTCAATTTTAAATACCATTGTTCAATTATTTTCTTCAATTTTTAATTCCATTCTTCAATTTTTAATTTCATTCTGCAGCTTTTAATTGTTTTTTCTATATTCATTAATTCTCGTCTTTCTTGAATGACTTTTTTTACATTTTTAAGGATATTCTTTAAATGTCAATTCCATTCTTCAATTTTTAATTTGTTTCTTCAATTTTCAATTATTTTTTTTTCAATTTTTAACAAAGTTGTTAAATGTACAATTATTTCTAACAATTATTCCTATAATTTATAAATTTTTTAATTTGCAATTATTTTCTTTCAATTTAATATTTCTTGTTTAATTTTTTAAATTATTTTTCAAGTTGTCTATTAATGCAATCATTTTTCGAATTTTGTTTTCAAATGACAATTATTTTTGTCATTTTTAACATATTTTCTTCAATTTTCCAATTATTTCGTCCTTTTTCAACTATTTTTTTTAATTATTAATCATTTTTAGCAATTTTCAATTATTTCCTACAATTTTTTTAATTTTTAATTATTATCTACAAATTTAAAAATTATTCTTTTATTTTTTAAATTATTTTGTTCGATTGTGTATTAATCTAGCAATCTTTTGAATTTTTTTTCAATTCGGAATTGGTTTCTAAAAATTTCCATTTAATTCTATAATTTTCCATTTATTTCTTCAATTTTGAATTGACTTTTATTAATTCTCAAATATTTTCTTTAACTTCCAATTATTTTCATCGATTTTCAATGAATTCCTCAATATTCAATAATTCTCGGATTTTTTAAATTATTTTTTTCACTCATAAAAATTGTTTAAAAATTTCAATTTAATTTTTCAATTCCATCTCTTCAATTTTCAGTTATTTTCTTTAAATTTGAATTCCACTTTTTAATTTTCAATTATTCTCTTAAATGTTAAAAAATAATCGCCTTTTTCTGTTATTTTTTTTTCGTTTATCATTAAGTTTCTCTAAATTTAATTATTCTACTTTTTTAAAGACTTTTATTTTTTTTATTTTATATTATGTAAATTTAATCTTGTACTTTAATATCGTTCTTCTGTTTCATAAATTTTTTAAAAACTTTCCAAAATTTTATTCATTCTATTTTATTTATTTTTTGTAAATTTATTCGATTTGTTTTCATATCTTGTGTATTTTTTGCAAACTTACTTATTATTTCATATAATTTTTAGATTTTATTAATTTTTCTACATTTACTGTTGGGATTGCTTCAAGTTTAATATTATAAAAATATTTTTGGTTTAATTTTCGTAAACTTTTTTATTTTTAAAGGATTTTTAAATTTCTTAGGTAGATTTTTTATTTGTCTTTATATGCATTTTATTTGATTATTTTTTATACTTTTTACATTTTTTTTACTGTTTGTTAGATTAAGAAAAACAACGTATCTCCATTTTCTATTTATTTACTTTTCTTGTTGTTTCAGAATTTTTTAAAATCTTTCTTTGCATTTTAATTAATTCTTTAATTTTTGGTATCATTTTTCTATTTCTTAGCAAAATTTTTTCTTCTTTTAAATTGTTGAGTTTGTATCTTAATATCACGAATTTTTTAAACATTTATTAGATACTTTTATTTACACTTTTTAAATTTATAAATTTACTACTTTTTTGAAGACTTTTATTCTTTTATTTTATATTATGTAAATTTAATCTTGTACACAATATTCTTATTTTGACATCGTTCTTCTATTTCTTAAAATGTATTTCCTGTTAAATTTTTTTTTAAATTTTCCAAAATTTTATTCATTCTTTTTTTTCAATTTGTAAAATAATTCTCTAATTTCTCTATTTTTTAAAATTCTTTCTCTTTAGTAATACATTTTAACGTTTTTTAAATTATCTTCTTATTTATTTTTTTAATTTCATTAATATTATTTACTCGTTCTTTTTAAATTCTCTTCAAATTTTTGTCATTTTTCGAATAATTTTCAAAACTTTCTTTGTAGGCTTTTCGATCTTTTTTCGTTTTCTTATTTTAGATATTTTAAATATTTTCAATTTTTCAGTACATTTTTCCCGATTTTTATATCTTAAAATATTATTTCTAATTTTTGCATTTTCTCACAATTTGTTCGATTTTTTCAATAATTTTCTTTATTTTTAAAACTGTTTTTTTTAATCTCTTCCATATTAAATCCTAGATTTTCTTACCTCTTTTCATTGACTTTTTGATGAATCATAAATGTACAAAAATAAAGAATATTGTTTCAAACACCAAAAAACTTAAAATTTGCAAAACCTTTTCACATTTTCAAAAATTGTAAATTGAAAAAAACACCAATTAATTATATTTATTACAATTCTAAACAAAATAATTTACAAACTGTGAAAATTATAAAAGAAAAACCAGATTGAATGAAAAATCAATAAAATGACAAAATTTCTTATTACCTTCCATGAGAGTGAAATTCAAGTTCACTTATTTTATTATAAGGATGATAACTGTGCTGAGTGCCTTTTTTCACTATCCTGTGATCCAATTGTGAACTTTCAAGTGTCTCGTAATATTTTAAATTTCTGTGAAGACTTTCTGCACAACAATAGGTTTTTATTAATTTTCAACATTTCACGGAAATAAAACTTCTGTTTCACTAAAATATTTCTACAAACCTGTAAAATTGATGATTAGGAATAAAGATTTCATAAATAACAATACTGAACACAATCCCATTTTGAGACAATTAATAAAATATTTCCCTCTATTTTGGATCAACTCATTTTTCGCGATATTACAAGTTTTAGGTTATGTTGATCACAGTTGATCAACAAAGGGAATTTAAGAGGGGGAAGAAAGGAGTAAGGAACTGTCAAATTCTTTAATTTTGTTTATTAGCTTATTATTAGTTTTATGAAACATTTTTAACAATGGATGTAGACCTTTTACGACCAGGAACCGTTCCTATTTCTCCTGATACAATATTATGGTTCGAGTTTCTTTTAAATCCATCTTTATTGGAGAAACACATCACAAAACCTTCACCAGGTGAGTTCTCTCTAACCTCTTTTTAACTTGAAAAAATGAAATTTTTAAATTAATTTTACAAATTTATGTAAATGATCATTATTTTAAACGTATAAAAAGTAGAAACGTGTTTAATTGTTACAAAAAAAGTAGAAAAATGTTTCCAAATATTAAACATAACCTCAAAAATTTTAATTTTTGGCGGTTTTTGTAAAGTGCAGAATTTAAATATTTGCAAAATCAAAGTTAAAGTATTTTGCATATTTAGTTAATCAATTTGCCAGTGCATTTGATAGTATTAAAACTGAACTTTTTCTTTATTATTTCATGTTTTACTTCACGTTTTTTAACATTGTGCCATTTGGCAAATTAAATGAAATATTAATGCTGAAATTTTATGTCAATTTTGCAGATCCTTCACCGACAGATTTGATTATTAAATTTATGTCAATAAACAATGATCACAAAGATTCGGAAATAAAAATAATTGACGGAGAATCGATCGATGTAATATCAAATTCAACTCCTAATTGGACGCACAAGAATCTTGCTCTAAAAATTTTGTCACTAAAAGTGGCGGCTTATCTAAAATGGGATTTAGATATAATAGAAAAAAAATTACCTCTGCCTGTTCAAGTAAATTTACTGCAGGATTTATTTTTTATAGCAACCGATACCATTGTGGAAATTCCTGGAATTCCTGACTATCCACTGAAAACAGTTTCGGATCAACTTTTATTTTCGATTGTTCTTTATCACAGATGGCATCTTAGAGCCATTATTTACAGAGCTTTGAATAATAGACAATCGAAGCAACAATTTCTTCACAAGTAAGACCAAAAAAATCAATATTACTGTTATTGTTATGCAAAATTATTAAGTTTGAGCTCAAAAGAGTAGGAAAAATACTTTCAGCAGGGCTGTTATTGATTTAAATCACTTTGATTTAAATCGTGATTTAAATCATGATTTAAATCATTGGAAAATTTGCATTAAAATCATGATTTAAATCAAAAGACTTTACAATTCTCCGGATGTCTAATACTGCATGTAAAACATCACAAACCATAAACAAAATCCACAAATTTGTGGATAAATCTAAAAAAATTCAATTTCAATATTTTAATCTTTATAAAATTTAAAAAATTGTGCTAATACAGATAATCAAAATACCTACGATTTATAAATTTTGGGTATTATATATTCACAATAATTTTTTTTTAATATTCTCACAAGATTTCTAAAATATTTCAATTTTTCAAAAATGTTTAATTTTTATCTCATAATTTCTTATTTTTACAAAATTTTAAGTCTTTTTCTACTTTTACTTTTGATATTTTTGTTTTTTATTTGTCTTTTAATTTTAGAGTTTTCTTTAATTTTCCTCATTTTATGCAAATTATTTAATATAATTTTAGACAATTTCGTTATTAAAAACTAAACTTTTTATTTCGTTAATTTTCATAATTATTTCCATAGTTTTAAAAATAAATACTTTCATTGTTTTTTAAGTTTATTCAAGTTTTTTCACATCTTTTCTATTTTTTGCGAGATTTTTTGCAAACTTACTTGTTCTTTCATAAAGTTTTTTAGACTTTCTTTATTTTTCTAAATTTGAAGCTGCGCGTGGAAGAGGGCCTAACGTACAAAAAGTGAATTTGAGAAAAACGGAAAAAAGTGAAATTGCATTTTTTTAAACAAACAATAGTTTAATAGGTTTTAGAATGAGGTAAAAATGATATAATATATTGATTTTTCTGATATTTTAGTCGCCTTCTTATATAAAAATGCGAAAAAAAATTCTTACAGTGGAAGAGAGATCTAACCGATATTTTACATAGATCCCTCTTCCACGATACAAAAGTTTTCAGCTCGTAACAATTTGTAGAAGATCGTTTTAATAATTTTTTCTTCACATGATGTCCTTTAAAAAGCTAAATCATTTATTGAAAATATTTAAATACATTTTTGGAAGCATTTCATAAAATACCTAATTATAGTTGTAGGTTAAATGATAAATTGGTTGTGCAGATAGATCCCTTTTCCACAATGTATTTATATTCGATATTAAAGTTAATTTCTCTTCTTTTGCTATTTTATCTTATAAATTATAACTTTTTTCTGATTCCTTCAGTTTTTTCTTTCTTTGTACTTTCATATTAAAGGCTAATTTGTCCTTTTCTTGATATTTTGTCAATTTTACAAAATTATTTCTAGATAACCTGCATTTTAAAAGTTGACAGTTCGAAAACATGACAATATTTTTTTCTAAATTTTAGTATTAAAACATTATAGTTATAAAAATTTTATCACAGAAATTGAAAGAGGATATTTAAAAGAATCTATTTTTCTATTTAGTTAAAATTCGACAAAATTTGAGTTAGATCCCTCTTCCACGCTCGGCTTCATTTATTGATGGACTTATTTTAAGTGTAATAATAAAAAAAATGTGTTTGGCTTAATTTGCTGAAACTTTTTTATTTTTAAAGGATATTTAAGTTTCTTTGTGGACTTTTTTTTTATTTATCTTGATATAAATATGTTTTAATTTGATTTTTTGTACTTTTTACTTTTTTTTAGTACGTTAGATTAAGGAAAAAAAGATTTCTCTATTTTCTCCCTTTTTACTTAATTTTTTTGATGTTTCACTATTTTTTTAGTTATTCTTTGCGTTTTAATTAATTCTTTAATTTATTTTTGTCATCATTTTTCCATTTCTAAAAGCTTTTATTCTTTTATTTTATATTATGTGAATTTAATCTTATACTAAATATTCTCATTTGAACATCACATTCTTGTATTTCATCAAATTTCTTTTCTTTTAAATTTTTTTTCAATTTTACAAAATTTTATTTATTTTTTTTTATTCAATTTGTAAAATAATTCTCTAATGTTTCTAATTTTAAAATTCTGTTTTCTTTAGTAATATATTTTAACGTTTTTTTTAATTATCTTCTAATTTATTATTTTAATTTAATAAAATGTCCGTAAATAGTTTAATTTTTTTATATATAACTTTATATATTACTTTTTTATATATAATTATGTCACTGTTTCATTCTTGTGTTGTTTTTTTAATTTCTCCTAATTTCTTAAATAAACTACTTGCAAATAAACATTTGGAGATTTTATACATTGATCATATTTTTAAAAAAATCAATTTTTGATTTAAATAAAAAAAATCCGATTTAAATCAAATAAATTCGATTTTTTTGATTTTTTTAAAAAAATCATGATTTTTATCAGCCCTGACTTTCAGGCTTTAAAATCTGTTTTCTATTTCTTTAAAATTTCATTTCTTGGGTTATTTCTATTTTTTAAGGGGGTCTTCTACTCTCCAGGCCCGAAATTCAGTGGTTTTTTTGGGAATTAATTGTGAAGAAACTACTGAATATTTTTTGACAAATTTTTTTTTATTTTCAAGATACATCCTTTAACTTTGAAATTTTCTTATTCATGATGAAAAATAAAAATGGTGGTGATCTTGAAACGCCCTTGCGTAAACGCGTTTCAGAAATGCAGAGGTCCCGCTTAAGTCACGGTTTTGGCACTGGGACAATCCAAAATCAAAAAACGAATTTTTTTCATGTGTATAGTTGCGTTGACTATTTTTTCCCGTGGCAGATTTTTTTTATTTTTTGATTTGTCAAAATTATGCGAAAATTCGCAAAAATTTTCATTTTTTTCTTTTTTTTTGACTTTAAGGGGCTATAAAAAAAAACGAAAAATAATTTCAAAAATCGTACACGGAGAAAAATAGCTGCATCATTTCTGAGTAATTTAAAAAAAAGAAAATTAAAATCGGACCATTTTTACTATAAAAAGCGTGACTCAGCAGCTTAAAAAACACTACTTTCGGGGAAACGAGTTTAAAGTTAACACATGGTGTATAACTTGAGTGTAGTAACTTTTGAGTTAATCTGCTAATATCGGGTCCGAACAAGGTTTTTTGTTTTTATATGGGTCTTTGGACATCAGCAAAGATAAAAAAATTATAAATTGGTAATTTGTTGATAATGGAATCATTATAAATAAACAAATGTTACAAATGAACAAAAATTCGTGGGTTTTTTCGGTTCCCAGCAACATGCAAAAGAACGTGATTCTCACGAAATCCTTTCTGTGGCGTATTCTCAGATACATATAGATTGAAATAAAAAAGAAAAAAAAATTTTTTTTTTTGAAACCTCGAGAGTAGAAGACCCCCTTAAAATAGAATATTTGGCAAATTATTAATTACTAGGGTTAACAACGTGAGATTATTTTCTATAGCTTGTTATATCAACAATTGTAAATATTTTAAATATAGTATACTTAAAGATAGATAAAACAAGATTTATTGGTACAGGACAAAATTTATAAAATTTTAGGATTGAAAAAATTGTTTTAAAATAATTGAAATTTGAGAAAAATACTTAAAAATCTTAGGAATTAATTGAGAAAATGAGAATAATTAAAAGTGGGTTAAAAAATTGAAAAATGATAAAAATAAATGAGAAAATTACAGAATATATGCGAAGTAAAAATAAGTAAAATTACAATGTGATTTTGAAAATTTTGAATTGATGAGAGTAATTAAGACATTATAGAAATAATTAAAATTTGAGATACTAATTAAAAATTTAGGAAATTAATTTAGAAATAGTTAATTTGGTACATAGTTAAAAAGTGGAAAAAATAATTGCAAACGATTTTAAAAAAATTTAATTTAATTAAAAATTGATACAGGTAATTCTAAAACTAGGAAATTTATTCAAAAATAATGAGAATGATTAAAAATCGGAGAAAATAATTGCAAATTGATAAAAATAAATAAATAATTAGGAAATTTATTCAAAAATAATGAGAATGATTAAAAATCGGAGAAAATAATTGCAAATTGATAAAAATAAATAAAAAAAATAATCCAACGTTTGAGTCAATTAATTAAAATTTTAAGAAAATAATTGAAGAGACGTAATTGAAAGATTAAGAATTTAATTGAGGGATAATAAAAATAATTAAAATTTGGAGAATTTCAAAAGAATAACAATAATTGAAAATTGAAGAAAATAATTAAAAATTGAGAAAATTAATTGAAAATTAAAGAAAATAATTGACATTGAATTTGAGAAAAATAATTAAAAATCTTAGGAATTGATTGAAAATATGAGAATGATTAAAAATGGGTTTATACATTGAAAAATGATAGAAATGCTTGAAAAAATTACAGATTATGTGACAAACTGTATTTACAAATTTTAAATTGACGAGAATAATTAAAACATTATAGAAATAATTGAAATTTGAGATAATATATTGAATTTTTTTAAATTAATTAACAAATAATCAAAATAATATAAAATTTGTGAAAATCGTGGGAAAATTAAAAAATTAAAATTAAATATTGAAGAATGTAAGTTAAGATTTGAAAAAAATAATTTATCTTTTAGATAATAATTGAAAATTTAAGAAATTAATTGAAAAATATTTAATATAGTTATCTAATTAAAAAGTGGTAAAAATAACTGCAAAATTGTATGAGGAAATGAAAATTAAAAAAAGTAATTGAATATTGACATTAATAATTAAAAAATTAGGAAATTTATTCAAAAAGAATTAGAATGATTAAAAATTGGTGAAAATAATTGCAAAATGATAAAAATAATTGAAAAATGAAAAAATATATGTGAAGGAAAAAAAGAAATTACAAAGTGATTTTAAAATTTATAAATTAACGGGAATAGTTAAAACATTATATAAATTAATTAAGAAATAATAAAAATAATTAAAATTTGGAGAAATGAATTGCAAAAAAATAACAACAATAATTGGAAATTGAAGAAAATAGCCGAAATTTTTGGAAATAATTAACAAATAATCTAAATATTATAAGATTTGTGAAAATAACGAAAAAATGAAAAAAAAACCAAAAATTACAAATTGAAGAATGTAATTGAGATTTGAGAAAAAAATTGGAAAATGATTTAAAACATTAAAACATTGAAAAGCGGAGACAATAATTAATTTATTTTATAATAGTTGAAAATTTAGGAAATTAATTGAGAAATAATGAAAATAATTAAAATTTGGAGAAATTAATTGCAAAAGAATAACAATAATTGAAAATTGAAGAAAATTATTAAAAATCGAGAAATTTGATTGAAAATTAAAGAATTTAGGAAGGAATTTAGGAATTGATTGAAAAAATCAGTATAATTCAAAATGGGTAAAATAATTGAAATATGATAAAAATAATTGAAAAAATTACAAAATATATGTGAAATAAAAGAAATTTAGCACAAATTTATCTTGAAAATTTTAATTTGACGATAGTAATTGAACCGTTTTAGAAATAATTAATATTTGAGATAATTTATTGAAATTTTTGGAATTAATTAACAAATAATCAAAATAATATAAAATTTGTGAAAATCATGGCAAAATTAAAAAATTAAAATTAAATATTGAAGAATGTATGTTAAGATTTGAAAAAAATAATTGAAAAATGATTTAAAATTTTGACAAGTGGAGACAATAATTTATATTTTAGATAAAAATTGAAAATTTAGGAAATAATTTCTAAATAATTAATATCGATACCTAATTGAAATGTGGAAAAATTAATTGAAAATAATATTAGAAAATAAAAATTGAAAGAAGAAATTTAAAATTGACGTAAATAATTTAAAAATTAGGAAATTTTTTGAACAATAATTAGAATGATTAAAAATTGGAGAAAATAATTGCAAAATGATGAAAAGAAATGAAGAATGAAAAAAATAATCGTGCATTTGAGAACAAATTAATTAAAAATTTAAGAAAATAATTGAAATTTAAGAGACGTAATTGAAAGATTAAGAATTTAATTAAGGAATAATAAAAATAATTAAAATTTGGAGAAACGAATTACAAAAGAATAACAATAATTGAAAATTGAAAGAAATTATTAAAAATTGAGACAATTAATGGAAAATCAAAAAAAAATAATTGAAATTCAATTTGAGAAAAATAATTAAAAATCTTAGGAATTGATTGAAAAAATGAGAATAATTATAAATGGGTTTATACATTGAAAAATGATAGAAATGATTGAAAAAATTACAGAATATGTGACAAAGTGTATTTACAAATTTTAAATTGACGAGAATAATTAAAACATCATACAAATAATTGAAATTTGAGATTAACAATTGAAATTTTTGGAATTATTTAACAAATAATCAAAATAAAAAAAATTTGTGAAAATTATTGAAAAATGAAAAAAAATAATAATTAAAAATTGAAGAGTGAATTCGAGATTTGAGAAAAATAATTGGAAAATGATTTGAAATATTGGAAATTGGGGACAATAATTAATATCTGAGATAACAATTGAAAATTTAGGAAATTAATTGAGAAATAGTTAATATAGGTACCTAATTAAAAAGTGGAAAAATTAATTGCAAAAAAATACTAGAAAATAAAAATTGAAAGAAGAAATATAAAATTGACGTAAATAATTGAAAAATTAAAAAATTTATTGAAATATAATGTGAATGATTAAAAATTGGAGAAAAAATTGCAAAATAATAAAAATAAATGAATAATTAAAAATCTTAGGAATTGATTTTAAAAAATGAGAATAATTGAAAATGGGTAAATTAATTGAAAAATGATAAAAATAGTTTTAAAAAATTACAGAATATATATGTGAAGTAAAAAAAAATTAATCACAAAGTGACCTTAACAATTTTAATTTGTCGAGAATAATTAAAACGTTATAGAAATAATTGGAATTTGAGATAATAAGTTGAAAGTTTTTGAATTAATAATTAATTAATTAAAATAATTTAAATTTAAGAGAAGCAATTTTAAAGATTATGAATTTTATTGAGGAATAATAAAAATAATTAAATTTTGGGGAAATGAATTGCAAAAGAGTAACAATAATTGAAAAATGAAGAAAATAATTTAAAATCGATAAAATAATTGAAATTTTAGAAAAATAGTTAAAAAGCTAGTAATTTAATTGAAGAATAATAAAAATAATAAAAAATTGGAGTAAATGTTTGTAAAACTCTAACAATAATTGAAAATCGAAGAAAATAATTTTAATTTGTGAAAAGTAATTGAATTCATTACAACAATTATTTGTAGAAAAAGAAATTGAAAAAAAATAACTGACTTAAATTTAAGATAATTAATTAAAAATTTAGAAAATTAATTAAAAAATAATTAAAATATTTTAAAATAAGAGAAAATAATTGAGCAGTGATAAAAATAATTTAAAATTGAAGAAAATGATAAAAATTTGGAAAAAATAGTTGAAAAAATTGCAGAATATATTGTAAATATACGAGACTACTTAAAAACATATAAGAATAATTGCAAATTAAAGATAATTATGGAAATTTTAGAAAATTAATTCAGAAAATTACAGAATTGATTTAATATAAAAGAAAATGACTGAAAATTGAAGAACATAATTTAAATAATTGAACAATACAACTAACATTTAAAAACAATCAATAAAAATTTAATAAAAATTGAAACCTGTAACAAGTTTTTTAATATTGGAAAATATTTGGAAAACGATTATGGAAAACGATAAAAATAGTGAAACGGATAATTAAATTTATATTAATAATTTGATATAGAAGAAATCAATTGTAATTTGAAAATAATAATTACAATTTGAACAATAATTATATTTTCTAAAAATAGTTGAAAAATGACCAAAGAAATTGGAAAGAAATAGGTACAACAATTAATAAATAATGAAATTGATTTAAAACTGAAAAAGTTTTATTTTAAAAAATGAAAGAAAACAATTGAAATTTGCGGAAAGTAAATTTAAACTTTAGGGAAGAATTGCAAAAAAAATGAAAATAATTAACAATTGACAACAATTTTTTAAAAATGATAAAAATAGTTGAAAATTGTAGTAAATAATTGGAATCACTGTAGAAAAGAATTATTAAGAATTGAAAACATTTTTAATTATTTCAAATTTAGTACGCTTGAAGCGAGGATTAATTGAATTTTTATTTAATTAATTCACGTTCAAATTAATCGAAGTTCGAAGAAATTAAAATTGTTATAAATCTAAACCTTGATAAAATTTTAAATGGGTAAAAAACGTTTTAAAATTTAAAGCAAAGAAACATTTAGTGACAAACTTCAAGTTATTATAATATTATAATTAATAATATAAATTATTATAATATAATTATTTTTATTATTATTTTTGAACAAATTTATTTTTTTTCTCTGATTTTAGATTCGCTCATCTTTTTGAAAATTTTCTCTAATTCTTTTTAAATTTAACTTTATTTCTTCTCAACTTTCTTTACTCTCTGATCAAATTTCCAGTTTTTTTTACCCTTCAATTAAAATTTAATATTTTTAAACGTCTAATTATAAATTTTTGTTTCTTTAGTTTATTTAGCGCAAATTGTATTTAATAAAATGTTTTTTTTTTCATTTTGAAAATCAGTCCAGGAATGCAGGATTCGACTTACATTCCTCCTGCTTTGGCGGACGACATAATAAGGAAATTGGAAGGGAATGTTTTAATTACCTTGAATACCCTAAACGCTGTTCTTCAACTCGAGGATTTAAAACCGAAATTTTTAACTTTAGATACTTTTCAAATGTTGACTGAAGACAGTAAGGAAATAAAACAAAATTGGAACAACATGATTAGCATATCTGCAGAAGAATTGAAATGCCAGGTGAGAATTTGAACAATTTTTTAAATTGATACTAATTAATTGAATCAACTTTAGGCATAAAATGCAATATTGATAAATTACAGAAAGAAAATTTTTATAATTTTGTTTAAGATACACTACGATCTTGCTATTTTTTACCTTCTACGAGAAGAATATCAGAATGCTAAACATCACATTTCTCAAGCAAATGATCTTTTTCGAAAATTGGGCAATACGGATAAATTGATTTATTGTAAAGTGCGAAAGGATTATTTGGAAGGATGCTGTCTTGCTTGTCAGGTTTCAATCGAAGGAATTAAACCAAGTCTCACACAACAACTTCTTTCTTCAGTCAAAGATCAATTTATGGTAATAAATCATCATTTTTTATAATTTATAATTTTTATTATAATAAATTAATGTTTTATTATCTTGATAGAACTAATTGAAAATTAGACTTCAAAATAGCGCAGAGCACGCAAATCTTATCCGATTTTCAATTTGTTTTTTAGAAATTGTTGTTAAATTCTTAAGAAATCGCTAAAGACAGATTTTTCAGATAAAGATTCAGGATTTTTTTATTTATTTACAATCATTGAAAAAACAAAATTTTAAAGTAGTGCTCCTGTGTTAAATAATAGTTATTGTCAAAAGAAATAAATCAGCTAATAGCTTTCTAAAAAACATAATTGGCCAGTGACAATTAAAAAAAATTCCATTTGTTATAAAGAAAATAGTGACAAAAAATTTTATTTTTAATAAATTGCTTTATTTCGTAGTTTTAAAATTATATTTATAAAAAGTAATTTTATAATAAATTGTATTCAAATATTGAAAAAACAATAAAATAATTTCTGTTAAATTTATTTTTAGAACATTATTCAAATCTTGCAAGCAGACAATATTGCACGAGAAATTCCACAAGTTTACAGAGACAATTTGGAGTTAGATATTCAAGGCGGTTTGGCTAATAGAAAAATTATTGTGGCTCGTGATCTTCCTTTACAAATAATGTGTCTTAATCTTGTTAGAAAAATAGTAGAAAATGAAGTTGTGCTAGGAGATTATGTGTCGGAAATCAAAGCTGCTGGAATAAGAGGACTTGAAGTTTTATTCTCGGTGAGTTTTTTATTTTTATGGACTTTTCTCAGCGACTTTTAAATATCAATATATTCAAGATTAGTTGAAATAAAATTAAATAAGACGTAAAGTACGATTGAAATATAATGAAATACGATATAAAATAAAATGGAATAAAATTGTTATTATTTCTGAAGTCAAAAAACATCAAGATATGATGAAATAAGTTAAAATTATGTTTATTTTATTAAAGTTTTGCTTCCATGTAAACAAAATAATTTACTCTTTCGTAAAGGAGACAGAATTTTATTTTTTAATGATTTTTGTCAATTAACAATTTTATTCAATTTGATTTTCCGAGAAATTAATAATGAAATTAATAATTGTTTGAGAGTATAAATGTTTTATTTGTTTCTTTTTCATTAATTATTTTGTTTATATTTTTTTCCATTTGATAGTGTTTTTATTTACCTTTTAGTTTCGTCTTCAATTTTTAGATATTTTAATTATCTTCCTGTTATAGAAATTTCGAAATTTTCACATTTTTAATTTTTGAATATTCTGTAAATTTGCGAATTAGAATTTAGAAGTGCTGAATATTTTTCATATCTAATGTTGAAAATTTTATCAAATATTTCTTAAAATATCACCACTTTATTTTCATTACCAATAAAAATATTCACAAAATTAATTTTAATTTATTTCAGGCTATTGATAATATTTTGGACATCGTTTCTGAAAAAGATAGAAAAAGAATTGCTCAATATCTTTTGTATCTTGTCCTGACTGGAGAAATTGAGAGTCTGGCCACCAAAATTCTTCACAGTCCCAAGTACATGAGCTTATTCAATGAAAAGGAACTTAATGAAATAAAAAAAGAATCTTCTTTTAATGATCTAGAAATTCCTGGATTATTATTGACTAATGACTGGGGAGTTCCTTGCATTACATATACCAGTGAGTATTTTAATAATAAAATTTTTTTTTTTACATCAAATATTCTCAGTGTTTACTTATTTTGAAGGCAAAATTATCTAAAAACAAATTTAGTTCTAAATTGGTTTGGTTTTTTTCCTAATTAAATTATACCGATTTGTAAAAAGATCCGGGAGTTTTTAAGAAATTTTGAGTGTTCGTAGAAAAATCCTCAAAATTTCAATTTCAATCTTGTATCTTTAATAATTTAGAAAAGTTGCATTTGAAAAGTTTACAATACGATCGAAAAATCTTGGGTAGAAAGAAAGTTAAAAATCTTAAATTTTTAATAATTCCAAGTCATTCTAATTTAAATAACTTTCTTATTTTTGCATTTTCAATAATATTCTTAATAGTTTTTGTAATTTAATCGCTTTTTCCTAATTTGTTATATTTTTTTTAAGGTTTTCACTTTTTAATTGTTATTAAATGTTCACACTTGTTTATTTTTATTTATTCTTCAGTATTTTTTTACTTTTGCTGTAATTTCTTTATTTTTTCGTTGATTTTTCTTTTATAGTATTTGTTATGCTTAACATTATTTTTTAATAATTTGTTTGTTTTGTTTTTGCTTTTATTTTTTAAAATGATTTTAATTTTTCACTCAAAATTTTTAATATTTATATAATATTTATTCAAACTTTTAAATATCAATTAATGAAAATTTAAATGCTTAAATTAATTAATGCATAATAGTTAAATAAAATTAATTATTTTCCATACTCAGAATAATCCTTTTTTTTTTAGTTTTTACAAGATTTTCAAGAGATTTAACTTTTTCGAAACTGTTTAATATTTATCTTTTAATTTCTTATTTTTACAAAATTTAAAGATTTTTTCTTCTTTTACTTTTGCTATTTTTTTTTGTATTTGGGTGATTCTCCTGAAAGGGATCACTTCACGTGTCTCCATCATGAGTTTCAACATTTACAATAGTTTTTTATTGATATTCCCTTCAATTTGCAATTTTTAAAAAAATTATTATTAATCTGTGTAAATTTATGTATCTTTATATGTTGTTGTAAAAATTCCAGTACAAGTTTTTCTTATTAAAAAAACTTCTTGTATTTTGTCTTTTAGTTTTGGTTAAAACTACTAAGCATTTTACGATTCTATTTTAACCTTAGTTAAAAAATGTTAATTTAGTATTATTATATAAGAAATTAAAGGTCAGAATCTAAAGTTTATTTTTCACTTATATTTGTTCCATATAATATTGAAAATGTTGTTTAAATTATTAATTAAAATTGTATTATCAGTGCGAGTAAAAATTCAGATTCATCTCCGAAGCCTGCTTTTCTCCTCAACAAAAGCATATTTTTAAACGTTTGAAACATTATATGGAAGCTACTTCAAAATGAACGAAAATGTAACCCGAAAATATTATTTCATGTCTTAATTTATATTTTTAAATATTAAAAAATGTAGATTTTTCTTTTACGAAATTTTTCATCTCCGAAGCCTTTTTTAAATTTATGAGACGATCTTGTTTTGTTTTTGATTTAGGATTAATTGTTTTGAAAAATCTAACTTTTAGTAAAATGTGATATTTGTTTATAAAATAATGAAAAGCGGATTCTTGATACTCAATTTCGGGAAAAATAAAATTGTATAAGATTTATAATTTATAAATCTAGAAAATTAAAATAAAAAATTTAAGACTTGACTCGGAGTTAGTCTTTTTTAACCTCAAAGGTATGTGACAATAAAATGCTTTTGTAGGCCGTAGATTTGCAAATTAATTTTGCGCAAATTATGTTTTTCTTTCTGAATCTCTTTGGAACTTATGTAACAAAAAATAATTAAAAAAAGTTAAAAATTTTATTTTTTACTTTTTCAAACAAAAACAGGTCCCTTTCAGAAAAATCACCCATTTGTCTTTTTATTTTAGGATTTTCTTCATTTTCCTAAATTTATTGTTGGCCTTGTTTTAAGTGTAACATTATAAAAATATTTTTGGTTTAATTTTCCTAACTTTTTTTAATTTCAAATTTCTTTTGTGGATTTCCATTTTCTTCCTATTTATTTAATTTTCTTGTTCTTTCACAGTTTTTTTAGTCGTTCCTTGCATTTTAATTAATTCTTTAATTTTCGGCATCATTTTTTTCTATTTCTCAGAAACATTTTTCCGTCTTTCAAATTGTTTAGTTTTTATCTTAAAAATACGAATTTTTGAAAACATTTATTCGACACTTTTATCTACATTTTTTAAATTTCTCATTTTGCTACTTTTTTGAAAACTTTTATTTTTTTATTTTATATTATGTAAATTTAATCTTGTACTAAATATGCTCATTTTAATATCATTTTTCTATTTCATAAATTTTTTAAAAACTTTCCAAAATTTTATTCATTCTATTTCATTTATTTTTTGTAAATTTATTCAATTTGTTTTCACATTTTGTTATTTTTTTGCAAACTTACTTATTCTTTCTTAAAATTTTTAGATTTTTTTTATTTTTCTAAATTTATTGTTGGGATTGCTTCAAATGTAACGTTATGATTGTTTAAATGCCAATTATTCTCACCATTTTTCTTTTTTTTTTTCAATTGTTAATTATTTTTTTAACAGTTAATTATTTTTTTCATATTGTAATTTTTTTTTAATTATCAACTACTTTCCTGAAATTTTCATTTAATTCTTTAAATTTCAAATTATTTCTTCAATTATTCATTATTTTCTTCAATTCTTAAATATTTTCTTTAATTTTTAATTATTTTGATCGATTTTCAATTAATTCCTCAATATTCAATAATTCTCGGATTTTTTCCATTGTTTTTACTCATAAAAATTGTTTTAAACATTTTTAATTCAATTATTTAATTCTAGAACTATTCAAATTCAAATTTTATTTTTCAATTATTTTTTTTAATATTAAAAAATTATCGCCTTTTCTCCACTATTTTTTTCGAATTTTCATGAACTTTTTTCAATTTTAAATACCATTGTTCAATTATTTTCTTTAATTTTTAATTCCATTCTTCAATTTTTAATTTCATTCTGCAGCTTTTAATTGTTTTCGTCTATAGTCATTAATTCTCATATTTTTTTAATGACTTTTTTTTACATTTTTAAGGATATTCTTTAAATTTCAATTCCATTGTTAAATTTTTAATTTGTTTCTTCAATTTTCAATTATTTTTTTTAATATTAATTATTTTTTTCAATTTTCAACAAAGTTGTTAAATGTGCAATTATTTCTAACAATTATTCATATAATTTCTTAATTTTTTAATTTGCAATTATTTTCTTTCAATTTAATATTTCTTGTTTAATTTTTTAAATTATTTTTTGAGTTGTCTATTAATGCAGTCATTTTCCGAATTTTGTTTTTAATTGACAAATATTTTCGACATTTTTAACATATTTTCTTAAATTTTTTAATTATTTTCGTCCTTTTTCAACTATTTCCTTTAATTATTAATTATATTCAGCAATTTTCAAATATTTCCTACATTTTTTTCAATTTTCAATTATTATCTTAACATTTTATAATTATTCTTTGATTTTTAAAACTTTTTTTTGATTTTCAATCCAGTTGTTCAATTTGCAATTAATTCCAACAGTTATTTCTATAATTTTACAACTATTTTGTTTAAATTTAATATTTGTTGTTTAGTTTTTAAACTAATCTTTTCAATTGTGTAATTATGTAGCCATTTTTTGAATTTTGTTTTGAACTGTTAATTATTTTTGTAATTTTTCAGATATATTCTTTAATTTCGTTCGCGTGCTTGGGCCTGCGTTAATTGTTACTAGTTTGTAAAATAATTCTCTAACTTTTCTAATTTAAAATTTTTTTCCTCTTTAGTAATATATTTTGACATTTTTTTAATCATCTTTTTTTATTTATTTATTTAATTTTACAAAAATGTCCGTAAATAATTAAATTTTTTTAAAAAGAGTTCTACTGTTTTATATATTTTTATTTCATCTTTGATTCTTGTCTTCTTTTTTTCTTTTTTTTTTAAGTTTCTCCTTTTTTTAATAGACTGTTTTCTTATCTTTTTACGTTTTTTTTTTTTTTTGAATAATTTATTCTTTTTACTAAATTTTCTTACTTTTTGCGATTATTTGAATTTGAAGATATTTTTGTGATATCTTCTCATTTATTCGACTTTTGATTTTGACTATTGATTAAATGTTTTATTCTTTATTATTTCTTATTAATTATTAATTGAAAATATTTTTATAGGAACTCTGAGGGTTGAAGCTTTTGACTTAGAGCAACGTCTTATCTTGTCCTACAATCCTCTGGAAATTCGGGAAACTCTGATTAGACTCGATGGAATGAATTCCACGAAACCTCTCTGGAAAGTGAACGGATGTTGGGAGTTACCGATTCCTCTTCAAAGCGTTGTCATGTCCCTTACTCGAGGCTTTCTCCAAGATTACTCCTATATTTTGCTGGCAAAAGGTCGAGAGTTGGCTTTGGGTAAAGATTTCGAAAGATCGAAAGAACTTTTAAGTGTTTTAGCGTCTGAAGTTCAACATCATGCAGGAAATCTTACTTTTAAACTGTGTCGACTAATTAGCTGGGAAATTTTACTTGTTGAAATTTGGAATTGTCTGCACAATTGGCCTGGTACCAATGTCTGTAAGTATTAATTATTATCATCAAAAATGAGTAATTTCGGTTTAAAATTATTTTTCTTTTCTAGGTGATGTGCATTCTTTAGTAGAAAGGGCAAAGCTTTGTTTGGCAGCTTTGCAGTCAACAGACCAAGTGATTCCTAGACAGGAAGTTATCGAATTTTCGACAATTTTCCTATTAAATATGACAGAGTGGGATTATCTGACGACTCTCGAAAAAAGATGGAGTTATTCTGAATTCGCAGCAGCTATCAGTTCGGTTTGTCACGACGTTGTCAAATATAAAGGCGGAAGAAAGTTTCCTAGAGAAGCTTGGGACATGGGTAAGTTAATCAAGATTTAATTTTATTATTGTTGAATTTGGAATTTCATTTATGTTTAAAAAAAGAAAGATCAAGAAATTTGAATGTTTTTGGAAACAAATTGGAGTGGTTAAATTTATGAAAATTGTTTTTATTTTTTAGTTCTAGCAGCTTTTGCACCAAATAGAGATCCTCCTCAGAAACGAAGCGGAGGAAGTTCTGGAGGAGGAAATTCTTCGAGGGATTCAATGGCTGGAATATCGGGAACCTTGAGCAGACTTCGAGAACCAACTGCTCTTTCTGTTATGATTTCGCTTCTGGCACGACTTCATAATGTTTTGCGCGATGAATCGAGTTTGGAACTCAACACCCAATACCTTTCACTTTGGCCAGCGAGTATTCCTAAGTGAGTTTAACTAAATAAAAAGAATTTTTTCGTATAAAATCATTTTTTAGGAACGCTTTTTTTTGTAAAACTGATAAAAAAATTGGGGCGGTTCAAATTGTACACATTTAAACTGTACAATGATAAATTCTACGCTTTGAATCCTACACAGTTAAATTCTACAATTTAAAATTCTACAATTTAAAATTCTACATAGTTAAATTCTACAATATAAAATTCTACCTATTATTTAAATTCTATAATGTTAAATTATACACATTAAGTCTGCAATAAGTTTTTTATAAAACTTTAATATTAAATCTTACACGGTTAAATTCTACAATTTAAAATTCTTCAAATTTAAACTCTACAATGTTAAATTCTACACGATAAATTCTACAATAAGTTTTTTATAACACTTTTAATATTAAATCCTACACGGCTAAATTCTACAAATTTAAACTTCACGATGTTAAATTCTACATGATAAATTCTAAACATTAAAATTCTAAAATAAGTTTTTATAAAACTTTAATATTAAATCCTGCATGATTAAATTAAAGAATTTTAAATTCTACACATGAAAATTCTACAATAATGTTTTTTATAAAACATGTTAAATCCAAGTTATAGAATTTAGAATTCTACACAGTTAAATAATACGATTTTTTATAAAATAGTAATATTAAATCCTACATAGTTAAATTCCACAATTTAAAATTCTCAAATTTAAACTCTAGAATGTTAAATTTTACACGATATTCAATTTTGATTTTTTGACAAATTTTTAATTTTTAAATTGTAAAATTTAACTATGAGGAATATAACATTAATGTTTTATTAAAAATCGTATTGTAGAATTTATCTATACAGGATTTAATATTAGTATTTTTAAAAAAATCGTATTGTAGAATTTTAATGTGTTGAATTTAACTATGTAAAATTTTAAATTGTAGAAGTTAAACGTGTAGAATCTATCATTGTACTGCTTTAATGTGTGGAATTTGAACCGACCCAAAAAAATTTTGTTTTACTGACAAACTTTTGAAAATGAAAATTCAGGCAGTTAAATGAATTTTCTTTCTTTTTATTGAAAATTCGGATAGAAGACATTTTTAACCACTAAAAATGAATGGGTTAAAACTGGGCGAAAAGTGAGGTTCTAAAAGACAAAATTAAAGTATTTTTTAAATTTTGGAAAAGAACTACAAACAGAAAACGAGAAAAATTATTAAGGTATATAAAAATATTAGAAAGTTGATGAAAAAATGAAAAATCTACGGAAAAATTAATAATATTTTGAAAAAGACGTGTAAAAGAAAAGAAAGTGTGGGAATGTGAAAAAGTGAGGTCATAAAAAATAATAAAAGACTATTTTCAAAACCGAGAAAATCTTTTTAAAAATCGAATAAATTATAAGAAAATACGTATATTACAGAAAATATATGTGAAAATTAGAAAAATTTGTTAAAAATGGAGAAAATAATAACGTAAAATAAAAGAAAGAGTAAAAAGATTGGTTAATCCTACAAGAAAAAAATGAAGTTTTTTCAAAAATAAAAAAGTTCCGAACTTTATTCTGAACATTACGAAAAAAGAAATGAAAACAGCAAAAAAAAAAACGGAAAAAATTGTTCAATTTAAACAATTCAAATTAAAAAGAGAAAAAAAATTTAAGAAATAGGTACTAGAAATTTTATAAAAAAATAAAATTGTAAAGAAATATAAAAAAAGAAAAGTAAAAAAATTGGATGAAATCTTTAAAAATTTGGAAAATGAAGATATTATAAAAAAATATTGGAAAATTATATTTAAACTACATATATTTTTAAGGATGTTAAACCCATTGACATAACCTCAAATTAGAAAATAGTTTTCCACATGAAATACAAATATTATTAAATTTATTTCACCCAATTTTAAAAGACCGAGTTATACATTCTTTGAAAAAAATTAGGTCCAGACCAAATTTGTTATCAAATAATAATTAATTAACATTTTGTGTTTTATCTTTAAAGTTTGTGAATAATTCTAATTTTTATCCAATTTTGACAAATAATAGCTCATTTTAATCTTTGAAATATTGTCCACAACTTTATTTGTTGAATTTTGTTAAAACATTTTTGTTTAAAAAATATATAATAGTATAATTTTATTTATTTAATAATTTTTAACAAAATATTGTTAGCAAAATCCAACGAACAGACTATAGACTTTAGAGAATGTTTCAAAAATTAGAATGAGCCATTATTTGTCACAATTGAATAAAAATTACAATTGTTCAAAAAATTTAAAGAAAAAACACAAAATGTTAAGTAATTATTATTTCTCAACAAATTTTGGATCAACCTAATTTTGTTTTAAAAATGTACAACTGTGTCTTTCAAAATTGAGAGATTATATTTTTTAAATTTACTTATTCCAGTTAAAATTTATTAAAAAAATAAGATTTCACAAACAAATTCTGGATAATAAACTCATTGTACTGAAAATTGTCCTTAGATATTTAATTTTTCGAAGAAATCATAAGAGAAAAGTTAAGCAATTTAGAGAAACTGATAATTCAATTCTAGAAAATACAAACTTATTATGAATTTTGCAAATTTAGGATGAAAAATGATTTTTGAATAGTTATGAAATGAAAAAAACATTTTTAAAATATTGGAAAATTATTTTAGAATTTAAATTTTATGAAACAGTAAACGAATTTGCTAAAAAAATTTAAAACAGAGTAAAACTAAAAAAGAGGATAAGGGGATTCAAAGAAAATTAAATTTTTTTAAAATAAATGTATCATCCACTTCTCCAAAAAAATAACACAAATTTAGAAAACCATGTGATTTACGAATTATTCTTCTTCTTAATTAAAACATAAAATATTTAATTGTTTTGAAAAAAATTAATGTGGATTTTTAAGTTATTTTTTGAAGTAATAACTGTGTTTAATTTAAATTTAATAAAATATATTGAATTTAGTTCACAAGAATATATAAAATAATTGTTTTTTGTTTAGTTTCCTGAATTTATAAGGGTTAATTTTTCAAAATATTTAATATCAATAAATAATTAAATTTCTACATTTCAAAATACTTTAAGAACAAATTGTTTTTTTCTTACAAAAAATCGATTTTCAATTTTATGGGTTTTCAGTGACTTCTAATAATATCTCGTATTTTTAAGAAAAACAAAAAATTCATTTTTTCGTTGTTTTTTCTTTTTAACATTTACGAATTTTATTGAACAATCCAAGTTTCTATAAATTCTGTTTTGCAAATTCTTTAATAAAAATTTCGTTTTTCAGTTCAAATTCCTTCAATATCAGAAATATCGGAGAACTTCTGTTTCAATTACTTACTCAGGCTCTTAAACTTTATCCCAGCAACATCTCCTGGCTGAAATCAATGGGAGATCTTAATTTTGGTAAGTTTCTATAAATTTATATTTAAATTCTTGTTATTACTTTTTTACCCAATTAAAACTTCATTTACTTATAATTTTAGTAAGTTAAGATAAATTTTTATTTCAACTTCTTTTTTTCCTTTTTACACTGTTAAAACTTTAAATTATCTAGTAATGATTACAAAATTTTTTATACTTTTTGGATAGTTGGTTGAAACTTAATTTAGATTTGCAAAATTCCAAAAATAGACATATTTTAAATTTTGATATTATTTCTTGTCATTTTTTGTTTGCTTATTTTTTTATTTTTAATTGAATACTTTTGGCTGTACTTGGTTTAATTCAGATTTGTTGAAATTGTTAGGAATTTATATAACTTAAAGTTTTTATGAATGAAATATAAAAACGATTAAGATTCCAAGAAATTGAAATTTTTTTAATTAAACACAGCTTTGATTATTTAAAATCAAGACTTATTGAAATTTGTTTCGGTTGAATTGAATGTTAATTAAAATCAAGATAATTTAAAATTTTTGATCTTTCAAAATTTAGATGAATTTAATTTAGATTGCTCATTAAAAGTACAAATTGACTTTAAAGTCTATTAAAATTCTCGTGTAGAAAATTAAAATATTCCTGACAATAATTTAAAGATTGAAGATAATAATTCATTAATGTCAACAAAAAACTTAAATAGGTATGAAGAAAGTTATTAACGTTTAAAGAAAATAATTAAAATTTGCAGAAATTCATTGAAAAAGATGTAATACTTAAATAAATAAATACATGAAAAAATAAAATGGAATAAAATAATTGAAATTATGTAGAAAATAATTCTAAAATGTCAAAAATAATAGAAATATGAAGAAAATAATTGGAAAATGACAAAAGTAATTGAAATTTTAAGAAAATAATTGAAAAATAACAGAAGTAAATTTTTAACTTGTACATAAAATATATATTCCTGTTTCCCGACAATAATTTAAATACTTGTGTAATAAATTTAAATGTTCATGACAATAATTTAAAGACTGCAGAAAATAATTAATATTTGAAAAAATTAAATTTAAAGTCGCAAAAATACTTAAAAAATGTCAAAAATACTTTAAAGTTGAAGAAAATAACTGAAATTTAGATAAAAATTCATGGAAAATGAGAAATATAATTCAAAACTGGAGTAAAAAATATAATACATTAACTACAAAATTACGTATAAAATAATTTAACAATTAACAATATAATTGAAATGTGAAGAAACTAATTGAATAATGACATCAATAATTGAAAATTACATTTAATTTAAATGACATTTAAAGAAAATAATTCCAAGATATCAAAAATATTTGAATAATGACAAAAAATAATTGTAGTTTGAAAAAAATATTTGAATTATGACAAAAATAATTGATAACTGATGTAGAAAATAAAAATTTGAAGACAAGTAAAAAATTAATAAATTCATGACAATTAAATAATAATTATCTCCGTAAACTCCTGAAGTTAGTTCGTATTTATATTTATTCATCATTTCTGTCCACGTTTTAAAAAATGAAGTGAAGTTAGTCCCTGTTACTTTATTAATTTTGACTCTCTTTATCAGTAAATATTTTGAAATTTGAATTGAAAGAATAAGGTAACCTTTTTCGTTAGTGTCATATTGTGCTGGTTTTTAATTGTCATTTGTGTAAAAAAAAAGTTTCGAAAAATGCTTCAAAAATTTATTATGGTTTTTGAAGAAGTTTAACATATATACACACGCTATTAATTTCCAAAATTTTCAGTTATTATCTCAAATTTAAATTATTGTCATTAATTTTCCATTATATAACGATTTTTTAATTATTTTCTTTTGCTTAAAAATAAATTCTGCAATTCTTCTTGATTTTCATCAATTTATAATTATATTCATTATTTTGGCATTACTTTTAAATATTTCAATTATTTATCTGATATTGCAATTATTTTAATCAATTTTCGTTATTTCTGCCATTTTTTAATTATTCTCTTTAATTAAAATTTTTTAAGTAATTTTGTAATTATTATTTTTTTTAAACGTATATTCTATAATTTTTTCAGTTATTTCTCTCAAATTTTATTGAATATTTTCAATTTTTCATATTTAAATTATTTTCATCATAATTCAATTTTCTTTCTCAATCTTAAATTATTTTCAGCATATTGCAATTATTTTTTTCAATTTTAAATTAATTTTATCATTTTTCCATTATTTTCCTCGATTGTTAATTATTATTCTCATTTTCTAAGATTTTTAAGTATTTTTCTAAAAATTCCAATACTTTCTACAATTTTTAATTATTTTCATTTGTTATCAAAATTTCATATTTTTTTTATTAAATATCGTAAATTTCAATTATTTTTAGCATTCCTCCAGTCTTTCCTACAATTTTTAATTATTCCCATTTACTAAAATTATTTTCTAAGATTTTTAAGGATTTCTCTAAATATTTAATTGTTTTCTTCAATTTTTAATTACTTTCAATTGTTTTCATAATTTCCAAATTTTTTTTATTAATTATGGTAAATTTCAATTATTTCTAGCTTTCTTCCAGACTTTTCTCCAATTTTTACTTTTTCTCATTTTCTAAAATTATTTTTTAACATTTTTAAGGATTTCTCTAAATATTTAATTGTTTTCTTCAATTTTTAATTATTTTCCTTTGTTTTCATAATTTCAAATTTTTTTTATTAATTATTGTAAATTTAAATAATTTATAGCTTTCTTCCAGACATTTCACCAATTTTTAGTTTTTCTCATTTTATAAAATTAATTTCTAAATTTTTTAAAGTATTTTTCTGAAAATTCAAATATTTTCTTCAATTTTTAATTATTTTTCATTTGTTATCAGAATTTCAAAAAATTTTATAAATTATCGTAAATTTCAATTATTTTTAGCATTCCTCCAGTCTTTCCTACAATTTTTAATTATTCCCATTTACTAAAATTATTTTCTAAGATTTTAAAGGATTTCTCTAAATATTTAATTGTTTTCTTCAATTTTTAATTATTTTCCTTTGTTTTCATAATTTCAAATTTTTTTTGATTAATTATTGTAAATTTAAATAATTTTTAGCTTTCTTCCAGCCATTTCACCAATTTTTAGTTTTTCTCATTTTATAAAATTAATTTCTAAATTTTTTAAAGTATTTTTCTGAAAATTCAAATATTTTCTTCAATTTTTAATTATTTTTCATTTGTTATCAGAATTTACAAAAATTTTTATTAATTATCGTAAATTTCAATTATTTTTAGCATTCCTCCAGTCTTTCCTCCAATTTTTAATTATTCTCATTTTCTAAAATTTTTAAGGATTTCTCTAAATATTTAATTGTTTTCTTCAATTTTTAATTACTTTCAATTGTTTTCATAATTTCCAAATTTTTTTTATTAATTATGGTAAATTTCAATTATTTCTAGCTTTCTTCCAGACTTTTCTCCAATTTTTACTTTTTCTCATTTTCTAAAATTATTTTTTAACATTTTTAAGGATTTCTCTAAATATTTAATTGTTTTCTTCAATTTTTAATTATTTTCCTTTGTTTTCATAATTTCAAATTTTTTTTATTAATTATTGTAAATTTAAATAATTTATAGCTTTCTTCCAGACATTTCACCAATTTTTAGTTTTTCTCATTTTATAAAATTAATTTCTAAATTTTTTAAAGTATTTTTCTGAAAATTCAAATATTTTCTTCAATTTTTAATTATTTTTCATTTGTTATCAGAATTTCAAAAAATTTTATAAATTATCGTAAATTTCAATTATTTTTAGCATTCCTCCAGTCTTTCCTACAATTTTTAATTATTCCCATTTACTAAAATTATTTTCTAAGATTTTAAAGGATTTCTCTAAATATTTAATTGTTTTCTTCAATTTTTAATTATTTTCCTTTGTTTTCATAATTTCAAATTTTTTTTGATTAATTATTGTAAATTTAAATAATTTTTAGCTTTCTTCCAGCCATTTCACCAATTTTTAGTTTTTCTCATTTTATAAAATTAATTTCTAAATTTTTTAAAGTATTTTTCTGAAAATTCAAATATTTTCTTCAATTTTTAATTATTTTTCATTTGTTATCAGAATTTACAAAAATTTTTATTAATTATCGTAAATTTCAATTATTTTTAGCATTCCTCCAGTCTTTCCTCCAATTTTTAATTATTCTCATTTTCTAAAATTTTTAAGGATTTCTCTAAATATTTAATTGTTTTCTTCAATTTTTAATTATTTTCCTTTGTTTTCATATTTTCAAATTTTTTTTTGATTAATTATCGTAAATTTTAATTATTTTTATTTTTCTTCCAGACTTTTCTCCAATTTTTAGTTTTTCTTATTTTCTAAAATTATTTTCTAAGATTTTTAAGGATTTCTCTAAATATTTAATTGTTTTCTTCAATTTTTAATTATTTTCCTTTTTTTCATAATTTCAAATTTTTTTTGGATTAATTATCGTAAATTTAAATAATTTTTAGCTTTCTTCCAGACATTTCTCCACTTTTTAGTTTTTCTCATTTTATAAAATTAATTTCTAAATTTTTTAAAGTATTTTTCTCAAATTTATATTATTTTCTTCAATTTTCAATTATTTTTTTATTTGTTTTCATAATTTCAAAAATTTTTATTAATTATCGTAAATTTCAATTATTTTTAGCATTCCTCCAGTCTTTTCTCTGATTTTTAATTATTCTCATTTTCTAAAATTATTTTCTAAGATTTTTAAAAATTTTTCTAAAATTTCAATAATTGTTTTCTTCAATTTTTAATTATTTTCCTTTGTTTTCATAATTTCAAATTTTTTTTGGATTAATTATCGTAAATTTCAATTACCAATTTTTAGCTTATTTATTCAATTCTTTTCTCTAATTTTTAGTTATTTTCTTTTTGTTTAATTGATTTCTAAGATCTTCATGTATTTTTTCATATTTCAATTACTTTTTCTTTTTTTAAAAAAATTCTGTAATTTTTTCAATTATCACACTTAAATGTCATTTATTTTTTACAACTTATCATTGTTTATATCTTATTTTAATTATTTTCGTCAAGTTAAAAAATCTTAAAACATTTTTCAATTATTTACCAAAATTGATTTTCTTCAATTTTCAATTCTTTACATTTGTTTCATAATTTCAAAAATTTTAACTATTTATCTGACTTATCAATTATTTCATTATTTATATTATTTTTTATATTATTTTCTTCAACTTTCAATTAATTTCGTTCTTTTTTCGTTCTTTTTCATAATTGCCAAAAAGTTTTTACTTATTTCTATTAAATTAAACTTGTTCTGTTCAATTTTAAATTATGTTTATCTTTTTCATTTTTTCATTTATTTTCACTAATTTTTCATTATTTTCTTTTATTTCAATGTACTTCTGAAAGATAGAAGTATTTTTCTCAAATTTTGTTTAACTTTCCTTTATTTAAAATATTTTATGTAATTTGTTTCATTATTTTCTCAAAATTTAGTCATTTTTTTTTAATTTTAATTTATTTATCTCAATTTTTAATCATGTTTTTTCAATTTTCAATTTTTTTCTCTAATTTTTTATTATTCAATTTTATTTTAATTTACTTTTAAGATTCTCAAGTATTTTTCTCAAATTTAAATTACTTGATTGCATTATTTTTTTTAATTAATTTGCAAAATTTGCAATTGTTTTGTTTAATTTCAATTATTTTTTGCAATTCTTTTTAATTCTAAAATATTATAAATTTTGTCCTAAATAAATATTTATTTTATTTATAATTATTAATTTTTAAATATTATATTTAAAATATTTATTTCTTCTTATGAGATAAATATTATTTACCGATTTGCTATACATATTTATTATTGTATTTTATAATTTCTAAAAGGTATGAAAACTAATCGCGCGCTTGCGCGCGTTTTATTTTGCTAGTAATAAAAATAATGAAGAAAAAGATTGAAATGTGAAGAAAATAATTGAAGTGAGAAAAGTGAGTCACTTGCAGCCCTGAATAATGAATTTTGATTTTAATAATTGAAATATTGTTTTGCGTTTTTTTCAGTTTTAGGATTTCACGAAAGTGCCATGAAGTACTATTTGAAAGCCATAATGGTTGCCAGTGATTTGTTCACTCAGCCAGCGCCACGAGCTCAAATTGAAGATTTTGTTTATCGAAGAATGATTAAATGTTGCGCTCATTTGCAATGCTACACTCAAGCGGCTGTTCTTTGTCAATTTTTGGAGGAGGTCGATTATGCACTTGCTTTTAAAATGGCAGCAAGTGATCAAAAAAGTTGCGCTCCTGCCGATGCCATGGACGCTTATTATCACTGCATTTGGGACACAACGATTCTCGAGTATCTGATTTATTTGCACACGAAACGAGGAGAACATCACAGAAAACAACTAGCTGTAAATACAACATTTAATTTAATTAAATTTACCAATTTAAAACTTTCATTTATGAATTAAAAGATTGCATTCTATTTACAATTTAAAACTAATTTCTCGACTTTTTATAGATTAAAGTAATTGGATTACTGGAACTTAATTCGAATAATAACGAAGAGATCCAGAGAGAAGCGGCAAACACACGAAAAGCAAAATTTTTGAGAGCACTTTCTAAGCAGTACGTTTACTGATTGAACGAAATCTACAAAAATGGAAAAACTGTCTGTAAAAAAGTAGTACGTAAGTTTGTAAATATAAAAATAAGAATTATGTGTTTTTTTATTTCTCATTTATGTAGAAAGTATATATTAAAAAAGAAAAATTATATACGATATTTTTATTATCATTTAAAAATATTAAGAATCGATTAAAATTCTTGGTATATTACAATTAATGGAAAATTAACTAGAACTTTTACGAATATTTTTTCGCTTTCCAACTTGTTTGAAAATTTTGCTTCGCTTCTTTTTATCACTTGTGTTTATAGTTTTAAAGAATCCATATCCACCTCCGCCTAATCTTTTCACTGGCCTTGCACTTTTGTCGAATTCTTTCTCCGTTATACCTTTTTTCATAATTTATTATTAAGGAAAAGTAGTTTTCAATAATCCGGAATTTAAAGTACCAATTTTAAATATTTTGAAAATTAGAATTTTTTTTTTTCAGAATACTTGAAAGTGCTTTTAAATATTTAAAATAATTTAAATAAAAATGAGAAAATTAAAATTAATCTAGGCAATTGTTGAAAATTTTAAACAATTTTAAAAAGGATACTTAAATCAATGGCAGGCGGAACGGTAAAACCGAACGATTTTGCCACTTTAGTCAAATCCAGTGTTTTTATGTCGAAAATTTCCCTCAAATGATGCGAGTCGTAAGACTTTATGAAGGCCTTGCATGCTTCTTTTGCTGACAAATTCAAAAAGTAATTCTGTGAAATCAATTTCTCCAACTGGAATGAATAATAATTATAAAATAAACAGAAAATAGTAATATAATGTACATTATCGATATTATTACTAAATTAAAAGTATGAATTTATCACAATTTATTAATTAGCAGCAGTTTTAATTATTAAAGTTGCCAAATCTTATTTACCGAGAGTTGAACATTTTTTATTTTACTCCAGGAGATTTTGAACTCTTGCGTCGAAACTCCAGCTTCTTTTAAATAAGACAAAAAATCAATTTCTTCGGGGCTTATAACAAAAACAGACTTTCCCTTAGAATCTCTGGTCATTTCGGAAACTCGATTAATGTGTTCCTAAAATAAAACAAATATTAGAAATATTCAAAATAGAAAAAATAATTTAAATTTGAGAAAATAATTGAAAAAATTAAATAATATTTTTTAAATACAGGAAAGTTACAGAAAATTTCAGAAAAATACTTTAAACTTTTAGAAGTTTATTAAAAAAAAAGAAAATAATTAAAAATTAGAGAAAATAAATGAAAAAGGATAAACGTAGGTAATTTAAAATTGAAGAGAATAATTTTTAATTGAAGAGAAATAATTAAAAACTTTTTGGAAATTATGAAAAATAACGAAAGTAATTGAAAATTTGAAACTTGAAGAAATTAATTGAAATATGATATAAACATGAGTTGTAAAAAAGTAAATGACGATAAAAAAAATTAATTGGAATTGGAGAAAAATAAAATGAGAATAACTAAAAATTGCAGAAAAGAATTGAAATTTTAGAAAAATGCTTAAAAATCTTAAAATATAATTTTACAAAATGAGAATAATAATTAACAATCCAGGAAAATAATTGAAAAATGATAATATTAATTCGAAATTTAAAAAAATAATTGAAATACGCTGAAAATAATTTAAGATTGATAAAAAACTTGAAATATGATAAAAGTAATTTAAATATGAAAAAATAAAAAAAGTATATAAAATTTAAGAGTAATAAGTAAATGTTTAAAAAAAAGAAAATAATTACAAAATTACTTAAAAAACTTAAATTAAAGAGAATAATTAAAAAATCGCAGAAATATAATCGAAAATAATTGAAATCTTTGAAAATTGTGCCAAAATAATGTAAATAATTACAAAATTGAATAAAATAATAGAAAAATTACAGACTTTAAGAAAATAATTGAAAAATAATAAATATATAACCGAGAATATTCTTCTTCCAGAGAATTTATAAGAATTTTATGTTTGAATGAGCTTCACTATTTTGATACACAAACAATTTATTAAAATAAAAATGGATAAATTACAAAATAATTATCATTACAAATTGTTCTTGTTATCAAGAATTGTAAATATTTTAAATATAATATTTAAAAAAATAATGTCAAATTTTGCAAATTAATTGAAAAAAGAAACAGAAATAATGAAAACAATTAAAATCGTCGAAAGTAATTTTAAAAATCATATAGAAATGTTTTAAAATTAAAGAAAATAATTTAAATTTGAGAAAAATACTGCAAAATCTTAGAAATAATTTGAAAAAAAAGAGAATAATGAAAAATTGGATAAAGTGATTGAAAATTGAAAAAAAGCTTGAAATTTAGATAAATAATTAAAAATTTGGAGAATTAATTCTGAAATAAGAGAAATGATTAAAAATTTAAGAAAATAATGAAAAAATAATATAAATAATTTAAAATTTAAGAAAATATTTAAAATTTAAGAAAATATTCAAAATTTAAGAAAATAATTGAAAAAATTACATAAAGAAAAATTAAAGAAAATTTCAGAAAAATACTTGAAACGTTTAGAAGTTCATTGCAAAAAAAAGAAGATAATAATTAAAATTTGGAGAAAATAAATTGTTTGTAAAAAGATAAAAATAATTTAAAGTTTAAAAGAACAATTTTTAATTTTAAAGAAATAATTGCAAAAAATACAGAATATAGGTGCATAAAAAACAAGAAAATGGTAGATATAATTGAAAATTGAATAGAATAATGAAAATTTCAGATAAATAGTTTAAAATTTGAAAAATTATAATTGAAAAATGATTTAAAATTTTGATACTTGAAGAAAGCAATTGAAATATGATAAAAACAAATGAAAATAGATAAAAATTGTAGCAAATAATTGAAATTTGCGAAAAATACTTAGAAATCTTGAGAAATAATTTTACAAAATACCTGAAAATTTAGAAAATTAATTGAAAAATAATTAAAATAATTAAAAGATGGAGAAAATAATTGTAAAATGATAAAAAGAAATAAATGTTGAACAAAATAATTGAAAATTGAGAAATATATTTGAAAGTTCAGGATATTAGTTCAGAAATGATGAAAATGATTAAAAATTGAGGACAATAATTGCAAAATGAAAACAATAATGGTGAATTAAAAAAATTAATTTCATTCTGCGATAAATAATATGAAATTTAACAATAAATAATGAAATTGTTTTATTGTCGAAAAGAAAATAATTAAAATTAAACAAGTGATTGAAATTTTTTTTAAAAATAATTGAAATTTGCGAAAAGTAGATTTAAGATTTAGGGGAAATATGAAAAACAATGAAAATAATTAAAAATTGCAGAAAGTAATTGGAAAATAATAAAAATAGTTGAAAAATGTATTTTAAGCGATTGAAATATTAAGAGCAAAGAATGATTAAATATTTCAGAAATTTTTAAATCACTTTAAATTTGGAGTATTTGAACCGTGAATTAATTAAACTTTTAATCAATGCAAATTCAAATAAACAGAAATTTGAACAAAGAAACTTTGGGTGTGGACAGAATGAAAGATTTAATGAATGAAAGAAACTTGTGAATTATTATACATAATTCTTATTTTTAACATTAAAATTCAAATCATTACTATTTAGAATGACACTAGAGATTCTATTTTTGTACCTTGATTGAGAAAATTTGACTTAATTTAATAAATAAATAAAATCCTAAATTCTCATAAATTCTCGATTAGAATTTTGGTCGGTTATATTCTCGTTCTTATTACCGTTCTCCAGGTATTATTACTTCTTCGCAACTCTATCAAAGATGTAAAATTTGAAAATACCTTTGGATTTTCTGGAGGATCGTATTGCAAAATCCAGTCAACTGAAGGAAAAATCACTTCTGACGCTGTTGCTTCGGCACAGAGCAAAATTCCTGAAAGAGCTTCAGAAAATTTCGAAAATATCTGTGTTCGCTTCGCCTGCTTCTGCTTTCCCTAAAATTTAATAATTAACTAATTCAATTACAAATTTAAGCTGAATGCGACTAATTTTCATCGATTTCAACATTCAGAGGATTATTTTCATCGACTTCAAAATTACGGGAATTTTAATTAATTATATTCTCGTAATAATTTAAAGTTTAGAAGAGAAGCATTAAAAATCAGTCGTTTGAGGTTTAAATTCATAACATTCAACAATTTTTAAAGCCCTTTGAGAATCTCCATTATGCAACTTTTACAATTAAAATGTAGAATTTGAAAATATTTAAAAAAAAAAAAATTAAGAATCTTCGTACGTGTATACTGAAAACTGGAACATCAAGAGAGGTAAGCAAATCATGATGATGTTTCGTGGACAAACATGAACTAAATAAGACTATCACTTTCTTCTTCTGATTTTTTTCCAGAAAACTCAACAGAAAATGAAAACGTTTATCCCATGGAGCCAGAACATATCCTTCCTGTAAATTTTCCACAATTTTTTCTTCTGTGTTAAATTCATTAACGTAAATTGGACTAGTTTTCATCGTTAAAGTCACCAAATCTTCAACATTAGTCTTCTCTTTCATAAAAAGTGCAGTCTGGCTTTTTTCTGAAAAAAAAAACTTTAGGTGAAAATGCAGATCTGGATTTGAAAGAAACGGGATTAATTATTATTTATTTGTAATGACAATAATTCGAAATAATGATCTTTTAAAATTTGGATAAACTACATTTAAAATCAATTTGAATTCTAATTAAACAAAAAAATGTTTTAGCCGTAAAAAAATTTGAAAAAACTTAATTAAATTTACTTGGTAAAATGTCAATGATCTGCTTCATGGTATTTTCAAATCCAGTTTCAAGAATTCGATCGGTTTCGTCAACAATCAGAAGTTCAAGATTTTTGTAGGTAAAGTCTGGAGTATTTTCAAGATGATAAAGTAATCTTCCAGGTGTGGCGACAATAATATTGACTCCTTTGCACAATTTTCGTGATTCGGTTTTTCTATCAGAGCCGTCAGTCAACAAACAGCAACTTTGTTGATGAAATTGTAGTAACTCTTTCAAAATTCCGAAAATTTGCAGAGCTGATTCACTAGTTGAAGAAATTATAATACACCGAGTGCCTAGGAAGAATTCAAAAAAATATTTCTGAATGTAAAAATAAACAAAATAGGGGAAATTATTGAAAAAAACGTACTAATAAGCTATTTTAAAAATTTTATACCATTTTTGGATTTTTTATTTATCCTGCTTATCGATTCTATGGCAGGAATTAGAAAAGATAAATTTGACTTTGATTTGCTTTTAATTGTTGCAACGACATCTTTGCCTTCAAGTAGAGGTAAAATACAACTTTCTTGTAAATTCTCCATGTGAGTAAATCCCATATTTTCCAACGCCTTTAAAGTATTTTCCGACATTTTGTCTTGTAAGGATAAAGAGGTCGATTTTTGATCTTCCACAGCTGTAAAAAATTATATATTTTTAAATTGTTTCTGTTAATTTGAGACTTGTGATTAAGATCTAAAATTAATTATTTAGAATATTAATTTCTTAGAATTTCATAAGGAAGAACCTTTTTTTAGTAGAAATTTCACATTTTCGAATATGTGTCCAATCGAACATAAATTAATCCGAATTTTGAACTAACAGAATTTTTAGGTCACCGAATTCATATTTCACAGAATTTTCATTTTACTGGAATACTTTTAACCAACTTTTCATTTAAAAGATTTTCAATTTAAATGATTTTTAATTTAGAAGAATTTTTATATTACAGAATTGTAGGATAATGGGATTTTAAAATACCAGAATATTCATTTGACAGAATTTTCATTTGTCCAAAATTGTATTAGTACAAATTGACATTTAATAGAAAACTTAAAATGCAAAATGTTCATTTGACCGTAAATGTAAATTGCCGAAAAACTATCCAACAGAAATATTATGGCGCGAATTTTGAAATTGACCAATCAGAAAATATGAAGAAAATTGCAATCGGTCAATTTTAAAATTCGCGCCATAATATTTCTGTCGGATACTTTTTCGTCCATTTGCAATTTCGGACAAATGAACATTCTGCGTTACAATTTCGAACAAATGAAGATTCTGTCAAATGAATATTCTGGTATTTAAAAATTCGATTAACCTAAAATTCTGTAAAATAAAAATTCTTCTAAACTAAAATTCGTTTAAATTGGAAAATTTCTGAAATTTTTAATATTTCTTTTCTCTTATTATATCAATTACTTAAACTTACAATTTTCGACAATTTCAATCATTTTTCAATTATTTACTGCAATTTTTAATTATTTTCATTATTTCTCACTTTTTTCATTAAATCTTAAATCGATCTTGCGCAAATTTAAATTATTTTCTTTAATTTTGTCAATCACTTTTTCAATTTTAATTATTTCCTCCTCAAAAATAAAACAATTTTATTATTTGTTGATAAATTTTATATTATTTGTCGCAAATTTAAATTAATTTTTCTAATTTACAATTATTATTTTAACTTTGCAATTATTATCTTTAATTTTTAATCATTCTCATTATTTCTGAATTAATATCCTAAACTTTCAAATATGTATATATTTCTCAATTTTTAACAATTTATCTTAAATTTTAAATATTTTCATCATATTTCAATTATTTTTTTAAATTTAAATATTATTATCATAATATTTCAATTATTTTTTCAATTTTTAATCATTTTTATCATTTTTCAATTATTTACCTAAAATTTTAATTATTATTCTCATTTTTTAAAATTATTATTTAAGATTTTTAAGTATTTTTCTCAAATTTAAATTATTATTTTAAATTTCAATTATTTTTATTTGATTTCATAATTACCAAAATTTTTGTATTTATTATTTTAAATTTCAATTATTTTCAGCGTTCTTTAATTCTTTTCTTCAATTTTTAATTAATTTCATTTTTTTAATTAATTTCTTAGATTTTCAAGTATTTTTCTCAAATTACCATTATTTTTTTTATTTAAAAAAACTTCTGCTTTTTAAATTATTTTTTTCCAATATCATTAATTTTTTTTCACTTATCATTTGTTTTATCATAAGTATTTCAATTATTTTCTTCTAGTTTTAAATTTTAAAATCATTTTTCAATTATTTTCCCCAGTTTATAATTTTTCAAATTTTGGAAAAATATTTCCAAGATTTTAAAATATTTTTCTCAAAATTCTTATTATTTTGTTCAATTTTCAATTATTTTCAATTTTTTTCAAAATTTTAAACTATTTATATTATTTTTTTCATGATTATTCTCAGTTTTCAATTATTTACGTTCTTTTTCATCATTTCCAAAAAGTATTTAATTATTTATCTGATATTTCCATTATGTTTTCTAATTATTATAAATTATTTTATTCAATTTTCAATTATATCCATGATTTTTTTTGTATTTTATGTATATTCTGTATTTTTTGCAATTATTTTTTTTTTAATTAAAAATTGTTCTCTTCAATTTTAAATTGTTTTATTTTTTTTCATTTATTTTCATGAATTTTTAATTATTTTCTTTTTTTCCAATGAACTTTTACAAGTTTTAAGTATTTCTTTAGTTTTCTTTAACTTTCCTTTTTTTTAAATTAAATTAGGTAATTTTTTCAATTATTTTCTCAAATGTTAATTATTTACTTCAGTTTTAAAATATTTATATTATTTTTTCATTATTATTTTCAATTTTTAATCATTTTTATTATTTCTGAATTAATATCCTTAACTTTAAAATATGTATCTCAATTTTCAATTATTTATCTTCAATTTTAATTATTTTCTTCACATTTCAATTACTTTTTTAAAATTGAAATTATTTTTATAATATATCAATTTTTTTTTCAATTTTAATTTACTTTTATTATTTTTCAATTATTTTCCTCAATCTTTATTTTTTAATTAATATTCTCATTTTGAAAAATTCTTTTTTTAAGATTTTTTTTAATATCAATTATTTTAAAAAATTTTAGATTATTTTCATCATATTTCAAATTATTTTATTAATTTTAAATAATTTTTACCATTTTTCAATTAACTATTTCCCTCATTTTTTAATTATCATTTTCATTTTGTAAAATTATTTTGTAAGATTTTTAAGTATTTTTCTCAAATTTCAATTACTTTTTCAATTTTAATAAATTTTTATCATTTTTCAATTATTTCGCTCAATTTTTAAATATTATTCTCATTTTATAAAATTATTCTGTAAGATTTTTAAGTATTTTTTTTATGCAATTATTCTTTTCAATTTTTATTATTTTTATTTGATTTCATAATTTCCAAAATTTTTGTATTGATTATCTTAAATTTCAATTATTTTTAGCATTTTTAATTCTTTTCTTCCATTAATTTTTTTTAACTTATCATTGTTTTTATCATATATATTTCAATTATTTTCTACAAATTTCAAATTTTAAAATCATTTTTCAATTATTTTCCCCAATTTTTAAATATTTTTCTGAAAATTCCTATTATTCAATTTTTAATTACTTTCAATGCTTTTGATAATTTCAAAAAATTTAAACTATTTCTATTATTTTTTCATGATTTTCCTCAGTTTTCAATTATTTACGTTCTTTTTCATAATTTCCAAAAAGTTTTTAATTATCGATCTTATATTTCCATTATTTTTTCTAATTATTATAAATTATTTTATTCAATTTTCAATTATATCCATGATTCTTTTTGTATTTTATGTATATTCTGTATTTTTTGCAATTATTGCTTTTAAATTAAAATTTGTTCTCTTCAATTTTAAATTGTATTTATCTTTTTTCATTTATTTTCCCTAATTTTTAATTATTTTCTTTTTTTCCAATGAATTTTTAAAAGTTTCAAGTATTTTTCCAAAGTTTTCTTCAACTTTCCGTTATTTTAAATATATTACGTAATTTTTGCTTCCTCATAGAGGAAGCTTTGTGATCGTTAAGATTTTCGATTTTCCAAAAATAGTCTAAATCGACTCATTTTCATCTAAAAAGCGTAAATTTTCATTCCTAAGCAAATGTCCAGATGTATGTGTGTGTGTGTGTGTACGTGTGTGTGTATAGCGTTTTTTGTCGCCAGGATATCTCGAGAACGCTTCAACGGATTTCAATAAAATTTGGATGACTTTTTAAGCTCGTGAATATCTAAATTTGGACGCAGGGATTTTTGAAAATACCCAATCAAATTTTGTTGAGCACCTTTTTTCATCGAAAAAAATCGTTTTTTGCCAAAATTTTTTTCCAAGCTAAAAATACAACTTAATGAATAAAAAAATCATATTCCTTATCTTAAAACGAATCGATTGACCTACATAACTTTTATAATTGATCAAAAATTCGTAAATTAATTGATGTTTTTTCATTTTTTTGCACTAAAAATTCCTTTTTTTAAAGCATTTCTCGAATTAAATTTTATATTATTAATATATTGCTTTTTCTATAAGAAAGCAAATTTGTTTGCTAACTTTGAAACGAAATATCCACGAAATGGACATAATTTTCACCTAGTAAAATAATGATAATAATAATAATAATAATAATATTACTAATAATATTAACCCTCAACTGCTAGACTATCGGGATTTAACGTAACTGCTAGATTGGGTCTACGGGACCCGAGCGATTTTCAAACGCTGATTGCTCAGAGCCTAATGAATATATCGGGACGTCTTTTTTTTTTTTAAACTTATTGCCAGAACCTGTAGAAAAAGAAAATCTAGCTTAAATTAATATGTCTTCAATATTTTTTTAAATATTTCAAGAAATGTAAAGATACTTTTTTAAAAAGTCGTTTTTTTCAAATAGCTATAGTAACACCAAAAATAAACATAAATAAAATTTCTAAGTGGATTTTTAAAGCTTTAAACATGTACCTTAAGTCTGTTTAAGCCATTTTTTGATTGGCTGAAAAAAACATATTTTTTGGGAGAAATGAAAATCATCAAATTTGGTTCATTAAGTGGAGCCACCTGAGAAATTTCAACCCATCGAAATATATGTTACTTATCGGTGCTAATTTTTTTTCAGGGACTATTTTGGATGTAAAAGAATGCCATATTATCAAATTTAAAAAAAAAAAAATGTTTAAAAAAATTAAAAAAAATTTTTATTTAAATAAAGGTTAACTAATAAAAAAAAAAAATTATTTCAAATAATTCTATTTTTTTTAATAATTCTTCTTTATTGCTTGCCAATTTATTTATTTATGTGTATGTGTACTTATGTATACGTACATATGTGTGGGTAAATGTGAATGCGTGCATAAAGTTTTTTGTAGAGGATTTTCCATAAAATTTAAATTGGTTATTAAAATCATAAATATCTAAATTTGAACTTAGGGATTTTTGAAATTAACTAATCAAATTGTGTTTGTATCTTTTTAATCAAAATAATTCATGTTTTTTTAAATTTTTTTTTATTAACTTAAAATATTTAGAATATTATTAAATTATTGCTTCCTCTATGAGGAAGCAAATTGTTTTGCTTCCTTGGAAGCGAAGTGTCCATGAAATGGACAGAATTCACACCTAGTTTCAATTATTTTCTTTAATTTTAAATTATTTTTTCATTATTTTCTTCAATTTTTAATCATTTTGATTATTTCTGAATTAATTTCCTAAATTTGTAATTATTTATCTCAATATCATTTTCTTTTAAATTTTTAATTATTTTCTCAAAATTTTAATTATTCTAATTTTTGCAATTTGTTTGTAAGATTTTCAAGTACTTTTCTCAAATTAAAATTATTTTCTTCAATTTTAAAACATTTCTATGACTTTTTAAATTATTTTCGCCAATTGTAAACTATTTTCATTATTTTTTTAAAAAATAATTTTCAAAATTTGGAATAACTTTTGAAATTTGTTTTAATTATTTTTAAATATTATATTTAAAAAATTTATAATTGTTGATAACATAAAATGTAGAAATAAATCACGCACTACAGTTTTTTAATAAATGATTTGAAAAATAGTTACCATTTGTTTTCACTTCTGTACAATTTGCATTTATTATGTTTTCTTTTACCACCTTTATCTTTTTTTCTGTAAGAATAATAATAGCGATTAATACATAATAATGTAATAATAAAGTAATACAATAATACTAATTAAATAATAATAATAATTTTATTATTCAATTACTATATAACTTATAAGAAAGTTAACAATAAATTAATTAAATTTTTCAGATACTAACTTTTTGTCCTTTGAAGATCTGTTGATTTTCTTTTCAAATCGCTTTTAGTTCCCATGTTGATTATTTTTAACAAAACTGAAATTGGTATACAGAAACAAATTAAAAATTTAGGATTCAGAAAAATGTATAATTCTTCGTATCAAAATATTTTATTACAATAACAATGTTAATTTAATAAACGTTGTAATTGAAAATTAAAAATTCTAATGAAATTTCAGGTTATGTTTTTAAAAATCAGATTTCATGGATTTAATTTAAATTAATAGACTGTATCACTAAAATGGACTTACTTTTAACACATAAAGAAGGAAAATCAGTAACTATTTAAACATTAAAACAAGTCAAATTATGTACAAATTTCAAATAGCTTAAAATTTAAAAATTTATTCCTTCAAAACTTGTCAGGAAAACACAGAAAACACGTGTTTGGATGTCCGTGAAGTTATCAACTTATGGTTACAGTGCTAACTTTGAAAATTGTGTCGGTAAAGAAGATTTAATTTAATCCTTAATTTTAAACTTGATTTTAAACAAAACCGCAAAATTAAAAAGAACCCAAGATTATGAAATTCTTAAAAAACGCTTGAATTCAGATTTAAATTTAAATACTCATTCTAGTAATTAAATATTTTTGTCAATTCGAAAATTAAATTCAAATTTCGATATCACTTTTCGAGATTCGATACAGTCTCTCGCACACACACAAAAGGCCAAAAGATTAAGTTTTTTAGGAAAAAAGTTTGTGAGGTCTATCGGTTAAGAATCGGTTTTTCCTTTAAAAACAAAAATCAGTGCTTTTCATAAATATTGTTTTCCCATAAACGAGGTAAGAAATTGAAAATTGCATTTTTTGTTTAAATGCTTCAAATTCCCATCATTCCCGGCTTTACTTTCATTTCTCTGTGTTAGTGAATAGCGGTTTTTTTCTCTTTGTGTTTATTAATTTTCCATAACGTCTGTACGTTTTTTACCCATTAATATTTTCATTGAATTTAAAATCTTGTCAGGCTGTAAAATTTTTTTTATTTTACTATATATAAAATTAATTTTTCTAAAATGCACGTTGTCGATTCGTCGGTTGTCAGCCATTTGTAAATTGTGTAAATTTTGTTAATCTTTTATCAGAGTTTCAATCAGTTGCACGTTTTCTCAAGAACTATCTAAAGTTATAAGTTATGGTGTAATATTTTGAATGAGTTTCATATTAAATCAAGAAAAGTATACAGATTTTTTTATCCTTAAGTTAACAACCTAACCTACAAAACTGAAGCGCAAGTAAGTTTTATCATCTTTTTCGTACATTTTATATTTTTTGAAAAGAAAACTAAACTTTTTCAATTTTAATGTTAGGAATGAGTTTCACTTTTTATATTTGAAAATATGTTTCAACTAAAATAAGCGTTTAAAATATTATTTCTCGGAATTCGAGGATATTTGTATTTGGTGTATGTTTTGTGTACAATTGACCTTGAAAATTAAATTTTTCTTGAAAGATTTGTGTGAAAGCAAAATAGTTTTATTTCAGCATAATGTTTCCTTATGTGTATTATTTAATTTTTTTTCTCAATTTCCGTTTACGATTAAAACAACTTTAATAGTAATAATATCAATCTCAATTTCAAATGATAAAAATTTTAACCAAAGCCAAATTAAATCAATATGCATATTGCGTTAATTAAAATTTGGGGAAAATATAAACGACAATTTGTTTGATTTTATTTATAATGGCAATTTTATTTTAAAATTTTCCTAACATTTTTTATGTAAAGTTCTCAACCTTTAGTGAAAATTGAGAACATATTTAGCAAATTTTCTTATTGTAATTTCTATCGTTAATTACCTTTAAAATAAACTTAAACTTCATAATACTCATTAGTTCAAAAGTAATTAAAATATAACAAAAATCACAACTTATTTGATATGAAATAACTTTTATTATAAATATTCTAAATCATTTAACTTCCATTTTGCGCAAAATTTGCGATATACCAAATTCTTTCAAAAATTAACTTTAATTATAATTAAATTCTTAAATTACAAGTGAACAAAGTTCTTTGCAGTCAGTTTAATTTTGTCACTGGAACCTCGTTTAAGTTTCAATTTCCTCAGTTTTGATGTTGAGAAGCTGACTTTGAAAATCATTTTCAACGCATACTATGAATCCATTAGCTTCTGCTAGAGATTTAATAACAGCTTGTCTTTCTATTAAACATTTGGGAAGATAGCTTTGTATTTTTTCAACTATTTCCTCTATATTTTGCACATTTTCATAACCTAGTTAGTAAATAAAAAAATGTAATAAGTGAGAACGTGAAAATTATTAATATAAAATTGTAAATATATAAATTTACCTTGCTTATCTTTTTCAGACAAGGTTCTATTCATATTTCGTTTTGCTTTTCTAGATTCACGTTTTCTCTCATTTTCCCTTAACCTAAAATCTTTCCAAACTTTAGTATTATTTTTTAAATTTTCACGATATATTTTCATCCGTGTTCTGTGATTGTCTTTATCCACTTCACTGAATCCTTTTTCTTTTCTGCGTCGTCTATACATTGCTGCCCTTTGGGCAGCTGATAAAGGTGTAGATTTTGTAGATGACATTTTAATTTAGACTTCAAAAAGTCGTGAATGAAAACATTACAATCGTGTTGAAAATATATTAGACATATGCTGCGCAAAGACGTGTTTTTTTATTCTGCGCAGATGTTTGTTATAAATTAAACATGATTTTTTACTTGTAATATATGCTAAATATATTTTTTATAAAATTAAAATAATTTAAAAACAATTTAAAGTTGGATTAAGAGACAGAATCAGAAGAGATAAATTAACAAATTAAAGAGTAAATATTAAATTCAAACAGAATAATTTAAAAATTAAGAAAATCATAGAAATAACTGTTGGAAATAATTAAAAATTTAAAAAAAATGATTGAAATTGAGATAAATATTTACAAACTTAGGAAATTAATTCAGATATAATTAAAATGATTAAAAATTGAAGAAAATAATGAAAAAATAATATAAATAATTGAAAATTGAAGAAAATAATTGAAAAAATTACATAATATATTTTAAATAAAGGAAAGTTAAAAAAAACTTGAGAAAAATACTTGAAACTTGTAAAAGTTCACTGGAAAAAAAGAAAATAATTAAAAAATAAATAAAACTAGGTGTGAATTCTGTCCATTTCATGGACACTTCGCTTCCAAGTAAGCAAAATTATGAGGAAGCAAGAAATTAATAATATATAAGTTAATTGGGGAAGTTGTTAAAAAAAAATTTTAATGCAAAAAAATGTCAAAATATTAATTATTTTACGAATTCTTGATCAATTATAAAAGTTATATAGGTCAATCGATTCGTTTTGAGATAAGGAATATGACTTTTGTATTCATTAAGTTGTATTTTTAGCATAAAAAATTTTTTTGGCAAAAAACGATTTTTTTCGATGAAAAAAGGTGCTCAAAAAAATTTGGTTGTGTATTTTCAAAAATCCTTGTGTCCAAATTTAGATATTCATGAGCTTAATAAGTCATCCAAATTTTATTGGAATCCGTTAAAGCGTTCTCAAGATATCTTGTACACAAAAAACGCTATACACACACACACATACATCTGGACATTTGCTTAGGAATGAAAATTTTCGCTTTTTAGATGAAAATGAGTCGATTTAGACAATTTTTGGAAAATCGAAAATTTTAACGATCACAAAGCTTCCTCTATGAGGAAGCAAAAAGATACACATTTTAAAATTGAAGAGAACAATTTTTAATTTAAAAGAAATAATTGCAAAAAATACAGATGATACATAAAATACAAAAAATCATGGATATAATTGAAAATTGAATAAAATAATTTATAATAATTAGAAAAAATAATGGAAATATAAGATAGATAATTAAAAACTTTTTTGGAAATTATGAAGAAGAACGTACATAATTGAAAACTGAGGAAAATCATGAAAAAATAATAGAAATAGTTTAAAATTTTTTAAATTATGAATAAGTAGCACCGCTTCCTACCTTCAAGAAAATATCATTGTATTCCTTGAATGTTCTATTATATGATACTTCAATTAGAAAAATATTCAAAGAAAACATTTTTCCGAGAGAACTACCTTAATTCAGAAATAATAAAAATGATTAAAAATTGAAGAAAATAATATAAATATTTTAAAACTGAAGTAAATAATTAAAATTTGAGAAAATAATTGAAAAAATTACCTAATATATTATTTTAAATAAAGGAAAGTTAAAGAAAACTTAAGAAATACTTGAAACTTGTAAAAGTTCATTGAAAAAAAAAAAAATAATAATTAAAAATAATAGAAAATAAATGAAAAAAGATAAAACAATTTAAAATTTAAGAGAACAATTTTTAATTTAAGAGAATTAATTGCAAAAATTACAGAATATACATAAAAAACAAAAAAATCATGGATATACTTGATAATTAAATAAAATAATTTATAATAATTAGAGAAAATAATGGAAATATCAGATAAATAATTAAAAACTTTTTGGAAATTATGAAAAAGAACGTAAATAACTGAAAAATGATTTTAAAATTTGAAACTTGAAGAAAATAATTAAATTAATTATGATAAAAACAATGATAAGTTGAAATAAATTAATGAAATTGGAAAAACATTATTAAAAATAGCAGAAGTATTTTAAATAAAAAAAATAATGGTAATTTGAGAAAAATATTTAAAAATCTAAGAAATTAATTAAAAAGATGAGAATAATTTAAAATTTAAGAAAAGAATTAAAGAACGCTCAAAATAATAAATGAAAAATTTTTGGTAATTATGAAATCAAATAAAAATAATTAAAATTGAAAAAAATAATTTAAGGTTGATAAAAATATTTTATAATCTTAAATAATAATTTTAGAAAATGAGAATAATAATTAAAAATATAGTGAATTAATTAAAAAATGATAAAAATGATTAAAAATTGAAAAAAACATTTCAAAATTACGAAAATAATTAACAATTGAAAAAAAAATCCCAAACTGTCAAGAGAGAAAAATAACAAAAAAAGTTAAAGAATAATTCTAAAATTTTAAGACAATAAATGGAAATTAAAAAAGTTGTAGGAAATAATTGAAAAAAATAATTGAACAATAACGAGAATAATTGCAAAATGGAAAAAAATATCTGAAAATTGACGAAAATAATTGACAATTGAAAACAAAATTCGAAAAATGGCTAGAATAATAAACAATTTGAAAAAAGAATTAAAAAATTTAAACATTAAATTTAAATTAAATAATTGATAAATTAGAAAAATTATAAGAAGAATTGTAAATTGAACAAATGAATTAAAAAAGGAAAATCAATTGAAATTGATGAAAATAATTGCTAATTAAAGAATATAATTGAAATTTAAAAAAAATAGTAAAAAAATTTAAAAAGTAATTTAAAGAAAGCACTTAATTATTAAATACAAAAGAAAATAATTGAAAACTGAAGAATTGAATTGAAAGTTTAAAAGAATAATTAAATATTTAATAAAATAGTTATAGAATTGAACAATTGAATTGATAATTTAAAACATTTTTTTGATTGAAAAAATTAATTGATAAAGCCGAGAATTTTTTAAAATGGAAGAGTTAGTTGAAAATCGTACAAATAATTGAAAACTGAAGAATGTAATTAAAATTAGAAAAATATAATTAAAAATTGAAAAATTTATTGATAAAACCCGAGAATTATTGAATGTAGAAAAAAAGTTGTAAACTGAAAATGGAATTACTAAATTAAAAAAAAAAAATTGAGAATTGAAGGAAAAATTTGAACAATTAAATTTAATATTAAATAAACTTATTGGCAATTGAAAAAAAAAATAATTGACCAAAGGCGGAAATTTTTTAATATTAAAGTAATAATTGAAAATTAAAAAATGGTATGGAAATTTGAAGAAAGGAATTGAGAGTTGAAGAAAATGATTGTAGAATTCAACAATTGTATTGGAATTTTAAAACAATTTTTATGAGTGAAAAAAATAATTGAAAATATCCGGAAATTATTAAATATTGTGGAATTGATAATTAATAATAATCGATAAAAAGAATTAAAAAAAGGAAATAATTAAAAATTTCGAGAAAATAATTTATAAATTGAAAAGAGGAGAGAATTATTAAATATTGAATAAAATAATTAAAAATTAAAAATTATGAAAAATAATTGAGAATTGACGAAAAAAATTATAATTTAAGAAAAATAAATTGAAGATTAAAGAATTAAATTGAAATATTAAGATAATAGGTAATTGATAATTGATAATTGACAGAAATATTACAAAATGAAGAAAATAATTGAATATTAAAGAAAATAATTGAGAAATGAGGAAAATAATTGAAAATATGAAAAGAAAATTCTAAAACTGACTAAAATAATCGACAATAGAACAAAATAATTAAAAAAAATTTAAGAATAATTACAAAATTTAAGGAGAATAATTGTAATTTGAAAACTGTTGACAATCATAGAAAAAATTTTAGATTTATTACTAATGAAATTAAAATTGTTTCAACTGATATTTTTAAATTAAAATTTTAATGAATGTAAATGCATTTTTTTAAAAAAAGCTAGTTTAAAGCAGAAAATATCTAAGTTTCAAATAACTTGTAAATTTATATTTATTTTCTATTTATATTCTTCGTACGCTCTAAAATGGAGTTAACGACCCCTCGGTTTTGGTGGAAGGGTAAAAATTTTTTTTATGAAATTTCTTTAAATTTAATTTGCTAATTTGTTTATTTTTAAAGGATTTTTCATTTCTTTTGTAGATTTTTAAATTATCTTTTTACATTAATTAATTTTTATCTTTACTACTTGCCCTTTTTTAATAATTTCAAAAAATTTGATATTTTATTTATTATTTTATTGTTAGATTTTTAAAACTATCTTCTTTATTTCTCAAGTATTTTTTATTACTTTTTTTTACTAAAACTTGTTGCTTAAATTTTTTTTAAATAATCAGTCTTGAAGAAATTTTATTTTTGCAAAAAACTACAGGATCCACATATTTTCACAATTTTTCTAATGTTGTTAAGACTTTTATACTATTATTTTATACAGTTTGGTTAATCCAGAAAGGCTAGAAATTGGCATAAATGTGTAATTTTATGCAGAAATTAAAAAAAAACCATAAAAATTGTGGTTTAAATCTATTATCATAGCATTTTTTTCAAAACACTGAAATTTTACCGAAAAAATTTTTTTCTTCCTAAACAGTTTGATTTTTTATTTTTAATGTCCTATTAAATAATTTCGACTGATTAATATTTAATAATCGAAATTTGATTCGATTCATATTATTAGATAGGCAATTATATTTTTATAATTAAATACATTTTAAAATTTTTCTTCTATTTAACGTTAATTTGTTTTCAATTTGCAGAATGTCAGAAAGTTGGGACAGCGATGGAGATAATTCCAAGAAGAGTCGATCGTATTCAAGGGAATTTACAAATCAATCGCGTTTCAACGACAGAGGACAAAATAATGATCGAAGAGACAGAGGAGGTCGATCTCAAGGAAGAGGAAGACGAGATGATCAACAGTATGGTCAACAGGGTCAGAGTGACTATTCAAATTCACAAAGACAGCAATATGGTAGATCAGACCAACAGTACGGCCGAAATTCTGATTATAATTCGGATAAAAATTACAGTCAATCAAAGACATTCGAAAAATCGAGTGACGCGGATCTCGTAATACAAATACCTACTCAACGAATAGGAAAACTTATCGGCAAAGGTGGATCTACTGTAAAAGATCTTCAGAATAGAAGTGGCTGTCGCATCTCCGTAAATATTGAAAATTTTAAATCATTTCTTAAAATTTACTTGGCTAACTTTTAAAAATTTGTCAACTTTTCTAGTGAGAAAGAATATACATTTAAAGTAAATTTAAAACCACGAATCTTCCATTTTTAAATTCAAGAGTTACAAATTTTTTAAAATACTTTCACACCTAAAGAGTGGCAGAGTAATATTGTAAAAAAATGTAATTATTAAGACGAATTTAAAGAAATGAACTTTTTTTTCTGCAAGGGGAAACTTAGGAATAAAAAAACTGACTTCTGATAAAAAAAATGAGTTTAGAAGACTTCTCAGTCCTTCATTTCTTTTTGTTAGATTTTGTTTTATGATTTTCTGTTTTAAATCTATATTTGTACGATTTTTTCTTAAATTTTCGAATATTTAAAGATTTTTACGTTCTTTGTTAAAAATTCTTTTCACTAGGTCAGGGTTGATACGGTTCTGGAAAACCAGGGAAACCTGAAATTGTTATGGACTTTTTTTGTAGTCAGGGAAAACCTGGAAAAGTCAGGGAATTTTATAAAATGTTTTAAAAAATTAATTTAATTAAGTTCTCTTTTTATGATTTCCATCAGTTATATTTCATTTGAAATAAGTTGAAAACTGTTGAATTGTCGGTGATTTTTACCTGATTGATCAATAGAAAATAATTGAAATTTTCAATGCTGTTACTAAAATTGAAAATTATTTTCATCTATATCAATCATTGAAAAATTGATTAAAAATCAAAAGATGAAGGCAAAGATTGAAACGAAATAATTGAAATTTGAAGTAAATAATTGGAAAGTTTTAAAAATAATTGAAGTTACAAGAAAATAATTCAAGAATAACAAAAATAATTAAAATCTGAAACAAAAGTTTGAGAATTGTGTAAAAAATTTAGATTTTGCGCACAATAATTGAGATATTGGCGAAATAATTAAAATGTAAAGAAACTAATTAAATAATAACATAAATAATTATAAGCTGGCGTAAAAATTCCACTTATTAGACAGAAGTTGAAAAATTGAAAAAAATAATAGAAGTTTCAAGAAAATAAGTAAAACTGGAAAAAAAAATTAAAAATATCAAAAAAATGTTTCTATGTAGAAGACAGTTGAAAAATTACAAAAATAACTAAAATTTAGAGAAAAATTAATAGAAAATGAGAAATATATACAAAAATGGAGTAATAATTAAAAAATTTAATACATTAATTTTGAAAAATTGTATAAAATAATTGAAAAGTTAACGATATAATTAAAATATGATGAAACTAATTGAATAATGACATAAATAAATGAAAACCGGTCTTCAAAAGTTAATAAATTCATGACAATAATAAAACGATTGAAGAAAATGATATTTAAAGAAATTAATTCCAAAATGTCAAAAATATTTGAATATTCAACAAAATAATTGTAATTTGAAAAAATAATTGATAATTTGGTTTGAAAAATTAAAAATTTGAAAACAATAATTGAAAACTGTTGTAAAGATTAAAAATTTATAGACAATAATTGAAAAGTTGATAAAAATATTAGAAGTTTGAGGAAAATAATTGAAATTTGAAGAGAATAATTCAAAGATAGGAAAAAAATTTGAATATGAAAAAAGTAATTAAAGTTTGAAGAAAATAATTGAAAAAGGCGTAAAAAATTAATGAATTCGTGACAATTATAAAAATAATGATGAAAATAATTAAAAACAGGTGTAAGAAATTTAAAAATTCATGACAATAAAAAAAATTTAAGAAAATAATTAAAAAAGAACAAAAGTGAATTGAAATTTGTGTAGAATATTTGGATATTACTGACAATAATTTGAAGATTAAAGAACATAACTAAAATTTAAAAAAAAATAATTGAAATTACAAGAATATAATTAAACAATAACAATAACTGGTGCATAAAATTAAAATTTTGAGGACAATACTTAAAAAATTGATAAAACAATTTAAATTGTAAATCAATTTTATAATTATTCTTTAATTTTTTCAATAATTTTGTTCTATTATCGATTATTCTCGCCATTTTTCTAATTTTTTTTTCAATTGTCAAGTATTTTTCTTAATGTTTAATTATATTAGTCATTTAGTAATTTATCTTTTAATTGTCAATTATTTTCTTACAATCTTCAATTTATTTTTTTAATTTTTAATATTTTCTCCAATTATTTTAATTTTTTAGTTTTTTTTTGTCTATTAATCTAATCATTTTTCGAATTTTGTTTTTAATTCTCTATTATTATCGTCATTTTCCAAATATTTTCTTCAATTTTTTATTTATTCTAGTCATTTTTCAATTATTTCTTTCAACTATTAATTTTTTTGCGCAATTTTCAATGATTTTCTACAAATTTCATATTTATTCTTTTATTTTTAAAATTATTTTGTTCTGTCGTCTTTTGTTCTTGACAGTTTTCTATTTTTTTTTTTCAATTGTCAATTATATTTTTAAACGTTTTTTCAATTATTCTCTTTAAATTTTATAATTAATTCTTTAATTTTTACAATTTTTTTGTTTTTTTGTTTATTAATCTAATCATTTTTCGAATTTTGTTTTTAATTATCAATTTTTTTGTCATTTTTTAGAAATTTTCTACAATTTTTTATTTATTCTCGTCATTTTTCAATTATTTCTTTCAACTATTAATTTTTTTGCTCAATTTTTGATTATTTTCTACAAATTTGATATTTATTCTTTAATTTTTAAAATTTTTATGTTCTGTAGTAGATTATTATAGACAGTTTTCTATTTTTTTTTTCAATTGTCAATTATATTCTCAAAATTGTAATTTAATTCCTTAATCTTTAATTTAATTCTTCAATTTTTAATTATTTTCTTCACTTCTAAATTATTGTTTTCAATTTGAAATTGCAGTCTTCAATTTTAAATTATTTTATTCAATATTCAATAATTCTCATCTGTTTTTAATTATCAATTATTGTTTTCAAATTTGAATTTAATTCTTTTATTTTCAATCTATTTCTCCATTTTTTTATTATTTTCTTCTATATTCCATAATTCTCAGCTTTTTTGATTACTTTATTTAATTTTTAATTATATTCTTTAAATTTAAATTTCATTCTTTAATTTACAATTTTTTTTTGTTTTTTAAACCAGTTGTTCAATTTCTAATTATTTCCAACAATTATTCCTATAATTTTATTAATTTTTCTTGTTTCTTAATTTCTTAATTTAATATTCCTTGTTTAATTTTTTAAATTATTTTTTTCAGTTATCTATTAATCTAATCATTTTTCGAATTTTGTTTTTAATTGTCAATTTTTTGTCATTTTTTAATTATTTCTTACAATTATTAATAATTTTCTTCAATTTTCAATTGTTTTCCGAAATTTTTCAATTTTTTCTTACAATTTTTTCAATTTTCAGTAATTCTCTTAAAATTTTATAATTTTTATTCTTTGTTTTTTTTTCAATTTTTTTGTTCGGTTGTGTATTAATTTAGCTATTTTTTGAATTTGGTTTTCAATTGTACATTATTTTCGTTATTTTTAAGATATTTTCTTCAATTTTGTAATTTTTGTCATAATTTTCATTATTTATTGCATTTGCAAAAATTTATAATTTTAAATGACCAACAACAAAAATAATCAATTTTAAACTAAAAATGGAAGATTTTTCTTAAATTTTTTAATATTTTACGATTTTTTATAATCTTTTACAATGGTTTTTTCGTTTTTAGAATACCTAATTGCTTCATTTTTTTTGTTAGATTTTGTTTTATGATTTTCTGTTTTAAATCTATGTTTATACCATTTTTTCTTAAATTTTTGAATATTTAAAAATTCTTCCGTTCTTTCTTAAAAATTCTTTTCACAGCTGGTTTAGTTTTCTCACTTGATATATAATTTTCTCAACTTTTTTATTTGTTCAAAATCTTTCAAGTTGATTACATTCTTTTATTTTATTTTTACATTTCCTCAGTTTTTATTAGAGTTTTTTAAACAGTTTTTTTACTTTTTAATTTTTTTCTTAATTCGTCATATTGTCTTGTTTTTAAACAATTTTTCTGAATCTTGTAATTTTTTTTGTGTAAAATTTACAATTTTTTCGTAGATTGCATAGTTAATTAATTTTCGTATAGAGTTTTAAATAAATTTTCTGTTTTTTTTGTTCCGAAAATATATTCTTTCTCTTTTCTAAATTTAATACTTTTTCGATTATTTTTAAAATCCACTTTTCTAAAAAAGTTCTCTTTTAAAAATGTTCATTTAAAATTTAATTAGGTATTATAAATTGAATCAATCCTAATTGTACATGTTCTAAATTACAATGTGTTCTAATTTTAATCACAAACCATAAACAAAACCCACAAATTTGTGGAAAAATCTAAAAAAAATTCAATTTCAATATTTTAATTTTTATAAAATTTAAAAAATTGTGCTAATACAGATAATCGAAATACCTACGGTTTATAAATTTTTGGTATTATATATTCACAATTTTTTTTTTTAATATTCTAACAAGATTTCTAAGATATTTCAATTTTTCAAAAATGTTTATTTTTTATCTCATAATTTCTTATTTTTATAAAATTTTAAGTCTTTTTCTACTTTTACTTTTGATATTTTTGTTTTTTATTTGTCTTTCTATTTTAGGGTTTTCTTTAATTTCCCTCATTTTATGCAGATTATTTAATATAATTATAGACAATTTTGTTATTATAACATTCACTAAACTTTTTATTTCGTTAATTTTCATAATTATTTTGATAGTTTCAAAAATAAATACTCTCATTTTTTTTGTGTAAGTTTATTCAAGTTTTTTCACATCTATTCTATTTTTTACGAGATGTTTTGCAAACTTACTTGTTCTTCCATAAAGTTTTTTAGATTTTCTTTACTTTTCTAAATTTATTGTTGGACTTATTTTAAGTGTAATAATAAAACAATTTGTTTGGCTTAATTTGCAGAAACTTTTTTATTTTTAAAGGATTTTTAAGTTTCTTTGTGGACTTTTTTTATTTATCTTGATATATATATTTTTTAATTTTATTTTTTGTACTTTTTACATTTTTTTAGTATGTTAGATTAAGGAAAAGAAGATTTCTCTATTTTCTTCCTATTTATTTAATTTTTTTGATGTTTCACTATGTTTTTAGTTATTCTTTGCGTTTTAATTAATTCTTTAATTTATTTTTGTCATCATTTTTCCATTTCTAAGAAACATTTTCTTTCTTTTTAATTGTTTAGTTTTTATCTTATAACTACGAATTTTTGAAAACATTTATTTGGTGCTTTTATCTATATTTTTTAAATTTCCCAATTTTCTATTTTTTTTAATGCTTTTATTCTTTTAATTTATATTATGTGAATTTAATCCTGTACTAAATATTCTCATTTGAACATCAGATTCTTGTATTTCATAGAATTTCTTTTTTTTTTAATTTTTTTTTAAATTTTACAAAATTTTATTCATTCTTTTTTTATTCAATTTGTAAAATAATTCTCTAATATTTCTAATTTTAAAATTCTGTTCTCTTTAGTAATATATTTTAACTTTTTTTTAATTATCTTCTTATTTATTATTTTAATGTAATAAAATGTCCATAAATAGTTTGATTTTTTTTATATATAACTTTATATATTACCTACTTTTTTTTATATATAATTAGGTATGTCACTGTTTCATTCTTGTGTTTTTTTTTAATTTTCTTTATTTCTTTAATAAACTACTTGCAAATAAACATTTGGAGATTTTATATATTGATCATATTTTTAAAAAAATCAATTTTTGATTTAAATAAAAAAAAACCGATTTAAATCAAATAAATCTGATTTTTTTAAAAAAATCATGATTTTTATCAGCCCTGATTATTATTAATACGACAAATTTATTGTTACAGATTGACAGAGATAGGGACAGGGAATCTGTTTCCGTGACATTAAGCGGTTCTGAGGATACTCAGAAGCATGCGAAACTACTTATCGAGGATCTTATGGACAATGATATGGGTCCACCTCAAGGTCGAGCACCTCGAAATTACAATCAACAGCCAAGAGATTCCGAGTCACGATCGTCGTTTAAATCTCCATCGAGCAGACCTCAACGCTCTTATTCTCCAAAATCCGGATCTTCATCATCTCCACAACGTGGATCGAATTCTTATTCGAAGAGTTTTGGAAGAGATTCCGATAATCAAAGATCGCATGGACAATCGTATGGCTCTAAGTCACCTCAGCGTGGATCCAATTCTTATTCAAGAAATTTTGACAGAGATTCGAATGATCAAAAATCGCGTGGATTCAACTCTCAGTCTCCTCAACGTGGATCTAATTCTTCTTCAAGAAATTTTGGAAGAGACTCTGACAATCAGAGGTCAAGTGAACACCGAGATTCATTCAAATCTTCATCGAATCGTTCCAAAGACGATTATAATTCAAGGCAATCTGACAATTATAATTCAAGACAATCTGGCGATAGTCAAGGTTCCAGATATCAATATAAAAAAGCAGATTCACCACAAAATAATGAAAGTAATCAGCAGAGTACGGAACCTGATCCCAATGATCCCAATGAGATTGATTTCTCTACATTTGACTGGACGAAAGCTAATGAATTTTATGTAAGAAAGTAATAAGAACTATAATCATAATTATACAATGAAGCTACACTTATTTTAATCCAGTCCACGCAAATCCATGACAAGTCGCACTTATTTTAACTTCCATGTACTTGTAGAGAACTTCTATGATTGGCTGATCTAATTCGCAGCAATCAATGAAAATGTTTGTTAGTTTTGATTGGTCGACAAGTTAAAATAAGTGAGACTTCGAACTGTTAAAATAAATGAGTCTTTAAATAAGCGAGACTTTAAATAAGTGAAGTTTCAGTGTAGTTTAATCTTAATTATAATTGGTAATTTATTGAAGGAGAGATTTGGAAATTTTATTATTTGAGTCCAGGGTGTCTAGCGATCCAGGGAGTACGAGAAAATTCCGGGTATTTTAAAAAAATCCCAAGAATTCGTAGATGAATCTTGAAAATTTCAACCTTGTATTCTAAAGTAACTTAAAAAATTTAATTTGAAATGGTCAAAATGTGACTGACAGTATTGGATAGAAAAAGAAATTCAAAAATGATATTGAATTTTTAAGAATTCGAAGTCATTTTAATTAAAATAAATCCCAAAATGAACAGTTTAATCCATACCAATTTTATAATTTATCAATAATTCTTTGAATAATTTTTATTCTATTAAATGGGAACGTATGATTAAGTTATTAAATTAATTATTTAGAATATTTATTTCATAGAATTTCATTAGGAAGAATCTTCTTTTAGTCGAAATTTCACATTTTCGAATATGTTTTCAATCGAACATAAATTAATCCGAATTTTAACCTAACAGAATTTTTAGGTTACCGAATTTATATTTAACAGAATTTTCATTTTATAGAAATCATTTTAACCAACTTTTCGTTTAAAAGAATTTCAATTTAAACGGATTTAATTTAGAAGAACTTTTATTTTACAGAATTTTAGGTTAATCGAATTTTTAAATATATGAAGAAAATTGCAATTGGTTAATTTCAGACAAATAAACATTCTGCATTTTAAGTTTTCTATCAAATGTCAATTCGTACTAATACAATTTCGGACAAATGAAGATTCTGTCAAATGAATGATTTTGGTATTTAAAAATTCGATTAACCTAAAATTCTGTAAAATAAAAATTTATCTAAATCAAAATTCGTTTAAATTGGGATTCTTTTAAATGAAAAGTTGGTTAAAAGGATTTTTGTAAAATGGTTATTCTGTTAAATATGAATTCGGTGACCTGAAAATTCTGTTAGATCAAAATTCGGATCAATTTATGTTAGATTGAAAACATATTCGAAAATGTGAAATTTTGACTAAAAAAATACTTTTTCTAATGAAATTCTATGAAATAAATATTCTAATTAATTAATTATACGTATCTCTAAACATATGTATCTAAATATATGTATTATATGTATCTCTAAATGAATAATAAACTATTTTACTTTCTATCCCAAAAATAAAAAAAATACAAATCAGAAATGATTATTAATTAATTAAATATAATAAATGAAATAATTTTAAATAAATTTATATAAATTTTAATAAATAAACAAAGTTAAATGTAGAATTTTATTAATAAATTAATTTTTCTAATTCTTAATAATTTTTTAATTAATTATAAAAAATATATTTTAATAAATTCATTCAATTTAATTTGCAATTTAATTATTAAGTTTGTTCAACTTTTAAGATTTTACATGATTTGAGTTAAAATCGGTGTGAGACAGATTGGCTTCTATTTTTAAATAATACTACGAAAGAACTTTAATTTAATAAATAAAAAAATTAATTTTAATTGAATGAAATTAAATATTTTAATTAAAAATCTTAATTATATGGTTTAAATAAAAACATTATAATTTTATTATAAAAATGATAGTTAAACTAAAAATTATTATTAGATAGATAATGTTTTTTAAATCTAATTTTAGAATTCTAAAGTTTAATGAAGAAAGTAATATTGAATTTATTAGATAATTATCATTTTTTAATTGAATTTAAATCAAACTTTTAAAATTAAATTAATTTAAATTTCAATAGTCAGAAATTAATTCGTTTGCATTTCTTTTTATTTTTCTTTAAGTATTTACAACTTTCTCTAATTTAATTTTCTAAATTCATTATTAATTTTGGTCTTTCTTTTTCGATTCATTTCTTTTTTTGTAAATTTATTGACTTTTTTATAAAATTTCTAGATTTTATGATTTAAAAAAAAAGTTTATTGTTAGAGTTGTTTTAAAAATATATCCAATGTTTTTTTCTAAGATTTTTTCTCTTTTAATAAAAATTGGTTCTATATTATTTTTAAATTCCCTTCGTTTTGAGAAGAATTTTCAAAACACTTTCATTTTTTTTTTTTTTAATTTCTTATTCTTTTTCTAGATTTTAAACTTATTTTTTTACATTTACTTCTTTTATTCTTACAGTTTTTTATTTTTTATTTTATTATCCACAATTTGAATATTTTGTTATCATTTTTTAAAATTTTTTCCATACCATTTTAAGTGTTTGTTTGAATATTTTTCCATTTTTCAAAATAATGCTGCATTATTTTTTATTTGATGTTCTTAACTTTTCCCATTCCTTAATATTTTTACTTCGCTTTAAATTTCTTTAATTTTCCTTCAATTTATTCTTTCGATCATAATTTTGTTAATAACTTTTTGAACTTTTAATAATTTCGTTAATTTTTTTTTTATAATACGTTTTATTTGATATATTTTTCTGTATTTATTTATGTTTTAAAGACTTTTTTTTAATTTTATGTAAATTTGATCTCATAATAAATTTCTCATTTTATCATCATTTTTCTATTTCTCGGAAATGTTTTTTCTTTTCACAAAAAAAATGTATTTTCTTTTTATTTAATTTTTCATTTTTAAAAAATTTATTTATTTTTCGAAGGCTTTTCGATTGTTTTGTTTTAAACTTTTTCATTTTAAAGTAGATTTATTCACAACTTTTTTATTTTTGCGTTTATGATAATATTTTTAATACTTTTTGATAATTTATCATTTTTTCATAATTTTCCTAGACTTTTTGAAGGTTTTTCTTTTTTCATTGTTCATTAAATGTTCCTACTTTTTTCAAAAATATTCAGTATTTTTGAACTTTTTCTATAATTTCTTTATTTTTTCGGTAATTTTTTTTATTATAATATTTCGGATGTTTTTCAATTTTTAATAAATTTTATAGTTTACGACCGGGGATATCCGTGAAATTCCAAATAATTATTCGCCAGACTCCCTGATTATTTAAAAATTGACATTTCTAAGGGATTCTATTTTTTTGGTATTTTTTTTTATTTACTTAAAGATAATATCGTTGATTTATTATACGTGTTTTAAATTTTTTTCATTTCGGGAAATCAAAATAATTGAAGAATTTGAAAAAGGATACACAAAATAAATGGACAAATCTTGAAGATTTAAATTTTGTATTTTTTAATAATTGAAAAAGTTGTAAGTTTATATAAAAATGGCGTCAATCTGATCACACCTCTTAGAGACATCGCGAAGTTTTTGAGATATTTCTATAGTTTTAAATAACCAGTTGTCGGAATGAAAGTTTATTATATCAATTATTTATTGATCTTCGTTGCTAATTGATAATTTTAATCTTATTGAGCGTTCTCGGTTATTTTAGTGGTCTGTTGTGACTTCTAACCTTAAATACAAAACGTGTTCGAACACGATATTTTACTTAGTGACTATAAAGACTGTTTCTTTTATTATAAAAGTTGTGGAACGAGAGTGCTTCCTCTTCGCATCATTGTGATTTTTTAATAATAGCAATCTGGTGCCTATTAATTATTGATTCTCTGTGCCGGTGTTTCATAACCTCAAACCTGCCGTACACGTGCTTTACATTTAGCTACACTTGAGTTTAATCATGACTGAAACTCAAACTACACTGTCAGTGGATAATAGCTGCAGAAGATGCAAAGCTGCGGTTGTTAATGAGGTAGTTTCCTGCTCTGGATGTTCTGCCAGTTATCACCCTGGTTGTGCTATCAGGTGTGATAAATTACCTAACGGATCTTTCGTAAAATGCTGCAGCTCACGACCTTCTACGCCAATTCCTGTGGATCCGCCTGCACCAGATGGATTTTTTAAATCATTAAATGATTCAATTGCTTCACTCCATAATAAATTAACAGAAGATAATCGTGTGGTTTTGGAAAGCATAAAGAACCTTGATGCTAAATTCGACAACCTGGTCACTAGAGTCTCTGCAACCGAGCAACGCCTTGATAAAGTAGAAGGTACGTTGAATGAACTAAAATGTGCTGGAAATTCTAATATTCAAATCGATAATGATTTGCTTTTTGATGAAATGGATCGCCGCATTGCCAAAAAAGGCAATTTTATTATTTTTGGTTTCCCTGAAACTAACGAAAATACTGATAGTGATAACGCATTATCGATGATTAAATCTATGCTTCCTAACTATAAAATTCCCTCATTAACGTTTCAACGTATTGGTGTTGTCTCACAGGATGCATCGAATCCAAAATTAAGGCCATTAAAGGTTTGCTGCGAAAATTCTCTGATGGCACAGAATCTGCTTCGATCTCTGGTATCTGCAGTGAAAGAGAAAAACAAAATCTCGAATACGGGCCATACAAATCTCTGGTTCGCTCCGGACAGGACCAAAATGCAACTGAGCCAACTACAATCGACAAGAATGGAACTTCAATCCAGGAGAGAAGCCGGGGAAGCAGATCTCACGATTGTTTTCAAAAACAACATTCCCAGGATAGTGAAGAGTCGCAGAAAAATCTAGTGTCACCAATAAACGAAGTTGTTTCTACACATGTGCAGGGTACCAGCGGGTCTTGTATCTACTCTTGCAACAATGTGTGTGTCACGTGCCATGATGGTGTCTGTGCTTGTTTACATTTTGAAGTGTATTATCAAAATGTCAGAGGACTTCGTACGAAATTATTGGATCTAAAAAAAACAGTTCCGTCTTTTACGGCAGAGGTTGTTATCTTAACAGAAACTTGGTTATCTAAAAATATAACAAATTCTGAGTTGGGTTTTGATAGTTACATTATTTACAGAAATGATAGGAATAATTTAACCAGTGATCGTTCTCGAGGGGGGGGCGTTTTGATTGCTGTCAATAAACGCTTTTCCAGTTATCAGGTATTTTCTGTCATAAATTCAATTGAAATTCTTTTTGTTGAAGTAATTATTTTTAATAATAAACATTTATTCTGCTCTGCTTACATTCCACCTAACTCAGAAATTAGTAAATATAGAGATTTTTGTCTTGGTCTTGAGGAGGTTTTACAAAATTCTTTAAATACTTCTTTTCATTTCATTGGTGATCTAAACATTCCTTTTATTGATTGGTCACAAAATAATTTAAATAATCTCATTTGCGTAGCTAAGCCCACCTCAACGCTAATTCAATCTGAAATTGCTTCTGTTATTTCTGATTCTCTAGAGTTTCTTAATCTTAAGCAGAAAAATTATATCTTAAACGATTTTGGCTCATTGCTGGATATTATTTTATCAAACTCAGCGAATAGTTCAGCCTCTCTAGCCCCTGATTTTTTACTACCATGTGATAAATATCATCCTGCACTTTTGTATGAATTTAATGTTCAAAAGAAAAGCTTAAATAGTGAGTCATCAAATTTTGCTAATTTTGTTAATTATGATTTTAAAAAAGCTGATTTCGTCTCGATTAATTTATATCTTAGCTGTATTGAATGGGAGTTTTTGTTTTCAACTCATATTGAAGCTTTAAGCTCTAGAGATTTTGATAATGACTCTCTTGATGCATTTAAAATAATAGATAGTATGATCGAGGATTTATATTTGCAAATTAATTTTGTTTTCTCTACTTTTGTTCCACAATTTTGTATTTTTAATTTTAATTTTCCTAAATGGTTTTCTACTGATCTAAAAAAACTTGTAAGAGAAAAAAAACTTGCGCATGCTATTTACAAACGGACTAGAGAATTATCGGATTATGAAAAATTTTCTGTACTACGAGCCCAATGTAAATTGCTTTCAGAAAGATGTTTCAATGAAAATACACTAAAGGCTGAACGTAATATAATTGAAAATCCGAAATTTTTCTGGTCTTATATTAATAAATCAAAACAGGGATCTGCGTTACCAAATGTAATGTATTTAGATGATGAAAAATCTTATACTAGTGAGAGCACTGCTAACTTATTTTCTCGTTATTTCGAATCTACATATCATGAAACTAATAACAATTTGTACAATTTCGAATTCAATGATATTATAAATATTAATTTCTCAGACATTTCTGAACAAATCATAATTAATAAATTAGCTAGGTTAAGTGAACACAAGGGTGCTGGACCTGACGGAATACCACCTCTCTTTCTTAAATCATGTAGATATTCATTAGCTGCTCCTTTGTCTCTAATTTTTAATGCTTGCGTCAAGTTTGGATATTTTCCAAATTGTTGGAAAAATGGAATAATAGTACCGATTCATAAGGAGGGTGACCTCTCTAACATCGCTAATTACAGACCAATAACTATACTTGATTCTATACCTAAAGTTTTCGAGAGCATAATTAGTGATAGACTTTATGATGCTTTCAAGAGTTTTTTTATTGATGAACAGCACGGGTTTAGACGTGGTCGTTCAGTTGATACAAATCTTTGTATTTATGCGCAGTATATTGCAAACAACTTGGAAAAAGGTAGTCAAGTAGATTCTATCTACACAGATTTCTCGAAGGCTTTCGACAAAGTTGACCACAATATACTGCTGGAAAAATTAAGAGCTTACGGCATCGAAGGAAATGCGCTATCCTGGTTCACTCACTATTTAACGGGTAGAAGACAGTATGTCAGGTGTGATGGCCAACTCTCGCGTATGATTAACGTATCATCTGGAGTTCCACAGGGTTCTCATCTTGGTCCTCTTCTTTTCATGATTTTTATAAATGATATTAAAATTAATATTCTGCATAGCAAATTTTTGTGCTATGCAGATGATCTTAAACTGTTTAACAAAATTGATTCTCTAACAAATGCTCTTGAACTTCAGAGTGACCTTGAAAGAATACTGTTGTGGTCCAAATCTAATAACCTACCGCTAAATATCAAAAAATGCTTAATTATCACTTTTACAAAAAAAAACAAAGTTGTTAAATTTTATTACAACATTCAATCTTTAATACTTCCACGAGTTTTTAGCGTGAGGGATTTGGGTGTCACATTTGATTCTGCTCTTACTTACTCTGAACATTTATCTAATATAATAAATAAATCTGTAAGAGCTTTGGGTTTGATTATCAGGGCCTCAACCGATTTTTATAATCCTCTCGTTCTAAAAGTCTTGTACTTCTCATTAGTCAGGCCCCACCTTGAATTTGCGGCTATTATTTGGACTCCATATTACGAGTGTCATAGAATTAGGATCGAAAGAGTACAAAATAGATTCCTTAGATTTGCTGCATATAAACTCAATTTACCTTACGATAGATTTTCACATGACTATCAGAACCTAAGGATTGCTCTTAATATTCCTTCGATGCAATACAGACATCTTTTCTTGGAATTAAAATTTTTGTATCTTATTCTTAACGATAGAATAGATTCTCATGAAATTTCTGCTAACATTACACTATCTGAACTTACGATGATTACAAGAGGGTTCACCATCTTTAGAGTTCCGTCACATCGAACTAATTACGGGGAAAATTGCCCAATTTCGCGTATTTGTAGAGAGGCCAACAAATACCAGCAAATTGACTTTTTTAATTCTTCTTACTCTGTTTTTAAAAACCAATTACGAAACTCTTTGAAAGGTATTTTTTGACATCTCAATAATTAGTTTTTTGACGCTATTATGTCTAATCTCTTGTATACTTAATTTTTTACTTAAATCTTTTTGATTGTAATAAAGGGTTTTTCTACCCGTTTATGTTTGAATAAATTTTGTTTGAATAAATAAATAAAAAGGGTTAGATTATAATTTAAAAACTTTCCGTAAGGAATTAGGTCAATTTTTCCAATTTTTGGTTATTTTCTAATTTTTTATATTGTGTTAGATTGTTTTTAATGATTTTTTTATTTTTTTCTCTATCCCATTTATAGATTTATATTTGAATGTTTATTTTTTCTTCAGGAACAAGCACAGAAGGAAAGGTGGGCTCAGTTACCGTCTTTAAAGAAATTCTTTTACAAAGAGGATCCCGAAGTAGCGAATATGACAAATGATGAAGTTAACCACTTTAGATTAACAAATAACAATATTGAAGCGAAACTTATGTTCGATAATGATAAAGAAACTTTGGATATAAAAGTTCCAAATCCTGTACAAACTTTCGAGCAGGCATTTCAGGTAATTATTCTTTTCAATTGGAAAAATCTGCTTACTTGTATTTCAAAAATATAAATATAATAAATCAATTAATTTTTAGCCTTATCCAGAAATTTTACAAGAAATTTATAAACAAGGGTTCGAGAAACCAAGTCCAATTCAAGCCCAAGCTTGGCCAGTTCTTATGAGTGGAATGGATTTAATTGGAATTGCTCAAACTGGAACTGGTAAATATTTCAATTGAAATAATTCTTTCATTATTTATTGTCGTATAATATTTTTAATCGTACAAAGTTTAATGTTTCTTTTTCACGAAAAGGTATTTTTAAAAAAAATTAAGCAAAGATTTATGTATTAAATTGTAGAAACTTTATTTAAATTAATGTTTTCTTATTAACGTCGTTTGAATTTTATTTGTTTAATCTTTAATTTACGTTCTATAATGTGATTATTTTGAATTATTTTAGGTAAAACACTCGCCTTTTTGCTGCCGGCTTTAATACACATCGACGGCCAAGAAACACCAAGAAACGAAAGGCCAGGACCCAATGTTTTAGTTTTGGCACCGACTCGCGAATTGGCACAACAGATTGAAAAAGAGGTTTCGAAATATTCATATCGTGGAATAAAGGCGTGAGTTTTCTATTTAGTTTTTTGTAGAAAAATAAAAATAAATCCTTTTTTTTTATTTAAATCGGATTTTTTTAAAATATAATCAGTATATAAAATCTCCAACTGTTTATTTGTAAATTGTTTATTTTTTAAAGAGATTTTAATTAAAATTAATCAAATTTTTAATATTTTAATAATTTATTAAATATTTTTTATAAAACTATTTTATAAAAAACTTAGATATAAGTGATTGAAATTATCACTTAATTTCTGAAATATTCAAGTTTGAGATTTATCACAAAAGAAGTTCATTTTTTAAAATTTAGATTCAAAATAATTTAGATGCAAATATGATTTAGAAGTAGAATATTAACGAGACTTTTATTATTTCCAAAAAGGGTTTGCGTTTACGGTGGTGGCAGCAGAAAAGACCAAATTAATATAGTCTCAGGGGGTGTGCAGATTGTGATCGCAACTCCAGGAAGATTAAATGATCTAGTTCAAGCCGAGATTCTAAAAGTTGAATCTGTAACGTACCTGATCCTCGATGAGGCTGATCGAATGTTGGATATGGGTTTTGAACCCCAAATCCGTAAAACTTTATTAGATGTAAGGCCAGACCGACAGACTGTGATGACCAGGTAAAGTTTCATTCTAAAGTTTGATTTTTAGGGATTTTTTTTAAAACAAATTTAAATTTTATTTTAAACAAATTATAATTTTTAGTGCAACTTGGCCATCAGGAGTTAGAAGACTCGCCCAATCGTACATGAAAAATCCCGTTCAAGTTTGTATAGGAACTTTAGATTTAGAAGCAACGCAAACCGTAACACAGACAGTAGTTATGACCGTCGATGACGAGAAAAAAAGTATTGTAAGTACCACTTTTTTCCTGCAAGTAAAAAAAAGAAATTGTGAAATTTTAGAAATTTAGGAATAAAATTCATTTTGTCTATCCATATCTGAAGTTTGGCACTTGGATATTTTTTGTTTTAAACTAGCTACTTTTGAAAGAACGTTATTTACATCCGTTAAAACTTTAATTTAAAAATATCAGTTGAAACAATTTTAATTTCATTATTAATAAATCTATAATTTTTTCTATAATTGTCAATAGTCTTCAAATTACAATTATTCTCCTTAAATTTGGTAATTATTCTTAAATTTTTTTAATTATTTTATTCTATTGTCGATTATTCTCGTCAGTTTTAGAATTTTTTTTCAATATTGATAATTATTTTCCTCATTTCTCAATTATTTTCTTTAATATTCAATTATTTTCGTCATTTTGTAATTTTTCTTTCAATTATCAATTACCTATTTTCTTGATATTTTAATTTAATTCTTTAATCTTCAATTTATTTTTCTTAATTTTTAATTATTTTATTCTTTATTCAATAATTCCCGCCTCTTTTCAATTTATCAATTATTTTCTTGAAATTTCAATACATTTCTAAAATTTCCAATTGATTTCTGCAATTTTGATTTATTTCCTACAATTTTTTCTTTATAGAAAGTAATTTTTTCTTTAATTATCAACAGTTTTCAATTGACAATTTATTATTATCCCTCAATTTTCTAGTTGTTCTCTAATCTTAAAATTTATTTATTTCTGATGCCGATTAATCTCGCCATTTATCGAATTTTTTTATCAATTGACAATTATTTTCCATAACATTTAATTATTTTCGTCATTTTTTAATTTTTCCTACAATTATCAATTATTATCATACAGCTTCAATTTAATTCTTTAATTTTCAATTTATTTCTACAATTTTAATTATTTTCCGCAATTTTTAATTATTTCCTTTTTTTAAAATTATTTTTATAGATTATCAATTAATTCCACAATATTTAGTAATTCTCGGATGTTTTCAATTATTTTTTTCACTCATAAAAATTGTTTTAAAATTCGAATTTCATTGTTTAATTCTACAACTATTTTCTTCAATTCTCAATTACTTTTTCAAATTTCCATTCTATTTTTTAATTTTCAATTACTTTAATATTAAAAAATTTCCGCCTTTGGTCAATTATTTTTTTTTCAATTATCAATAAGTTTATTTAATATTAAATTTAATTGTTCAAATACCTCTTTCAATTCTCACAAATTTTTTAATTTAGTAATTCAATTTTCAACTTTTTCTTCTACATTCAATAATTCTCGGGTTTTGTAAATAACTTTTTCAATTTTTATTAACATTTTTTTTAATTTCAATTGCAATCTTAAGTTTTCAATTATTTGTACGATTTTCAACTAACTCTTCAATATTAAAAAATTCGGCTTTATCAATTAATTTTTTCAATCATAAAAATTGTTTTAAAATTTCGTTTTAACAATTTTTTTTAATTTTCATCTTTCTTCAATTTTCTACAACTATTTTCTTCAAATTTCAGTTTCATTTTTAAATTTTCAATTATTTTCTTTAATAATAAAAAATTCTCGACTTATATCAATTATTTTTCTCTACATCAATAAATTTCGTTAATTTTAGATACAGTTGTTCAATTATATTCTACAAATTTTAAGGTGGAATCGGACAAACAATCGGAACAAAAGTTAGTCCAAATGAATAATTTTGGACTAACTTTTGTTCCGATTGTTCGTCCGATTCCTCCTTAATTCCATTCTTCAATTCCATTTTTTAAATTAACATTATTTTCTTCAATTTTCAATTAATTCTTTAGTATTAAATAATTATCTGATTTAAAATTTTTTTTAAAAAATCATAAACATTGTTTTAAATTATCAACTCAATTGTTCAATTCTATAACTATTTTTTAAAATTCTTCATTAGTTTTTTTAATTCCTAATTATTTTTTTAAATTTTCAATTCAATTCGTCAGTTTTTAATTATTTTCTTCTGTATTTAATAATTATTTGCTTTTTAAATTACTTTTTAAACTTTTTTATTATATTTTTTAAATTTCAATTACATTCTTCAATTATCAATTATTTTCATCAATTTTGATTTTTTTCCTCTTTCAATTCATTTGTTCAACTGACAATTATTTCCATAATTTTTCTAATTTTTCAATTACTTAGTTTAAATTTCATGTTTATTGTTTATTTTATAAATTTTTTTTTCAAATTGTTTATTATTCTAGCTTTTTTTCGAATTTTGTTTTCAATTGTCAATTATTTTCATCATTTTTCACATATTTTCTTCCATTTTGCAATTGTTCTCGTTAATTTTCAATTATTTCCTACAATTTTTTCAATTTCCATTCTCTTAAAATTTTAGAATTATTCTTTAATTGTTTTTGTTATTTTTCTTGCTTGTCGATTATTTTTGCCATTTTGCGTTTTTTTTCAATTGTCAATTATTTTCGGCATTTTGAAATGTTTTTTCAATTATTTTTCTAAAATTTTAAATTACCTTCTTCAATTTTTAATTATTTTCATTAATATTTTTAAATTCTCTTATCTGGTTAATTTTGTTCAATTATTAATAAGTTTCTTTAAATTTCAATTCAATTTTCAATTCTTTTCTTAAATTTTGAATTGTTTACTTTAATTTTCAATTATTTTCTTTAATTTTTAATTATTTTCTTTAGTTTTCAATTATTTTCTTCAATTTCAGTTTCTTTTTTTTACTTTCAATTCAGTTGTATAACCTACAATTATTTTCAACAATTTTCCTATAATTTTTTTAATTTTTCTTTTTGCAATTATTTTCTTGAAATTTAATATTTATTATTTTATTTAAAAAAATTTGTTAGTCGTGTATTAATCTAGCCATTTTTCGAATTTTGTTTTCAATTGTCAATAATTTTTTTTAAATTTCAATTGAATTTTTAAATTTTAAATTTATTTCTTCAATTTTTTATTACTTTCTTCAATTTTTAATTATATTCTTCAATTTCAATTATTTTCTTTAATTTTCAACCTAGTCTTTCAATCTTTAATTATTTCCAACAGTTATTCCTATAATTTTCTTAATTTTTAAATTATTTTGTTTAAATTTAATATTTATTGTTTAATTTATTCTTTTCGATTGTGTAATTTTCTAGCCATTTTTCGAATTTCGTTTGTAAATTGTCAATTTTCTTTTATTTTTCGAATTTTTTAAATTTTGACTCCAACAATTTTTTTATTAATTAAAAAAATGTTTTCACTTATTTATATAACGTTTCGTTTAATGAATAATTTTTATCCCTCGGATAAAAACTTTTGCGCTTAAAATTCTTTGTTAGATTTAATATAAATACACTACTTTAATTTAATTTTGTTGTTAATATCACAGTTATTTGTAGACTTTTAAAGAATTCTGTTTTGAAGTAAAATTGATATTAATGGAAATTGGAATTAATTGAAAAATTAGTAAAATAACAAAACATGGAAAAGATAATAAAAATGTTATAATACTTGCTAAAATATAATAAAGTATAGAGAATTTTTTTAATTTTACTTCAAGCGAATGAAACTTAATAAAATAGTAATAAAAAAAACAAAAAAAACTAATTGTGAGTAGAAAAATTGAAAGAGAATTAATTTTCAGAATAAAGGTTTTTTTAATCATAATTTTACTTTCTTTCAGTTACATGATCTTTTTAGTGGTATGGGACCAGATGACAAAATGATTGTATTTTTTGGCAAAAAAACGACGGTAGATTCAGTATCTAGTGAATTGGCTCTAGCAGGAGTTTCTGTTCAAAGTATTCACGGAGGTCGAGAACAAAGTGATAGAGAGCAGGCTCTCGAAGACTTAAGAACTGGCGATGTTAAAATTCTTTTAGCAACAGATGTTGCGAGTCGAGGAATCGACATTGAGGATATTACGTACGTTTTTTACTTACATATATTTTCTATACAGTAGTTCTTTTTATTAATAATATTTTTGGTTAAATTATATATTTTCTGATAATTAAATGTTTCTTAAGTTTTGAACTGAAGTTTTTTATTTGATTTATTTTTGTTTAAATGTTAATAATGTAATTGTTTTACAGACACGTAGTTAATTACGATTTTCCTCGTGATATTGAAGATTATGTTCATCGTGTTGGCCGCACAGGTCGAGCTGGAAAAACTGGCGAAAGTATAACTCTTATGACTCGATCTGATTGGTCACATGCCAAGGAATTAATTGTTCTTTTAGAAAGAGCATGTCAAGTAAGTTTAATTAAATATTATTACAATTGTTTTTTTAAGATTTAAATAATTGACTAGCAGAACAGCAAAAACCAAATTAATTATTACAATTTTTTTCCTAAAATAAGTCAATTACAGAATTCAAATACACTGAAACTTCACTTATTTAAAGTCTCGCTTATTTGAACAGTTCGAAGTCTCACTTATTTTAACTTGTCGACCAATCAAAATTAACTAACATTTTCATTGGTTGCTACGAATTGGATCAGCCAATCAGAGAAGTTCTTTATAAGTACACGGAAGTTAAAATAAGTGCGACTTTTGTCATGGATTTGCGTGGAATCGTGGATCGGGTTAAAATAAGTGAAGCTTCAGGGTAAAACGTCTTTAATTCAAACTGTAAATTGAAACCTAGTCCACTGTGAATATCTATAAAGTTAAATTATTGCAAATTTGGATTTCACTGTGTTCAATTTTTACGATGTTGAATTTAAATACATTCAAGTTTCAACGCTTCTCAGTTGCATTGAATTTAAGCTTGATTAGAATTTTAATTAATGAATATTTTGAACATTAAAAATTAGGTTTGATCGAAAGTTGTGTAATTTGAAAGTTAAATCGATTAAAATTTTAATTTATATATGACTGAAAATTGATTATATTGAAATTTTTATAGAGTAAAATATGGATAAACTAAAGAAGACATTTTTTTTTTTTTGTTTAATAAAAAAATGAAGAATTAAAGTTACCAAAATAACAAAAAATATTTTTAAAAACTAAAAACCTTAATTTTAAAAAATATTAAAAGATTTACGAATTTGTTTGTTTTTTTCTTTTAAGAAAAAAAAATAAAATAAAATAAGAACATAAATAAAAAAAAGTTAAAATTTGCCTAAAAAATTTTTTTTTAAATTAGAAAAATCAGGAATTTATTCAAAATTAAAGGAAAAAGCAATAAATGAACTTTAAACAAAATTTAAATCAAAAGAAAAATTTTTTGAGACTTTAAAAAATGATGAAAAAGTTTATTTTAACATCCATTTTATTTATTTATTTTGCAATTGAACGGAAAAAGCTCTATGTCTGAAAGTAAAAGTTACAATTAGTAATTTATTTGATAATATGAATATATTAGATAATAAATATAAATACCTATTACAATTTTAAATCATATTTCACCTTTTTAAAATGTTCTTAAATTTAACATTTATAGCAACCTTAACTTCAAAATTCAGTTAATGTGAACTTGCATTTATTAAAAGTTCAATTAATCCATGTTTCAAATTTACTAAATTTCAAGTGATTTAAAAATTTCTTCAATTTTTAATAATTCTTTTCTATTATAATTTCAATTACTTAGACTACAATTTCGTACTATTTTTATCATTTCTCAATTATTTTATGCAGTTTTTAATTATTTTTAAATTGTTTCCCTAAATCTTAAATTTACTTTCTTCAAATTTCAATCACTTTTTTAATTTTAATTATTTTCCTCTTGACATTAAACCAATTTAATTATTTATTCCTAAATTTTATATTATTCATCGCAAATTTAAATTACTTTTTTAAATTTACCATTATCTTTGTCATTTTGCAATTATTATTTTAAATTTTTAATTATTTTCATAACAGCTGAATTAATTTCCTGAACTTTCAAATACATATTTCCATTTTCAAATATTTTATTTAAGTTTCATTTCTTTTTATTATTTTGCAATTATTTTCTCTGTCTTTTCCTAAATTTTCGGTAATTATCAAAAATTTCGATTAAAGTCATCAATTTTCTATGTTTTTAACGATTTTTCAATTATTTTCTTTCGCTTAAAAATAAATTCTATAAATATTTAATTAAATTTTTTTAAGTAATTTTGTAATTATTTTCTTTTTTTAACATGCACATATTACTCTCAAATTTTATTAACTGTTTTCAATTTTTCATAATTTTTCAATTTTTTTATCAATCTTAAATTATTTTCAGCATAATTCAATTATTTTTTTAAATTTTGAATTAATTTGATCATTTTTCAATTATTTTTCTGAATTGTTAATTATTATTCTCATTTTTAAAAATTATTTTTTAAAATTTTTAAGCATTTTTCTCAAATGTCAATTATTTTCTTCAAGTTTCGCATTTTAAAATCATTTTTCAATTATTTTCCAAAATATATTCCCTTCAATTTAAAATTTTTTTATCTGTTTTATAATTTACAAAATTGTAAACTGTTTATATGACATTTTAATTATTTCATTCATTTTTCAATTGTTAATATTATTTTTTATATTATTTTCTTCAGTTTTCAATTACTTTTGTTCTTTTTCATAATTTATTAATAAATTTCCTGAACTTTCAAATACATATTTCCATTTTCAAATATTTTATTCAATTTTCATTTCTTTTTATTATTTTGCAATTATTTTCTCTGTCTTTTCCTAAATTTTAGGTTATTATCAAAAATTTCGATTAAAGTGATCAATTTTCTATGTTTTTAACGATTTTTCAATTATTTTCTTTCGCTTAAAAATAAATTCTGTAATTTTTCTATTATTTTCTTCAATTTCTAATTATTTTCATTATTTTGACATAATTTCTAAGATTTCAATTATTTTCATCTATTTTCGATTATTTCTGCGATTTTTTAGTTATTCTCTTTAATTAAATATTTTTAAGTAATTTTGTAATTATTTTCTTTTTTTAACATGCACATATTACTCTCAAATTTTATTAACTGTTTTCAATTTTTTTATCAATCTTAAATTATTTTAAGCATATTTCAATTATTTTTTTAATTAATTTTATCATTTTTCAGTTATTTTTCTTCATTGTTAATTATTATTCTCATTTTCTAAAATGATTTTTTAAGATATTTAAGCATTTTTCTAAAATTTCAATTATTTTCTCCAATTTTTAATTACATTCATTTGTTTTCAATTAATTTCTAAGATCTTCATATATTTTTCTCAAATTCCAATTAATTTAATTGTTTAATTTTTTCAATTATTTCACTCAAACGCTATTTACTTTTTTCCAACTTATCATGTTTGTATCATATTTCAATTATTTTCTTCAAGGTTCAAATTTTAAAATTATTTTTCAGTTGTTTTTCATAATTTATTTTCTTAAATTTTCAATTTTTTTCATTTGTTTTATAATTTCCAAAATTTTAAACTATTTATCTGACATTTCAATTATCTCATTCAAATTTCAATGGTTAAAATTATTTTTTATATTATTTTCTTCAATTTTCAATTACTTTTGTTCTTTTTCATAATTTCCGAAAAGTTTTTAATTATTTCTCTTGAATTAAAAATTATTCTTTTCAATTTTTAATTTTTTTTTATCCTCTTTCATTTATTTTCTCTACTTTTAAATTTTTTTTTTTTTAATAAACTTCTGAAATTTTTAAGTATTTTTCTCTAACTTTCCTGTATTTAAAAAATATGAAATTTTTTCAATAATTTTCTCAAATATTATTATTTTTTCAATTTCCTTGTAAGATTTTCCAAGTATTTTTCATAAATTTGAATTATTTTCTTTCTTTTTAAAACATTTCTATAATTTTTTAAATTACTTCCCCCAGTTTTTAATTGATTTAATTATTTTTGTTCCATTAATTGGCAAAATTTACAATTATTTTGTTTAATTTTTATTATTTTTTGCAATTCTTTTTTAATTCTGAAATTTTATCAATTTTGTCCTAAATAAATATTTATTTATATATTTTTTTATTATTTATTTTGACTAGGATTTCTTAGTGACTAGGAATTTTTTTCAGTGTGACACGAGGCAACACTGTTTTTAGATATTTTGCACTTGCTAATTTTTTATAAAAATGTAATAATTTTATGAAAATTTAGTTAAATAGTTTTATATTTTTATTATTAAAATTTATAAATTAATTTAAATTTTATAGAAATAATGATTAAATTAGTAAATATATATATATATATATATATGTGGATAAAAGTAAAAATATTTATTATATTAAAATAAATATAAAAATTTTAAATAATGAATTAAGCAAATTAATTATTTACCTGTTTAATAAAAACATGTCTTTAAAAGTATTTATTTAAAACCAAATCTACTCAATGAATTAATTAAATAGTTGCAATATTTTGATTGTACAAAGGTAGCATAATAAATTGTCTTTTAATTAAAGAATAGTATGAATGATTAAATAAAGTAATAACTTTATTATTATAAAAAAATTTTAATTTATTTTTATGTAAAAAATCTGAAATAAATTATAAATTTTTTTTTTTTATTTACAGGAAGTACCTCAGGAACTGCACGATATGGCTGATAGATATGCTGTTTGGGAAGAGAAAAGGAATAATGAAAGGGAGCGTGACAGAAGAGATGCCGGTGGTGGTCGCGGTCGAGGAGGTCGAGGTGGCGGTCGTGGAGGCCGAAGAGGAGGCAACCGATGGGGTGGTGACTTTTAAAAGTCTACTCCAGATATAAATCTAATGATATTTAATACCTAGAGTGATTTAAATATATATATATTAAAAAAATAAATAAAATAATTAAATCTGAAGACTAGAAATAAAAAGTTTCACGGTTTTTGAGAAACTGTGCAATATTATCTTAAAAGTTATAATTAAGACAATTACTTCTAGAAACTATTTAACGACGATCACTTAAGACGCGTATATAATTTTTTTTTTACTCAAAGAGACTGATGAATATAAATACAAATGCTAATATTTAATTATAGAGTATTTAAACATATTCAATCTCTCTTTTTTTTTAATATCGTTTATGTTCTTTTGGATTATTAATGTTTTGTGGGCAAAGATCAGTATTAAACGTCTATTATAAAAGGAACGCCCTTCCAATGATGACACTCTTAGTTTCGTTCCATTCTGCTTTGTATATCGTGCAAAACTGATTTTTCCAAAACACTGTATTTTGCTTGTAATAAAAATCGTAAATTTGATATTTCCGATTTAAAATCCTACTGTTGTTAATTTTCAAACTTATTGTTTAAGTAATTTGTTTATAAGTAGTTTTAGTGCTTGTAATTTATTTTCTGCTCATTTCTAAAGTCAAATAATTTTGAAAAATTGCAAAATTTGGATGTGTGTAATCGGAAAAAACATAATTTTAATTTACTTAAGGAGGTTCTATCGTAAAAAGAATTAACATTACCATTTTCATCAAATTTGGGTCACTGATAGAGAAAGGTTTTATAATGATGCAGTTAAAATTTTGAGACTTCAATGTACTTGTGAAAAAAGTTATAAGCGTTTTTGTTACATGTACCTGTGAGTGTTGCAATAAATTAATTTGTACAAATATTTCACGTTTTACACGATACAGTTCAGACGTTATGACATTTAAAAATGTTGATTTTGATCACACATGAAAAATAGTCATATTTAAAAAGTAAATAATGTTAATAAAGTTAATAAATACAAGTGTTTAATTATATATTCGTAAAATTAAATTTAAACCTAACCTCAAAATAATGGTCTCTGTTTTGACTAGTACCGTCATACCATAGAACCTCCTTAATCTAAATATTCAATGTTTGCAAATGTTGATTTATTTGAATTGAAATGCTTCCAAATTTGAGTGCGCTAAAGTTTTCGACTCTTCAATTATCGAAGGTTTTTTTAATTTAATGGCGTTTCATTTGGAGCGTTTTCAAATCAGGATGCTGGAAAATCTAAAGTATTTGTGACAGAAATATTTTTCTGAAATAACAATTATTTAGGAATTTATTTTATAAAATAGTTTTTTCAGATCTTATATAATATGAAATGATAGAAAAAATTCGAAAAATTGGTAATAAATTAATTTTTTAAAAAAGGAATAAATACACGTGTGTTTAATTTATTTTTTTACAAAATTTGTCTTTATTCCATAAAAAACTAAAAGAAAAAAAATATACAATAGCTGTTATATGAAACGTATAAAAAATAACCTAATAAACTTTCTTGCTTAAAAAAAAGTTTAATATATTAGGAAAATATTGCATTAATTGTGTTCTATCGCACTATAATATATATATTTTATAAATTAATTAATTCTCGTTACTGGTATGTAAATCTCATAACTTTATGCATAAATTATTTGCATAATTACGTACTAACTACATACTAACAAATTTATCTATTACGATTTTTTTTCTCTTTTGCCTAAATTTTATGTAATTACACTTTTCAAAATTTTATAAAATTTACTAAATACATTAATAGTAAAATAAATGAGTGAATTTTGGCAAAAAGAAAAAGCTAAACTGCAAAAGAAAATTAATTCTTTCTTTTTTAAAAAGCAAGGCATTGGAACATGACAAAGAAAAAAATTTTCTTTCTTGTTTTTGCTTCTATTAATTATGAATTAAAATCAGTAAACGTGAGAATAAAAAAAAAGTTTAAATAGTTCAGTTGACAAACTAATTGATAAATAATGTGTGTTTCGTTTGCAACTTAAATTTCACAAATAGAAAACGAAAAATTATGATCCTGTTGTCAATTAGTAGAAAAATAGTAGAAAAAAAATGTAGACAACGAGTAGAAAAAAGTATTCAAAGCAGTAAAAATAATACTACAAAACATTTTTAAAAATTCTCCTTAACTATACACTTTAAAGTTTTCTGTCTTTGTGTACTTTAGAGCAAAAATTTTTCCACTTGGTGTAGGTGTCGAGAATGCGATGTCATCAACGGTCATTATGTACCCATAATAGTAGCTTCTCCTGAAAAAGAAAGACCAGTATTAATTTACATTTTTTTTGTCAGAGAATGTTATAGTGAAAACCAACAAGAACAAAAATTCCATTTTTTAGACATTATTAAATATAAATATGTAGGTGCTAAATAAGTTATGGCACTTTTTAAACATTTCTAAAAAGAATCTTTAACGGAAATTTCACGGAAAATAAAAATTGATAAAATATTTGTGGCAACCCTATACTAACGAAAAAAGAAAAAATGAATTGTAAAAGAACATTTTTTGAGACATCAGAAAAATTATGAAATTATTTGAAAAATTAAAGACAAAAAAGAAGAAATGTTTGTTTCAGGAAAATAGAAAATTATAAGAAAAAATTAAAGTTTCGAGATAGAGAAGAAGCAAAAAAATAATAAAAATGATTTAAGGGTTAAAATAAAGCACTATTTTGAAAAAATAGAAAAAAATTAATAAACTATGAAAAATTTAAAAGAGTATAAAAAATTATAAGAATTGTGAAAAATAAACTAAAAAAATAAAAAAAGTAAGAAAAATAAGAAAATAAGTTAAAAGTCTAGAACAAGACTAATTTTTTTTCAAAAATAATAGTTTTCAGGAAATTATGAAGAGAAATGAAGAGAATTTATAAAAATAAAGTGGAAACGACTTTAAGAAAGTTTCAAACATAAGATATATTTTTTTAAACAAATCAATAGATTTTTTTAAAGTATTTGCAAAAAAATAAATAAAATGCAAAGAAACCGAAAAGTAAGTTAATTAAATGACAATTTTGTTTTTAATCCAGCACAATAAATTTTATACGTCACATAATCAGTTAATTTAATGACAAAATTAAAAAGTTTAATATTCTTTAAATTTGAAAATTGCTATTAATTCTATAAAAGTTTTTGACAAAATATAAACTTTATACAAGTCAGTTAATCGATTTGTTTTTGTATCAAGGATCGTAAATGTTTTAAAAACAAAATTGTGCAAAATAAATTAAAATAATTTAAGTATAATAAAGAAAATTTAAAAAAATCTATAACAAAAAAAATGTCTTTATAGATTGAAAAATGTATGATTAAGTTAGAAAATTAGAAAATATTAGAAATATTTGAAAGAAGAGAAAATAAAATGCAAAAGAAAATTTTAAAAAATTAAAAGAATTAATTTTTTTAAATAATTGGCGTTTGGAAATTATTTTAATTAAAATGACTTGGAATTATTAAAATGTCAATATTATTTTTGACTTTCTTTTTTCCTAAAAAATAATTGAAAAACGACAAAAATAATGATAAATTTTTGAAAATAATTGAAATTTGAGATAAATAATTAAAGATTTAGTAAATAAATTTAAGAACAATTTAAAAAATTAAAATTTGATTCTATAATTTTGCAATTATAGAAACAACTGAAAATTGAAGACAATAATTGAAAATTGAGAAAATGATTAAAAATTGAAAAAATTAATTTACAAATTATGAGAAAAATTGAAAAAATTAAAATTTGATTCTACAATTTTGCAATTATAGAAACAACTGAAAATTGAGAAAATGATAAAAAATTGAAAAAATTAATTTACAAATTATGAGAAAAATTGAAAAAAATTCAAAATTGATAAAACTAATCAAGAATTGAAAAAAAAAATTGAAAATTTAGGAAACTTATTAAAAAATGATGAAAGTAATTTAAAATCGAAGATATCAATTTTAAAGGTTATAAAACAAATGGAACATTAAAAAAAATGTAATATTAATAATTGAAAATTAAGTAAACCAAATTGTAAATAATGTTAAAATTTAAAAATTAGGGAAGAAAATTGCAAAATTATCAAATAATTGAAAATTTAAGACAGTAATTGAAAATTAAGAAAATATTTGAGAATTGAAGAAAACAATCGAAAATTGACAAGAATAATTGAAAAAAATTACAGAATATATATCAAATTAAAGGAAATAATTGAAAAGCGGCAAAAATAATGATAGATTTTTAAAAATAATTGAAATTTGAGATAAATAAATGAAAAATTAGGAAATTAATTACAAAATACCGAAAGTAATTATAAATCTGAAAAAAATTGAAAAAATTTAAAATGCATTAAAACTTTTTTTAATTAATTGAAATGAATAATTAAAGGTTTAGTAAATTAGTTAAAAAAATAATTTCAAAAATTATAATTTGGAGAAAAAAAATGGAATATTAAAAAAATCAATTTAAAAATGATGGAAATAATTGAAAAATAATACAAACAACTAAAATTTGAGATAAATAAATTAAAAATGTAAAAAATATATGAAAAATACTTTTCAAACCAAAAATTGGAGAAAATGTTTTTAAAATTATAGAAATAATTGAAAATTAAAGAAAAAAAGTAAAATTTATGAAAAATAAGTTATAAAATTACAAAACATTTTTGAAATTTAATAAAATAACTAAAAAGGATAAACACAACGAAAAAATGATGGAAAAAATTAGAATACAAAAAAATAATTGCAAGTTTTGGAAATTAATTGAAAAATAATGAAAAGTTTTAATAAGTAGAAAAAATAATTTAAATTGAATAAAATAATTAAAATTTGATGAAAATAATTGACAGTTTATGAAATTAATGAAATAATAATACAAATAGCTATGAATTGTAGGAAAAAATTTAAAAATGATAAAAAGAATTGTGAATTAAAGAAAATAATTGAAATCTGAAATGAAGTACTGAAAATTAAGGTAATCTATTGAAATATAACCTAATAGATTGAAAAATGGAGAAGATAAAATAAAAATGATAGAAATAATTATTAAAGATTGAAGAAATAATAGAAATTTAAAGAAGATTAAAAATAATTGAAAATCTCTAGATAAGTAATTAAAAAATAATAAAGGTGATTTAAAGTCGAAGAAATCAATGGAAAGGTTATAAAACAATTGAAACATTAAAAAAAACTTGAAAATAGTGTTAAAAATTAAAAATTGGAGAAAAGAATTGCAAAATTATAGAAATAATTGAAAATTGAAGACAGTAATTGAAAATTAAGAAAATATTTGAAAATTGAAGAAAACAATCGAAAATTGAGAAGAATAATTGAAAAAATTACAGAATATATATCAAATTCAAAAAAATAATTGAAAAACGTCAAAAATAATGATAGATTTTTAAAAAAAATTGAAATTTGAAATAAACAAATAAAGGTTTAGTAAATCAGTTGAAAAATAATTTCAAAAATTATAATTTGGAGGAAAAAAATTGACAACTTAACAAAATCAATTTAAAAATGATGAAAATAATTGAATTAAGACTTGCCGTTTATTGCCTTTACAGGGTGGCCACAGAACTCAATTTACAAATTTCCCTGACATAAAATTTGTATTATAAGTAATAAACAAACAGCTAAAATAAAATAAAATTTTGCTTTATTCTTAAAAGCAGGGCTGATAAATATCATGATCTTTTTAAAAAAGTCAAAAAAATCCGGTTTCTTTTATTTAAATCAAAAATTGATTTTTTTAAAATTACAATCAGTATATTAAATCTCCAAATGTTTATTTGTGAGTATTTTATTAAAGAAAAAAAAATTTTTAAAAAAACAACACAAGAATGAAACAGTGACATAAGAATTTATAAAAAAGTAGAAAATCTTTTTAAAAATTATTAAATTATTATTAATAAATAGGAAGAAAATGGTGAAATGTTTTTTTCCTTAATCTAACAAACTGTAAAAAAATGTAAAAAGTACAAAAAATAATAAAATTTGGTTAGAATTTACTAAAAGATTGGAATTAATAAAAATAAATTTAAAAATCCTTTAAAAATAAAAAAGTTTAGGCCAATTAACCCAAAAATTTTTTTATAATATTACGCTTACAACAAGTCTAACAATAAATTTAGAAAAATTAAAGAAAATCTAAAAATTTTATGAAAATTAACGAAAGAAAAAGTTTAGTTATTATAACAATTCATTAATCTTATTATAGTTATTATAACAAAATTCTGTAAAATAATATTAAATAAATAATTTGCATAAAAAGAAGAAAATTAAATAAAATCCTAAAATAAAAAGACAAATACAAAAAAAAAAAAAATATGAAAAGTAAAAGGAGAAAAAATTTTAAAATTTTGTAAAAATAAGAACTTATAAGATAAAAATTAAACAATTTTAAAAAAAGTAATATCTCTTAGAAATATTATAAGAAGTAAGAAAAGGATTATTGAGAATATGGAAAATAATTAATATTATTTAATTATTTTGCATTAATTATTATGCATTTAAATCTGAATTAATTGAAATTTAAAAGTTGGAAAAAGTTGAAATATAAGTTAATTGATGTTTGTAATTTATTTAAATTATAATGACTTAAGGATATACAAATTTCAGGGATCACAGCCCCTATTGTTAGTAAAAAAGGGGAATAGGGGCAATTTTTTTTTAAAATAGAGGACAAAAAATTCGCTTTAAAGTCTTTGATAGCGACTTCCATTGAAAAACTGAAGATGTTAAACATGATCTTAATAGTTTTAACTTTTTAAGTAGAATAAAATTTAGTGTTTAATTATCCTAAAATGTCAAATTAATATTTTTTAAACAAATAATGTTATTTATGTAAACATTGAAACATTATGTACACTAGCAACATTACAGCGCACGAGAAACTTTGCATTGTTATTTGTCATTCAAAAATATAAATTTTTGGAAATTTAAATAATAAAAATTAACAGAATTAAAATTTTTTTTAAGATAACTAAAAAATAACGAAAATAATTGACACTTGATAATAAAACTCGAAAAATATTTAGATAATTACACAATTGAAGAAGAATTATTTAAAAAATTAAACAATAAACATTAAGTTTAAACTAGAAAATTGAAAAATTAAGAAAATTATATAAATAACTGTTGGAAATAATTGCAAATTGAAAAACTGAATTAAAAATCGACAAAAATAATTGAAATTCAAGAAAATAATAAAAACTTGAAGAAATAAATTGAAAAATGAAAAAATAAATTAAAATTGAAAACAAAACTTTAACAATGGCCAGATTAATACACAATCAAACAAAATAATTGAAAAAATTAAAGAATAATTATAAAATTTTAAGGGAATAATTGAAAAAATTGTTGCAAACAATTGAAAATTGAGGAAAATAAATAATCATTGAAAAAAATAGTTGAAAAGTAGATTAATTCACAATTGGAAAAAATAATTCAAAAAATCAAACAATATTATATTTAAACAAAATAATTCAAAAAGTATGAAAATTATAGCAATATCTAATTGTTGCAAATAATTTAACATTGAACAACTAGATTGCAAATTGAAAAAAATAATTAAAATTGAAGAAAATAATTAAAAATTGCAAGAAGGAATTGAAATTTAAAGAATAAACTTAAAAATTGAAAAAAGTAATTGAATTTAGAAAAAAATAATTGAAAAAAAGCGAGAATCTTTTAATATTAAATACAATAACTTGAAATTGAAAAATGGAATGTGAAATTTCTAGAAAATAGCTGTAGAATTAAATTGAAATGTTGAAACAATTTTTGTGACTAAAAAAAAAATGGAAAACTGAATTAAACTGAAAAGTTAAAAATTTAATTAAAATTTAAAGAATATAATTAAAAAATGAAGAAAGTATTTTAAAAAAGGCAAGAATCATTAAGTATATTTAAAAAATGGAAATGGAATTAGAATGAGATATTTTAAATTGAAAAAAATATTTGGGAATTGAAAAAAATAGTTGTAGAATTGAACAACTGAATTGAAATCTAAACCAGTCTTTATAATTGAAAAAAATTATTGAAAAAAGTCGAGAATGAAAAAAAAAAAAAATTTTAAATAATTTTAAACTGAAAACATTATTTAAATTTTTTAAAAATAATTCACAATTAAAGAATTAAATTTTGAAGAAGACAAATAGATAATTAAAAGAAAAATTACAAAATGATAAAATTATCAAATATTATAGAAAAAAATTGACAAATGGAAAAAAAATTGGAAACTGGCGAGAATTAACAAGAGAACGAAATAATTAAAAATGTTAAAAAATAGTTATAAAATTTCTGAAAGAATTAGTGCAAATTGAAAAAGTTGTTTAAATTAATTAAAAATTACGGAAAATAAATGGTAATTGACAAATGTCTAAAAACCAAAGTAGTTTTACGTTAACTCCCCCCTCCCCACACTATGTGTTACATAGTTTTTTTCAAAAAAAATCTGAACAAAATTTTGTGTTATCTACATTATCGTATAACCCGTATACTTTATAAAAAAAAATAAATGAATTACAGAAGCGTTTCAAATTTAAATTTAAAATTTATTAAATGATACAAATTCAGAATTAAGTACAAAATAACTTTGATAAATTATAAATTTAAATTTGAAAATTAGAAATAGGGGAAATAGGGGACAAATCTTTAAAATAGAGGAAATAGGGATAAAACTTCAAAATAGGGGAAAAAGGGGAATAGGGGACAAGCTGTGATCCCTGAAATTTAATACTATTTTTTGCTATCTTCATACCTAAAATTTGTAAATCGTATGTAGGTGTTTTGATCATATGTATTATCACGATTTTTTAAACTTTATAAAGATTAAAATATTAAAATTGAAATTTTTAATATGTATCCATAAATTTGTAGGTTTTGTTTATGGCTTCCGATGTTCTACATGCAGTATTAGAAATTCTGAGAATTGTAAAGTTTTTTTTGATTTAAAACATGATTTTAATGCAAATGCCCCAATGATTTAAATTGATAGAACCGCCCAATTCTTGTATAGGTGAAATTCCACTGTTTTCAATTTAAGAGAGAAATTTTCCCTGACATTTCCCTGACAAAATTTTCCCCCTGACTTCTCTGACATAGTGGCCACCCTGCTTTATTAATAAAGCCAATTTCTAATTACCTGAGTATATCAACAAGCTGTGTAGCGATTCCCTTTCTACGATGACTCAGCGCAGTCCAGACAACGTTAATTCCACATTTGGCAGGAGTGCTCTCAGAACTGCAGCAATCCAACTCCATTAATTCAGGAATCATTCGATGCGCTTCTTTCACAGGCTCGACAACAAGAACTCCCAGTACATTCTTATCTCTCACATACAAATAGACTTTCTTGTCTCTATAATACGACAACTGCATATCCACCAGTCCCAGATCTGCATCCACAACATTCAAAATCTCCGATACTTTCTTCCAATGTTGCTTGCTATCGTTCGGATCAATCAGAATAATTCTGCTCGTCGTGTGCTCCTCGTCCCAAACCACTCTCTCGTCTTTCCATCCCTGGAACTTGAGAGTCCTCGTACTATTGTGAAAATTCAAGTGAGCATTTTCATCCTGAGGATCTCCACACTGATAGACAATTCCACATTCATTGCACTGTGTCGCGCCAAATTTCTTCTGTCCACAGTCGAGCTGATACTGATCATCAGCGCCTCCTGCTTTTGTTGACAATTGCCAGACTGCCGCTCTCTTAACACCTCGATTCTTCGAACTGGTAGTCTCCTCTCGATTGCTGCTGTACCCTTTCGTAAACAGAGGATAATAATTCTTAGAAACTTCATCACCATCTTGCGCAGTCTCCGGCTGAATTGGAGTATCCTCAATATTCATAACCGAAGTCATGTTACTCAATTCACTCGCGGGCGACATCATCGATTCTTGAAAATTCGGACATTCCGGAATATTCGAGATCTTTTGGAGATTGGCCGCTACCGTGTCCATCGGCTCGTAATCATCATCCGCCCAGTCATCTTCCAGGACTTTGAGCAGATCCTCGACGTCCTTATTCTTCGACTCGGTTTCCGGCTCATCGACAGTCAAATCATCCGCATTTAGAGAAATATCCATCTTGGGCTTCTTGTGGACATGTTTCTGATTCAGAGAAATCTTCCCATTGGCAACATTCAGCTTGATTTTCTTATTAATAGTAATGACGGTCGCTTTTGGTCTCACGGTCTTGAAGAATCTTTTAGTCGGATCAATCACCGGGGAAGGTTGTGGCTCATTTGGTTTATTTTCGGCAACTTTCGAAAATTTAAGATTAAAAGTCTCAGGCTCGATTGGACTCTGAGGAACAGGAACAGGAGTTTTCTTCTCATTCTTGAAAGCTTCCACCCTGGACACGTGTTTCTTTGGTTTGGGTTTTTTGATTCCGTGAGAGACGCCGCAATTGATTTCTCCCTTCTTGTGTTTCTTGACGGTCGGTCGATGATGTGACTTTGAAGCGGGATGACTGCGCCTCTTTTTGGACTGATCGAACTGCTTCCAGTCAATTCCAAAGGCGCTGAGTCTCGCCCTCTTTCCACTACCATAGAAAGATTTTGTGTCGACAGTAACACTCTTGTCGCGATAATCCTTAAAGAGAGAAGCTCTCGCTTTCGGAATAGAACCAGTCTCATCCAATTTTTGCAATTTGACTCCCGTATTGGTTGTGTCGTTAATGTGCCTCTTAAGAGGGATTGCCACCTTCTCGGGAGAAATCTCGTCCATTTCCAAAGAGCCGAGAGTTTTGCGACGATGGAGACGAGGAGCCGAGATATCCTTGTTCACGGAACCTAGGGGTGTGATCATTTTTGGCTCAAAGCTTTCTTTCTGAGGAGTTTCCTCCACGTGATTCTCGTCAGTGAATTTAGTAACTTCGTCTCTGACAGGAGTTTCAGGGATGATGTCATCGGAATTTCTGATCGTCGGACAAATGGGAGATGAGTCCAGGTGTTTTCGGGGAGATGGATTAGACCTTGGGGAAGATGGGAAAATTTTTCGTCTGGGTGATGATCGAGCGTGGCGGGTGATGTGTTTAAGAGAGCTGAATGGTGAGATTCGTTTGTCTAAAAATGTGGAATTTGGTTTAAGACGATCCCAGGTAAGTGACATGATAGGAATTTGGGGAGAGCCGTCAGGAGTTGCCAAAGGAGAGACAAATTGACGTCCAGGAGAGCTTGCAGTACTGCTGGGACTGCCGTTTGTTAAAGCAAGCGGCGACATTGGACCCAGATCAGACTCATCGCCAGAATTTATGTCGTTTTCCTTGCCAAAATTTTCCAGCTGGAACAGGCTGCGTTTACTGATACTTCCTTCCGGTCCAAAGAGGCGTTTTGATGCTCGTCGAGGAGTACACTGCAACTCCTCGGAATTTTGCGCGCTCTCGTTTGAAATCATTGTTCAACGTCGTGACTCACCCAGAATCTAAAATCAAAATTAAATATATAATTTGACAGTGAATTTTGAAAGAATAATTTCAGACTTTTACAAGATGCAAAGTAAATTATGTCAAGAATAATTTTTTTACAACAGGCTTCACAGTGACAATGAAGAATATTTTAGGGGGTAGGACAAAATTACAAAGTTGTAAAATAAAAAAAAATATATAATTAAAAAAATTTTCAACTTATTTTAAAAAATAAGAAAAATAACTACAAATTGTGGAAAGTAATTTAAACTTGAGAAACAATAATTCAAAATTAAACAAAATGAATGCAGAACTTCAGAAATAATTGGAAATCCAAGATAATAATTAAAATACAAATGATGAGAATAATGAAAAATTGAAAAAAATACTAAAAATAAGTACATATTATATGAACTAAGAGAAAATAATTAAAAAACATAATTAAAAATAGGAAAAAAAAAAGAAATTAAAAAAGATTATAAAACTAATAAAAATTAAAAGAAAGAGTTCAAATTCGAGATAAACAATTAAATATTTAATGAATCATTTTAAAAATAATTTAAAAAATTAAAAATTGTTTTTATAATTGCAAAATTATAGAAAAATTATAACAACTGAAAATGAAAGACAATAATTAAAAATTGAGAAAACGATTGAAAATTGCAAAGATTAATTTAAAAATGATGAGAATAATTGAAAAAGAATTTTAAATTGATGAAAACAATTGAGAATTGAGAAAAAAAAAGAAAATTTAAGAAATTAATTAACAAATGATTACGGTAATTTAAAATCGAAGAAATCAATGAGAAGATTATAGAACAAATTAAACATTGAAAACAAAGACTCGAAATTTAAGATAATTAAATAAAGATTAAGTAAATCATATTAAAACAATTTTAAAAATTAAAAATTGAAGAAAATAAATTGCAAAATTATATAAATAATTGAAAATTGAAGACAGTAATTCAAAATTATAATAAAATATTTGAAAATTAAAGAAAACAATCGAGATTTAAGAAGAATAATTCAAAAATGGCAAAAAAATTTTTTTTAATTTTTTAAAAGAATGAAAATTTAAGATAAATAATTGCAATTTTAGGAAAGTAATTACAAAACAACGAAAGTAATTGTAAATTTAAAAAAAAAATTGAAAAGTTCTAAAATTCATTAAAATTTTTGTTAATAAATTGAAATAAATAATTAAAGGTTTAGTAAATCAGTTAAAAAATAATTTTAAAAATTATAATTTGGAGGAAAAAATTAAAAAATTAAAGAAATCAATTTAGAAATGATGTAAATAATTGAAAAATAATACAAATAACTGAAATTTGAGATAAATAAATTAAAGATGTAGAAAGTGTATGAAAAAAATAAAAACTTTTCAAAACTAAAAATTGAAGAAAATATTTTCAATGTTATAGAAAAAATTGTAATTTAATAAAATAACTGAAAAATGCTAAACACAATGAAAAAATAATGAAAAAAATTAGAAAGTAAATAAATAATTGCTAGTTTTGGAAATTAATTGAAAAATAATGAAAATATTTAATAAGTAGAAAAAAATAATTTAAATTTGATGAAAATAATTGACAGTTTTTAGGAAATTAGTCAAATAAGAATACAAATAAGTATGAATGGTAGAAAAAAATTAAGAAACAATGATAAACATAATTGTAAATTCAAAAAAAGAATAGGAATAGGAGATGAAGGATTGAAAATTCAGGAAATCTATTGAAATATAATTTAATAAACTAAAAATTGGAGAAAAAAACTTAAAAATGATAGAAATAATTGAAGACTGAAAAAATAATAAAAATTTAAAAAATATTGAAAATTTCTAGTTACCTTAACTTTAAATATACTTTCGTGAAAAATAGGGGATTTTAGGGTAACATTTTCTAAATAGGGGACTTTTAGGGACTAATCGCAAAATAGGGGATATTTAGGGGAATAGGGGACGGCCTGTGAAGCCTGTTACAATTAAAGCACTAGGTGAATATAATTTTTAATTGGAGAAAATATAATTAGAAACTTAAAAAAAAATAATAATCAAGGTTGCTAGGTTTTCAAAATTTCAAATATTCATTACTTTTACAGGTTTGCCAGTCCATTTTTCATCAAATTCCATGACCAAATACAAAATAAATAGTAACAGAGAAACTTTGCATTGTTGTTAGTCATTTAAAACTATGGATTTTTGCAAATGTAATAAATAATGAAAATTACGAGAATAATTTCAAAATTGAAAAAAATATGTGAAAAATGACAAAAATAATATGAACAATTGAAAATAAAAGTCAAAAAATGGCAAGATTAATACACAGCCGAACAAAAAAATTGAAGGAATTGAAGAATAATTATAAAATTTTAAGAGAATAACTGAATTGTAGGAAATAATTGAAAAATTAAAGAATTGTAGAAAATAATTGTAAATTGTGGAAAATAATTAATAATTGAAAGAAATAATTGAAAAATGACGAAAATAATTATTGGAGAAAATATAAAAAATTTAGGAAATAAATTGAAGATTAAAGAATTAAATTGAAATTGTATGAAAATAATTGATAAGTAAAAGAAAAATTACTAAATGACTAAAATAATTAAACATTAAGAAAAATACTTGACAATTGAAAAAAAGTAAAAAAAAATTGGAAAATGGAGAGAATAATCGATAATAGAACAAAATTATTGAAAAAATTAAAGAATAATTATAAAATTGAAGGAGAATATAAACAGGGTGTCTACTAATTTCGTCCCACAAAATTCCCGGTCATTTCCCGGGTTTTCTCGGTTTTTGTTTCTATTTTGCCCGGTTTTTTCTCTTGTTAACTTAAAATTTATTTTGAGTATAAATAGACCTACAAATGGCTACAAACATTGAAAATAACAGTTGATGATTGCAGAATTAAATATTAAACTTTACAAAAATAATAATTAAGAATTAAAAGAAACAATTAATAATGAACAGAAATAATTAATAATGGAAAGAAATAATTGAGCAATGACAAAGATATTTGACAATTAGAAACAAAATTAAAAAAAAAAAAAAGTAAATATTAATCTACAATTGAACAATGATTATTAAATTCAAAGAATATAATTACAAATTGGCTATTGATAATTAAAAAAAAAAAACAACAATTGAAAATTGAGAAATAAAATTGAAATTCAAATACAATAATTGTTAAAAAATAAAATTGTTATTTAAAGAAATTAATTGAGAATTGAAAAAAATAATTCAACAATTGAACAATTAAATTGAAAATAGAAGAAAATTATTGAAAATTGAAGGAGGTTTTGAAACATGAAATAAATAATTGATAATTGAAAAAAGTCGAGATTACTGAATATTGAAACAAACAATTGAAAATTGATCAAAATATTTAAAAATTAAAGAAAATAATTAAAAATTAAAGACAATATTTGAAAACAGCAAAAAAATTTAGAAATCGACGAAAATAATTGCGAATTGATGAAAATAATTTAAAAATTATCAATTTAAATAAAGGTGAAAGAAAAACATAGTTTGAAAAAGCTAAGAATTGTTAAATATTGATTAAAAATGAAAAGAAATTGAAAGAAATATAAAAAATAATTGGAAATTGAAGAAAATAATTGAGAATTTAAAGAAAATCATTGTAAAAAGCCTAGAGTTATTGAATATTGAAAAAAACAATTGAAAATTAAAGAATGGAATTGAATGTCGAAAATCATAATTGAGAATTAAAGAAAATAATTCAAGAATTGAACAATGGGATTGAAAGTAGAAGAAAATAAGTGATAATTGAAGAAAAAGGAAATTGAACATCCCAGGAATTATAGAATTTGAAGAAAACAATAAAAAGTGAAGAATGTAATTGTAATTTGAAGAAATTTTTAAAAATTGCAGAAAATCATTTGAAATTGAAGAAAATGTAATTTTATGAAAATTGTTGAATATTAATTGATGAATTGAATTGAAGTTTCAAAAACATAATTGATAATTGAAAAAAAAATATTGAAAAAAGCCGAGAATTATTGATTATAGAAGAAAATAATTGAAAATTGGAGGAGTTATTGAGATTTGAAATAAATAAATGAAAATTGAAAAAAATAGTTGAAAAAAGTCGGGAATTATTGAATATTAAATTAAATAATTAAAAATTGAAGGAAATAATTCAATTGAGATCTGAAGAAAATAATTGAAAATGGAAGAAAATAATTGAAAATTGAATCAAATAATTGTCAATTGAAAATAATAATTTGGAGTTGAAGAAAATAATTAAAAATTTATTAAAATAAATGAAAATCGTAGAAAATATTTCAGAATTAAAGAAATTAATTAGAATTAGATGTAAATAATTGAAAATTGAAGAAAATACTTGGCATTTGAAGAAAATAGTAGAAAATCGAAGAAAATAATTGAGAAATGAAGAAATAATTTGAAATTAATGAAAATAATTCAAAATGAAAGAAAATAATTGAGAATTGTAGAAAATAATTGGAAACTGAGAAAAATAATTGAGAGTTGAAGAATATAATTGAAAATTGAAAAGAATAATTGGCAATTAAAGAAAATAATTGTAAATTTCTGAAAATAGTTGAATTATTGAAGAATTGAATTGAAGCTTCAAGAACGTAATCGATAATTGAAAGAAAAATATTTAAAAAAGACGAGAATTATTGAATTCAAAGAAAATAATTGAAATATGATGGAAATAATCAATCAATTTTTCTGCTCCTCAGAGAATATTACGATCAGTTGTGCCTTTTTATATTCCTGTTCGTAAAACTAATTTTGCAAAAAATTCAATCTCATTGCGACTTTGTACTAAGGGGATACAATACAGTGACAAATTGGACTTTTTTAATAACAATCTGGCGATGTTTATTAGTTCTTTATGTTTTATTTTATATAACTCCAATAATGTGGCCTAACAAATGTATCTTAACTAAATTTGTCTTTTCTTAATGGGTTTTATCTACCCGTATGTATTTTCAAATAAATAAATAAATAAATAAATAATTAATAATTGAGAGCTCACAAAAGAATTGCCCAAAATTATATAAACTATTTTGCAATGTACGGTCTAATAAAAAAACTGAAGTTCTATCTACATTTTTTCATAATTTTTTTCCCATTTGAGGATGAATTTGAGCCCATAATCATAATCATAATAATTTGACTTTTTTTATGTTTAATGTCGTTCATTGTTTCTGCGGTATTATTAGCGTTAAGAACAAAAAGATAGTAGACAAACATCTATATTTTATGAGAATATATTATATTATTTTTTAATGTATATTTTGTATTTTTTAATTGCATAATTGTCGCACAATTACACAAAATTTAAACGCATAACCAGATTGGTTCAAAATGCATAAAGTTACTATTTTTATTTATAAAACAAATTGATATATTAGTCAAATTTATTAGCCCAGAAAGAAAATTCCCGGTTTTCCCGGTTAGTAGACACCCTGATAAAGTTGTCAGTTAAAAACTGAAAAAAATTAAAGAAAATTTTTTAGAAATAAATGAAAATTGAAGAAGATAATTGAAGAATTGTTTTGAAATTTCAAAATAATAATTGATAATTGAAAAAAGACGAGAATTATTGAACATTGAATAAAATAATTAAAAACTAAAGAAAATAATTAAAAATGGAGGAAATACATTGAAAATTAAAGAATTAAATTGAAATGTGAAAAAAATAATTGATAATTGAAAGAAAAGTTACAAAATGACGAAAATAATTAAATAATAAAGAAAATAATTGAGAAATGAGAAAAATAATTGACAAAAAATAAATTGTAATTAAAACGCAAGGAAGGACTAAAAAAAAAGTGAAATATCAAGAAAATTAAATAAATAGGAGAATTCTTTTTTTCTTTAATCTAACGAATTAAAAAAGTCTAAGAAAATTAAACCTACACATTTGTATAAACTTAACGTTTTTCAATTTTCTTTTCAAGTTGAGGAAAATAATTAAAAACTCAGATAGATAATGGCAAAAATTTATATTTCAAATAGAAGAAAATAATTGAACATAGAAGAATATTGCTTAAAAAGTTGAAAAATGCAATTAAAAATTTCAAGGAAATAAACAAAAATTATTTAAACAATTTAAAAAATTACCATAATACTATTGAAAGTATTAAAAAATATTTCATTGAGATTTGTATGAACATTATTAAGAATTCTAGAAATTAATTAAAAAAACAAGGAATAAAATAAAAATGGCGAAACTAAAAATATAAATAATAAAACTTATTGAATATTGAAGAAATTAATTTAAAAATAAAGAAGATAATTACCTATTATAATTTGAAGAAAATAATGGAAAAAAAAAAAAAACTAGAAAATTATTGAAAAAATTGAAAAATGCAACTGATATTTCAAGAAAACAAACGCAAAACTAATTGAAGTAAAAAAGTATCTATATTTTTAATATTGAAAAATAAAAAATGTAAATACACGAAAACGTGTATTTTAAAACATAATTTACATTTGAAGAAATTAACTGACAAAATAAGAAGATAATTAAAAAATTTCGAAGATAAATAAAATATACATAATAAAAATTATGGAGTATTACAGAAAATAATTTTAAATTTATAAAAAATAATTAAAAAATGAAAAAAGAATTTTCAAATGAAAGACAATAATTGGTAAATGAAAATTTGATTTATTATTGAAGGAATTAAATAATGTCAAACATTTGAAAAAGTGAGAGAAAAGGAAAAAAATACTATTAAAAACAAAAAAATCTTTACAAAATTTTAAAAATTTCCGGTAACGATTTTTTACAAATTAAATTAAATTAAATTAAGTTGTGATGATTAATGAGAATTATTTATAATATTAATTGATAATTAATGAGAAAAAGTAAACAATTGTAAAAAAATGTAGTTAAGATTTGACAAATTTTTGGCAATTACGCATTAGTTATGATACGAATATAAAGCTAACACAAACATACGATTAATAAATGTTTGGAAAAAAAAGTTTCGTTTTTATTAAAAAAAAACTTAACAAACAAAATTTTCGCTAAATTTTCTCCAAAAAAGTAAAATTACATTACTTGTTTCATGGATATTAATTGAATTGAACACTAGAAGAGACAAAAAAAACACACACACACAAACATTAAAATCTTAGAAATATCGAAAGACAATGCACAAGTTAAAATTCCCGGAATTGAAGACTTTAATCTTAACATCTTAATCTCCCGCTCAAATTATCTATTCACAAAAGCATCCGACTTTAGAGGTTAGAATTTGTCACAAACAACAAATTTAGTATCAAAAAAATTAATACTCAAGTTTAATAAAATAATCGGGCAAGAAAGTAGATAAAATGACAGGAAAAGAAAACATTTTAAGAGCATACAATCTTCTGTTTATATCTATGAATTTGTCAGGTATTCGTGAGTCAAATTTTGGAAGAAGAATTAAGTGCGGAAATTATGTTTGAAATCTTTAATTGCAGATGTACGTGATTAATAAATGTACTTACATTTTATTCTGCTTGTCATGAAATCAATCGAAAGTAAATTTCTGTCACAAATCACGAAATTCATACGAGAATATTTATTTGTGTACTCAAGCAACGAAAAACTCAACGGCTATTTTCCCTCCTTCGTTGTTTTTTGACGTGCGCAGTGGCGCTGATGTTGCGAAGATCTTTTACCGCAAACACCTGCTCAATTCCGTTTCTCGGATTGGTGGAAACGTTTAGGCCAATAGGAGCGAAGCGGGCAATTTAAATTTAAATTATATTTTAACGAAACTCGGGGTTATTTATTAACAAATAATAATTTTAATTTAATTTAATTTAATATTAATATTCTTTCATTATTTTAAATTGTTTTGTACATTTGTCGATTATTCTCGCCAGAATTCGAATTTTTCTTTCGATTACTAATTATTTTCCTCATTTCTCAATTATTTCCTTTAAGATTGAATTATTTTAGTCATTTTGTAATTTTTCTTTCAATTGTCAACTATTTTATTAAAATTTTTATGTAATTCTTTAATCTTCAATTTATTTCTTTAATTTTTAATTATTTTCTTCAATTCTCAATTATTAAAATCAATTTTCAATTATTTTATTCAATATTCAATAATTCTCGTATTTTCTCATTTATCAATTATTTCTTGAAATTTCAATTGACAATTTATTATTCTTATGCAATTTTATGATAATTCACTAAATTTAAAAAAAATTTGTTCCAATACCGATTATTTAGACCATTTTTCGATTTTCTTTTCAATTGTTAACTTTTTTTTTTTTAATAGTTTATTATTTTCGTCAATACTGAATTATTTTCGTTATATTGTGATTTTTCTTTTAATTATCAATTATTTTCTTGAAATTTCAATTCAATTATTTAATTCTAGAAATATTCTCTTCAATTCTCAGTTATTTTCTTCAATTCTTAAATATTTTCTTTAATTTTCAATTATTTTTATCGATTTTCAATTAATTTCTTAATATTCAATAACTCAGATTTTTTCAATTATTTTTTTCACTCATAAAAATTGTTTTAAAATTTCAGTTCAATTATTCAATTCTAGAACTGTTCTATTCAATTCTTAGTTATTTTCTTCAAGGATAAATCCTACTTTTCAATTAATTATCGCTTTTTTTCTATTATTATTTTCTTTTATCATTAAGATTTATTATCATCTATTATCATTATTATTATCTTTAATTTCAACTACAATTATTCAATTATTTTTTTTCAATTTTTAATTGTTTTTTTGAGCCAGTATCATTTTGACACATGACTTAATTTAAATTGTTATATTGTACAGAATGGAAATGTTATTTTGTACAACTGCTAAATGTTATTTTGTACAGTTTTGAAAAATGAATTTGTTATTTTGTACAATTTTTTAAAAAAGCAATAAAACATTGGAAGTACAATATTTTAGCTTTTTTAAAGAATTGTACAAAATAACAAATTCATTTTTCAAAATTGTACAAAATATCATTTAGCAGTTGTACAAAATAACATTTCCATTCTGTACAATATAACAATCTAAAATTAAGTCATGTGTCAAAATGATACTGGCTCGTTTTTTTCAAATTTGAATTTTTTTTCATTTTTAAATGTTTATTTTGATTTGTAATCTTGTTGTCAAATGTGCAATTATTATTTCCAACAATTATTACTATAATTTTCTTAATTTTTTAAAGTACAATTATTTTCATTAAATTTAATATTTCTTGTTTAAGTTTTAAAATTATTTTTTTCAGTTATTAATTATTTTCTTCATATTGTTATTATTTTAATTCTCAATTATTTTCTTGAAATTTCCACTTAATTCTTTAATTTCCAATTATTTTCTTTAATTCTTAAATATTTTCTTTAATTTTCAATCATTTTTATCGATTTTCAATTAAATTCTTAATATTCAATAATTCTCGCATTCTTCTTATTATTTTTTTCGATTATCAATAAGTTTCTTTAATTTTAAATACAATTGTTCAATTATTTTTTTTAGTTTTCAATACCATTCTTCAATTTTTAATTGCTTTCTTTAATTTTGATTTTTTTTTCATTTTTAATTATTTTTTTTCGATTTTTAAACTGGTTGTCAAATGTGCAATTATTATTTCCAACAATTATTCCTACAATTTTCTTAATTTGTCAATTTACACAAATTTTCTGTAAATTTATTATTTCTTGTTTAATTTTTTAAATTATTTTTTTCCTTTGTTATTTATTTTCGGCAAATTGTTATTATTCTTTTAAGTATCAATTATTTTTCTGATATTTTCATTTAATTTTTTAATTTTCAATTTATATCTTCAACTTTTAATTATTTTCTTCAATTCTTAAATATTTTCTTAAATTTTCAATTATTTCTATCGATATTTCAATAAACTTTTCAATATATTCATTTATTTTCTTTAATAGTAAAAAATTATCGCATTTTTTCTATGACTCTTTCTATTATCAATAAGTTTCTTTAATTTGAAATACAATTGTTCAATTATTTTCTTTAATTTTTAAATCCATTTTTCAATTTCCAATTGCTTTTTTCAATTTTTAATTTTTCTTTTTATTTTTAATTGATTTTTTCGATTTTTTAAACTAGTTGCCAAATGTGCAATTTTTATTACCAACAATTATTTCTTTAATTTTCTTAATTTTTCAATTGACAAAAATTATATTCTTTAAATTTAATATTTCTTGTTTAAGTTTTTAAATTATATTTTTCAGTTATCAATTACATCCGTCAATATTTAATTATTTTCGTAATGTTTTTATTCTTTTAATTCTCAATTATTTTCTTGAAATTTCCATTTAATTCTTTAATTTCCAATTATTTTCTTTAATTTTCAATTATTTTTATCGATTTTCAATTAATTCCTTAATATTCAATAATTCTCGGATTTTTTCAATTATTTTTTTTACTCATAAAAATTATTTTAAAATTTCAATTCAATTATTCAATTCTCAGTTATTTTTTTCAAATTTAAATTCCACTTTTCAATTATCATTTATTTTCTTTAATAGGTATTAAAAAATTATCGCATTTTTTATATTATTTTTCGATTCTACAATTTTAAATACAATTGTTCAATTATTTTCTTTAATTTTTAATTCCATTCTTCAATTTTTATTTTTTCTTCATTTTGAATTATTTTTTTCGATTTTTAATCCAGTTGTTAAATGTACCTACAATTATTATTTCCAACAATTATTCCTATAATTTTTTAATTAACAATTATTTTCTGTAAATTTAATATTTCTTCTTTTATTTTTTCAATTATTTTTTTCAGTTGTTAATTATTTTCGTAAAATTTTCATGAAATTTCCATTTTATTCTTTTAATTATTCAACTCTTAAATATTTTTTTTAATTTTTAATTATTTTAATCGAGTTTTAACTAATTTCTCAATATTCAATACTTCTCGAATTTTTTCAATTATTTTTTTTTACTCATAAAAATTAATCTAAATTTTCAATTCAATTATTCAAGTCTCAGTTATTTTCTTCAAATTTAAATTCCACTTTTTAATTTTCAATTATTTTCTTTCATATTAAAAAATTATCGCTTTATTTCTATTATTTTTTTCGATTATCATTAAGTTTCTTTAATTTTAAATTTTAATTATTTTCTTTAATTTTTAATTCCATTCTTCAATTTTTATTTTCATTCTTCAGTTTTCAATTGTTTTCTTCTACATTAATTAATTCTCGGCTTTTTTCAATTACAGTAAAACTCACGTATATCGGATTTCAAGGGACCGAGAAAATTTTCCGATCTAAGCGGGAATCCGATTTATCCGGGTAAAAATACATGATATATAAATTCAAGGGACCGCCAAAAATATCTGATGTAGGCGGGAATCCGATATACGTGGGTTTTACTGTACTATTTTTCTATTTTTAAGTATATTTTTTAACAATTCCATTCTTCTATTTTTAATTGCTTTCTTCAATTTTGAATTTTTTTTTTCATTTTGAATTATTTTCTTCGATTTTTAATCCAGTTGTTAAATGTGCAATTTATTATTTCCAACAATTTTTCCTATAATTTTCTTAATTTTTTAATTCGCAATTATTTTCTTTAAATTTAGTATTTTTTGTTTAATTTTTTTAATTATTTTTTTCAGTTGTCTATTAATCTAGTTATTTTTCGAATTTTGTTTTCAATTGACAATTTTGTTTGTCATTTTTCACATATCTTCCTACAGTTTTCAACTATTTCCTTCAATTATTAATTATTTTTTTTCCTAGAATTTTATCAATTTTCAATTAGTATCCTAAAATTTTATAATTATTCTTTGATTTTTTAAATTATTTTGTTCGGTTTTTTAATTGTTGCCGCGCGTTAATGTACCTAATAAATAAAATATTTTTTCAATTACATAATGGATGTTTATTTCTCTTCAGAAATATAAATTACAACATTCTTAAATTATATAGTTTCAAACTTATAATTCTTATGTTTTTTTAATAATTAAAAATATTGACAATAATCAGAGACAAAAGTGTATTCTAAAAATATTTAAATACGTGGATTTTAACTTACAAAATAGACTTTACAATAATAAAAGAAACTGAAAGAGTTACAATTATTTTATCTATACCTTAAACAGGATTAAGGGCCAGAAAATGTTGAGTTTAAAATTTATTATTCTACTATTGAATTAGATAAATGTGAAATTATTAAATATATCGTGTATTTAGAAAAAAAATGGCCAAATGTGATATGAGTGCATTAAATGCAATCAATACTATTTTCTGGTAGTAATTGAGGGTAAGATTCTGTAGATTTAGGCTTTAATTTTATCAGCCAAAGAGCAGCTGAGACCAGTGTTGTCGGGTTCAACATTCAGTTCCTTTACAATACCGTCTTCAACAACCATGGAATATCGTTTGCTTCGTTTTCCGCCCAATGGAGGAAGATCCATTGATAATTCTAAAGCATCTGTGAAGGCTGCGCATGGATCGGCAAGCATTCGCACCTGTCAACAAATATTCTCCTTAATCTCTTTCTCAATGAATATAAATTATAAATTATTATATGTATTTATTATTATTTTCTTTTTTTTTCTTTTTTTTATTTTACTAAGTTAAAATGTTTTTAAAAAATACTGTACAAAATAAACATTAACAGATGTTGCAAAAATTACATTAAATATTTTCATTTTTCATTTATTATAAATAAATTAAAAAATCTGACAAATTACAAACTTGGGAATAAATTAAAAAGAAAAGAAAATCGGGTAAAAATGATAAAGTATTATAAATTGAATCAGGAAATGTATGAAAAGTTGATGTAAAAAATCGCCTACAAATTGTTTAAAAATTATTAAAATAAGAATTGAATAGATAGAATTATTTATTCGAAGGTCTTAAAAAAAACACTTAAAATATTGAAAACATTTGAGAAAAATCCTAACAATTTAAAATTTAAAACAAGAAGAGAGAAATTAAGAAATAGTAAAAATTGTATGAAAAAGCAAATTAATTTGATTGATTGTATCTAGAAAAAAAGTAAAAAATATTGGAGAAAATGTAAAAAAAAAGATGAGAGAATCTAAAATAAACCGAATAATAAAAGAAAACTTGAAATGTTTTTTACCAACATTAAAAAAAGTGAATTAAGAAACTAATCTGTGGAAAAATAGTAAAATATGATGAAACCAACAAAACAAAAAACAATAAATTTTTACTAAATGTCAAAAACAAAAACAAAATAGAATCTAGTGGAAATTTTAGAACAAACAGGAAAAGAAATAAAATATCTAAAACCAAAAAAACGCAAATCTTTTTAAAAAATTATAAAATTAAGAAATTATGAGTAAATGTATAAAAAATAACAAAACGATGAATACTTTTTTTGAAAAAATAAAAAAAGTATAAAAAAAAAAATGGAGCAATTTTTAGTATGGGGAAGATTTTCTAAAATACTGAAAATTTTGATAAAATCAGAAAATTTAAAGATGGTGTTAAAGATGTAATGATGAAAAAAAAATTCTAAACGGAAAAAAGTTTTAGAAAAAAGGTTGGGAATTTTCAAATTGACAAAATAAAAGTTCTCTTTTAAAAATTAGCAAATTAATCAAAAATTTTGGACAATGAAAACTATTGTAGAAAGTTTTAGATGAAAAAAAATTGGAAAAAGTGAAGATAATTTTTATGAAAATGTAATAAGCAATGAAAAAAAGACAAATATTAAAAAACCTTTACGACTAAAATTCAGAAAATTCTTCAAAAATAATAATCTTAAGGAGATTTATTTTATAAATAAGGGAATTAAAAAAATACAAAGCAAATTCTAAAAAAATCTTTAAGTATTAGAAAAATTTAAGAAAAAATCATTAATTAAAATTTTTTTAAAAATTAAACAAACAATTTTATGAAAAAATAGAAAGAAAGTAAAAAAAAAATTAGAAAATGTGTAAAAAGTTAAGATAATCATTTTTAGTTAAAGAAAAAATTAAGAAAAGCATACGTTTATTTACGGAAAAATTGAACGAAAATAATTGAAATTATTGAACAGTATAATATGAAACACAAAAAAATACATACCTAATTGCAAACTTATAAAAATCATTTAAAAATGAATCAATTTATCAAAAAATTGAAAAATAAAATTGACATTTCAAGGAAGGAATGAAAATATCCTAAAATAGCCGAAAAAAATGTTTTAAATTGTTGAATAAAAAAAATAAAAAAAATCAAAGACAATAATTGCAAACATTGAAATTTTAATTAATAATTAAAAAGTGAAGCAATTTGTTGTAAAAATAAGAAATTTACAGAAAAAAAAGAACTCTAAATAAAAAATACTAATAACGTTTTTTTCTTTCGATTGTGAATTATTTTTCTCATTTCTCAATGACTTCCTTTAATATTTAATTATTTCCGTCATATTGTAATTTTTCTTTTCATTATAAATTATTTTCTTGAAATTTCCATTTAATCCTTTAATTTACAATTTATTTCATCAGTTTTTAATTATTTTCTTCATTTCTTAAATATTTTCTTTAATTTTCAATTATTTTTATCGATTTTAAATTAATTCCTCAATATTCAATAATTCTCGAATTTTTTCAATTATTTTTATCACTCATAAAAATTGTTTTAAAATTTCAATTCAATTATTCAAATCTAGAATTCTGAGTCATCAATTCTCAGTTTTTTTTCTTCAAATTTAAATTCCACTTTTCAATTTTATTATATTATTTTCTTTAATATAAAAAATTATCGCCTTTTTTCTAGTATTTTTTCGATTATGATTAAATTACTTTAATTTTAAATACAATTGTTCAATTATTTTCTTTAATTTTTAATTCCATTCTTCAGTTTTTAATTGTTTTCTTATATATTCATTAATTCTCGACTTTTTTCAATTACTTTTTTTCAATTTTTAATTATATTCCATAAATTTTCATTTTATTCTTTAATTTTTAAGTACTTTCTTACATTTTCAATTATTCTTTTCAATTGTTAATTTTTTTTTTAATAGTTAATTATCAACGCTAATATTTAATTGTTTTCGTCATATTGTAATTTTTCTTTTAATTCTCAATTATTTTCTTGAAATTTCTATTTAATTCTTTAATTTCCAATTTATTTCTTCAATTTTTAATTAGTTTCTACAATTCTCAATTATATTCTTTAATTTTTAAAAGTTATTTCTATCGATTTTCGATTAATTCCTCAAAACTCAATAATTCTCGAACTTTTTCAGTTATTTTTTTCACTTATAAAAATTGTTTTAAAATTCCAATTTAATTATTCAATTCTAGAACTATTCTCTTCAATTTTCTGTTATTTTCTTCAAATTTAAATTCCATTTATCAATTTTCTATTATTTTTTTCGATTATCATTAAATTTCTTTAATTTTTAATACAATTGTTCAATTATTTTCTTTTTCTTTTAATTCCATTCTTCAATTTTTATTTTCACTTTTCAGTTTTCAATTGTTTTTTTTATTGTTATTAATTCTCGGCCTTTTTCAATTTTTAAATCTATTCTTCTTATTTCAATTTCATTGTTTAAATTTTAATTGTTTTCTTCAATTTTCAATTATTCTTTTCAATTGATAATTATTTTTTTTTAATAGGGGGGTTTTTTTTTCTAATTTTTTTTTCCATTTAAGTCTTTAATTTTCAATTTATTTTAAAATTTTTTAATTATTTTTATCAATTCTCAAATATTTTCTATAATGTTCAATTATTTTTATTGATTTTTAATTAATTCCTTAATATTCTATAATTCTCGTATTTTTTCAATTATTTTTTTCACTCATAAAAATTGTTTTAAAATTTCAATTCAATTAGTTAATTCTATAACTATTCTCTTCAATTTTTAGTTACTTTGTTTAATATTAAGAAATTATAGCCTTTTTTCTATTATTTTTTTCGATTATCATTAATTTTCTTTAATTTCAAATATAATTGTTCATTATTTTCTTCTACATTCATTAATTCTCGTATTTTTTCAATTTTTAAATTTAAATTTCATTCTTCAATTTTTAATTGCTTCAATTTGCAATTATTTTCTATAAATTTTATATTTCTTGTTTAACTTTTTCAATTGCCTATTAATGCAGTCATTTTTCACATATTTTTTTTAATGTTTCAATTGATCTCGTCATTTTTTAATTATTTCCTTCAATTATTAATTATTTTCTTCAATTTTTAATTGTTTAATAAAATTTTTTCAATTTTCAATAAGTATCCTAAAATTTTATAATTATTCTTTTATTTTTTAAACTATTTTGCTCGGTTGTGTATTAATGTAGACATTTTTTTGAATTTTGTTTTCAGTTGTCAATTATTTTCGTCATTTTGTAATTTTTTTTTTCAATTTTAAATTATTTTTCCAAATTTGTTAATTTAATTTTTAAATTTTCAATTTATTTACTCAATTTTTTATTGTTTTCCTTCAATTTCAATGATTTTTTTTTATTTTCAATGCAGTTGTTCAATTTTAAATTATTTCTAACAGTTATTGTTTTTATTTCGAATTTAGTTTTTAACATTGCATTGTTGATTCAAGTAATTGAAAATTTTAAGTAATAGAAATTAAGTAACTACTTTAAGTAATAGAAGAGAATGAAAATTTTTAAAAAAATTATTAAAAATCAAAGACATTTTTTAAAAAGTTCAAATTTAGTATACCTGAAGCTTAGATAAATTGAGTTTTTAATTAAAGCAAATTCAAATCGATTGAAGTTCGAAAAAAAAAATTTTTTATAAATTTTAAAATGTAATACCTTTCCTTCTGCTCCTTGATTTTGTCCCCAAGCAGCCATGACAAAAGCATCATTTACTCCGATGCAATAAATTTCTGCGATTCCTTTAGATTTTAATTCACTAGCTTTTTGGATGTAACCAGGCAAATGTGTCTAAAATAATAAAAATGTTATAAAAAGACAATTTGAAAATGAAACAATAAAGAGTGTCATAAAAATTACAAATAAAATACATATAAGACTTAAAAATATTCTAAATTTAAAATTTAATAATTTTAAAACTATTAAAAGCTAGAATCTTTAATTTTAATTTAGAAACGAATAAATCTTGGAATCACAAAATCAATTTCTTAACAATTCTTAATTTTGTATCAAAATTATATTAATTCAAAAAAATAATGTTTTAATTCTAAAACAATGCAAAAATATTTTTTAATTCCTATTCATTTTATAGAAATAAACAAAAATTTGAGTGTGAAGGTGATAAATATTAATGTTAGTAAATAATTGAATAATCAAAGAAATAGAAACGTGCATATATTTTCTCAGAGCAATTTTGCCTTGAACGCAAAATCATTAAAAATTAATAATCTATGCACGCACTACAATGAAAGAAAATAATTGCAAAGGTCACTTATGTACGATAATAAATTCTGAAATTATTGTCTATATACTATTTTTCCTGCTTTCTTCAATTATTATTATTTGTTAATCTTAAAATAAGTTTCTTACTGTAATTAACCCTAATCCAAAAATATAAACATTTTGTGATTGATAAAGTTGAATGAAAACTGCTTTGTCACTGGAGAAATAAAATTAATTTACCTTGGAGCAACCTGGAGTAAACGCGCCAGGAACAGCAAAAACAATAATTTTTTTGCCAGCTCCTTCCTTGATTAAATTCACTTTATTTACTGGAGAATTCTCAAACAAATCCACCGAAGGGATTTTGTTGCCGACCTAACCAAAAAAAAACACAATGTTTTGAAAACTTGAGCGAAAAATAACATTAATTCCATTATGTTTGTTTATTTGATAGATTAATTGGAATTAAGTTCTAAACAAATTACAATTTGAACATAAAAATAATTGTCAACTTACAGCAATAACCATGTTTTTCGGAGACACGTGAATTCCTCGAACGAAAGAACTTAACGAAGTGCGTCCAAACGCAAAAATGGCGCGATTCGCAGAATTCATGTGTACTTTGATCGATTTACAATTGTTAGTTGCTTGTTTTCTTTTTACTTGACAATAACGATAAAAATCATTAGGTCTATGATTAACTTTGAATAACGATGTGCCGGTGACGGAATTGCGCAATCAATCTCTTTCATTACATAAGTTTATATTTCAATTTTCATATATTTTTAGTATATATATATCTATTTTTAGATTCAATCTAATTATCATAGAAGTGGGTTTTTAATGTGTGGATTTCAAAAATAAAAGAAATAAAAAAATACTTCCGTTTTTGCACTTGTCGATAATTCAGTAATTTTCTTTATCGATCCATAAATATACCTACAGATATTTGCAGGCAGAGAGTACACTGTATGTACACTAGAGTGAAAAAAAAAAATAAAATCGATTTTCATAAACCTTATCACTCAATTTTGTTCTTTGGCGAAAAATATAAGATAGGTATTTTTTTCCCCTTGAAAATTACCATTGAATTCCCATTAGAAAAATGTACTTTTTCGTAAATTTGGTATAAAATCGTGAAAAATTGACCTTTTTCTTTCTAAAAACGATATTTTTGTTCATGAATGTCTAAATGAAAATATCTGTCGAATATTTATTAAATAAATATTATAATGACTATTTTTTATTTATTTTTTATAGTTGTTATTTATTAACTTTTTCAAAAATGCTTAAAAAGAGTTGTAGTTTTTTCCTAATTTTGCAATATATAAATAAGTAAACAAATTTTTTTAATTAATAATAAAATAATTGTTGGAGTCAAAATTTAAAGAATTCGCAAAATAAAAGAAAATTAACAATTTGAAAACGAAATTCGAAAAATGGCTAGAAAAATACACAATTGAAAAAAATAAATTAAAAAATTAAACAATAAAAATATTAAATTCATCTAAAATAATTTAAAAATTAAGATAATTATAGGAATAACTGTTGGAAGTAATTCAAGGTCGAAGAAAGTAATAAAAAAATGAGGAAATAAATTGCAAATTTAAATTGAAATTTGAATAAAAAATTAATTAATAATTTAAAAAAAAGTACAAAAACAAAGGCGAAAATAATTGACAATTGAAAATAAAATTTGAAAAATGGCTAGATTAATACACAAATAAACCAAAATTTACAATAAAACAATAAAAATTAAATTTCAAAAAAATAACTGGAAATAAAAAAATTAAAAAAATTATAGGAATAATTGTTGAAAATAATTGTAAATTGAACAACTGGATTGAAAGTAGAAAAAAACTAAAAATGAAGAAAATAATTGAAAATTAAAGAAAACAATTAAAAATTTAGGGATATAATTAAAAATTGAAGAATGAAATTGAGATTTAAAGAATATAATAAAAGATTGAAAAAAGGCAAGAATTATTGAATTATGGAAGAGAATTATTGCAAACTGAAAAATGAAATTGATTTGAAAAAAAAATTGAGAAATGCAGAAAATATTTGAACATTTGAATTTAAAATTAAAGAAACTTATTAATAATCAAATAAAAAATTAACAAAATACGAAAATTTAAAAATAATAATGAAAATAATTATTAAAAATTGAAGAAAGTAATTTAAAATTTTAGAAAAATAATTAAAAAAATATTTCAAAATGATGAAAATAATTGACAATTGAAAAAACATCGCAAGCTGGCAAGAATAATCGACAAGAGAGAAAAATAAAAAAAATTAAAAAATAGTTATAAAATTTTAAGAGAATAAATGAAAATTGAAAAAATTGTAGGATATAATTGAAAGAAATAATTGAAAAATAACGAAAACAATTGCAATTTGTAAGAAAATATCTGAAAAATGACGAAAATGATTGATAATTGAAAGCAAAATTCAAAAAATGGCTAGAATAATAAAAAATTTGAGAAAATAATTTACAATTGAACAAAAAATATTAAATTTAAACTAAATAATTGAAAAATTAGGAAAATTATACGAATAGTTGTAAATTGAACAACTGAATTGAGAAAGGAAAAAAATTGAAATTGATGAAAATAATTGATAGAATTGAAGAATGTAATTGAAAATTAAAAAATATAATAAAAAAGATTTAAAAGTAATTTAAAAAAGCATATAATTATTAAATATGAAAGAAAATAATTAAAAACTGAAAAATTGAATTGAAAATTAAAGAAAATAATTAAAAATTTAAAAAAATAGTTATAGAATTGAACAATTGAATTGTTATAATTTAAAACAATTTTTATGATTGTTAAAAAAAAATTTAAAATCATATAATTATTGAAGATGGAAGAGTTAATTGAAAATATAAAAAAAAAATTAATTTTAAAAAAATAATTTAAATTTGAAGAAGGGAATTAAAATTTGTAGAATATAATAATTGAACAACTGTAGGTATCTAAAATTAAAGAAATTTATTGATGTAGTGAAAAATAATTAATACCTATAAGTCGAGGATTTTTTATTATTAAAGAAAATAATTGAAAATTTAAAAATAGAATTAAAATTTGAAGAGAATAATGAGGAATTGAAGAAAAAAGTTGTAGAAAATTGAAGAAAAATGAAAATAAAAGAAAATTGTTGAAACGAAAATTTAAACCAATTTTTGTGATAGAGAAAATTAATTGAATAAGCCGAGAATTTTTTAAAATTGAAGAGTCAGTTGAAAATCGTACAAATAATTGAAAATTGAAGAATGTAATTGAAATTAGAAGAATATTATGAAAAATTGAAATAGTTATTGATAAAACCCGAGAATTATTGAATGTCGAAGTAAAAGTTAAAAACTGAAAAATGGAATTACTAAATTAAAAAAAAAATTGAGAATTGAAGGAAATATTTGAACAATTCAATTTAATATTATACAAAATTATTGATAATTGAAAAAAAAAATTGATCAAAGTCGGAAATTTGTAAATATTAAAATGATAATTGAAAATTAAAAAATGCAATGGAAATTTGAAGAAAGTATTTGAGAATTGAAGAAAATATTTGTTTAATTGAACATTGAATTGAAATTTTAAAACAATTTCTATGATTGAAAAAAATAATTGAAAACATCCAAGAATTATAATTTTATCCAAAGTTATAAGCATTTGAAAACTCGAAAATTTTGTAAATCATGTTTTCTAACAATTTTATTTTTATATTTTCATTCAAGTTTTTATATATTTCCACTAATTAGTTGGCACCCTAAAAGCACATTGAATAACCTACTTTTTCTAATGTAATTTATTTTGAGGAAACACTTATTTATGGGACGTTCCACGTCAAACGGACTAGAGCTCTGTCCAAAATTCTAATTAACGAAAATGAACTTATTATAGCTCAAAATACTCGTAAGCTAATCCCGTTTTAATTAAAAAGTGGCAAATTTGAAAATACAAAATGGCGTCATTCCTGGGCAACGTAATAGACGCTGAAATCGAAAATACGCAAATATATTTATTAATTTCTTAATACAAACGATGTAGAAATGTTGGATAAAGACATATTTTAATGTTTTCGGACTCACTGATTACGAATCTGAAGTCGAAATTTTAAAATTCAAAATGGCGGATCCAATATGGCGGACGAATTTGACAAAATTCGTCGAATTCGCTTGAAACTTGCTACTCGGGGTTTTTTGGGGTCGCTGATTACGAATTTGATGTCAGTTCTTCAAAATACAAAATGGCGGTTCCAAAATGGCGGACGGAATTTAAAAAAAATTATTAAAAATGCTTAAAACTTGTTACTCGGGGGTTTTTGGGGTCACTGAATACGAATCTGATGTTAGTTTTACAAAATACAAAATGTCGGATCCAATATGATGGACGGTAATTATAAAAAATCAAAAAAATTGCTTGAAACTTGTTACTCGCGGGGTTTTGAGATTGCTGACAACGAATCTGATGTTAGTTTTTCAAAATACTGAATGGCGGATCCAATATGGCAGACAATATTAAAAAAGCTATTAAAAACTCTTAAAACTCGTTATTCGTGGATTTTAGAAAGGTACCTGTTAATAATGTAACAAGTTTCAAGCAAATATAATGAGTTATAAAATAAGCGTCTGCCATATTGGATCCCCCATTTTGAATGTTAAAAATCCGACTTCAGATTCATAATCAGCGACCCCGAAATCCTCCGAGTCACAAGTTTCAAGCGAATTCAATGAATTTTAAAATAACCGTCCGCCATACTGGATCCGCCATCTTGAATTTTGAAAATAAGACTTTAGATTCTTAATCAGCGACCCCGAAAACCCCCGAGTAACAAGTTTCAAGCGGATTCAATGAATTTTAAATTAACTGTCCACCATACTGGATCCGCCATCTTGAATTTTGAAAATAAGACTTCAGATTCTTAATCAGCGACCCCGAAAACCCCCGAGTAACAAGTTTCAAGCGGATTCAATGAATTTTAAATTAACTGTCCGCCATACTGGATCCGCCATTTTGTATTTTGTAAAACTAACATCAGATTCGTATTCAGCGACCCCATAAAACCCCCAAGTAACAAGTTTTAAGCATGTTTAATAACTTTTTTTAAATTCCGTCCGCCATATTGGAACCGCCATTTTGTATTTTAAAAAACTAACATCAAATTCGTAATCAGCTACCCCAAAAACCCTCAAGTAACAAGTTTCAAGCGAATTCGACGAATTGTGTCAAATTCGTCCGCCATATTGGATCCGCCATTTTGAATTTAAAAATTTGGACTTCAGATTCGTAATCAGCGAGTCCGAAAACATTAAAATATGTCTTTACCCAACATTTCTGCATCGTTTGTAGAAAGAAATTAATAAATATATTTGCGTATTTCCGATTTCAGCGTCTATTACGTTGCCCAGAAATGACGCCATTTTGTATTTTCAAATTTGCCACTTTTTAGTTGAAAGGGGATTAGCTTACGAGTATTTTGAGCTATAATAAGTTCATTTTCGTTAATTAGAATTTTGGACAGAGCTCTGGTCCGTTTGACGTGGAACGTGTCCATTATATATAAGTTGTAAATCGCTCTCTCATTCACTAAGTTTATATAATTCACTTACAATATGGGAAACTCCATTTGAAATAAATAATATAATTCACTTACAATAAGTAAATGTGCCCTATTATTGAATGAGCGAGCCACTTATAACTTATACATAATTCTAATATTCTAAGCGGAAAAGAAAATAAATACGAAAATCAATGTTTCACAACACAGAGCTGACAAAAAGTCGACATAATGTAATATAACACAGCCCTGCAAATCTAAACTTTGTCTTTGTCGAGTAGATGAAACCAAGATTTTCATTTTTTGCGCTGAACAAGAATCTGGACTCTCAAATGTTTAATCACGTCAAGTTTTCGAAAGAAAAGGTGGAAATATAAAAAATAGCGTTTTTGGCAGTTTTTGAAAAATTGTACTATTAAAATTATATGTTTTAGAAACCTCGCTATTATTAGAAATTAAAGCCTAAAGTATACCATTTCGAATGAGCTATAGGCCAGATTGATTGCATCAACCCAAAGCAGAAGGTATGTTTTTTGTGTCTAAAGAATTTGAAAATACTAATTAAATAACAGTACCTAAAGTTAATAAGTTTAACTACCCAAGTTTAACCTAAAATTTTTTTTAAAGATTTATAAAAATAAAACAATTAACATTTCTATGTTAATGGTTATTATTAATTTAATATTAAATCTTTAACTTTCAAATAAGGAAATCTTCGGGAATCTTCATTTTTCTTATCTTTGGGTCATCGACTCGAAGTTAGTATTTTTACATGAAACAGAAAGGGATTACAACAATTAGTTCTTAAATTATGGTTTTCAATTCAATTTGTCCATATCTCGAATTGTTGTGAAATCATTGAGTATTTATACGCAAATAATCAAAATTTTATTATCAAATAATTTTTAATAAAACAAGGGCTCTAGACAATTATTTTTAAAGAATTGTGATTTGTAAAATTGTAAATTTTACAACGTTACACCCTAGATATGAAAATTTATACTGGACTTAATTACTAATAATATATGTACTACAAATTTTTACATATTTCAACAGATTACTCAAAGAAACCAAAAATGAAACTACAAAAAATCTACTTTTGTTTCCTGCTTGCAATGATTGGCAATATATTTAAAGGCTCAGAACAAAAAGCATGGCTGCAAACGGTTGTGAAATCTTTAAAAGAAAATCTGGTCATTCATCAGGTAATTCTAATCTCAGACAACAATGATGAATTTAATGAAAATGCGTTACGCGATTTTCAGCAAAACTTGCCGACCTTGTACTTAAATGTTTCATATGCAACTAAAAACCTAAAAGTGTTAAGAAACCTCCGTACCTTAGGAAATCCACAAGAAACAACTTTATTCATTGTTACCGAGTCTCCAACAATCCAAAATTGTACGCAGCAGACAGAAAAAGTTATGTCATTCATTAAAGAATTGTCAACCACTAATGTCCGACCAAAATGTTTAATCATTCGCTTCTTGAATTCTGACAAAGGCTCAATTTACGCGCAATTTTTGCGAAAGATGTGGCAAGATTCATTTCTAGACATTACGATTCTTGAAGTCAGCAAAGGGAAGGCCAATGGTCATCTTTCAAATTCGACAGCATCTTCCAGAAAAGTTACAATTCACCAACTGAATCCATTTATCTCTTATAGAAAGGAATCGTATTCCAAAAACACTCACATGTTTCCAGATAAACTTAAAGATATGAATGGATATCCAATTAAGGTTGGAGTATTCAGCCGAAGACCAGCTATCAGCGTAAACCGACATTTGACAGAGCAAACTATGATGGCTTCTGGTCCAGATGCTTTTATTATAAAAAGCTTTTCTGAGCTAATGAACTTCCGGCAATTATTTACCATACCCAAGAAAGATGAATTTGGTATTGTATCATGCAACAAAAACAATTCCACTGGTTTAGTTTATCAATTGCAACAGAGTAAAATCGACATCATTGGTGTCAGATCATTTTATGGCACAGGTCTTTGTCCAAACTCTACTGTTGGTAAAGCCCTTTTGGATGTAGATTCTTATGTCGCAATTGTTCCTGTTTTCAGGACCGCGCGCTTTTCGGTTTTGGTCGGTGGAGCATTTTACAACTCAATTTTACTAATCATTTTGGTTATGATTACGAGCTGGATAATCCGGGTTCTTTTCCGATTTGACAAAAGTATCTGGAACTCGACAATAATTTTTCAAATCTTGATGAGCTCATCTGTACCCGAAGAACCGAAACGTCCAAGTGAAAGGATCATGTTCATTTGCTTTATAGCGATTGCTTTTTATTTTTCTTCCAATATCTTTGCGTCACTGAATGACTTCCTCTTCTCTAAAACTGAGGAAGTCTCGATAAAAAATCTGACAGATTTAATAAAAAGCGAACTTGGATTATATATAGAACCCAACGTTGCTTTCAGATTACTTGCAACACACGATCAATCAGATTTTAAGGTTTGGATTAAACAAGTTATGAAACCAAGCATTGTCCCTGAGAATTGCATTAATTATCTTCTTAAATACAGAAACGTATCTTGCATTATGCAGCGATCACTTGCTGATTGGCATACTGGAATTTACAGGGAGAACCATTTATTCAAATATGTTCCAGAGTATGTCACTTTTGCAAAAAGAGCTTATCTTTTAAAACCTGGCTCTCCGTTTGCGTTAAGATTTGAGAAGATTTACACACTGTTAACAGAAGCTGCATTAATAGGCCAATGGAAAATTAGGAATATTCGAGAACGAAATGAGGACAGTTTTCAAGAAGATAATTCTTTGAATTCGATTGAAAATGTAAAAATCAAGTACTTGCTGATTATGATAATGATTGTTGGTTCATCTGCTGCGATTCTTACATTCATTGTGGAATTATTTTTGGGAAGGAGAAATGTTACAAGATGCAAAAAGTAAATCGTACTCAATGAAAGCAATAAATCTTTAGTCCTGGAAGGTCAATAAGTCTTTTGCAAAATCTCTGGTCTCACAAATTATTACACGTGACAGTTGTCGAATATAAAATACCGAAAATTGAGTCTTTCGATTATGTGATTTTACTAAATAATTGAACATATCTTTAAAAATCACCTTAACCACACTTTCGTAATAATTAAATGCACGATAAGTGCACTACATTTTATTATTTAAGTGTTTAATATTTTAAACATTTAACCCTTAATTTTATAAGTTCATAAACTTGTTAAGTCATAACCAGTAAATGTGGTGAAAGTTAAAATGTATAAGTTATACCTGGTTTACATTTTAAAATAGAGTATTGATCTTCCAGTGCAATTTTGTCCAAGGTTATTAGCATTTGAAAACTCAATAATTTTAAAAAAATGAACTTACAATAAGTAAATGTGGACTGTTATTGAATAAGCAAGCCTTTTATCACGAATTTGGAGTCTTAAAATGTTAAATCACACACTGAGAAAATTTATGTGTGAAATTTTACAGCAAAGTACGGTGATTCGGGGTCAGAACGACATTTATTTAATTATTCTCCTTTTGTTCTGTTTTACATGAATTTACATGAATAATAATTTATTTACAGAACAAAAGGAGAACGTTTTTTAAAAAATGAGTTCACTTTTTACTACTATTTAACACAAAATAAAATATTTCATACAAACCTTTGGTTAAATACTTCATTTTTCGTTGCTTGTCAACAGAAAGTCAAATATTCTATACATACTTAAAAGTTAAAGATTACTAAATATCTTTATGTCCCCGAATTGTCTGATTGATATGTTAATTAGTTCCTATATAAGAAATCAGGTAGGTATAAGAATGTAACGCTGGTTAGTTTGTTCGTAATAATGGTGCTTGTGAAACCCAAGAGTGCTAAATATATAGTTTGATATAGTTTGTAATGTTAGAGAGACGAAGATATAGCATAGCTTGAGAGAGAGAGAGAGAGAGAGAGAGAGAGAGAGAGAGACAGAGACCAAAAGTAATAAACGAGTAATTCTTCTATATAAGAAATCAGGCAGCTACAAGCCTGTTACGCAAATAACTGTTACGCAGTTTAAGACTGTTTGTCCGTTACGGTATAGAGAGAGACAAAGATTGTAGGTAGCTTAGGATAGATAGAGATAAGAAAGGTAGGTATAATGGGATAGCAATAAAGGTCAAAACAAAAATAATAATATCCTTACTGCTTGAACCTTCGCCTAATTAAGATTAGGTAGGTATAATGGGGCTGGCAGGTAGCTTGAGATAAAAATTCTTTTTTACATACTTCTATGTACCCTAAATAGTCTAAACAATCTCGATGTTAAATTAACACAATCTTTGTGTTTCTGTGTAGTTTTGGTTGACACAATGTATGTATAGCCGATTGAAGGTATGTGAAAATTAAAAAGTAATTCAAGGCGATTGAAAATTTTTTTTTGTGTTTTGGCTAAAATCCAGAAGAGGTTACCAGTCAAAGAATATTTTTCTTTTAAGTCTTCAGTTTTTAAATGTACATAAAGTTAAATATAATTGGTTTACAAAGACACTCTTAATTGCTTTTTAAAATTTTATATTTACAAAAATATTTTTTGCAATATTTCTTTAAAAAATACTCAGAACATTCTTATATCTATGTTTGAAATCTCTACTACAATGCAGATCGTACTCTATGATAATGAAACAGATAATAAGAAAGAGGCTATACGTATATATGTTGTTATTTTTGTTGCTAAGTTACTAGGAAAAAGTCAAAACAAACATTAGAACTGATTAAAACTTTAAAGAACTAGCAACAGTTGTAAAGTTCCCGCTAGTGTTTGACGTCAATTCAAAAAATCCTGGAGGGTATGTTGATTAATTATTTTGTATTTAATTTTTATTATCTTCTTCTGATTAGGGTAAGTCCGGGGTAGTTATATGGCTAAGCAGTTTTTTTTAAAGCTCTATAAAAATAAAACGTTCAACATTTCTATGTTAATGTTTATTCTTAACTTAACATTGAACATTTAACTTTCAAACAGATAAATATATTAAAAATATTCTGATATAAACGATCAAAAAATTTATATTTAAAAAAAAACTACGATTAGCCATCTATCCCGGAGTATGAGGGTAAGATGGTTATAGGTGTTTAAAAGAGATAGCCTAATGTTTAAATAAGTAAAAAACTAGATATAAAATTTTCAGTTTATTGCATGCACAGTTGAACAAAACACAAAAGTAAGTCTTATTCTAAAAATCTAAAAAAAAGCACTAAAATGTGCTGCCACAAGTTCACATCTGTTAACATAAGGTCAATCATGTTTTCGGGGGTGACTTTAGTGCCAACCATCCAAAACATATCTTGCCTTTTCTAGCTCCAATATCTGAAGAGGATATGTTTCGCGGTATTGTTTGGGACATCGCAATAAGATTGAGACTATTCTCAGTAATACTGCTCTTTGGGCTGAAGTAGCCTCTTAGAGAGGCTACTAATCTTCTATGTGTTTTCTTGGGACCACCAATGTTAGGCATAAGCCGGGAAATATTTCCTCCATATTGGATGACTTTTGGTCATGGTAAATGTTAGGTGTTGGTAAAAGCTAAGCTTCTTATCCAATACGACGGCCAGGTACTTAATTGAGTTTCTCCATTGGACTTCGGTCCCGAAAATCTCCATGAATAGGGCTACAAAGGACTCCACTCCGTCACAAACAGCTCTTCGGTCTTTTCCAAGGATTTCTATCCTTTGCGCAACGCGTACGATAATTTTGTTGTCCGCGAAGCTGACGATTTTGGTGACTTTACACGGAGAGAAAATTTGACAGGATTTACGTGAACTGAAACGGGGTTGAATAGCCTCGATATACCATCGAGGCAATACCAGTTGAAAAATAACGAAAAGAAGGTGATATTCGAGGCCCTCTATGTCAATAGTCTATCGGGGCGTATGGCCTTAACGATCAACTTCTCATGCTTTGATGATTAGGGATCTCTATCTCTCCGTCATTCCTTTCGGTATCCCCTCCCTCTGAGGCGCAAGTTTCCATGTTTCGAAATTTGGCGAATTTTTCCCTGATCATCAAGGCATGAGAAGTTGATCGTTGAGACCATACGCCTCGATAGACTATCTACATAGCGGGCCCCGAATATCAACCTTCTTTTCGTCGTTTTTCAACTGGTACTGTCTCGATGATATATCGAGGCTATTTACCCTGAACATACTCGACGTAAATCCTGTCAAATTTTCTCTTCGTGTAGGTAGCTTCAACCCCAGAAAACCGTCCCACATGAAATTCCACACGAATGGTCCTACCTTTGACCTTAAAGTTTACAAATATTCATAAAATTGATTATTATCGGTAGACAAAGATATTCTTAATTACTTTTTTAAAATTTTATATATACAAAAATATGTTTTGCAATATTTTTTTAAAAGTTTCTTAGAAATTCCATATATCTATGTTTAAAATCTTGACCATTATGCCGATCGTACACTCTGATAATAATGAAACAGATAAGAAAAAGGCTACATACAAGTTGTTATTTTTGTTGCTAAGTTACTAGGAAAAAGTCAAAACAAACATTAAAACTTTAAAGAAGAGGCAACAGTTGTGAAGTTTCCTCTAGTGTCTAACGTGAATATAAAAAATTCTGAAGGGTATGTTAATTAATTATCTTGTAATTAATTTTTATGATCATCTACTGATTAGGATAAATTCTGGGTTGTTATGTAGTCCTTTTTAAAGGTCTATAAAAATAAAATAATTAACATTTCTATGTTAATGTTTTTTTTTGCGTAGGATGTGAAAACCTGCCTTCAGGTACCCATCAGGAGTGGTCTTATATCCCCTACTCTGTCGCCGGAGCGACCTTCTCCCCTATCCTACGGGACCTCGCTTCTTTGACGACCGTCAAGATCTTTGACTCTCATAACATACACTCAAATCTCGCTATAACGATCTTCTCTATAACGAACGCCCCCTATAACGAAGGCTCTGTCTCTCGGTATAGCGAGAGAAGTTTCCTTCCTATTACCCCCACTATTTATAAACAAACGCACTCACACATCTAAAGTGACAATCTTATAAAGTGCGCGGAAATTTGAATCAATAATTTATAACCTGTTTATGTATATAAATAAATAAGTTAACTTTATTTTAAAAGTTACTCCAAATTAACTTATACCTAAATATTTATAATTATATTTTGTTATATATTTAAAAAAAAAAGCTTTACGTAATAAGCAATAAACATAATTTATGTTATTAGAAAAATTATTAAAATAAAAGTATTAATCATTCTTCTCATGAAGTATTTTCTAAAATTATTACAGACAACTCTAATATAAGTTCTTAGAGAAAGTAATTTTTTTTCATAACGCAGTCTTATAAATGGCGTGATTCGGTTCTCTGTAGATAACCAGAAAGTTGCAGATTTAAGAACGATTCACTGTGTGACGTCAGAGTGCAAACAAGTACAGTCCAAATTGCATGTCTCCCACTTTTCTACTTTTCTTGCACGCAATGTTTGACCAACAGAACAGAGTCGATGTCTTTAGCGTAAGTAGTACAGCTTCGAAATCTAACCTGACCGTATCACTAGCGCGGCGTGTTGACAAGTAAAAAATTGTGAGACATTCAATTTGGATTGTATTTGTGTACACTCTGACGTGACATAGTAAATCGTTCTTAATTCTGCAACTTCCTGGTTATCTATACAGAGAACCGAATCACGCTTTTTATGACTTTGTTATGAAAAGTATCGTTCGTAACTGCGTGAACAAAGCAGTCGTTTTAAAACTCGCGCAATTTTTGCAACTCGTTTCACTCGTTGCAAAAACATTGCTCTCGTTTCAGAAACGACTGCTTGTCACGCATGTTACGAAATATACTATTTTCTATTCAACTTAATTTTATAGACTGCATTGGAAAATTGATATTCTTAGTTGATTGATATAAGACCCAATTTAATATCACATCAGTATTTTATTGTTTTATTTTTATTGACAAGTATTTTATTACAAATTTGTCATCATTTCACCACGACTAAATGTTTGAAATACTAAACTTTTAAAATATATAAATTAAATACATTTTTCACAACCTATTGTCGTTAAGAATAAATTTATAAATATTTAAGAAATGCGATTCTTTCAAACATTTTGATCTTGATTGAGTTTAACGTTTAGGGCAAGATCTCGGGCTTTAATGAATATTAGGCGTTCTTCTTCAGTGAATTCTGATAGTCCTCGCGTCCAGTTGACAATACATTGAGCTGCATCTAGAATTGAAGTTTGAGTTGGTAATTCATCAACAGTTTCTTCAAGTTCTTCACCCTCGTCACAGGAATCTGAACTTTAATGCTTCTTAGGTATCGGCAAGTGCAAATCAGCATGTATATTCAAAAGTTCTTCATCACTTAGAACTTTAAATAGAGGTAAATTTACTTCCTCTTCTTTTTCAAACCAATTTGTAACATTTTCTGACGAACATACAGATGCTCCTGGTAAGCGATTAACCAAGCTTACAAGTTCATTATTTAATACCGTTAGTTCAATGTTTGATTGAAGGGTCATTCCGTTAAGAAGTAAATCCTAGAATACAATTTAAATTTTTATTTTTAATTAGAGTTATTCAATTGGGACGCATGAATATCCCTCAAGCTTCACAGTTTCAAATTTTATAAGACCGAATTTCAAGCGAACCAAATTTATATAATAAAAAATTCGCATCTAACTAAATTCTTATTTAAAAGAATTTCTATTAAACAAAAAATTTAAAATATCAGATTCTCTATTTTACAAATTTTTCAACCAACAGAATTTTCATTTAACAAAATTTTTATATTCCAGAATTATTATAAAAGAGAATTTCTTTTAAATAGAATTTTCAAATTACAGAGTTTATATAAGACTAAATTTTTAATTGTACAAAGTTTCATTGTCATGAACTTTCATTTAATAGAATTGTTAAATCAATCCATTTCTCATTTAGCAGAACTTTCGTTTATCCTAACAAATATTCGACAGAAACTTTCCTTACGAATTTAACAAATGCTCATTAGAAATTATCTAGAAATTTGTAATTGGTCAATATTAGAATTCACTTAGAAATATATCTGCCAGTTATCTGTTTGGGCAATTGACAATTCTACTAAATGAAAAATTGACGTTTTAATAATTCCATTAAATGACAATTCGCGCAAATAAAATTTTGAAGGGGAAAGTAAGGTAAATTGCCTGCTTGGTTTCCATAGAGCAATTTACCAGGTTTTCTCCTACAAATATTATCGAAGATTTCTGAAGTCTTTCATAATATTCCAAAATTGTTGTATTGACAAATCTTACCGAATTTATTAGTTTTTTCCAAGAATTTCGAAGAGTGTTTGGCGTTAATGATATCCAAGACTCTCTCAAAACGTTCATGCAATTCAGCACGGTCCATTTTTTTACAAATTGAACGAAGTCAAAATTAGTACTGTGATCAGATGCGAGCGTCTCACGTAAAAATCCCATTTTATAATGCCTTTTTATAGCAGAAATTACCTCTTGATCCATGGGCTGAATAAGACTGGTAACATTTGGAGGAAGATATAAATACCACAGTGAATTTTGCGTCCTTTGAATTTAACTCCTGAGCTGATGGGTGTGTCGGAGCGTTGTCAAGCAGCAAAACAATTCTAAAAAATGGAATTATGTACAATATACATTGAATATCTACTGGTATTTAGACTAAAAAAGCATGTAATTTTATAAACTGTACTTTGCATCAGGTTTTAACTCCCTGACGTTTTTAGAAAGATATCCTTAAACCAGTGTTTGAAAATCTTAGTGTCCATCCATGCTTTCTTTTGGTTCGTATAGTCTAACGGTAATAGTTGGTTTTTTGTAAAATACATTGGCTTTACAGATTTCTCAATGACCAATGGTGGTACATGATGTGACCTACTGTCATTGGCACACACCATTATTGTTAGGCGTTCCTTTATTGGTTTCCGTCCAGCTACCTTATCTTTATTTGCCAAAACCAAGGTCTTATCAGGTAACGATCTGTACTGCAACCCAGTTTCATCCTCATTATAAACGTTGTCAAGTTCATAATTGTTCTCTTCAAGAAACTCATTGAATTCTGAAACGAAATTCTCGCTCGTTACGGTATCAGCTGAGGCTTTCTCTCCCTTCGGCTGAAGCGTACGAAGATTGTACCTGTCTTTAAATCTGGACAACCAGCCATCACTTGCCTTAAACTCATGTCCTTGGTCCGATATTTTCCCTTGAAGTTTTAAAGCCGAATGGAAAATCCTAGCTTTTTCCTGAAGAAGTAGACCACTCACTGGTTCTCCGATGGTCCTTTTCTGTCATAACCAATCATAAACAGCCCTTTCTAAATTTTGACATTCGGGTTTGTTGTCTCTTTTTCGTTTTACATTACCACCAACAGCATTTAAATCTTCATAATATGTTTTTAGTTTTACTTTCATTTTTAAAATAATTGAGATGGTCGAGCAGCTGACATCGTACTCCTCACTCAGTTTGTAATTTGATTTTCCATTTTCATATTTATTTATGATTTCGATCTTTTCTTTCAAAGTTAGAGACTTACGTTTAGTTATCTACAAAGAACATTGTTCTAAAAAGTATTGTCTGTATGAAAGTGAATAGTAAGCCAATAGAACTTAACATTTTTCAAATTTTATTAATTTTTTTAAATATTGTACACTTAAAAATTTTAGAATTTTCTACAAGAATTAATTTGTCTGTTAAGATGAAGTTTACAAAACGGTAATTGCCTTGTAAAAAACGTTTAAAATCTAGAAAAAGAGTTACATTTAAACTGGTATTATAAAATAATTATTAAAAAAAAAAAAACGAAAAAAGTTTCATGTTAATATAATTATTTGTAAAATTTTAACAATTCAGTTGCCAGCGATCAAAAGAGCTTACAAGCAAAAAAAGGCCGTTTCAAATCGTCCATAAAAAATATTTTTTCATTAAAAATGTTAAGTTTTTAATTATATATCCTAATAGAGAATTTTAATGCGCATATTTTTTCTCGAGGAAAAAATTGTGAATCTCCTTTAATTTTCAAGATAATTAAAAAAACTATATTTTTTCAAGTAGAAAATATTATTATTTTGTCTTTAATTCGCCAGAACTCATAATCTTTACAATAATTGGAATTTCTTAAAAAAATTTTCAGAAAAACTCTTTAAATCTGAATCAGTCAAAAACTATTGATGAAAAGGTGAAAAGTCGTTTACTAAATGAATTATTTGTAAAAATGTCTACTAAGAATTAGTGAAAAATTAATTGTTAGTAAGAAACTACTAATTGTTTAGTAAAAATGACTAATTCACATTCGTAATTTTAACGAATCTAAATTAGTAATTTCTACTATCCAATTAGTAGTTATTTTTACTAACAATTATTAGTTTGTTACTATTTATTAGTACAAATTTTTACAAATTCATTTAGTGAACGACTTTTTACCTTTTCATTAGAAGTTTTTGACTATTTCAGATTCAGAAAGAACATTATTCTATATACAAAAACAACAGTATTTTCTAAATTTAGATAAATAATTTTGATAAATGTTTACCAATTATTTATTTAAATTTAGAAAACAATGTTTGTTTACTGTTATAATAGTGCATATTTCCTGTAAATTTAAGTTAAAAATTCCAAACTTAAGGAGGTTAGTTCAAAATCATGAATCATAGAGATTCGTTTGAAATTTGCAGCAAAATTAAATGACATATTAATGCATATTATTGTTAAATCTGAGCCAATTTGACTGTATAGTTTTCGAGATATTGACGGCCAAAGTTCACTATTTTTCTCAGTATTTAGCATTGAGCTAATGGCCGCAAAAAAAATGAAAAAAAAATAACAACTTGGTTAATAACTATTGACACAGTGGAGAGATTCAACTCAAAATAAGAGCAAAATTAATTCAATGTTTAAGGAACATAATACTTCAAAGAAAACGAAATCGACTGTTTAGTTGCAGAGTATTATTTATCCAAAACTTAAAGTTACTTGTAATTTTTTTTTTGACGTGAGTGACGCGGAGTGCGTGGCAACATCGCAACTGTTGAGAGCGGTGGGAAGAGAACGGTGGGAGTAGGGGAGTAGCGCTGTAATTCAAATAAAGCTGAGTACTGAAAAATACACTATTTCAAAAAGTAAAAAAAAACAATTTATTAAATTGTCTCTTCATTTTACATAAAAATATTAATACATTTAGTATCTTATATTTATCTTTAAAATAAATAAGTTATTAATTAAATAATATGAAATATTACATTATGATTACACATTGAAGTTGTAATGGTGTTTTTACCTTTTTACCATTTTACAAGAGCAACGTTGACGGCACCGACTTTGAATTCACGGACTCCACCCTTTGAGCCCGTGAATAACCACCGAAGTCCGTTTATTTATTCGGACATCCTTTCTTCGGGCGCCAGGTAGATCGAATATCTACCCGGACTCCGTTTTCACAACAAACAGTACCGTATCCAGACTGGCTAGCTCGACGTCTGAATTGACGTCCCGTCTCAAGATCGTGATTCACGTCGATATGGGAGAGGAGGGGTTGACAGGCACGAAACAATGTACTAATTAACAATGAAACTACTAAAACACTTTCACTGTGGTTAAACTATTGCATTAAATTTATTTCACAAAATACTTCACTGAGAATTCTCGTCGAGAGGCGTAGAGGGAATTCGCACTCCGAGGTGAACGGTCAGCCGGCCGGCGTGGTGAAGATGGCGGCGTCCGTACTTCACAACGTGGTCGGGAAGCCGACCACTTTTAATCACAGAACTCGTGATCCCACGAGTTCTAAACACTGGCACAGGGTAGAAAAGCTGTTCACCAACCTTTTAACTGTTCGAGCACCTTCCGGTAATTCATTTTCTGGCGATGACTCGAAATAACTTGGTGATACCGTAGAGCGCGTGTAATAGGTTAACAGGCCAAACCCGACTCTTCGAAAAACGTGCTTCATGCATGCATTGGCGCTGCAAAGCTAGCTTTCGCGGCCCACTGATGAGTGGCGCCACCATTCAGTTTTCGAGCCTCTGAATTTCCTTGCCGGTATCCACGGACCTCGTAATATCGACTTCGATCCTTCGCGTCAACTGACCATTTCATGTTCGTTGATTCCAATTCAAATGTATCCAACCTCTGAGACGTGCGGTTCCCGAATTTCTCAGAGAATTATTCAGTGATACAATATTCTTTTAATTCACAACAACTTTTTCTTTGTTGTGAATCTTTTCTTATTAACAAAAACAGTTTATATGAAAAAATAAACAGAATATAAAAATAACAATCAATAATAATCCAGATACAAAACAATATTCAAATACAAAGTAATATGAATCACTCTTTATACAATATTTTGAGTGTCGGTGAGTCCGGATCTGGCCATTATTTACGATTTAATTAAAGATTGACTAAAATAATTTACTGTGCGAACTTATTTACATTTTTACTCGGGTAGTTCATCGGTGCCGCCGTTAAGGAACTACTTTTGTGACGAGTTTATAAAAAACCACGTCACAAAGTATATATTTTATTTTTAAAAGTTTTGAAAAGCTCTGTGTATCCAATAATTATTGCATAATATTTCGGATTAAGAAAATATTTTTAAAAAAGTTGGGTTTCAAAACTTTATTATAACAGACAGAATTTTTGGAAATGAGTAAACTGTAGTTTATGAATTGAAAATATAATAATACCTTTTAGTTAATAAATCTTTTATTCAAAAATAATTTTGCTAATGTTTGGATTTAACGGCCGAAATTTTAATTCAAAATCACATATTTTTAATTTTTTAGCGTAATCGCTAAAATAAAGATTTAAACATAAAATAAAGTTTATTAAGAGTACGCTTGAATTAAAAACTAGACATAAAAGTTTTTAATACATAAAACAACGCTTATATTTAAAGTAAAGTTTGATTTTTTTTGCTTTTATAACATGAACATACAAAATCGTATATTTTAATTTTTTTGGCGTTATCACTTTCTTCATGGTTTTTAACACAAAACAAAGTTTATTAAAAATGCGCTTTAATTGAAAGCTATACATAAAACTTTTTAACAAATAAAACGCAACGCTTATATTAGTTTAAATTAACATTTGATTTTTCTTGTTTATACAACCTGAACTAAGTCCTGTATTTAAATCACATATTTCAATTTGTTTAGCATAATCGCTTTAACATAAAACTTTTTAAACTTTAATAATTACTTTAATTAAAGCTTCAATGAAAAGTTATACTTAAAACTTTTAAATATATAAAATAATAATTCGCATGCGCTCGCATCAGCTGTTCATGCCATGTTGCCAGATCTCTAACTGCAAAGCACTACGTTCTTCAAAATATTAAAGTTTTTTCTTAAAATTTTAATTATTTACAGGTTTTTACATAAAAATGTACACAACATTATTTTAAAAAATGATCTTTTAATTTACATATTAAAATTTATTTCATATTTGAACATTTAAAAAAAAATAGTTATCTTGACTACCGTCGTGAACCTATCCTCCTTAAGAAAAAGCTTATAAAAAATTTAATTTTTTCCTATTATGTTGAAAACAAAAATACATTAATTATTTTTTTCCTTTTGAGGAAAAATATGAGCATTAAAATTTTCTAGTAAGATATAGAATTAAAAAATTACAAGTTTTGCTCAACAAAAATTTTGCCCAGGGGACAACTAAAACGTAAAACGCGTTTCACGCGTGAATCATTTTGCTCTACGGCGATTTAGTTTTGAATTTACATCAGAAGAACTATTTTAAGTTGCATTTATTAAATTTAAGTTATGTTTCTAATGTTAATCAAAAATTTCAGAAGAAAAACTAGAATACAACAAATTACAACCAATTTAAATTAAACAATTATAAGGAGGTTCTACCGTATGACAATACTAGTCAAAACAGAGAGCATTATTTTGAGGCTAGGTTTAAATTTAATTTTACTAATATATAATTAAACAATTGTATTTATTAACTTTATTAACTTTATTTACTTTTTAAATATGACTATTTTTCATGTGCGATCAAAATCAACATTTTAAAATGTCAGAACGTCTGAACTGTATCGTGTAAAACGTGAAATATTTTTACAAATTAATTTATTGCAACTCTCACAAGAATCTATTGTCCTTTTTTAAATACAAAATCGGTTCATTACATATCTGTGTTTAACTATACAAACTTTTATCACTATCTCGTCATTTAATAATTTTTAGTATTAAAATATATGACAGAGTTATGAATTCTCATAAGAATCAAGGTTAAAGAGTGAAAAAATAAATGGATCATAACTTTTTTTCCAAGAACCTACAGGTCTCAAAAATTTAACTACAAAATTTTAGAAACTTTATCTAGCAGTACACTAAGTTTTATCAAAATTTGTTTGATTATTCTATTTACGGTAGAACTTCCTTAAGTAAAAGTTTCTTGTATTAAAAAAAATTATATTTAATATTTTGTTAATATTATTTTTTACTTTATAGGTATTAAATTAAAGGTCACAATTTTAATCCTATATTTATGAACACCTAAACAATATTCATTTTCTCTTTGAAATATTTTTTATAAATCTGTTAGTTCAAATTTGGTTAAAATCAATTTTATTTATATTATAATTTGCATAAAAAATTCACTTCTTATTGGAGATTAAAGATTATGTCAATGACTCAAACATCTTCAAAATTTTATCTTTTAAAAATTTTCTGTATGTTAAAATTCAAATTAAACTAAGTTACGTTTGTAACTTTGATTTGATGTAAATTGTAAATTCTAAAATTTTTCAAATATATGTATCTACATATTCACACATAATATGTAATTACTTACTTTCTTAGTAGCAAAAGCCATAGTTTTAGTTAGCCATAGTAATAACACTATTAAAAATCTTGCACAACTCTTTAAATACTAATGAAAAGTCTAAATATTTATAAATTTATTTACATATTTTGACATATCACAAAAGACAAAAGCAACCATGCCCGTCTCAGACATTCGTTCACCAATACGCCCAGGGCTTCTGCAGTTTTGGCAATGCATACAATCAACGTGACGTCCGCGGGTCCGATGATCACCGCGCCTTTAGGAAGACCCATTCGCAAGAAGTCATCGTAAGAGACATTCCATACGAATGGTCCTATCCTGGAGCCTTGAGATCCTGGAGCCCTCCATCGCGCGGTATTAAACGCGTTGCATATGTCAATGGCTACCAATGCGCAGAAGCCCTTTTTCCTTCCTGGTCCAAATTTGTTTTTTCCTTCCCTGGCTAGGTCCACCGTCTCCTGGATGGCGTCTACTGTGGACAGGCCTTTATGGAAACCAAATTAGTTTTCAGATAGACTATTCTCACCAATCAAGTGAGACTGCATTCTCTGCAGAACCATGTTCTCCAGAAGTTTGTCCATCGTATCTAACAGGCAAATAAGCTTGTAGGGTGAGACTTCATCTAGAGGTTTGTCTCCTGTCCTTAGGAGGACCAGCCTCTGTTCTTTCCAGTCGCGGAAGAACTCTCCTCTCTTAAGACAGTTGTTGTAGCATTCCAAAAGAATCTAGGGTGAAGCAACGATCACTTATTTATGGATCTCGTTGCTTATCCCATCGATTCCAGGCGCCTTGCCTGTCTGCAACCTACTGTCTGCATTCTGTAATTCTCTAAGAGTGAAGAGCTCATCCTCACCGACTTGACAGTCACTCCAGTCCATTCTAGGCCATGGTTCTGATGGAGGAAACAAAGCCTTTTTAATTTGCTGGACCCAATCGGGATTGTCCAGATTGGGGGTCTTTTGCCTCGTTAACAATTTCTTGTTAACGATTTAATAAGCCAGACCCCATGGGTCGTAATCGATTTCACCAAATTTACTTTTTGCTTTAAGGCAGGCTTTTCGCAAAGCGGCCAATTTCTCTGACCACCAGTATACATTACTTCTTATTGTGGTTGTGCTTCTACGTCTCGGCATTGACGCATCGCATGCGGCGACAATCATATTTTTCACCGTCCGCACTTTCCCTTCTAGATTGTTCGGCCTCTTCACTCATCCAAGATCCTCTATGAGGCGGGATTCATCAAGGGACCGGCCGAACTTCTTCTTGTCGTGCTTCTTAATGTTCCGCTTTGGGCCGTTCTCACGGAGAACTCCGTGGTTCCTGGCCCTCAGTGTGTCTCCCCTTGAGACTGAAAATTCAATATAGTGGTGGTCACTGTAGGTATAATCCTCCAGGACGCACCAATCCTTAATCCTTTTTTCCAGGAGGGTCGATGTGATCGTAAGATCAATGATCGATCCCTTCCCGATCCTCCTGGAAGTACAAGACCTATCCTAGTTCGCAACCATCAGGTTGTTCCAGGATATCATTTTTCCGACCAAAATTCTTCTATTATCGTGCATTGTCTCGCCACATTGTGGTGACTTAGCATTACAGTCACCTGTAATGAGGGTATCCAACCTGGACTCTCTAAGGATCATTTCGAGGTCGTATATTTGGTCTTCGAAGACTGACAGTTTGTCGTTGGGCGAAAAATAGCAGCTATACATGTGTATTGCTGCCATTTTCACCCACACGAATCCACCGTTCATCTCCAGGAACATATCTGCCCGCAATTCGGAATTGCAGATCTGAATGGCTGCTCTTCCCGATTTATCCTGATACCGGGGAACGAGATCGTTCTTTCTGTTCTGTTCAGTGCAGAACAAGACATCGATATTCTTCTCCTCGGCTGTCTGCATCAGAAGGTCTTGGGCCTTCTTGTACTTATGCAGATTGATCTGCAGAAACTTTAGGCTCTTGTCTGTTTCAGTTTCTGCAGGTCTGCACGGACATGCGCTACTCCAAGTATGGTATGCGAAGTCCTCCTTTTAGAGGTCCAGGCACGTCAGACATCGTTGACCTTCCGACGTGCTATCCTTTGCCATGTGATCTGCATTGCCGCTTCGCCGGCAGTTCATTCTGTCAGGGCATTTGCACATGCGGGTTCAGTGACCGAATCCAAGGCTCTTTTGGCACCTAGGGACTTCTAGATGCTCTCGGACATGGGCATTGATCCATGCAACCCGGACTTGCCTCCCTTAGCAGAGTATTACTCTCTCTCTCGGGTAAGCAGATTAATGCCACCTTCATTCCACCGTATCGTGGAAAAGGCGGCATCTTAAATCCAGGTTGGGATCCTTTACCTCTTCGCGAACAGTCGATACTACCTCGGCCTCTGTTGTTGTTTGGTGGAGGTCACGTATTTCAAGGGTCCTCCTATTTACAAGGGCCGTCACTTGGGCCCTGTCTTTCAGGACCGAGGAGAGAGCCCCTGCAAAATTGAAGCTTTCTCCCCCCTTTTTTACTACAAGGAGAACATCTTGTTTGAGTGTTCTCTTCATTTTTAATTCTTCGGTAACGGTTTCCTTCGGTTTTACTACGGGCTTGAGTTCCTTAATGATCTCGTCGTGGGACCTAGGGTCCTGCACCAAAATCATAATGGCCTCTGTCGATCTTAGCTTTGCTGAAGGTTTCTTTTCAACCGTTTTTTTTCGGCATCCGTTGTTTCTTTTTTTTTCTTCGCCTCTTTCTTCTTGTCGACGACGGTTTGAAAGCCGTCGTTTTCGGCAGGAGCTTGCTCGCGAACCGCAGATGCGTAGTTCCTGGTAGGGGATTTTACCGAAGCAGAAGTCTGCTCTTTCGTGTTTCCCGTCTTAAGAGTCTTTGCAGGCGGAGTCCTGCACCTAGCTTTCTTTTCCCGCGCCGACAGTAGGCTAGCGTCTGGACTGTCCCCCTCGCTAGGAGGCGCCTCGTGTAGTTACTTAGTCTTTTCATGTTGGCATTCATCGAGACTGCCTTTGTAGACATCTGGATCTGCACTTCAATAAATCGCAAGTTTTTGCGGATCATTTCGAAGGCTGCCTCGAGGGCTTTGATAGCTTCTTGAACTTCTTTTTCCGTATGCTCTTCTTGATGGCTTCGAAAAATTCAAGAACGTCGCCAAGCTGTTTGATGACATTCTGCTTGAAGTTTTTTTGCTCATCTTGATGGGCTTTCTCGGGATTAAGTTCAATCTCAACTCTTTGCTGTACTAGGCAGCAAGTGAGATTGGCTTCCCCCATAATCCCTGGAGCCAGCGTTGGCCACCGGGGCTTTCACCCGATAGGAACCAACGACAGGACCACCCTCAGAGGAGGGGCCTGCCTGGGGTTGTGTATTTTGATCCGCACTTTCCATCTTTAATTAGTTTGGTGTTGTTGGTCAGACCGAACAGGCGGCCAGTCCGCCGGCAGTCATCCCCAGGTCGAGACTTCTCCATTCCGAATTGGTCTAACCAAGCTGGCTGGAGCTCTCTTATCCCCCACGGGTTCTTATGTCAACCACAGCTAACGACGGTGGTCAGACCTTATACTGGAAATCCGAATTAGGGGTCGTCCATAAACTACGTAGCACTTCAAGGGGGAGGGGAGGGTCAAGCTATTGTCTACGATAAGAGGAAAAAATGGCGCTAATACATGTAACAGCGTCTACGCGGGGGAGGGGGGGGGGGTTTAATTTTCCAAAAAATAAGGCTACGTAGTTTATGGACGGCCCCTTAGCGGCTTTTTTCATTAGGATCTGGTGCACCGATTATCACATTCTTAGCATTGCCCCTGTGGGGCATGCTATTCATTCAAGGGAGGAGACGTTTATAGTCTAGCCTTCCGCATTTGTGTATTTGCCTGCCAAGACCAGTGGAGCTACACATTCGCGGAATCGAGTTTAGGGCTCGCATTCCCCGGTGTTGGTTCAACTCTCGGAATTGAGCTTGAAGCTCATCTTCCCCGGTGAACATGCAGCAACCTCTGGCAAGTAAGACTGTCCATACAAGGAATAGGAACTACTCTACTCTACTCTACTCTACTCTACTTGGAAGAAATAAGAAAAGTTTGCAAAAGGTTTCAGAATAGCCCTGATGATCTTAATGGGTTAAAATGAATATTTCTTCATCCCCTATCCGAAAGTACACTGAGAAAAAAAATTGCTATGAGAGCAAACTAAATTGTTATTATAGCGCCTGCAACTTTTTTTGTTATTGTAACAAAAAAAAATTTGCTAAGGCAGCAAATGGGATGCTAAAACAGCAAAAGAAATTAGTTTCTCAGTGTACTTTTGGATAGGGGATAAAGAAAAATCCATTTTAACCCATTAAGATCATCAGGTTTCATTCTCAATAAAGAATGAAAAAAAATTTGTTTGGCCGAATTTAAAAAAAATATATAAAAAATATATATATAAATATATATGTATATATATTGTGACGTTATTTTTCTGGTAATTACCGTCACAAGGCAAAGGCCGAGTAGATTGCTGCAGTTTAGTCATTTTTAGTTTTGGGGACTTTTTAGTAGATTGGCAGAAGTCCAGTTGAGATACTGGCGCTCCACTTAGATGGAGTTCGGGGTGTGACATAAATGGGGTTTAGTTTTAAGTTTTTGGGATGTTTTGTTATTGCGGGCCTTGCTTGGGCGATGTGGCGTCGTCCGAGAATGTAAGCTTTTGGCAGGCCTCCGTGGGTGAATTCAAACATTTATCCTGCGGTGGAAGCTACTTTGTTGTTTTTTTTAACCCTGTCACAACCTGAATCCCAGGAGAAGCAACTACCAGGGATTTCTCGCTTTCGTTTAGAATTATTTGAATTTAGTACCTTATGAATGAGGCAACCTTCACGCAGTTTATAGGGTGGATCGCATATTAAATGATAAACGCACCAGAAAGACCTCGTCACGTGATTTCTGATTAATATAAGAATTTGGTGTGACTAAGAATCGCTCTCTTGCCTTCGGACCATCGCCAACTCGATGTCGTCTTGTTACAGTCTGAGATGTGACTCAGAAGTGTGTTCCCGTCTTATAGTGGTCCCTAATATTGAATTAGTTCATTAGATTGTTAAATCTAGATCTTTACAAGTTCAAATCGACATAGTGCTAGATAAGAAGCTACCTTTAGTGACGATAAAGCTCAGCATCACCTGGGCGCATTACTGGCAGATTATCGTAAGTCATTGTCTTATTAGCGTCAATTCTTGCGATGTATATCAAATAAAAGTTAGATCTACTGAAATTAAACTATTTTATTGCCGCACTTGTTACCTAGACAAAAATGCCTCCGCTACAGATTAAAATTAAACTATGTGTGGTCGTATTTGTTACCTGGGCTATAATGCCTCAGCTACAGATTAAAATCGTGGTGTAATGTACACCCTTACAGATCCTTTCCGAGGATAGTGCAATTTTACAGCAGGTCACTTCCTGACGCTTACCTCTGCTCCCTGCCCTTTCTCGAAGCCTATGGTTTCATTTTCCTTGTTACAGAAATTGGCGTGATCCCAATCATAGAAAGATAAATTAAATAAAAAGGGTAGAAATGAACCTGCGTTACCTTATTGATAAAATGACTTGAGTTTCTAGACTTTCAATTTTAAAATCAATTAATAAATTTGAATATTGATCTCGTTCACTTTAGATTGTTAACAAATGTTCCTAGGATATTACGAGAATTTTAGAAATTCGCTTGTAAACTGATAATTTATAAGTTTAGAAAATATAACTGAACGACACTGGCACGTTCTTAAAATCTAGTTAATAATGCTTTTGTTTAGTCGATCTTATTTAAGTTTCTTTAAGTTTATTGTGGATTTTGTTTTAGAGATTTTGAGATTTTAGTCCGGTTGACAATACCGGCAAGACAAAAATTGTCTGGCGTCCTTCCGGGGATCGCCTAGACAACTTTAGCAGGGAACTAGATTGCACATGTAACTATAGTCTTTTGAGTTTATTTGGAATAAAGTTAGAATCATTTTTGAAACCGAATCATATTGAATTTTCAGTTGAAATACCATTATATAAACGAAAGTGCTGATTTATTAACTCTAGTGAAAACAAAATAGAAGGATTTTATATACCTTTTAATTATATATTTTAAAATTTTAGTTTTAGTTTTGCCTCATACACGAGGTAAAATAAACACTAACATTTGTTTTTTAGCAGCTTTGTAAAATATTTAAATTACACATCTCTTTTACATGGCCATCTTTCTCGAATTTATCCTAGATATGAAAATTTACATATTTATTAATACGTGTGCTACAAATTTTTACATGTTTCAACAGATATCTAAAGCCAAAAATGAAGCTACAAATTATATACTTCTGTTCCGTGGTTGCAGTCATTGGCAATATATTTAGAGGCTCAGAAAAGAAAGCATGGCTGCAAACGGTTCTGAAATCTTTGAAGGAAAATCTGGTCGTTCATCAGGTAATTCTAATCGTAGACAACAATGATCAATTTAATGAAAATACGTTACGCGGTTTTCAACAAAACTTGCCGACCTTGTACTTAAATGTTTCATATGCAACTAAAAGCTTGAAGGTTTTAGGAAACCTCCGAACCTTAGGCAATCCACAAGAAACAACTTTATTCATTGTTACCGAGTCTCCAACAATGCAAAATTGTACGCAGCAGACAGAAAAAGTTATGTCATTAATTAAAGAATTGTCAACCACTAATGTCCGACCAAAATGTTTAATTATTCGATTCTTGAATTCTGATGAAGACTCAATTTACAAGCAATTTTTGCAAAAGATGTGGCAAGATTCTTTCCTAGACATCACGATTCTTGAAGTCAGCAAAGAGAAGGCTAAGGGTCATCTTTCAAATGTGTCAGCATCTTTCAGAAAAGTTACAATTCACCAACTGAATCCATTTATCTCTTACAGAAAGGAATCGTATTCCAGAAAAACTCACCTGTTTCCAGACAAACTTAAAGATATGAATCGATATCCGATTAAGGTTGGAGTATTTAGCCGAAGACCAGCTATTAACGTAAACCGACATTTGTCAAAGCAATCGATGATGGTTTCTGGTCCAGATGCTTTCATTTTAAAAAGCTTTTCTGAGCTCATGAACTTTCGGCAATTACTTATCATACCCACGAAAGATGAATTTGGTATTGTGTCATGCAACAAGGACAATTCTACTGGTTTAGTTTACCAATTGCAAAAGAGTAAAATCGACATCATTGGTGTTAGATCATCTTATGGCACAGGTCTTTGTCCAAACTCTACTGTTGGTAAAGTCCTTTTCGATGCAGATTCTTATGTCGCAATTGTCCCGGTTTTCAGGGCTGTGCGCTTTTCGATTTTGGTCGGTGAAGCATTTTACAACTCAATTTTACTAATCATTTTGATTATGATTACGAGCTGGATAATCCGGGTTCTTTTCCGATTTGACAAAAGTATCTGGAACTCGACAATAATTTTTCAAATCTTGATGAGCTCATCTGTACCCGAAGAACCGAAACGTCCAAGTGAAAGGATCATGTTCATTTGCTTTATAGTGATTGCTTTTTATTTCTCTTCCAATATCTTTGCGTCACTGACTGACTTCATCTTTTCTAAAACTGAGGAAGTCTCGATAAAAAATCTGACAGATTTAATAAAAAGCGAACTTGGATTGTTTATAGAACCCAACATTGCTTTCAGATTATTTGCAACACACGATCAATCAGATTTTAAGGTTTGGATTAAACAAGTTATGAAACCAAGCATTGTCCCTGAGAATTGCATTAATTATCTTCTTAAATACAGAAACGTATCTTGCATTATGCAGCGATCACTTGCTGATTGGCATACTGGAATTTACAGGGAGAACCATTTATTCAAATATGTTCCAGAGTATGTCACTTTTGTCAAAACAGCTTATCTTTTAAAACCTGGCTCTCCGTTTGCGTTAAGATTTAAGAAGATTTACACACTGTTAACAGAAGCTGCATTAATAGACCAATGGAAAATTAAGAATATTCGAGAAGGAAATGAGGACTGTTTTCAAGAAGATGATTTGTTGAATTCGATTGAAAATGTAAAAATCAAGTACTTGCTGATTGGGATAATGATTATTGGTTCATCTGCTGCGATTCTTGCATTCATTGTGGAATTATTTTTGGGAAGGAGAAATGTGACAAGAAGCAAAAAGTAAATCGTACTCAATGAAAGCAATTTATCTTTAGTCCTTGAAAGTCAATAAGTCTTTTGAAAAATCTCTGGTCTCACAAATTGTTAGACGTGACAGTTGTCAAATATAAAATACCGAATATTGACACGTTTGATAATGTGATTTTACTAACAGGTCAAACGAAGTTTAGTCAAATGGAAATATCGGTCGTTTATTACAATCCGTTTTCATTTTATGAGCCCCAAATTTACACAAATATGTTTGTTAGGGAATCATTAGTTTGCTCTCAGTACCTAAGGAAGCTTCCCCACTTTGATACACTTCTTCTTAAACGCTGCTTTTTGAGGGTCACACGTCGGGTTCTTGTGTCACCTACAGTAGTTTTTTCTTACCAAAAGATAACTGGGAAATAGTGATTTTCACAAAAAGAAGTACTGTAACAATTTTCTGTACGTCACCTTATGGCAAACCGTTTGAGGGATAGTAATAGAGAGAAGAAAGATTTCTCAGGTATCGAGAGCGAAATGAAAATAACCCGGCGGTTCCAGTTTGACTTGCATTTGCGAATTACTCTACTAGTGTGCTTTTAAGAAACATTAACAATTGGTTAATTACTCTCACATAAGCATGGCGCATGTAATCATTTTGAACTAACTTTAAACCCGTGTTGCTTACGATACTTTTTATTCCAAAGGCACAAACAAGGCGAGTTTAAATGCCTGCAGGCAGGGTCAAAATGCGTTGACTTGTTTGATCGAATGAAAATGGGAACTATATTTTCCCTAAGAAGGAAAAAATACATGGGCCACACAAATGAATGTGTTAGAAGAGTTTGATGGTTTTTCGCAAAATTTCACAGCATTTTTATAGTTCACAAAGGATAGTTTATTGTTATTAGAAGTATCGAATATGTCACATTTGTTCACCCGCTATATACACAAATTAAACAAGAAATTAATAATATATAAGTTAATAGGGGAAGTTGTTAAAAAAAAAAAATTTTACGGAGTGTCTAAATCGCCCGTTTACGGGCGAAATAAGAGCAATGAATTAGTTCGCCCACTAGAGACTTTTAGAGATGGGGGAAAACGGGCAAAATACAAGAAATGAATTATTTCGCCCCTTAAAGAGAAAAGAATTACTAAATATGTGTTTCAAGACTTGTATACACTGAATATTAGAACATTTCAAAACAAATTCAGACACATAACCTCCATTTCTGAAGTTTAACCAGAGTTTAACAAAAACAAAAATGTATCACGATAATAATTTCCTAAGTAAGCGGGAATTTTTGAAAAATCTAATAAACTACTTTGAATATTACATTCGTTAATTTGTATGCACATTTTTTTTTAAATTTACATTATCAAAATGTATATCTTTTTAAACAAGATAATTTAAACATTATGAAGATAAAAGCTTGATCTGTCAAGAAAAGTTGCCTTCTAGAGAAATACAATTTAATTATTACTAGCAAAACAAACTTTGCATTGTTGTTGGTCATTTAAAACTATAAATTTTTACAAATTCAAATAATGAAAATGACGAAATTGAAGAATATATCTGAAAAATGACGAAAATAGAAAACAAAATTAAAAGAATGGCTACTTAATTAAACAATTAAAGAAAAATAGTTTAGAAAATTAAACAGTAGATATTAAATTTAAACAAAATAGTTGAAAAATTGTAGGAATAACTGTTTGAAATAATTGCAAAATAAACAACTGGATTGAAAATGAAAAAAAATAATTGAAATTGAAGAAAATAATAAAAAATTGAGGAAAGAAATTGAAAATTTAAGCATTACATTAAAATTTGAAAAAATAACTTATAATTGAAAAAACAAAAATTACAAAAGGACAAACATAATTTACAATTGAAAACAAAATTCAAAAAATGGCTACATTAATACAAAACCGAACAAATTAATTTAAAAAATCAAGTAATAATTACAAAATTTTAAGATAATAATTGAAAATTGCGGAAAATAATAAATAACTGAAGAAAATAGTTAAACATTCACTAGAATAATAGGCAATTAAAAAACAAAATTAAAATAACTAAACAAGAAATACTAAATTTAAAGAAAATAATTGCAAATTGAAAAATTAAGAAAATTATTATTTATTAAATAATAATAATCTCCGTATAAACTCCTGAAGTTTCTTTATAAACATAAAGAAAATAATTTAAATTTGAGAAAAATACTTGAGAATCTTAAAAGTAAATTTAAACAAAACTGAATAATGAAAAATTAGAGAAAATAATTGAAAATTGAAAAAACATGGTTAAAAATTGAGATAAATAAATTAAAATTAAAAAAAAAATTATTAAAATTTGAGAAAATAATTAAACAAATTACATAAAATATTTCAAATAAAGGAAAGTTAAACAAAATTTGGGAAAAGCACTTAAAACTTTCAGAAGTTCATTGAAATAAAAGAAAATAATTAAAAATCAGAGAAAATAAATGAAAAAAGATGCAAATAATTTAAAATTGTACACAACAAGTTTTAATTAAAGAGAAAGAAGTAAAAACTTTTTGGCAATTATGAAAAGGAACGAGAAAAAGAACGAAAATAATTGAAAATTGAAGAAAATAACATAAAAAAATAATATAAATAATTAAATAATTAAAAAGTCAGATAAATATTTAACAATTTTTGAAATTATGAAACAAATGTAAAGAATTGAAAATTGAAGGAAATAAATTTGGAAAATAATTGAAAAATCTTTTTAAATTTTAAAACTTGACGAAAATAATTAAAATATGATACAAACAATGATAAGTTGTAAAAAATAAATGACATTTAAGTGTGATAATGGAAAAAACTACAGAATTTTTTTTAAATAAAGAAAAAATAATTGAAATTTGAAAAAAATACATGAAGATATTAGAAATCAATTAAAAAAAAGAAAATAACTAAAAATTGGAGAAAAGAATTATAGAAATAAGCTAAAAGTAATTGAAATTTACGATAGTTAATAAACAAATTTTGAAATTATGAAAACAAATAAAAATATTTTAAAATTGAAGAAAACAATTGAAAATTTAGAAAAATTTTTAAAAATCTTGAAAAATAATTTTAGAAAATGAGAATAACTAAAAATTGGAAAAAAGACTAAAAGAATGCTAAAAATAATTGAAATTTTGATTAATTAATAAAAAGTTTTGGAAATTATGAAAACAAATAAAAATAATTAAAAATTGCAGAAAATAATAGAAATTTGAGAAAATTACTTGAAAACATTTTAGAAATTAATTTTATAAAATGAGAAAAACTAAAAATTGAAGAAAAGTTTGGAAGAAAGCTAAAAATAATTGTTTACGATAATTAATAAACAAAATTTTAACGTGTTGAATATTCAATATGTATAAAATTTCATTTTTTATTTCTCAACACAATGGTAAAGCCACTTAGCTGAGGTACATTGCTTTGGTTAATTTATAATTTATGTTAAAATTTAAATTCAATGAGTACTTTTCGTACGAAAGGGCATTTTTTCTCTTGTAAGGCCGTTTATAATGTAAATAAATAAATAAATAAGATTTGAAATTCTGATAACAAATGAAAATAATTAGAAATTGAAGAAAATATTTGAATTTTTAGAAAAATACTTAAAAATCTTAGAAAATGAGAATAATAATTAACAATCGAGAAAAATAATTGAAACATGATAAAACTAGGTGTGAATTCTGTCCATTTCATGGACACTTCGCTTCCAAGGAAGCAAAAAAATTTGCTTCCTCATAGAGGAAGCAATAATTTAATAATATTTTAAATATTTTAAGTTAATAAAAACAAAAGTTAAAAAAACATGAATTATTTTGATTAAAAAGATACTAAAACAATTTGATTAGTTAATTTCAAAAATCCCTAAGTTCAAATTTAGATGTTTATGATTTTAATAACCAATTTAAATTTTATGGAAAATCCTCTACAAAAAACTTCATGCACGCATAAACATTTACCAACACATATGTACGTATACATAAATACACATACACATAAATGAATAAATTGGCAAGCAATAAAGAAAAATTATTAAAAAAATAGAATTATTTAAAATAATTTTTTTTTTTATTAGTTAACCTTTATTTAAATAAAGATTTTTTCTTATAATTATATTATTTTGTAATATGTTAAAAATTAAATTTGTCTAAAAATGATTTATTATTATCTTTGAATCATAAATAAATCATAAATAAACCATAAATAAATCACAAAGTTTTCGCAAAAAATTGTATGTTTTGGAAACAATGAAATATTGTATTCTTAATAAGGGACCATCCATAAACTACGTGGCTCCAATTTTCGAACTTTTCGACCCCTCCCTCCCCCCCCCCCCCCTCATAAGGGCACGTGGCTTTTTTTTAAACGTCTTATAATGCCTAAATATATAATTTCTGGCGTAAAAATAATTGCTGTAATATTTAATTGTGAATTAGATTTATTATTTTTTATTTTACTATTTATTAAATCATTGGTTTCAATAGAATTTTACCAATTACATTAGAAAGAACTCTCCCATTAAAATATAACCTAATTAGAAAATACGTTATATAATAAACATTTTGTTATATTTTATCGCTTGACAGGGAGATCTTTGTTATAATGGTTTTGAGGGGAGACTGCATCAATATTTTCAGCTATGTAAAAGAATTAACTCAACTAATTGTCGCTACAATTTTTAAAATAATTTTTAATTTTAATCAGCCAAAAATTTTTTTGACAATCTTTGAATTTTTGTCTTTTGTCAAAATTAAAAGATTTTAAAATCCATGCTTAATTTTTTTTAGATAAACCTGTTTCTTTAATAGAAAAAAAATTTGCGACCCAAAATTTTAAATTTTACTATTTTTGAACCTTTTTTTTGGTAAAAAAATTATTTTATTTTTTTGGAGAAAAGGGTAAAAATATAAAAACTTCTGAAGATGTTTAGGAAATTAAAAAATCATTAAAGATTTTTTATCTTTTCACATTCATAATTAAATTAGTTATATTTCTACTAATCATCATTTAGTAAAAACTAATTGGTTAAATTCACTTTTAGGTTATGTCAAATAACGAATAGTTTAATTAAATTCTGTTTACTAATTTAATTAGTCAAATTTTACTTTTTATAATGAAGTTAATTTTTTACTAATAATTAGTCATATTTAACTGATTCAGATTTAATGACTATTATTTGATTTTTATATGTTTAATGCTTATGTAGATCTTATATCCCAATGTGTTTTTTGTATGTTTTTTGAAAATTTAGTAATTTTTTGGAGTTCAAAATACGAAAACTTCAAGACAATAAAAAAATTTTAATTATAATTTTTTAACACGATGTAAAATAGAGAGGGGAGGGGGTTTAAAAAATTTTGACATAATCAATTCGAATTGGATATTACAAAAAATTAGTGGTCCACTTTTCACTATCCAAATTTGGGGAGCTGTAAAATATAAATCAAATAAAACAAAAATGGCTTAGGAAAAACTTAACATATTGCAAAAGAAAACTTTTCTAAACTAATTATGCAGCTAAAATGACGGAAAATCTAAAATGATTTTTTAATTTCCTAAACATCTTCAGAAGTTTGTAAATTTTTTTCGATCTTATTTTTCATTAAGATTGTTAGATATAACCCTTTTCTACAGAAAAAAATTAATTTTTTACAGAAATAATGCTTCAAAAATTGTAAATTTAAATTTTTGGGTCCCCTTTTTTTTCTATTAAAAAACATATTTTCAAAAAAATACGCATGGGTTTTAAAATCTTTTAATTTTGACAAAAAATAAAAATTCGAATATAGTCAACAAATTTTTTGAACAATCTTTTTTATGGCCATTAAATTCCTTGTAAAAAATTACTATAAAAATTATAATGACGATTAGTAAAGTGAATTCTTTCACATAGCTGAAAATGTCGCAGTCTCCCCTTATAATTCTTATTTTTAACAACTTCAAGGTTTTCTGGTAAGCATAGACTCGGTTCAATTCAATTCTCTCGAAATGATTTTTGAGTTGCCAACGCTACTTAAAAAAAAAATATCTGTGAAATTAAAATACAAAGCTACGTTGCTCGGACTCGAACCCCTCCCTCCCCCCATGTAGTCTAGCGTAGCATTTTGCCGGACCCCACTCCCCCCCAACAGACCACGTAATTTATGGATGACCCCTAATATGATTTCTCTTTATTTAAGGGGAGTCACCTGAGAAATTTCAACCCATCGAAATATGTTACTTATCGGTGCAAATTTTTTTTCTGGGATTATTTTGGATGTAAAAGAATGACATACCTATTATCAAGATTAAAAAAAAAAAATTTTTGAAAAAAAAATTAAAATTTTTTTTTTTTTTTTGTTGAAAAAATTAAAAAATGTTAAAAACAATACGATATTTTGTTTGAAATTTAAAAAAAGGCATATAAAAAAATTGGCATTAAAAAAATATGAAAAATTGTAGGAGGAGATAAATTTTTACAACAAAAAAAAAAGTTTTCAACAGAAAGACATTTTTTTTTAATTTTTTTTTTCAAACATATTTTTTTTATTTTGATAATATGGCATTCTTTTACATCCAAAATAGTCCCAGAAAAAAAATTGGCAACGATAAGTAACATATATTTCTATGGGTTGAAATTTCTCAGGTGACTCCACTTAATGAACCAAATTTGATGATTTTCATTTCTCCCAAAAAATATGTTTTTTTTCAGCAAATCAAAAAATGGCTTAAACAGACTTAAGGTACATGTTTAAAGCTTTAAAAATCCACTTAGAAATTTTATTTATGTCTATTTTTGGTGTTACTATAGCTATTTGAAAAAACGACTTTTTAAAAAAGTATCTTTACATTTCTTGAAATATTTAAAAAAATATTAAAGACACATTAATTTAAGCAAGATATTCTTTTTCTACAGGTTCTGGCAATAAGTTTTAAAAAAAGATGTCCCGATATGTTCATTAGGCTCTGAGCAATCAGCGTTTGAAAATCGCTCGGGTCCCGTAGACCCAATCTAGCAGTTACGTTAAATCCCGATAGTCTAGCAGTTGAGGGTTAATATTATTAGTAATATTATTATTATTATCATTATTTTACTAGGTGAAAATTATGTCCATTTCGTGGATATTCCGTTTCAAAGTTAGCAAACAAATTTGCTTTCTTATAGAAAAAGCAATATATTAATAATATAAAATTTAATTCGAGAAATTCTTTAAAAAGAGGAATTTTAAGTGCAAAAAAATGAAAAAACATCCATTAATTTACGAATTTTTGATCAATTATAAAAGTTATATAGGTCAATCCATTCGTTTTGAGATAAGAAATATGATTTTTGTATTCTTTAAGTTGTATTTTTAGCTTGGAAAAAAATTTTGGCAAAAAACGATTTTTTTCGATGAAAAAAGGTGCTCAACAAAATTTGATTGGGTATTTTCAAAAATCCTTGTGTCCAAATTTAGATATTCACGTGCTTAAAAAGTCATCCAAATTTTATTGAAATCCGTTGAAGCGTTCTCGAGATATCTTGTACACAAAAAACGCTATACACACACACACACACACACACATACATCTGGACATTTGCTTAGGAATGAAAATTTACGCTTTTTAGATGAAAATGAGTCGATTTAGACTATTTTTGGAAAATCGAAAAAAATAATTAAAATATGCTGATTATAATTTAAGATTGAGAAAGAGAATTAAATTATGATGCAAATAATTTAAATATAAAAAATTGAAAACATTCAATAAAAGTTAAGGGCATGTGGAAGGCGCCAACTTCAAACGATTCGTTTTAATATTTTCCACAAATTTAGAATTAAAATTAAACCTCAAACGGACTGGACGCCAATGCGCCTAGGTCTCATTTACTATTTCCTTCAATTTCATTAAAATATCTTTTGTATTTTTCTAGAAAATTGGTGGAAAATATTACAACGAATCATTTGAAGTTGGCGCCTTCTACATGCCCTTAAGAGAAATAACGAAATAACGAAAATTGATGAAAATAATTGCAATATCGGATAAAGAATTGAAATTTTTATAAGTAATGACAAAATAATGAATATAATTTTAAATTGATGAAAATCAAGAAAAATTGCAGAATTTATTTTTAAGCAAAAGAAAATAATTAAAAAATCGTGATATAAGAGAAAATTGATGACAATAATCTAACTTCAGGAGTTTATACGGAGATTATTATTATTTAATAAATAATAATTTTCTTAATTTTTCAATTTGCAATTATTTTCTTTAAATTTAGTATTTCTTGTTTAGTTATTTTAATTTTGTTTTTTAATTGCCTATTATTCTAGTGAATGTTTAACTATTTTCTTCAGTTATTTATTATTTTCCGCAATTTTCAATTATTATCTTAAAATTTTGTAATTATTACTTGATTTTTTAAATTAATTTGTTCGGTTTTGTATTAATGTAGCCATTTTTTGAATTTTGTTTTCAATTGTAAATTATGTTTGTCCTTTTGTAATTTTTGTTTTTTCAATTATAAGTTATTTTTTCAAATTTTAATGTAATGCTTAAATTTTCAATTTATTTCCTCAAATTTTTATTATTTTCTTCAATTTCAATTATTATTTTCCATTTTCAATCCAGTTGTTTATTTTGCAATTATTTCAAACAGTTATTCCTACAATTTTTCAACTATTTTGTTTAAATTTAATATCTACTGTTTAATTTTCTAAACTATTTTTCTTTAATTGTTTAATTAAGTAGCCATTCTTTTAATTTTGTTTTCTATTTTCGTCATTTTTCAGATATATTCTTCAATTTCGTCATTTTCATTATTTGAATTTGTAAAAATTTATAGTTTTAAATGACCAACAACAATGCAAAGTTTGTTTTGCTGGTAATAATTAAATTGTATTTCTCTAGAAGGCAACTTTTCTTGACAGATCAAGCTTTTATCTTCATATTGTTTAAATTATTTTGTTTAAAAAGATATACATTTTCATAATGTAAATGACGTAAATTTTATAGAAAATGTACATACAAATTAACGAATGTAATATTCAAAGTAGTTTATTAGATTTTTCAAAAATTCCCGCTTATTTAGGAAATTATTATCGTGATACATTTTTGTTTTTGTTAAACTCTGGTTAAACTTCAGAAATGGAGGTTATGTGTCTGGATTTGTTTTGAAATGTTCTAATATTCAGTGTAAACAAGTCTTGAAACACATATTTAGTAATTCTTTTCTCTTTAAGGGGCGAAATAATTCATTTCTTGTATTTTGACCGTTTTCCCCCTCTCTAAAAGTCTCTAGTGGGCGAACTAATTCATTGCTCTTATTTCGCCCGTAAACGGGCGATTTAGAAACGTTGAAAATTTTAATGCAAAAAATGTAAAAATATGGATTATTTTACGAATTCTTGATCAATTATAAAAGTTATATATGTCAATCGATTCGTTTGGCGCAGTTTTCTTTGAAAAATTACCGCTCAGGCGCTCCCCAGGGGGGAGGATCAAGAGGTTCATGACCCCCCCCCCCCTAGGAGAGCTAAATTTATATGAGAGTGAGAGAGATAGCGCTATAGCGTTATCTCTTTCTCTCTTATATGAAACATCCCCCAAAAACCTTGTCTGGACACGCGCCTGTTTTGGTAATTGATAAAAAAGTTTAGTTAAATATTTAAAATTAGATTATATTTTAAATCATTTATTTGCAACAGTTTTGTAAGCAGCAGTTTGGCTTTTGAAAATATATTTATTAAATTGATTTAAATAAACAGTGTTTCATTTATTTTATACTTTAACCCATGCTGTGTTATTGCGAACAATTAATTGATTGCTTAACAATAAAAATGGTTTAATGGTTTAAACAATTTTAATTTGTTTGAACATATAGTTTTTCATACTTTCTGTTTTAATTAAATATCTTAAAAGCTTACAACTTTTTAAATAGTTAAGGGAAAATCAATGTATTAATTTAATTTAATTGATTGTTTAAAAAATTAAAATTGTTATAATCATCTTTTCATTAAATTCAGCTAGAATCATTAGATTTTTTTGCAATTTTTATTAAAGAACTATAAAGAAATTATTGATTCATAATTCACAATATACATATAATAAAAAGCATATAAATTTAGAAAAAGATTTATATCTTACAGTATTATTATTTAGAACAGATAATTGTGTTTTATTATATTATAAATAAATATATTATACGCAAAATTTCATAGTAGATACACGGTATAAGTTTATTAATGAAAAATAAAAGAAACTAGTAAATTCTGGGTAAGATAAGGTAAAAGAGATTAAAAAAGCTTTTTCTATGAGTTCTTAATAAAGAAAAAAAAATTGATTAAACCCTTAAAATATGCGAAAAATAAATTTTTTTTGCAAATATAAATTATTTAAACAATTGAAATGTCTTGGAAATTGCAAACGGAAAAATTCTTTATATTTCATTAATAAAGAAAACAAAAACAAAATCTTTTTAGGAGAATTTATTGAAAAATTGTTTTTAACCATTTAAATTGTTTAAACAAATAAACAAATTATTTCATGTAAAAATTTTTTGTCAATTGTTACTAAAGAATTGACAGCTATTAAAAAAATAATCTTTATTTAAATTCAAAAATATAAGAAAATTAAATTGTTTAAACAATTGGATGTATATTGTAAATTATGAATAAATAACTTATTTATAGTTCTTCAATGACAATTGCAAAAAACCACATGATTCTAAGTGAGTTTAATGAAAAGTTGATTTTAAACTATTTTTATTGTTGTAAAAAGTTGTAAGCTTTTAAGATATTTAAATAAAACAAAAAATAAGAAAAAAATTGTTTAAACAATTAAAAATTAATTTAATAATGCAGCGAGCCTTTTATTTTGTTCAGTAAAAAAATTTATAAAAAAAAGCGACGTAAAAAATAATATTTTAGACCTATTAACTTATAAATGCTGAATTCATGTTTAGGGGTGGTTATTTAACGCACCCCTAGAGAGGGTCAGTTTGTAAAAAAAAAATAATAATCCACACTTTCTTCAACTTTGGACATTTATCGAAGTCTCATAAACTTCTGAGCCTTTTTCCATAACATTATGAACAAATTTTCGCACTTTTTTTAAAAAGTAAACTTTTCCCCTGTATTTCTAATGGGAAAATAGGGGGTGCAAGCGGCACCTCTTAATATTGTCAGATCAAAAAAAAAAAAAATAGGGGGTCATTCCATGTGAAAAGGCAAATGACTTTGTCCACTCCTGGTTTTAAGCTATCACAAAGTTATATAGCTTAAAATTTAGCATTTTTTATGGGCAATCGAATGCCGAGTGACTAAATTTAACATTTTCAAAATGGCGGCTACCACAGACACATTTGTGCCATAATTTAAAAATTTGCGTTTTTGAAACTATAAAAACTCTTACATCTTGTAACTAAAACTATTTAAAACCTCTGTTTAATGTTTTTAAGGTCGCTGAATACGATTCAATAGTCAGAAATAAAAAATTCAAAATGGAGGATTATTTTTTTAAAATTCAATATATTCAACTAAACTCAGCTAAAAATTGTTACTCCCCCTGACAGAGGCGCTGGATGACGCCGGAGCGAAAAACGTCCAAAAACATCCAAACTGGATGCGGGCAAATAAACGATTAAAAAAACAATAAATGTTATAAAAAATGATTGGGGATGATGAAGTGGGCCTCACTGAACATATAAAAAACAATTTCATGACAAAATTAATTGTTATTAATTATGGAAATATGTAAAAATGTGTGATAGTTTGGTTGTGCAAAAAACACTGACAATAAAGTTTGTCTGATTGAAAATAAACATTGGATTCATAGGCAAATTAAAAAAATATATTACCCCTACTGTTTGTTTACAATTTCCAATTGTTTAAACAAATTGTTTGAACAAATTATTTAAAAAAAATATTTTTTAAAACATATTGATAGGAATCAATTGTATGAGAAAATTTGAGAACAGTGTGTAGAAAATCAATTTTTTAAACGCTGTACTTTGTTTGTAAAATTGTTATAAACAAATAACAGTAATTTATTTATAACGATTTTATGAACAAAATACAACGTATACAAAAAATTGATACATACAAAATCTTTATAATTTTTCTCGCAGAATTGATTGGCAAACAAATTTTAAAAAAAAAAGAATTTTTAATTTTATTAATAATTCCCTGGAAAAATGGGGGCCATAGCGTGGACTTAATTGAGTCCGCCTTAGGTCCACGTTAGGTCCACTTTATGGAATTTGCTAGAAAACAAGTAGAAAATCAAAAAAATGATTTCCCAAATGAATTATTATGATAAAACTCATCTTTTTAAAGCGATTTAGTAAGATATGGGAAGGAAAATAATTAATTTGCGGCTAAAAACATTAGGAAAATCAAAAGTTTAAATAAAAATGATCAATTATTTATTTCTTATCATTATTGAAAGAATAATTATTTCATTTCTCAAGAACGAAATGTTACAATTAATTAAATTAAATTTAAAAGTAAACTAATTAAATCCAAAAAAAAAAAAAAAAAATTTAACTACCACAAAATTAACAATTCAAAAAATAAAACTTCAATTACACAAAAAATAAAATTGAGATATTAGGATAACAAAAATTAAAATGTACGACAGGTAGTAGCAGACAGGGGCACAAAAATAAATTTGCACACAAAAATCTAATAAAAATCTAAAATAGTTGATCATTTATAGAAATATAGAATTTAATTATTTATTTAATAACAAAAATTATCAAACGCTGAAAACAACCCTAAATGATAACACTCGGAAAAAATTTAAAAGAAAAAATATCAATTTGCGCAAAAAATAATAAAAAATATCTAAAATGGTAAAACATACACTGAAATACTAATTTTGTCCGTTTATTATACATATACACTAAAGCGTCGATTCAGTGGACTAAAATGTCCTGTGGTCCACTGAATCGACGAGGTTATTGGCGGAAGGTCACGTAAACAGTCAGGGCCGTGTGAAACTTTAAAAGTATATTTCCCAAGTACTTATTTTTTATTTTCTTTAAATTCATACATATTTTGAACTATAATTGGAAAATAAAAGAATAGAAATTTGAAATAAATATTTAAGTATTGAACTATTGAAAAAATAGTAGGCACGACACGGTTTCGTTTGTAGTAGGGCACCACGCGCCCGCGAAAGTTAGAAGTTAGTACGCCTATGAATATGCGTGTTCGCCGAGCTCAGCGCCCCCTTCTCTCCGATCACCACTTCATCGACAAACTAGTCCACTCGACCGACGTCCACTGAATCGACGTTTAGTGTAGGTACTTTCTTGCATAATTATGCCTCGCCAGAAAAATTTAGCAAAATACACTAAAAAATTTTCAGCTAAAAATCACTTCTTTTTCATGTTTATAGATCTAATTTCAAACTTTCTCATCTATTAACGAACAACATTGAACAAAAATTAAAGAACTTACTTACTTACTTACTTTCTACTTGTCAAAAAATGAAAATTCAATCCATTTTTCCCTCGCCAGAAATATAAAGCAAAATACACTAAAAATTGTTCAGTCAAATATCAATAATTTTTCATATTTCTAGATCTAATTGCAAACTATTTTATCTAGTAACAAACAAAATTGAACAAAAATTAAAGAACTGCGCGTTACTTTCAACTAGACAACAAATGAAAATTCAATCAATATTTGCATCGCCAGAAAAATTTGGCAATATACACAAAAAAATTTTCAGACAAATATCAATTATTTTCCATATTTCTAGATCTAATTTTAAACTATTTCATCTATTAACGAACAAAATTCAACAAAAATTAAAGGACTGCGCGTTACTTTCAACTTGTCAGAAAATGAAAATTCAATCAATTTTTGCCTCGCTAGAAAAATTTAGCAAAATACACAAAAAATATTTCAGACAAATATCAATTATTTTTCATATTTCTAGATCTCATTTCAAACTTTTTCATCTATTAACGAACAAAATTAAACAAAAATTGAAGGACTGCGCGTTACTTTCAACTTGTAAAAAAATGCAAATACAATCAATTTTTGCCTCGCCAGAAAAATTTGGAAAAATGAACAAAAAAATTTTTAGACAAATATCATATGTTTTCCATATTTCTAGATCTAATTGCAAACTATTTTATCTAGTAACAAACAAAATTGAACAAAAATTAAAGAGATGCGCGTTACTTTCAACTAGTCAAAAAATGAAAATTCAATCAATTTTTGCCTAGCCAGAAAAATTTGGCAAAATACACAAACAAATTTTCAGACAAATATCAATTATTTTTCATATTTCTAGATCTCATTTCAAACTTTTTCATCTATTAACGAACAAAATTAAACAAAAATTGAAGGACTGCGCGTTACTTTCAACTTGTAAAAAAATGAAAATACAATCAATTTTTGCCTCGCCAGAAAAACTTGGAAAAATGCACAAAAAAATTTTTAGACAAATATCATATGTTTTCCATATTTCTAGATCTAATTTTAAACTATTTCATCTATTAACGAACAAAATTCAACAAAAATTAAAGAATTGCGCGTTACTTTCAACTTGTCAGAAAATGAAAATTCAATCAATTTTGGCCTCGCTAGAAAAATTTAGCAAAATACACAAAAAATATTTCAGACAAATATCAATTATTTTTCATATTTCTAGATCTCATTTCAAACTTTTTCATCTATTAACGAACAAAATTAAACAAAAATTGAAGGACTGCGCGTTACTTTCAACTTGTAAAAAAATGAAAATACAATCAATTTTTGCCTCGCCAGAAAAACTTGGAAAAATGCACAAAAAAATTTTTAGACAAATATCATATGTTTTCCATATTTCTAGATCTAATTACAAACTATTTTATCTAGTAACAAACAAAATTGATCAAAAATTAAAGAACTGCGCGTTACTTTCAACTAGACAAAAAATGAAAATTCAATCAATATTTGCCTCGCCAGAAAAATTTGGCAAATTACACAAAAAAATTTTCAGACAAATATCAATTATTTTCCATATTTCTAGATCTAATTTTAAACTATTTCATCTATTAACAAACAAAATTAAACAAAAATTGAAGGACTGCGCGTTACTTTCATCTTGTCAAAAAATGAAAATTCAATCAATTTTTGCCTTGCCAGAAAAATTTGGCAAAATACACAAAAAAATTGTCAGACAAATATCAATTATTTTTTATATTTCTAGATCTCATTTCAAACTTTTTTATCTATTGACGAACAAAATTAAAAAAAATTAAAGAGATGCGCGTTACTTTCAACTAGTCAAAAAATGAAAATTCAATCAATTTTTGACTTGCCAGAAAAATTTGGCAAAACACAGAAAAAAATTTTCAGACAAATATCAATTATTTTCCATATTCCTAGATCTAATTTCAAAATTTTTCATCTATTAACGAACAAAATTGAACAAAAATTAAAGAACTGCGCGTTACTTTCAATTTGTCAAACAATGAAAATTCAATCAATTTTTGCCTCGCCAGAAAAGTAACGCGCAGTCCTTCAATTTTTGTTCAATTTTGTTCGTTAATAAATGAAAAAGTTTAAAATGAGATTTAGAAATATGAAAAATAATTGATATTTGTCTGACAATTTGTTTTTGTATTTTGCCAAAATTTTCTGCCGAGACAAAAATTGATTGAATTTTCATTTTTTGACAAGCTGAAAGTAACGCGCAGTTCTTTAATTTTTGTTCAATTTTCTTCGTTAGTAGATGAAAAAGTTTAAAATTTGATCTAGAAATATGGAAAATAATTGATATTTTTCTGAAACTTTTTTTGTGTATTTTGCCAAATTTTTCTGGCGAGGAAAAATTGACTGGATTTTCATTTTTTGACAAGTTGAAAGTAACGCGCAGTTCTTTAATTTTTTTTTAATTTTGTTCGTTAATAGAAAAAATAGTTTGAAATTAGTTCTAGAAATATGGAAAATAATTGATATTTGTTTGAAAATTTTTTTGTTTATTTTGCTAAATTTTTCTAACAATACAAAAATTGATTGAATTTTCATTTTTTGACAAGTTAAAAGTAACGCGCAGTTCGTCAATTTTTTTTATTTTGTTCGTTAATAGATAAAATAGTTTGAAATTAGTTCTAAAAATATGGAAAATAATTGATATTTTTCTGAAAATTTTTTTGTGTATTTTGCCAAATTTTTCTGACGAGGCAAAAATTGATGGAATTTTCATTTTTTGACAAGTTGAAAGTAATGCACAGTCCTTTAATTTTTGTTTAATTTTGTTCGTTAATAGATAAAAAAGTTTGAAATTAGATCTAGAAGTATGGAAAATAGTTAATATTTGTCTGAAAATTTTTTTGTGTATTTTGCCAAATATTTCTGGCAAGGCAAAAATTGATTGAATTTTCATTTTTTGACAAGTTGAAAGTAACGCGCAGTTCTTTAATTTTTGTTGAATTTTGTTCGTTAATAGATGAAATAGTTTGAAATTAATTCTAGAAATATGGAAAATAATTGATATTTGTTTGAAAATTTTTTTCTTTATTTTGCTAAATTTTTCTGTCAAGGCAAAACTTGATTGAATTTTCATTTTCTGACAAGTTGAAAGTAACGCGCAGTTCTTCAATTTTTGTTCAATTTTGTTGGTTAACAGATGAAAAAGTTTGAAATAAGATCTAGAAATATGAAAAATAATTGATATTTTTCTTTCAATTTTTTTGTCTATTTTGCCAAAATTTTCTGGCAGGGCAAAAAATGATTGAATTTTCATTGTTTGATAAATTGAAAGTAACGCGCAGTTCTTTAATTTTTTTTAATTTTGTTCGTTAATAGATAAAATAGTTTGAAATTAGTTCTAGAAATATGGAAAATAATTGATATTTGTTTGAAAATTTTTTGTGTATTTTGTCAAATTTTTCTGGCGTGGCAAAATTTGATTGAATTTTCATTTTTGACAAGTTGAAACTAACGTGCAGTTCTTTAATTTTTGTTTAATTTTGTTCGTTAATAGATTAAAAAGTTTGAAATTAGATCTTGAAACATGAAAAAGAAGTGATTTTTAGCTGAAAATTTTTTAGTGTATTTTGCTAAATTTTTCTGGCGAGGCATAATTATGCAAGAAAGTACCTATATGTATAATAAACGGACAAAATTAGTATTTCAGAGTATGTTTTACCATTTTAGATATTTTTTAGAAGTTTTTGCGCAAATTGATATTTTTTCTTTTAAATTTTTTCCGAGTGTTATCATTTAGGGTGGTTTTCAGCGTTTTATAATTTTTGTTATTAATTTAAATTATTAAATTCTATATTTCTATGAATGATCAACTATTTTAGATTTTTATTAGATTTTTGTGTGCAAATTTATTTTTGTGCCCCTGTCTGCTACTACCTGTCGTACATTTTAATTTTTGTTGTCCTAATATCTCAATTTTATTTTTTGTGTAATTGAAGTTTTATTTTTTGAATTGTTAATTTTGTGGTAGTTAAATATTTTTTTTTTTTTTTTTTTTTGATTTAATTAGTTTACTTTTAAATTTAATGTAATTAATTGTAACATTTCGTTCTTGAGAAATGAAATAATTATTCTTTCAATAATGATAAGAAATAAATAATTGATCATTTTTATTTAAACTTTTGATTTTTCTAATGTTTTTAGCCGCAAATTAATTATTTTCCTTCCCATATCTTACTAAATCGCTTTAAAAAGATGAGTTTTATCATAATAATTCATTTGGGAAATCATTTTTTTGATTTTCCACTTGTTTTCTAGCAAATTCCATAAAGTGGATCTAACGTGGACCTAAGGCGGATTCAATTGAGTCCACGCTATGGCTTACATTTTTGCCAGGGAATTATTTATAAAATTAAAAATTCTTTTTTTTTTAAAAATTTGTTTGCCAATCAATTCTGCGAGAAAAATTATAAAGATTTTGTATGTATCAATTTTTTGTATACGTTGTATTTTGTTCATAAAATCGTTATAAATAAATAACTGTTATTTGTTTATAACAATTTTACAAACAAAGTACAGCGTTTAAAAAATAGATTTTCTACACACTGTTCTCAAATTTTCTCATACAATTGACTCCTATCAATATGTTTTAAAAAATATTTTTTTTAAATAATTTGTTTAAACAATTTGTTTAAACAATTAGTAGGGGTAATATATTTTTTTAATTTGCCTATGAATCCAATGTTTATTTTCAATCAGACAAACTTTATTGTCAGTGTTTTTTGCACAACCAAACTATCACACATTTTTACATATTTCCATAATTAATAACAATTAATTTTGTTATGAAATTGTTTTTTATATGTTCAGTGAGGCCCACTTCATCATCTCTAATCATTTTTTATAACATTTATTGTTTTTTTAATCGTTTATTTGCCTGCATCCAGTTTGGATGTTTTTGGATGTTTTTGGACGTTTTTACGCGCAGGCGGCATCCAGCGCCTCTGTCGGGGCCCCGATTTTTGGGGTCGCATATCATACGATTTTTTATTTTCGTAAAACTGACAAAATGGCGGACATTTTTCGGAAAAATGCAAATGCAAGTTTGAAAAGATTACGGTGTTGATGTTGGTGAGATTAGAGTTAAGTTTATAAGTATATGGTTCAGAGTAATTAGCGGCTAATGGGTTTACAGAATTTAAAGAGTCTAGATTAAACTCCATAACTACTTTTTTAAAGTCGTAAAATACAGAACTGGTTTTTATCAGTGCACAATCAAATGGTGCCAGTATACATTACGATTTTGAAAAAATTTAACATCAACACAAAATTGCAAAAATGCTCTCTCAATATTGTGAAGAGCTCCTATGAACTGTTTGTGCATAAAAACAGTTTTCATATTTAATAAGGTGCTAAAAAATTATAACATTAATTGGTAGAAAATATAATAATTAGGTAAGCACATTAGAAGTAATAAATAGTAGACTTTGTATTAATCCTTTTACCTATAAATTACATTAGGCAAATTTGAGTTAAAAAACAAAATCATGAATAAATATATCAATTATCATAAACATAATCTTGAAATATTATCAGGTTTAATTAAATCTCGATTGAGAAAATATTAAAATGGATACTATTCTAAAAAACGGCTTCACCGATTATTTTAATTTTTACGAGAAAAGCTTCTATTTTGAATATATATACTTTCGCAGTAATGATGAAAATTTTTGTGAATGTACCGCAAATTATTGAGGAGAAATTAAAGAATGATTATAGTTTACAAGTTTTGATAAACGCAAAAATAGAAAATATTTTCTCAGCTTTTATAAAATAAGTTGATTAAATACCCATGAGAAAAAAGTTTTGCATAATCCACTAATCAATTAACTTCATTATTTAATACAAATTTATAAATTGATTACAATTAGCGTTAATCAAATAATGCATTATGTATTATTTTTCCGAGTGAAAAAAAATGTTTAAAGAAGTATACCAATTAAATTCTTATATGATTCTATCCTATGATCTTTTGCGTATTTAGTAATTTTTACATGTTTATGCAAAAAATCTTGTTTAAGAGAACGTAGTAAGTTTCGTAAAAAAAAGTTTTTTTTTCGTTTTAAAATAGTATATGTTGTTATATAAAATCCTCCTTTTCATTATAAATGTATTAAAATTAATTCTGATAATAATAATATTAATAACATTAATCCCAAAAATATGTCAACAATAATTATATATATATATATATATATATATATAAATTAAGCGACTTTTTGGGTCTCTTTTTATTAATTTTGTGTCCAAAATAAATCATTATCAAATGTATTTTATTGCAACTAAATTGTTTTAGTTTATCATTAACAAGTACATGTAAACCTCTACATATTATTGAATAATTTATTTTTAAAAATAAGTTATTTAAAAATATGTATATAGATTGTGTGTTTGTATATATTGTTTCATGTTTCATAATAAGATATCTAATTTGACAGTGTCACCTCTGTAATTTTATTTCCTTTACGCTTTTCAATTTAATGAAAAATATTTATTATTTTCCAAGTTATTTTCATTGATACATTAATATAATTTACATCTCAATATTACTTTCTTACTTTTAGTTATAGAAAACAATTTAATAATGGTTTTGGAAAATTGAAAATGACATAAAAATTAAATATCAATTTCAAAGAAAAAAATTAATTTTGAAAAACTTTAGTTTTTACTTTTTATAAATTGCTTCATTACAGACGAAATGTTGTTTACCACAAAAATATTTTTAACATTTCTCGAGCCCAGAAAATCGAAAAATGGAGTTTAACAATTTTGAAAAATGTTAACTACATTATTTTTGTACTTAAAATTTAAAAAAAAGTTGTTTTTTCAAAAACATAATTTTTGGTCGGTAAATTAAAAAATTTTTTTGTTTCTGCTGACATGGGAAAAATTTATCTCATTAAAGGCTCGTAAAGTGTTAAATATGGTTTTTATGATTATGTCTGTGTATAAATAGTTATTTAATTACCTTATGCTTATATTAAGGCTCTAGTTTAAGGGATAACAAACAAAAACTAAAATGAAAATAAAAAGTCCAAAAGCAGTTCATAAGGTTTAGAATTTTTTTGGATTTAAGTACAAGAATTTTAAAAGAGTTTTTAAAAAAATGTTATTAACATAACTCTCAGAAAAACAATTTTTTTTATGCAATATAGCATATTACCGAAAAATCTACAAGGTTTTTAAAATGAACATTATTTTGAAATTTTTATGTTCGAATATTACCAAAATTATTTTAACTATTAACTTTGAGGAGCAATAAAATATTAATTTGAAATCGAAATATTTTTAAACATTTTTTTCTGCTTTTTAATTTGAAAAAAGTTAAAGATTTTTTGCAATAATTAATTTTTATTGTTTTACAGTAAGAAATTAGAAAATTTTTAGTAATGTTATCTTTTTGTTATTAATTTTACTGAAAACAGATATAGAAAATGCCGCCAAACATATCTGGTTCAACAGAATGCATTGATAAAATTATTTCCGAAGATGAAGATTCTTTAGTTTTGCCATCAAACATTTCGAGTCCAGAAGATCAGAAAAGTAGTTCGTTTGAAAATGGATTACGAGGAGAAAAAAAAGAAGTTTCTTCGAGTGACTTTAAACAAGACTTAAAGTGGTTGAATATCGTCATAATGGCGACCTTTCACACTATAGCAGTGTATACTTTATTGACTTTTCCTTATTTAGAGAAAAAAATGACATTTTTCTACAGTAAGTATAAAAAAGATAACGGTTATCTGACTATTTATAAAACATGTTGCTTACATTTTCATAATGTAAATGACGTAAATTTTATAGAAAATGTACATACAAATTAACGAATGTAATATTCAAAGTAGTTTATTAGATTTTTCAAAAATTCCCGCTTATTTAGGAAATTATTATCGTGATACATTTTTGTTTTTGTTAAACTCTGGTTAAACTTCAGAAATGGAGGTTATGTGTCTGGATTTGTTTTGAAATGTTCTAATATTCAGTGTAAACAAGTCTTGAAACACATATTTAGTAATTCTTTTCTCTTTAAGGGGCGAAATAATTCATTTCTTGTATTTTGACCGTTTTCCCCCTCTCTAAAAGTCTCTAGTGGGCGAACTAATTCATTGCTCTTATTTCGCCCGTAAACGGGCGATTTAGAAACGTTGAAAATTTTAATGCAAAAAATGTAAAAATATGGATTATTTTACGAATTCTTGATCAATTATAAAAGTTATATATGTCAATCGATTCGTTTGGCGCAGTTTTCTTTGAAAAATTACCGCTCAGGCGCTCCCCAGGGGGGAGGATCAAGAGGTTCATGACCCCCCCCCCCCCCTAGGAGAGCTAAATTTATATGAGAGTGAGAGAGATAGCGCTATAGCGTTATCTCTTTCTCTCTTATATGAAACATCCCCCAAAAACCTTGTCTGGACACGCGCCTGTTTTGGTAATTGATAAAAAAGTTTAGTTAAATATTTAAAATTAGATTATATTTTAAATCATTTATTTGCAACAGTTTTGTAAGCAGCAGTTTGGCTTTTGAAAATATATTTATTAAATTGATTTAAATAAACAGTGTTTCATTTATTTTATACTTTAACCCATGCTGTGTTATTGCGAACAATTAATTGATTGCTTAACAATAAAAATGGTTTAATGGTTTAAACAATTTTAATTTGTTTGAACATATAGTTTTTCATACTTTCTGTTTTAATTAAATATCTTAAAAGCTTACAACTTTTTAAATAGTTAAGGGAAAATCAATGTATTAATTTAATTTAATTGATTGTTTAAAAAATTAAAATTGTTATAATCATCTTTTCATTAAATTCAGCTAGAATCATTAGATTTTTTTGCAATTTTTATTAAAGAACTATAAAGAAATTATTGATTCATAATTCACAATATACATATAATAAAAAGCATATAAATTTAGAAAAAGATTTATATCTTACAGTATTATTATTTAGAACAGATAATTGTGTTTTATTATATTATAAATAAATATATTATACGCAAAATTTCATAGTAGATACACGGTATAAGTTTATTAATGAAAAATAAAAGAAACTAGTAAATTCTGGGTAAGATAAGGTAAAAGAGATTAAAAAAGCTTTTTCTATGAGTTCTTAATAAAGAAAAAAAAATTGATTAAACCCTTAAAATATGCGAAAAATAAATTTTTTTTGCAAATATAAATTATTTAAACAATTGAAATGTCTTGGAAATTGCAAACGGAAAAATTCTTTATATTTCATTAATAAAGAAAACAAAAACAAAATCTTTTTAGGAGAATTTATTGAAAAATTGTTTTTAACCATTTAAATTGTTTAAACAAATAAACAAATTATTTCATGTAAAAATTTTTTGTCAATTGTTACTAAAGAATTGACAGCTATTAAAAAAATAATCTTTATTTAAATTCAAAAATATAAGAAAATTAAATTGTTTAAACAATTGGATGTATATTGTAAATTATGAATAAATAACTTATTTATAGTTCTTCAATGACAATTGCAAAAAACCACATGATTCTAAGTGAGTTTAATGAAAAGTTGATTTTAAACTATTTTTATTGTTGTAAAAAGTTGTAAGCTTTTAAGATATTTAAATAAAACAAAAAATAAGAAAAAAATTGTTTAAACAATTAAAAATTAATTTAATAATGCAGCGAGCCTTTTATTTTGTTCAGTAAAAAAATTTATAAAAAAAAGCGACGTAAAAAATAATATTTTAGACCTATTAACTTATAAATGCTGAATTCATGTTTAGGGGTGGTTATTTAACGCACCCCTAGAGAGGGTCAGTTTGTAAAAAAAAAATAATAATCCACACTTTCTTCAACTTTGGACATTTATCGAAGTCTCATAAACTTCTGAGCCTTTTTCCATAACATTATGAACAAATTTTCGCACTTTTTTTAAAAAGTAAACTTTTCCCCTGTATTTCTAATGGGAAAATAGGGGGTGCAAGCGGCACCTCTTAATATTGTCAGATCAAAAAAAAAAAAAAATAGGGGGTCATTCCATGTGAAAAGGCAAATGACTTTGTCCACTCCTGGTTTTAAGCTATCACAAAGTTATATAGCTTAAAATTTAGCATTTTTTATGGGCAATCGAATGCCGAGTGACTAAATTTAACATTTTCAAAATGGCGGCTACCACAGACACATTTGTGCCATAATTTAAAAATTTGCGTTTTTGAAACTATAAAAACTCTTACATCTTGTAACTAAAACTATTTAAAACCTCTGTTTAATGTTTTTAAGGTCGCTGAATACGATTCAATAGTCAGAAATAAAAAATTCAAAATGGAGGATTATTTTTTTAAAATTCAATATATTCAACTAAACTCAGCTAAAAATTGTTACTCCCCCTGACAGAGGCGCTGGATGACGCCGGAGCGAAAAACGTCCAAAAACATCCAAACTGGATGCGGGCAAATAAACGATTAAAAAAACAATAAATGTTATAAAAAATGATTGGGGATGATGAAGTGGGCCTCACTGAACATATAAAAAACAATTTCATGACAAAATTAATTGTTATTAATTATGGAAATATGTAAAAATGTGTGATAGTTTGGTTGTGCAAAAAACACTGACAATAAAGTTTGTCTGATTGAAAATAAACATTGGATTCATAGGCAAATTAAAAAAATATATTACCCCTACTGTTTGTTTACAATTTCCAATTGTTTAAACAAATTGTTTGAACAAATTATTTAAAAAAAATATTTTTTAAAACATATTGATAGGAATCAATTGTATGAGAAAATTTGAGAACAGTGTGTAGAAAATCAATTTTTTAAACGCTGTACTTTGTTTGTAAAATTGTTATAAACAAATAACAGTAATTTATTTATAACGATTTTATGAACAAAATACAACGTATACAAAAAATTGATACATACAAAATCTTTATAATTTTTCTCGCAGAATTGATTGGCAAACAAATTTTTAAAAAAAAAAGAATTTTTAATTTTATTAATAATTCCCTGGAAAAATGGGGGCCATAGCGTGGACTTAATTTAGTCCGCCTTAGGTCCACGTTAGGTCCACTTTATGGAATTTGCTAGAAAACAAGTGGAAAATCAAAAAAATGATTTCCCAAATGAATTATTATGATAAAACTCATCTTTTTAAAGCGATTTAGTAAGATATGGGAAGGAAAATAATTAATTTGCGGCTAAAAACATTAGGAAAATCAAAAGTTTAAATAAAAATGATCAATTATTTATTTCTTATCATTATTGAAAGAATAATTATTTCATTTCTCAAGAACGAAATGTTACAATTAATTAAATTAAATTTAAAAGTAAACTAATTAAATCCAAAAAAAAAAAAAAAAATTTAACTACCACAAAATTAACAATTCAAAAAATAAAACTTCAATTACACAAAAAATAAAATTGAGATATTAGGATAACAAAAATTAAAATGTACGACAGGTAGTAGCAGACAGGGGCACAAAAATAAATTTGCACACAAAAATCTAATAAAAATCTAAAATAGTTGATCATTTATAGAAATATAGAATTTAATTATTTATTTAATAACAAAAATTATCAAACGCTGAAAACAACCCTAAATGATAACACTCGGAAAAAATTTAAAAGAAAAAATATCAATTTGCGCAAAAAATAATAAAAAATATCTAAAATGGTAAAACATACACTGAAATACTAATTTTGTCCGTTTATTATACATATACACTAAAGCGTCGATTCAGTGGACTAAAATGTCCTGTGGTCCACTGAATCGACGAGGTTATTGGCGGAAGGTCACGTAAACAGTCAGGGCCGTGTGAAACTTTAAAATTATATTTCCCAAGTACTTATTTTTTATTTTCTTTAAACTCATACATATTTTGAACTATAATTGGAAAATAAAAGAATGAAAATTTGAAATAAATATTTAAGTATTGAACTATTGAAAAAATAGTAGGCACGACACGGTTTCGTTTGTAGTAGGGCACCACGCGCCCGCGAAAGTTAGAAGTTAGTACGCCTATGAATATGCGTGTTCGCCGAGCTCAGCGCCCCCTTCTCTCCGATCACCACTTCATCAACAAACTAGTCCACTCGACCGACGTCCACTGAATCGACGTTTAGTGTAGGTACTTTCTTGCATAATTATGCCTCGCCAGAAAAATTTAGCAAAATACACTAAAAAATTTTCAGCTAAAAATCACTTCTTTTTCATGTTTATAGATCTAATTTCAAACTTTTTCATCTATTAACGAACAACATTGAACAAAAATTAAAGAACTTACTTACTTACTTACTTTCTACTTGTCAAAAAATGAAAATTCAATCCATTTTTCCCTCGCCAGAAATATAAAGCAAAATACACTAAAAATTGTTCAGTCAAATATCAATAATTTTTCATATTTCTAGATCTAATTGCAAACTATTTTATCTAGTAACAAACAAAATTGAACAAAAATTAAAGAACTGCGCGTTACTTTCAACTAGACAAAAAATGAAAATTCAATCAATATTTGCATCGCCAGAAAAATTTGGCAATATACACAAAAAAATTTTCAGACAAATATCAATTATTTTCCATATTTCTAGATCTAATTTTAAACTATTTCATCTATTAACAAACAAAATTCAACAAAAATTAAAGGACTGCGCGTTACTTTCAACTTGTCAGAAAATGAAAATTCAATCAATTTTTGCCTCGCTAGAAAAATTTAGCAAAATACACAAAAAATATTTCAGACAAATATCAATTATTTTTCATATTTCTAGATCTCATTTCAAACTTTTTCATCTATTAACGAACAAAATTAAACAAAAATTGAAGGACTGCGCGTTACTTTCAACTTGTAAAAAAATGAAAATACAATCAATTTTTGCCTCGCCAGAAAAACTTGGAAAAATGCACAAAAAAATTTTTAGACAAATATCATATGTTTTCCATATTTCTAGATCTAATTACAAACTATTTCATCTAGTAACAAACAAAATTGAACAAAAATTAAAGAACTGCGCGTTACTTTCAACTAGACAAAAAATGAAAATTCAATCAATATTTGCCTCGCCAGAAAAGTTTGGCAAAATACACAAAAAAATTTTCAGACAAATATCAATTATTTTCCATATTTCTAGATCTAATTTTAAACTATTTCATCTATAACGAACAAAATTCAACAAAAATTAAAGAACTGCGTGGTACTTGCAACTTGTCAAAAAATGATAATTCAATCAATTTTTGACTTTCCAGAAAAATTTGGCAAAATACACAAAAAATATTTCAGACAAATATCAATTATTTTTCATATTTCTAGATCTCATTTCAAACTTGTTCATCTATTGACGAACAAAATTAAACAAAAATTGAAGGACTGCGCGTTACTTTCAACTTGTAAAAAAATGAAAATACAATCAATTTTTGCCTCGCCAGAAAAATTTGGAAAAATGCACAAAAAAATTTTTAGACAAATATCATATGTTTTCCATATTTCTAGATCTAATTGCAAACTATTTTATCTAGTAACAAACAAAATTGAACAAAAATTAAAGAGATGCGCGTTACTTTCAACTAGTCAAAAAATGAAAATTCAATCAATTTTTGCCTAGCCAGAAAAATTTGGCAAAATACACAAACAAATTTTCAGACAAATATCAATTATTTTCCATATTTCTAGATCTAATTTTAAACTATTTCATCTATTAACGAACAAAATTCAACAAAAATTAAAGAACTGCGTGGTACTTTCAACTTGTCAAAAAATGATAATTCAATCAATTTTTGCGTCTCCAGAAAAATTTGGCAAAATACACAGAAAAATTTTCAGACAAATATCAATTATTTTCCATATTTCTAGATCAAATTTTAAACTATTTCATCTATTAACGAACAAAATTCGACAAAAATTAAAGGACTGCGCGTTACTTTCAACTAGTCAAAAAATGAAAATTCAATCAATTTTTGCCTCGCCAGAAAAATTTGGCAAAATACACATAAAAATTTTCAGACAAATATCAATTATTTTCCATATTTCTAGATCTAATTTTAAACTATTTCATCTATTAACGAACAAAATTCAACAAAAATTAAAGAACTGCGTGGTACTTTCAACTTGTCAGAAAATGAAAATTCAATCAATTTTGGCCTCGCTAGAAAAATTTAGCAAAATACACAAAAAATATTTCAGACAAATATCAATTATTTTTCATATTTCTAGATCTCATTTCAAACTTTTTCATCTATTAACGAACAAAATTAAACAAAAATTGAAGGACTGCGCGTTACTTTCAACTTGTAAAAAAATGAAAATACAATCAATTTTTGCCTCGCCAGAAAAACTTGGAAAAATGCACAAAAAAATTTTTAGACAAATATCATATGTTTTCCATATTTCTAGATCTAATTACAAACTATTTTATCTAGTAACAAACAAAATTGATCAAAAATTAAAGAACTGCGCGTTACTTTCAACTAGACAAAAAATGAAAATTCAATCAATATTTGCCTCGCCAGAAAAATTTGGCAAATTACACAAAAAAATTTTCAGACAAATATCAATTATTTTCCATATTTCTAGATCTAATTTTAAACTATTTCATCTATTAACAAACAAAATTAAACAAAAATTGAAGGACTGCGCGTTACTTTCATCTTGTCAAAAAATGAAAATTCAATCAATTTTTGCCATGCCAGAAAAATTTGGCAAAATACACAAAAAAATTGTCAGACAAATATCAATTATTTTTTATATTTCTAGATCTCATTTCAAACTTTTTTATCTATTGACGAACAAAATTAAAAAAAATTAAAGAGATGCGCGTTACTTTCAACTAGTCAAAAAATGAAAATTCAATCAATTTTTGACTTGCCAGAAAAATTTGGCAAAACACAGAAAAAAATTTTCAGACAAATATCAATTATTTTCCATATTCCTAGATCTAATTTCAAAATTTTTCATCTATTAACGAACAAAATTGAACAAAAATTAAAGAACTGCACGTTAGTTTCAACTTGTCAAAGAATAAAAATTCAATCAATTTTTGCCTCGCCAGAAAAGTAACGCGCAGTCCTTCAATTTTTGTTCAATTTTGTTCGTTAATAAATGAAAAAGTTTAAAATGAGATTTAGAAATATGAAAAATAATTGATATTTGTCTGACAATTTGTTTTTGTATTTTGCCAAAATTTTCTGCCGAGACAAAAATTGATTGAATTTTCATTTTTTGACAAGCTGAAAGTAACGCGCAGTTCTTTAATTTTTGTTCAATTTTGTTCGTTAGTAGATGAAAAAGTTTAAAATTTGATCTAGAAATATGGAAAATAATTGATATTTTTCTGAAACTTTTTTTGTGTATTTTGCCAAATTTTTCTGGCGAGGAAAAATTGACTGGATTTTCATTTTTTGACAAGTTGAAAGTAACGCGCAGTTCTTTAATTTTTTTTTAATTTTGTTCGTTAATAGAAAAAATAGTTTGAAATTAGTTCTAGAAATATGGAAAATAATTGATATTTGTTTGAAAATTTTTTTGTTTATTTTGCTAAATTTTTCTAACAATACAAAAATTGATTGAATTTTCATTTTTTGACAAGTTAAAAGTAACGCGCAGTTCGTCAATTTTTCTTCAATTTTGTTCGTTAGTAGATGAAAAAGTTTGAAATTAGATCTAGAAGTATGGAAAATAGTTAATATTTGTCTGAAAATTTTTTTGTGTATTTTGCCAAATATTTCTGGCGAGGCAAAAATTGATTAAATTTTCATTTTTTGACAAGATGAAAGTAACGCGCAGTTCGTCAATTTTTGTTTAATTTTGTTCGTTAATAGATGAAAAAGTTTGAAATGAGATCTAGAAATATGAAAAATAATTGATATTTGTCTGAAATATTTTTTGTTTATTTTGCTAAATTTTTCAAGCGAGGCAAAAATTGATTGAATTTTCATTTTCTGACAAGTTGAAAGTAACGCGCAGTCCTTCAATTTTTGTTTAATTTTGTTCGTTAGTAGATTAAAATGTTTGAAATTAGATCTTGAAACATGAAAAAGAAGTGATTTTTAGCTGAAAATTTTTTAGTGTATTTTGCTAAATTTTTCTGGCGAGGCATAATTATGCAAGAAAGTACCTATATGTATAATAAACGGACAAAATTAGTATTTCAGAGTATGTTTTACCATTTTAGATATTTTTTAGAAGTTTTTGCGCAAATTGATATTTTTTCTTTTAAATTTTTTCCGAGTGTTATCATTTAGGGTGGTTTTCAGCGTTTTATAATTTTTGTTATTAATTTAAATAATTAAATTCTATATTTCTATGAATGATCAACTATTTTAGATTTTTATTAGATTTTTGTGTGCAAATTTATTTTTGTGCCCCTGTCTGCTACTACCTGTCGTACATTTTAATTTTTGTTGTCCTAATATCTCAATTTTATTTTTTGTGTAATTGAAGTTTTATTTTTTGAATTGTTAATTTTGTGGTAGTTAAATATTTTTTTTTTTTTTTGTTGTTGATTTAATTAGTTTACTTTTAAATTTAATGTAATTAATTGTAACATTTCGTTCTTGAGAAATGAAATAATTATTCTTTCAATAATGATAAGAAATAAATAATTGATCATTTTTATTTAAACTTTTGATTTTTCTAATGTTTTTAGCCGCAAATTAATTATTTTCCTTCCCATATCTTACTAAATCGCTTTAAAAAGATGAGTTTTATCATAATAATTCATTTGGGAAATCATTTTTTTGATTTTCCACTTGTTTTCTAGCAAATTCCATAAAGTGGACCTAACGTGGACCTAAGGCGGACTCAATTGAGTCCACGCTATGGCTTACATTTTTGCCAGGGAATTATTTATAAAATTAAAAATTCTTTTTTTTTTAAAAATTTGTTTGCCAATCAATTCTGCGAGAAAAATTATAAAGATTTTGTATGTATCAATTTTTTGTATACGTTGTATTTTGTTCATAAAATCGTTATAAATAAATAACTGTTATTTGTTTATAACAATTTTACAAACAAAGTACAGCGTTTAAAAAATAGATTTTCTACACACTGTTCTCAAATTTTCTCATACAATTGACTCCTATCAATATGTTTTAAAAAATATTTTTTTTAAATAATTTGTTTAAACAATTTGTTTAAACAATTGGAAATTGTAAACAAACAGTAGGGGTAATATATTTTTTTAATTTGCCTATGAATCCAATGTTTATTTTCAATCAGACAAACTTTATTGTCAGTGTTTTTTGCACAACCAAACTATCACACATTTTTACATATTTCCATAATTAATAACAATTAATTTTGTCATGAAATTGTTTTTTATATGTTCAGTGAGGCCCACTTCATCATCCCCAATCATTTTTTATAACATTTATTGTTTTTTTAATCGTTTATTTGCCCGCATCCAGTTTGGATGTTTTTGGATGTTTTTGGACGTTTATAATGGTAATGAAGTACATAACGTAAAAAATTACGTTTTTTTTATTTTCTATATTATCATAGATTTTAACTCAGTACGGATAAAAAAATGTTCCACACCCATATTTATATAATTGTTGCATAATATAAGGCTATAATAGCAATAAACACATTCGAAATCTTAAAATAAAAAAAATTTTGATTATAAGGATAGCCTTCCGCCCTCGATATTGCCAACTTTATCAATGATTATAGGGCCATTTTTTACCCTCCTTCGAGTGCCCTAGATTAGAAGAGTTAGGTTTTTTATTTTCTCTGGGTAATTATCAAAAAACGGATAAAAATGACAGTTTTTGCCAATAACGACAGCCTTCCGCCCTCGATATTGCCAACTTTATCAATGATTATAGGGCCATTTTTTACCCTCCTTTGAGTGCCCTAGATTAGAAGTGTTAGGTTTTTTATTTTCTCTGGGAAATTATCAAAAAACGGATAAAAATGACAGTTTTTGCCAATAACGACAGCCTTCCGCCTTCGATATTGCCAACTTTATCAATGATTATAGGGCCATTTTTTACCCTCCTTCGAGTGCCCTAGATGAGAAGAGTTAGGTTTTTTATTTTCTCTGGGTAATTATCAAAAAACGGATAAAAATGACAGTTTTTGCCAATAACGACAGCCTTCCGCGCTCGATATTGCCAACTTTATCAATGATTATAGGGCTATTTTTTACCCTCCTTCGAGTGCCCTAGATTAGAAGAGTTAGGTTTTTTATTTTCTCTGGGTAATTATCAAAAAACGGATAAAAATGACAGTTTTTGCCAATAACGACAGCCTTCCGCCCTCGATATTGCCAACTTTATCAATGATTATAGGGCCATTTTTTACCCTCCTTTGAGTGCCCTAGATTAGATAAGTTAGGTTTTTTATTTTCTCTGGGTAATTATCAAAAAACGGATAAAAATGACAGTTTTTGCCAATAACGACAGCCTTCCGCCCTCGATATTGCCAACTTTATCAATGATTATAGGGCCATTTTTTACCCTCCTTCGAGTGCCCTAGATGAGAAGAGTTAGGTTTTTTATTTTCTCTGGGTACTTATCAAAAAACCGATAAAAATGAGAGTTTTTGCCAATAACGACAGCCTTCCGCCCTCGATATTGCCAACTTTATCAATGATTATAGGGCCATTTTTTACCCTCCTTCGAGTGCCCTAGATTAGAAGAGTTAGGTTTTTTATTTTCTCTGGGTAATTATCAAAAAACGGATAAAAATGACAGTTTTTGCCAATAACGACAGCCTTCCGCCCTCGATATTGCCAACTTTATCAATGATTATAGGGCCATTTTTTACCCTCCTTTAAGTGCCCTAGATTAGAAGAGTTAGGTTTTTTATTTTCTCTGGGTACTTATCAAAAAACGGATAAAAATGACAGTTTTTGCCAATAACGACAGCCTTCCGCCCTCGATATTGCCAACTTTATCAATGATTATAGGGCCATTTTTTACCCTCCTTCGAGTGCCCTAGATGAGAAGAGTTAGGTTTTTTATTTTCTCTGGGTACTTATCAAAAAACCGATAAAAATGAGAGTTTTTGCCAATAACGACAGCCTTCCGCCCTCGATATTGCCAACTTTATCAAACATTATAGGCCATTTTTTTACCCTTCTTTGAGTGCCCTAGATTAGAAGAGTTAGGTTTTTTATTTTCTCTGGGTAATTATCAAAAAACGGATAAAAATGACAGTTTTTGCCAATAACGACAGCCTTCCGCCCTCGATATTGCCAACTTTATCAATGATTATAGGGCCATTTTTTACCCTCCTTCGAGTGCCCTAGATTAGAAGAGTTAGGTTTTTTATTTTCTCTGGGTACTTATCAAAAAACGGATAAAAATGACAGTTTTTGCCAATAACGACAGCCTTCCGCCTTCGATATTGCCAACTTTATCAATGATTATAGGGCCATTTTTTACCCTCCTTCGAGTGCCCTAGATTAGAAGAGTTAGGTTTTTTATTTTCTCTGGGTACTTATCAAAAAACCGATAAAAATGACAGTTTTTGCCAATAACGACAGCCTTCCGCCCTCGATATTGCCAACTTTATCAATGATTATAGGGCCATTTTTTACCCTCCTTCGAGTGCCCTAGATTAGAAGAGTTAGGTTTTTTATTTTCTCTGGGTACTTATCAAAAAACCGATAAAAATGAGAGTTTTTGCCAATAACGACAGCCTTCCGCCCTCGATATTGCCAACTTTATCAATGATTATAGGGCCATTTTTTTACCCTTCTTTGAGTGCCCTAGATTAGAAGAGTTAGGTTTTTTATTTTCTCTGGGTACTTATCAAAAAACCGATAAAAGTGACAGTTTTTGCCAATAACGACAGCCTTCCGCCCTCGATATTGCCAACTTTATCAATGATTATAGGGCCATTTTTTTACCCTTCTTTGAGTGCCCTAGATTAGAAGAGTTAGGTTTTTTATTTTCTCTGGGTACTTATCAAAAAACCGATAAAAGTGACAGTTTTTGCCAATAACGACAGCCTTCCGCCCTCGATATTGCCAACTTTATCAATGATTATAGGGCCATTTTTTACCCTCCTTCGAGTGCCCTAGATTAGAAGAGTTAGGTTTTTTATTTTCTCTGGGTACTTATCAAAAAACGGATAAAAATGACAGTTTTTGCCAATAACGACAGCCTTCCGCCTTCGATATTGCCAACTTTATCAATGATTATAGGGCCATTTTTTACCCTCCTTCGAGTGCCCTAGATTAGAAGAGTTAGGTTTTTTATTTTCTCTGGGTACTTATCAAAAAACCGATAAAAATGACAGTTTTTGCCAATAACGACAGCCTTCCGCCCTCGATATTGCCAACTTTATCAAACATTATAGGCCATTTTTTTACCCTTCTTTGAGTGCCCTAGATTAGAAGAGTTAGGTTTTTTATTTTCTCTGGGTAATTATCAAAAAACGGATAAAAATGACAGTTTTTGCCAATAACGACAGCCTTCCGCCCTCGATATTGCCAACTTTATCAATGATTATAGGGCCATTTTTTACCCTCCTTCGAGTGCCCTAGATTAGAAGAGTTAGGTTTTTTATTTTCTCTGGGTACTTATCAAAAAACCGATAAAAATGACAGTTTTTGCCAATAACGACAGCCTTCCGCCCTCGATATTGCCAACTTTATCAAACATTATAGGCCATTTTTTTACCCTTCTTTGAGTGCCCTAGATTAGAAGAGTTAGGTTTTTTATTTTCTCTGGGTAATTATCAAAAAACGGATAAAAATGACAGTTTTTGCCAATAACGACAGCCTTCCGCCCTCGATATTGCCAACTTTATCAATGATTATAGGGCCATTTTTTACCCTCCTTCGAGTGCCCTAGATTAGAAGAGTTAGGTTTTTTATTTTCTCTGGGTAATTATCAAAAAACGGATAAAAATTACAGTTTTTGCCAATAACGACAGCCTTCCGCCCTCGATATTGCCAACTTTATCAATGATTATAGGGCCATTTTTTACCCTCCTTCGAGTGCCCTAGATGAGAAGAGTTAGGTTTTTTATTTTCTCTGGGTACTTATCAAAAAACCGATAAAAATGAGAGTTTTTGCCAATAACGACAGCCTTCCGCCCTCGATATTGCCAACTTTATCAATGATTATAGGGCCATTTTTTACCCTCCTTCGAGTGCCCTAGATTAGAAGAGTTAGGTTTTTTATTTTCTCTGGGTAATTATCAAAAAACGGATAAAAATGACAGTTTTTGCCAATAACGACAGCCTTCCGCCCTCGATATTGCCAACTTTATCAATGATTATAGGGCCATTTTTTACCCTCCTTCGAGTGCCCTAGATTAGAAGAGTTAGGTTTTTTATTTTCTCTGGGTACTTATCAAAAAACGGATAAAAATGACAGTTTTTGCCAATAACGACAGCCTTCCGCCTTCGATATTGCCAACTTTATCAATGATTATAGGGCCATTTTTTACCCTCCTTCGAGTGCCCTAGATTAGAAGAGTTAGGTTTTTTATTTTCTCTGGGTACTTATCAAAAAACCGATAAAAATGACAGTTTTTGCCAATAACGACAGCCTTCCGCCCTCGATATTGCCAACTTTATCAATGATTATAGGGCCATTTTTTACCCTCCTTCGAGTGCCCTAGATTAGAAGAGTTAGGTTTTTTATTTTCTCTGGGTACTTATCAAAAAACCGATAAAAATGAGAGTTTTTGCCAATAACGACAGCCTTCCGCCCTCGATATTGCCAACTTTATCAATGATTATAGGGCCATTTTTTTACCCTTCTTTGAGTGCCCTAGATTAGAAGAGTTAGGTTTTTTATTTTCTCTGGGTACTTATCAAAAAACCGATAAAAGTGACAGTTTTTGCCAATAACGACAGCCTTCCGCCCTCGATATTGCCAACTTTATCAATGATTATAGGGCCATTTTTTACCCTCCTTCGAGTGCCCTAGATTAGAAGAGTTAGGTTTTTTATTTTCTCTGGGTACTTATCAAAAAACCGATAAAAATGACAGTTTTTGCCAATAACGACAGCCTTCCGCCCTCGATATTGCCAACTTTATCAAACATTATAGGCCATTTTTTTACCCTTCTTTGAGTGCCCTAGATTAGAAGAGTTAGGTTTTTTATTTTCTCTGGGTAATTATCAAAAAACGGATAAAAATGACAGTTTTTGCCAATAACGACAGCCTTCCGCCCTCGATATTGCCAACTTTATCAATGATTATAGGGCCATTTTTTACCCTCCTTCGAGTGCCCTAGATTAGAAGAGTTAGGTTTTTTATTTTCTCTGGGTAATTATCAAAAAACGGATAAAAATTACAGTTTTTGCCAATAACGACAGCCTTCCGCCTTCGATATTGCCAACTTTATCAATGATTATAGGGCCATTTTTTACCCTCCTTCGAGTGCCCTAGATTAGAAGAGTTAGGTTTTTTATTTTCTCTGGGTAATTATCAAAAAACCGATAAAAATGACAGTTTTTAGCAATAACGACAGCCTTCCGCCCTCGATATTGCCAACTTTATCAATGATTATAGGGCCATTTTTTTACCCTTCTTTGAGTGCCCTAGATTAGAAGAGTTAGGTTTTTTATTTTCTCTGGGTACTTATCAAAAAACCGATAAAAGTGACAGTTTTTGCCAATAACGACAGCCTTCCGCCCTCGATATTGCCAACTTTATCAATGATTATAGGGCCATTTTTTACCCTCCTTCGAGTGCCCTAGATTAGAAGAGTTAGGTTTTTTATTTTCTCTGGGTACTTATCAAAAAACCGATAAAAATGACAGTTTTTGCCAATAACGACAGCCTTCCGCCCTCGATATTGCCAACTTTATCAAACATTATAGGCCATTTTTTTACCCTTCTTTGAGTGCCCTAGATTAGAAGAGTTAGGTTTTTTATTTTCTCTGGGTAATTATCAAAAAACGGATAAAAATGACAGTTTTTGCCAATAACGACAGCCTTCCGCCCTCGATATTGCCAACTTTATCAATGATTATAGGGCCATTTTTTACCCTCCTTCGAGTGCCCTAGATTAGAAGAGTTAGGTTTTTTATTTTCTCTGGGTAATTATCAAAAAACGGATAAAAATTACAGTTTTTGCCAATAACGACAGCCTTCCGCCTTCGATATTGCCAACTTTATCAATGATTATAGGGCCATTTTTTACCCTCCTTCGAGTGCCCTAGATTAGAAGAGTTAGGTTTTTTATTTTCTCTGGGTAATTATCAAAAAACCGATAAAAATGACAGTTTTTAGCAATAACGACAGCCTTCCGCCCTCGATATTGCCAACTTTATCAATGATTATAGGGCCATTTTTTTACCCTTCTTTGAGTGCCCTAGATTAGAAGAGTTAGGTTTTTTATTTTCTCTGGGTACTTATCAAAAAACCGATAAAAGTGACAGTTTTTGCCAATAACGACAGCCTTCCGCCCTCGATATTGCCAACTTTATCAATGATTATAGGGCCATTTTTTACCCTCCTTCGAGTGCCCTAGATTAGAAGAGTTAGGTTTTTTATTTTCTCTGGGTACTTATCAAAAAACCGATAAAAATGAGAGTTTTTGCCAATAACGACAGCCTTCCGCCCTCGATATTGCCAACTTTATCAATGATTATAGGGCCATTTTTTTACCCTTCTTTGAGTGCCCTAGATTAGAAGAGTTAGGTTTTTTATTTTCTCTGGGTACTTATCAAAAAACCGATAAAAGTGACAGTTTTTGCCAATAACGACAGCCTTCCGCCCTCGATATTGCCAACTTTATCAATGATTATAGGGCCATTTTTTACCCTCCTTCGAGTGCCCTAGATTAGAAGAGTTAGGTTTTTTATTTTCTCTGGGTACTTATCAAAAAACGGATAAAAATGACAGTTTTTGCCAATAACGACAGCCTTCCGCCTTCGATATTGCCAACTTTATCAATGATTATAGGGCCATTTTTTACCCTCCTTCGAGTGCCCTAGATTAGAAGAGTTAGGTTTTTTATTTTCTCTGGGTACTTATCAAAAAACCGATAAAAATGACAGTTTTTGCCAATAACGACAGCCTTCCGCCCTCGATATTGCCAACTTTATCAAACATTATAGGCCATTTTTTTACCCTTCTTTGAGTGCCCTAGATTAGAAGAGTTAGGTTTTTTATTTTCTCTGGGTAATTATCAAAAAACGGATAAAAATGACAGTTTTTGCCAATAACGACAGCCTTCCGCCCTCGATATTGCCAACTTTATCAATGATTATAGGGCCATTTTTTACCCTCCTTCGAGTGCCCTAGATTAGAAGAGTTAGGTTTTTTATTTTCTCTGGGTAATTATCAAAAAACGGATAAAAATTACAGTTTTTGCCAATAACGACAGCCTTCCGCCTTCGATATTGCCAACTTTATCAATGATTATAGGGCCATTTTTTACCCTCCTTCGAGTGCCCTAGATTAGAAGAGTTAGGTTTTTTATTTTCTCTGGGTAATTATCAAAAAACCGATAAAAATGACAGTTTTTAGCAATAACGACAGCCTTCCGCCCTCGATATTGCCAACTTTATCAATGATTATAGGGCCATTTTTTTACCCTTCTTTGAGTGCCCTAGATTAGAAGAGTTAGGTTTTTTATTTTCTCTGGGTACTTATCAAAAAACCGATAAAAGTGACAGTTTTTGCCAATAACGACAGCCTTCCGCCCTCGATATTGCCAACTTTATCAATGATTATAGGGCCATTTTTTACCCTCCTTCGAGTGCCCTAGATTAGAAGAGTTAGGTTTTTTATTTTCTCTGGGTAATTATCAAAAAACCGATAAAAATGACAGTTTTTAGCAATAACGACAGCCTTCCGCCCTCGATATTGCCAACTTTATCAATGATTATAGGGCCATTTTTTTACCCTTCTTTGAGTGCCCTAGATTAGAAGAGTTAGGTTTTTTATTTTCTCTGGGTACTTATCAAAAAACCGATAAAAGTGACAGTTTTTGCCAATAACGACAGCCTTCCGCCCTCGATATTGCCAACTTTATCAATGATTATAGGGCCATTTTTTTACCCTTCTTTGAGTGCCCTAGATTAGAAGAGTTAGGTTTTTTATTTTCTCTGGGTACTTATCAAAAAACCGATAAAAGTGACAGTTTTTGCCAATAACGACAGCCTTCCGCCCTCGATATTGCCAACTTTATCAATGATTATAGGGCCATTTTTTACCCTCCTTCGAGTGCCCTAGATTAGAAGAGTTAGGTTTTTTATTTTCTCTGGGTAATTATCAAAAAACCGATAAAAATGACAGTTTTTAGCAATAACGACAGCCTTCCGCCCTCGATATTGCCAACTTTATCAATGATTATAGGGCCATTTTTTTACCCTTCTTTGAGTGCCCTAGATTAGAAGAGTTAGGTTTTTTATTTTCTCTGGGTACTTATCAAAAAACCGATAAAAATGAGAGTTTTTGCCAATAACGACAGCCTTCCGCCCTCGATATTGCCAACTTTATCAATGATTATAGGGCCATTTTTTTACCCTTCTTTGAGTGCCCTAGATTAGAAGAGTTAGGTTTTTTATTTTCTCTGGGTACTTATCAAAAAACCGATAAAAGTGACAGTTTTTGCCAATAACGACAGCCTTCCGCCCTCGATATTGCCAACTTTATCAATGATTATAGGGCCATTTTTTACCCTCCTTCGAGTGCCCTAGATTAGAAGAGTTAGGTTTTTTATTTTCTCTGGGTAATTATCAAAAAACGGATAAAAATGACAGTTTTTGCCAATAACGACAGCCTTCCGCCCTCGATATTGCCAACTTTATCAATGATTATAGGGCCATTTTTTACCCTCCTTCGAGTGCCCTAGATTAGAAGAGTTAGGTTTTTTATTTTCTCTGGGTAATTATCAAAAAACGGATAAAAATTACAGTTTTTGCCAATAACGACAGCCTTCCGCCCTCGATATTGCCAACTTTATCAATGATTATAGGGCCATTTTTTACCCTCCTTCGAGTGCCCTAGATTAGAAGAGTTAGGTTTTTTATTTTCTCTGGGTAATTATCAAAAAACGGATAAAAATTACAGTTTTTGCCAATAACGACAGCCTTCCGCCTTCGATATTGCCAACTTTATCAATGATTATAGGGCCATTTTTTACCCTCCTTTGAGTGCCCTAGATTAGAAGAGTTAGGTTTTTTATTTTCTCTGGGTACTTATCAAAAAACCGATAAAAGTGACAGTTTTTGCCAATAACGACAGCCTTCCGCCCTCGATATTGCCAACTTTATCAATGATTATAGGGCCATTTTTTACCCTCCTTCGAGTGCCCTAGATTAGAAGAGTTAGGTTTTTTATTTTCTCTGGGTAATTATCAAAAAACCGATAAAAATGACAGTTTTTAGCAATAACGACAGCCTTCCGCCCTCGATATTGCCAACTTTATCAATGATTATAGGGCCATTTTTTTACCCTTCTTTGAGTGCCCTAGATTAGAAGAGTTAGGTTTTTTATTTTCTCTGGATAATTATCAAAAAACGGATAAAAATGACAGTTTTTGCCAATAACGACAGCCTTTCGCCCTCGATATTGTTAACTTTATCAATGATTATAAGGCCATTTTTTCATTCATGAACTTGGCAATATCGAGGGCGGAAGGCTGTCGGTATTGGCAAAAACTGTCATTTTTATCGGTTTTTTGATAATTACCCAGAGAAAATAAAAAACCTAACTCTTCTAATCTAGGGCACTGGAAAGAGGGTAAAAAATGGCCCTATAATCGTTTATGATGTTGGCAATATCGAGGGCGGAAGGCTATCCTTATAATCGAAATTTTTTTTTTATTGTTATTATAGCCTTATATTATGCAACAATTATATAAATATGGGTGTGGAACATTTTTTTTATCCGTACTGAGTTAAATCTATGATAATATAGAAAAAAAAAAAAACGTAATTTTTTACGTTAGGGGTCGTCCACATATCACGTGATATCTTCAGGGGCGGGAGGGGGGTCGGCAAAATATCACGGTCCATGGAAATTTAATTTTTTAACAATAGAAAAAGTATCACGAGGAGGGGGGAGGGGGTTCAAATTAGCTTAAATTTGTATTACGTGATATGTGAATGATCCCTTATGTACTTCATTACCATCGTTTTTACGCGCCGGCGGCATCCAGCGCCTCTGTCGGGGCCCCGATTTTTGGGGTCGCATATCATACGATTTTTTATTTTCGTAAAACTGACAAAATGGCGGACATTTTTCGGAAAAATGCAAATGCAAGTTTGAAAAGATTACGGTGTTGATGTTGGTGAGATTAGAGTTAAGTTTATAAGTATATGGTCCAGAGTAATTAGCGGCTAATGGGTTTACAGAATTTAAAGAGTCTAGATTAAACTCCATAACTACTTTTTTAAAGTCGTAAAATACAGAACTGGTTTTTATCAGTGCACAATCAAATGGTGCCAGTATACATTACGATTTTGAAAAAATTTAACATCAACACAAAATTGCAAAAATGCTCTCTCAATATTGTGAAGAGCTCCTATGAACTGTTTGTGCATAAAAACAGTTTTCATATTTAATAAGGTGCTAAAAAATTATAACATTAATTGGTAGAAAATATAATAATTAGGTAAGCATATTAGAAGTAATAAATAGTAGACTTTGTATTAATCCTTTTACCTATAAATTACATTAGGCAAATTTGAGTTAAAAAACAAAATCATGAATAAATATATCAATTATCATAAACATAATCTTGAAATATTATCAGGTTTAACTAAATCTCGATTGAGAAAATATTAAAATGGATACTATTCTAAAAAACGGCTTCACCGATTATTTTAATTTTTACGGGAAAAGCTTCTATTTTGAATATATATACTTTCGCAGTAATGATGAAAATTTTTGTGAATGTACCGCAAATTATTGAGGAGAAATTAAAGAATGATTATAGTTTACAAGTTTTGATAAACGCAAAAATAAAAAATATTTTTTCAGCTTTTATAAAATAAGTTGATTAAATACCCATGAGAAAAAAGTTTTGCATAATCCACTAATCAATTAACTTTATTATTTAATACAAATTTATAAATTGATTACAATTAGCGTTAATCAAATAATGCATTATGTATTATTTTTCCGAGTGAAAAAAAATGTTTAAAAAAGTATACCAATTAAATTCTTATATGATTCTATCCTATGATCTTTTGCGTATTTAGTAATTTTTACATGTTTATGCAAAAAATCTTGTTTAAGAGAACGTAGTAAGTTTCGTAAAAAAAAGTTTTTTTTTCGTTTTAAAATAGTATATGTTGTTATATAAAATCCTCCTTTTCATTATAAATGCATTAAAATTAATTCTGATAATAATAATATTAATAACATTAATCCCAAAAATATTTCAACAATAATTATATATATATATATATATATATATATATATAAATTAAGCGACTTTTTGGGTCTCTTTTTATTAATTTTGTGTCCAAAATAAATTTTCGAAATTTTTATTCAAAATGTAATATAAAAAATTTTTGAATTTTTGATTTATCGAAATGAAACCAAATTCAAAAGATTTTTTGTATCGGTCATATGATTTATCGAAAATTCAGAATGTTGAGCATGTTATAATTGGAAATTAAAATTTTTTTTTTGAAATTCGTAATGGAGTTTTACTTTGATTAAACAAAAATTCAAAAATTTTGGAGTTCGACATTTAAATTGGAAATTTTTGACATTTTTTTTGCCACTGAGATTTTGACAATCGATTTGAAAAACCCTCTTTAATTGTATTTTACTTAATTTAATCAAAAAAATTTAATTTCAAAAACAACTTGAAATTCCAAAACTGATTTTTAGGTCGCCAGAGTAAATTTTTTAAATCTGGCTTTGTTTTTTGAAAACTTTATGGCTCACGGAGGCTGTATTTTGTGTTATTATAAATGTTCGGAATAACAATTTCATAAACATTATAATTGACTTTTTTATTTGTGCCCTTCATATTAAGGTACTCGCACAGCTCTTGGCTGCTGTGGGAGTGAAGGGTAGGGTTGTAAGCTGTGAATCGTTTCATTGAAACATTGAAACTTTCATTGAAACTTTCAATGTTTCATGGACGAAAGTTTCAAAGTTTCATGAAACTTTGAGTGGAGGGGATAGAATTTAAATTTCGCGCCTTCAAATTTATTTGTCAAGTAAGGTAAGGTTAGTTTGCCCATGTATTTGCGCCATATTGAAACTTTGAAATGTTTCATGAAGCATTGAAACTTTCATGAAACATTTCAATTAGGAAAGTTTCATGAAACTTTCCAACCCTAGTGAAGGGTTCAGACAATTCAAATTTTCATTGTCTGAACTCTTCACACTCACACGTTACCATGGTAACTCCGGCAGGCAGGCAGGCAGCCACAGATAGGGTTGGAAAGTTTCATGAAACTTTCCTAATTGAAATGTTTCATGAAAGTTTCAATGCTTCATGAAACATTTCAAAGTTTCAATATGGCGCAAATACATGGGCAAACTAACCTTACCTTACTTGACAAATAAATTTGAAGGCGCGAAATTTAAATTCTATCCCCTCCACTCAAAGTTTCATGAAACTTTGAAACTTTCGTCCATGAAACATTGAAAGTTTCAATGAAAGTTTCAATGTTTCAATGAAACGATTCACAGCTTACAACCCTAGCCACAGAGGTGTGAGCGTACCATTAGATAAACCATTCTGAAACCATAAAATTTATTATTTTTTATTTTCGTAGAAAATTATTTTTTTTTTTTTAAATTAAAATTTGTCATAAGCTTAAAATAATAAAATGTACACTGAATTTGGGTTAGAAAAATTTTTTGTTACATAGAGAAATATAATTTACTCTTGTATATTGAAGTGCGGACTAAGGACTTTTTGATTTCCTACCCCCACTATATTTTTGAGCTCGGACCATTTCTGAAGAGTCATACATTATTTCAAATAACTACACTAATCATTCCGGAGTTTGTGCTTGAACAATATTTGTGTGCTCTGACTGTTTCTGAAAAAACTGACAATTTTAAAAATTTTGGATCATTATATATTAATTTGGTAAGTGTATATAATATATTTTTTAAGCATTTTTGTTTATTGTTTTGAAATATAAAATAATTTGAAAAATTACTATACATTCTCTTCTTCCAATAAATTTCAATATTCAAATTTATTTTTATTATCAAATGTATTTTATTGCAACTAAATTGTTTTAGTTTATCATTAACAAGTACATGTAAACCTCTACATATTATTGAATAATTTATTTTTAAAAATAAGTTATTTAAAAATATGTATATAGATTGTGTGTTTGTATATATTGTTTCATGTTTCATAATAAGATATCTAATTTAACAGTGTCACCTCTGTAATTTTATTTCCTTTACGCTTTTCAATTTAATGAAAAATATTTATTATTTTCCAAGTTATTTTCATTGATACATTAATATAATTTACATCTCAATATTACTTTCTTACTTTTAGTTATAGAAAACAATTTAATAATGGTTTTGGAAAATTGAAAATGACATAAAAATTAAATATCAATTTCAAAGAAAAAAATTAATTTTGAAAAACTTTAGTTTTTACTTTTTATAAATTGCTTCATTACAGACGAAATGTTGTTTACCACAAAAATATTTTTAACATTTCTCGAGCCCAGAAAATCGAAAAATGGAGTTTAACAATTTTGAAAAATGTTAACTACATTATTTTTGTACTTAAAATTTAAAAAAAAGTTGTTTTTTCAAAAACATAATTTTTGGTCGGTAAATTAAAAAATTTTTTTGTTTCTGCTGACATGAGTATTTTCCTATAATTCTATCCAATGTTCTAAGTATTTCACAAATAGAAAATTTTAAAAACACCTTTTTTGTTTTCGAAATTTTTTTTTTTTTGAATTTGTGATTTAGTTTGTTTATAATATATATTATTTTTTAGTATATTGCTTCAGTCATTTTTCAGATAAGTTTTCAAATGTCTATGTAAACTAATTTAACAGTGAAAAGGTAAATTTAGATCTTGATAAAAATATAATGGGAAAAATTTATCTCATTAAAGGCTCGTAAAGTGTTAAATATGGTTTTTATGATTATGTCTGTGTATAAATAGTTATTTAATTACCTTATGCTTATATTAAGGCTCTAGTTTAAGGGATAACAAACAAAAACTAAAATGAAAATAAAAAGTCCAAAAGCAGTTCATAAGGTTTAGAATTTTTTTGGATTTAAGTACAAGAATTTTAAAAGAGTTTTTAAAAAAATGTTATTAACATAACTCTCAGAAAAACAATTTTTTTTATGCAATATAGCATATTACCGAAAAATCTACAAGGTTTTTAAAATGAACATTATTTTGAAATTTTTATGTTCGAATATTACCAAAATTATTTTAACTATTAACTTTGAGGAGCAATAAAATATTAATTTGAAATCGAAATATTTTTAAACATTTTTTTCTGCTTTTTAATTTGAAAAAAGTTAAAGATTTTTTGCAATAATTAATTTTTATTGTTTTACAGTAAGAAATTAGAAAATTTTTAGTAATGTTATCTTTTTGTTATTAATTTTACTGAAAACAGATATAGAAAATGCCGCCAAACATATCTGGTTCAACAGAATGCATTGATAAAATTATTTCCGAAGATGAAGATTCTTTAGTTTTGCCATCAAACATTTCGAGTCCAGAAGATCAGAAAAGTAGTTCGTTTGAAAATGGATTACGAGGAGAAAAAAAAGAAGTTTCTTCGAGTGACTTTAAACAAGACTTAAAGTGGTTGAATATCGTCATAATGGCGACCTTTCACACTATAGCAGTGTATACTTTATTGACTTTTCCTTATTTAGAGAAAAAAATGACATTTTTCTACAGTAAGTATAAAAAAGATAACGGTTATCTGACTCTTTATAAAACATATGTATCCAACTAGGTTTATTTAATTATTACGAGGAAGACGCAGCAGGAAAAAACATAAAATAGTTTAATTAAAAATGTATAAATAATTCTATCTAATTATAAAAAACATTAAATTTAGTCCTGCGACTAAATCACATTAAAGATTTAATTAAATACAAATTAAATCAGAGATTAAAATGCATTATAAGTGAAAATAAATGTCTAAATAAGTCTTCTGAAACTTGATTATTTTTTAATAAATCTTTACTTATGTACATTTTAATGAGTTACTGATGAATATTTCAAAATACTAATGGATCCATTCATGGATACTACGTTTAATGAAAGTCGTTGATTGAGAGCAGAATGACGCCAATTAGATGATTGTAAAAAATGTTGCAATTCCAATTAAAAGTTTAAAAAAAATCTCAGTTGCAAATTTTTTTCAGGCAGAAATGTAAAGATAAATTAAAATTTTTTCTAACTTTATACTCGAAATTAAATTATTTAATCCCTGCAATTTAAAACAAAAATGTATCCATTGCCTAACAAGTGTTACTTAGGAACCGTTATCTGACAACCGTTACCTGACAACCGTTACCATAGAAACCGTTACCATAGAAACCGTTACCTAGCGACTGTCATCTAGCAACTGAAAACTACCCTTAAACTAATTTTCAGAAAAAATACTTTGAAAAAAGTAATACTTTTAATTAATATCACTTTTTAATTAACAGAATTTCTACTAAGGACGTTTTTAAAACGAATTTTCAATTATTACAATCTTAAATTACTGGATTTTATTTACCAAAATTGTCGGATTAAACCGAATTTGTATTGAATAAAACTTTTTTTAACAGAATTTTTATTTATTTAAATTACTTCTTAGCGGAATTTTTAATTTGCTGGAGGCTCCGATAAAAATTTAATGATGAATTTCTTTGTGAATCAGACATTTGAAGATTGACGAATTGACGCTTTGAATAGTCTTGAATAGGAATTGTCTTTAATAAGTAACTGCCTATTGACGTGAAATTTACTGGATCAGTTTTGACAATTATGAATCGGATAGAAACATTTTAGGTTAGGTTGTGAAAAAAATGAAATGCCTTGAATCGGAGATTGCTTTTTAAAAAATTACGAAACTTCTTAAAAAAAATCTCTGATTCAAGTCGTTTTAATTTTATTACAACCTAAGCTACAATTTTTCTGTTCACAATTGTCAAAATTGATTCAGTAAATTTCTCGTCAAAATAGGCAGTTACTTATTAAATAAATAATTCCTATTCAAGACTATTCAAAAAATCAATTCTTCAATCAGGTTTCTTCAAATCTCCGATTCACAAAGAAATTCATTAATAAGTTTTTATTTATAGGGTAGTTTTACGCAATTGGTCAATTTTAGGGTCCATCTGATGTTAGGGGATGACGGAGAAAAATCCTAAATTATTTTTGAAGTGTTCGTAAATTTTTTTAAATGTTGAGATAATTTTATTACCTTGCGTGGGAAGCAAAATGTAATAATAAATAAATAATTATATTTTATTATAAAATTGTCTCATTACCTATATTTATAAAATTGCAGGTCTTGGTGTGGCAATTTTAGTTAACTTTGGAACAACTGGTGGTGTACATCGACTGTGGACACATCGAGCTTACAAAGCTAAATGGCCACTTCGGGTGTTTCTTCTTTATTGGTATTATGCAGCTGGACAAGTAAGTAGCAAAATTATTATTTTTAATTAACTTTAATTCCTACAGATTTCCAATCAATTGCACTGAAGCTTCACTTATTTGAACCCAGACTACGGAAATCCACGACAAAAGTCGCACTTATTTTACCTTTTTAAAATGTTTTCAAATTTTAAATTTATAGCTATTTTAATTTCTTCAAATTTCAGTTAATGTGAACTTGCATTGATTAAAAGTTCAATTAATCCACGTTTTATAAATACTAAATTTGAAGTGATTTAAAAATTTCTACAATTTTTAATAGTTCTTTTCTATTATGATTTCAATTACTTAAAATACAATTATGTAATATTTTTTATCGTTTTTAACTATTTCCTACAATCCTTAATTATTTTAATTGTTTTTAAATTGATTCCCTAAAAAATAAATTTACCTTCCTCAAATTTTAACTGTTTTGTGTAGTTTTCTCAATCACTTTTTCAACTTTAATTATTTTTGCCTTGACATTAAATCAATTTAATTATTTATAACTTAATTTTATATTATTCATCGCAAATTTAAATTTAATTTTTTAATTTGCCATTATTTCTGTCATTTTGCAATTATTATTTTCAATTTTTAATCATTTTCATAATTTTTGAATTAATTTACTGAACTTTCAAATATATATCTCAATTTTCAATTTTTTTGTTCAATTTACATTTCTTCTTATTACATTGCAATTATTTTCTCCATCTTTTAATATTTTCATTATTTTTCAATTAATTTCCTAAATTTTTAGTTATTATCTCAAATTTAAATAATTGTTTTTAATTTTCAATTTTTATAAAGATATTATAAATTCCTTTTTAATTTTTATTTCCTTTTGCTTACAAATAAATCCTGTAATTTTATATTATTTTCTCCGATTTTTAATTATTTTCATTCTTTTGGCATAATTTTAAAAAATTTCAATTATTCATCTGAAATTTCAATTATTATTTTCATCAATTTTCGATTATTTCAGCGACATTACAATTATTCTCTTTAATTAAAATTTTTAAGCAATTTTGTAATTATTTTCCTTTTTTAAACATATATTCTAGGGTGGTCCTTAAAATGGAAAGTTGCGAATTTGAAAGGTCTCACCCCCTGATTTTGTTACTTATCGAAAAATAAGAGATACGTATTTTTTTATTTTTTTTTATTTTAATATTTGATGGTGCCTCATCGACCTTGAAATTTCCCATGCATTTTGCATGGGGAAAAAACTTTTTTTCGTAGATTTGCAATAAAATCATGAAAAATCAACATTTTTTAACCGGATTACTCTATTTCTCTTGGGAAATGTTCAAACAATGACATCCAATAATTTATTTAAGAATTTTTTATTATTAACTATTTTTTACAGGGTCGTGAAAAAACCCCATAAATTGCAAAATTATGGAAAAATCGTTAAAAAATATTTATTACTATTATTTCTGGTATTTATTGCTAAAATTTTTATTTACAACTAAAACAAATATTATTAATAATATTTTCAGGTAATTCGCAATTTGTTTAAACAATTTGTTGTTGTTATTGTTAAATTATTTTTAAATACATGTAGAAAAGTATGGTTTTTTGTATTATTTTACAATTGACTTTGACATTAATCATACAAAATAATGATTAATTGTTAAAAATTATAAAAATAATTGTTTAAACAATTTATTGTTGCTATTTGAAAAATAATCTTTAAATATATCTACGGAGTTGCAGTTTTTTCTTAATTTTGCAAGTAGTTGTGCTGTAAGGGACTGTAAAAAAGAATTAAATATGAAACATAATTTTCAACAATTGTTTAAACAATTAATTGTTGCTATTTGGAAGTTTGTCTTTGAATGTATTTACAAACTTGCAGTTTTCCTTAATTTTTTAAGTAGTCCTACTGTGAGGAACTGTTAACGAGTATTAAATATAAAACATAATTTCAACAATTGTTTAAACAAATTATTGTTGCTATTTGGAAATTTGTCTTTGAATACATCCACAATCTGGCAGATTTTCCTTTATTTTTCAAGTAGCCCTGCGTATATTTGACTCGGGGTGATCCATATATTTTAGAAAGTTTGAAAAACATTAAGTTTATAGAATTATTATAAATAAGATTAACTATCAAATATAATTTTAATAATTATTTAAAGATTTAACTTCGTTTAATAATTTACCACTTTTGAAGTTGGCTAAAAATGTTAAGTGTCTTTGTGTAATGGTGTATATTATACAACTTCAAAAGTGGTAAATTATTAAACGAAGTTAAATCTTTAAATAATTATTAAAATTATATTTGATAGTTAGTTTTAATTAATAATCACTCTATAATCTTAATCTTTTTCAAACTTTGTAAAATATATGCACCATTGTAGAGACGCGGTCATACATGCGTAACGCGTATAAACTTGTCATAGCGCGAAAAAACGCGCTTATTTCTTATAACATTATAAAACACTTAATATCTCTTGACAAACATCAAAACTAGTAAATTTGTAAACCAAATAAAATCTTCAACTGAATATTAAAATTATATTTGATAGTTAGTCTTATTTATAATCACTCCATAATCTTAATCTTTTTCAAACTTTGCAAAATATATGAACCATTGTACAGACGCGGTCATACATGCGTAACGCGTATAAACTTGTCATAGCGCGAAAAAACACGCGTATGTCTTATAACATTATAAGACACTTAATAGCTCTTAACAAACATCAACACTAGTAAATTTGTAAACCAAATAAAATCTTCAAATGATTATTAACATTATATTTCATAGTTAATCTTATTTATAATAATTCTATAAACTTAATGTTTTTCAAACTTTCTAAAATATATGGATCACCCCGAGTCAAATATACGCTGGGCTACTTGAAAAATAAAGGAAAACCTGCCAGATTGTGGATGTATTTAAAGACAAATTTCCAAATAGCAACAATAATTTGTTTAAACAATTGTTGAAATTATGTTTTATATTTAATACTCGTTAACAGTTCCTTACAGTAGGACTACTTAAAAAATTAAGGAAAACTGCAAGTTTGTAAATACATTCAAAGACAAACTTCCAAATAGTAACAATTAATTGTTTAAACAATTGTTGAAAATTATGTTTCATATTTAATTCTTTTTTACAGTCCCTTACAGCACAACTACTTGCAAAATTAAGAAAAAACTGCAACTCCGTAGATATATTTAAAGATTATTTTTCAAATAGCAACAATAAATTGTTTAAACAATTATTTTTATAATTTTTAACAATTAATCATTATTTTGTATGATTAATGTCAAAGTCAATTGTAAAATAATACAAAAAACCATACTTTTCTACATGTATTTAAAAATAATTTAACAATAACAACAACAAATTGTTTAAACAAATTGCGAATTACCTGAAAATATTATTAATAATATTTGTTTTAGTTGTAAATAAAAATTTTAGCAATAAATACCAGAAATAATAGTAATAAATATTTTTTAACGATTTTTCCATAATTTTGCAATTTATGGGGTTTTTTCACGACCCTGTAAAAAATAGTTAATAATAAAAAATTCTTAAATAAATTATTGGATGTCATTGTTTGAACATTTCCCAAGAGAAATAGAGTAATCCGGTTAAAAAATGTTGATTTTTCATGATTTTATTGCAAATCTACGAAAAAAAGTTTTTTCCCCATGCAAAATGCATGGGAAATTTCAAGGTCGATGAGGCACCATCAAATATTAAAATAAAAAAAAATAAAAAAATACGTATCTCTTATTTTTTGATAAGTAACAAAATCAGGGGGTGAGACCTTTCAAAGTCGCAACTTTCCATTTTAAGGACCACCCTAATATATTCTATGATTTTTTCAATTATTTAGCTCAAATTTTATTTACTGTTTTCATTCTTTCATATTTAAATTATTTTCATCATAAATTTCAATTATTTTTCTCAATCTTGAATTAATTTCTGCATATTTTAATTATTTTTTGAATATTAAACTAATTTTATTATGTTTCAATTATTTTCCTCGATTGTTAATTATTATTCTCATTGTCTAAAATAATTTTCTAGATTTTTTAAGTATTTTTATCAAATTTCAATTTTTTTTTCAATTTTTACTTATCTTCAGATGTTTTCATAATTTCCCTTTTTTTTTTTATAAATTATCGGAAATTTCATTTATTTTTAGCTTTCTTCAATGCTTTTCTCCAATTTTAAGTTATTTTCATTTTTTTCAATTGATTTCTATGATCTTCATATATTCTTCTCAAGTTTAAATTATTTTCTCTTTATTTAAAAATAATTCTGTAATTTTTCCAATTATTTCACTCAAATGTGATTTATTTTTTACAACTTATCATTGTTTTCTTCATAATTCAATGATTTTCTTCAAGGTTCGAATAATAAACTCATTTTTCAATTATTTTGTACATCTTTTAGTATTTTTATTATATTTCAATTAATTTCCTAAATTTTCAGTTATTACCCCAAATTTAGATTATTGTCTTTTATTTTTAATTTTTTAAACGATTTTTCAATTATTTTCTTTTACTTACAACAAATTCTGTACTTTTTTATTATTTTCTCCGCTTTTTAATTATTTTTATTCTTTTGGCTTAATTTTTAAACCTTTCAATTGTTTTTTTAAACATATATTCTACGATTCTTTCAATTATTTTTCTCAAATAATTTTATTTAATGTTTTCAATCTTTCAATATTTAAATTATTTTCTTTATAAATTTAAATTGATTTCAGCATATTTGAAAGGTTTTTTCAATTTTGAATTAATTTTTTGATTTTTCTATTATTTTCCTCGATTGTTAATTATTATTCTCATTTTATAAAAATTATTAAGTTCTTTTTCTAAAATTTCAATTATTTTCTTCAATTTTTAATTATTTTTATTTGTTTTCTTAATTTGAAAATCTTTTTTTTAATTATCGTAAATTTCATTTCTTTTTAGCTTTCTTTAATGCTTTTCTCCAATTTTAAGTTAATTCATTTTTTCAATTATTGATTTCTAAGATCTTCATGTATTTTTCTCAAATTTCAATTATTTTTGTTTATTTAAACAAAATTCTGTCATTTTTTTAATTGTTTCACTCAAATGTAATTTATTTTTTACAACTCATCAATGTTTGTTTCATATTTAAATTATTTTCATCAAGTTTTCAATTGTAAAATCATTTTTCAATTATTTTCCAAAATTTATATTCTTCAATTTTCAATTTTTTTCATTTCTTTTATAATTTTAAAAATTTTAAACTATTTATCTGAGATTACAATTATTTCATTCAATTTTCAATTATTTATCTGATTTTTTATATTATTTTCTTCAATTTTCAGTTACTTTCGTTCTTTTTCGTAATTTTCAAAAAGTTGTTAATTAAGTATTTCTGTTTCATTAAAAATTATTCTCTTCAATTTTAAATTATGTTTATTTTGTTTCATTTATTTTCTCTAATTTTTAATTATTTTCTTTTTTTTCAATGAACTTTAGAAAGTTTTAAGTATTTTTTTGAAATTTTCTTTAACTTTCCTTCATTTAAAATATATTATGTAATTTTGTCAATTATTTTCTCAAATATTAATTATATTTTTCAATTTTATATTATTTATCTCAATTTTAAATTTTCAATTATTTTCCCTAATTTTTCATTATTCAATTTGTTTTCAATTTATTTTTAAGATTTTCAAGTAATTTTCTCAATTTTAAATTATTATTTTCTTTGTTTTTAAAACATTTCTATGATTTTTTAAATTACTTTCCCCAATTTTTAATTGATTCCACTTTTTTTTCAATTAATTTGAAAAATCAGCAATTATTTTGTTTAATTTCAATTATTTCTTGCAATTTTTTTAATTCGTAAATTTTATCAATTTTTTCTTTAAAAAAAGGTTTATTGGGGTTGACTGAGGGCCCCCTGAGCCCAAGGGCCCTGGGGCACTGCCTTACTTTGCCCCTTAATAGTTACGCCACTGGAAAGTTAGTTCAATTATAAATTCGACTATATCAATATTCGACTAAATTGAAATTATGTCAAGTTCAAATTTAATTTATTAAAATTTGTGCCATAAAAATGTTTGACATTTTAATCAATCTGTCAAATTATAGTTTAGAGGATTATTTTGAAGGGTTGTTATTATAATGCTTGGTCAGTTTTGATTTTTTTTTTTAATACGATTAACTATTTTATTTAAATCTCGTAGTCATTTAGACTATTAGTTTTTATTATTTCGTTTATTTTTCGCACAATTTTTATATTTTTTGGAGGTTTTTGAGCTATTATGCGTGATATTTTTCAATCCTTACACAGAAAAAACTACCTGCGATTTTTGCTGCATGTAATTTTCAGGTGAATGAAATTCTTAAGAATAACTCTAGATCATTGTTAAACGTCTCTTTATTTTGAATTAAAAAAAATTAAATTATTATGACTAAATATAAAGAAATATCTTCTTTTTATAGAAATCAGTGTTTGATTGGGTGAGGGATCATCGTGTTCATCATAAGTATTCGGATACAGTTGCAGATCCTCATGACAGCAGTCGTGGATTTTTTTATTGCCATGTTGGCTGGCTATTGATGAAAAAACATCCTGAAGTCATTAGACGAGGACGTCAAATTGATATGAGAGACATTGTTTCAGATCCAATTGTTGCTTTTGGCGACAGGTACGTTTCTTAATTTATAATTAATTGCTAATTAAATAATAATAATCTTCGTAAACTCCTGAAAGTTAGTTAGTGTATTTATATTTATTTATTCATCTTTTTCTGTCCGCTTTTAAAATCCAGAGTAAAGTTAGTCCCTGTTTTTTTTATTTTTTATTAATTTATGATTCTCTTTATCAGAAAATTTTAAAATTGTTTTAGTTTACAGAGAAAATATGCAGATGAGGTAGCCTTAATGACGAGATATTGATTATGACTAACAATAATTTATATATTACACACTTATATGAATTTTAATAATAATTTAAATTAATTTAAAGTGTCGAATAGTTGAATTTATTAAAAATTCAAATAACGTTATTTTACTTTATTGGAAAAAATTAAATACAGTTTAAATTATTCTGTAACTTTTTTAACCATTTTTGAAGTTCCGAAACTTTCATCAAGTTTGCTGCAAGTTTGAAAACATCCGGAAAGATTGCGTTTCTGAATTTAATTTTTTCAAATACCAATTATTCGCCTTCAGTCTTTAAATTATTGTCATGAATAATTAAATTTATTACACAAGTTTTTTTTTACTTCTGTCATTTAAATATTATCTTCTTATAACTTAAATTTTTTTTCTATCTTTAAATTATTGCCAGGAATATGTAAATTTTCAACACCAGTTGCTATTATACTTTTGTTATTATTTCCAATAATTTTTTTCAAATTTCATTTACTTTTGTCATTATTCAAGTGTTTTTGTCATTTTACGATTATTTTCTTCATATTTCTATTACTTTTGCAGTTTTAGAATTATTTTCTACAAATTTCAATTATTATTTTATTCAAATTATTGAATGCGAAAAATTAATATTTAATATAGTAATTATTATTGTTTTATCAAATTTTAATTTTATTGTTACTTAAAATAAATTTTTAAATTTTATATTTTAATGGGCTTTTGCCCGTAAATAAATAATTAAATAGATTTTTATTGCCATGAATTTTTAAATTTATAATATTAGTTTTCAATTATTTTCTACAAATTTCAATCATTTTTTTTATTATTTTTATTATTGTCATGAGCTTATTAAATTTGTACATTGTTTTCCAATTAATTTCAACAAATTTCAATCATTTTCTTCAAACTTCAATTATTCCCTATACATATTTTATTTATACACCAGCTTTTAATTATTTATGTCATTATTCAATCAGTTTCTTAAGATTTCAATTGTTTGGTCAATTTTTCAGGTATTGTCTTTAAATTTTTCATTTTACGCACCAGTTATTAATTATTTTATTTAAATTTCAATTATGTTCTTCAATCTTCAAACTATAGTCAGGAATATCCAAATTCTCTAAACAAGTTCAATTCACTTTCGTTATTTTTCAATTATTTTTGTCATTAATCAATTATTTTGGTTATTTTCCAATTATTTTTCTCATATTATTGTTATTTGTGCCATTTAAGAATTATTTTTTACAAATTGCATTTATGTTATTCAATTTTTTTTATTGTCATGAACTTTTAAGTTTCTTACACTTGTTTTTCAATTATTTTCATTATTATTTTTATTATTCTCAGGAATTTATTAATTTTTTTACACCTTTTTTCAATTATTTTCTTCCAACTTTAATGATTTTTTTCACATTTGAATTTTTTTATCATTTTTTAATTATTTTCTTCAAATTTCAATTATTGTCTTCAAACTTTAATTAATTTCTTCAACTCTCAATTATTTTCCTCAAACTTATATTTTTTTTAACTTTACAATTATTGTCTATAATTTTTTAATTTGTACTCCAGTTTTGAATTTTTTATTTCAATTATTTTCAAGTTTTATCTTCAAATTTAATTTTTTTTTTAAATTATCAATTATTTTTATTCATTTCACAATTATTTTTTCAAGTTACAACTATTTTTGTCAATATTCAAATATTTTTGATATTTTTGATTATTTTTTGATATTTTGAAATTATTTTCTTCAATCTTTTTATTATTGTTAAGAATTTATTTGTAACTTTTGAAGATCAGTTTTTCCAATTTTTTATGTCATTATTCAGTTAATTTCTCTTCACATTTCAATTATATCGTTAACTTTTCAATTATTTTATACAATTTTTCAATTAATTTATTAAATTTTTTCTAAATTTCAGTTATTTTTGTCATTATTCAACCATTTTCTACACATATACATTTTTTTATATTTTTTAATTATTTTTTTTCAATTTCAATTATTTTATTGAAAATTCTATTATTTTTTTCAATTTTTCAATTATTGTCTAAAAAGTGTAATTTTTAAACCAGCTTTTATAATTATTTATGTCATTATTCAATTAATTTCTTTACATTTTACTTATTTCTTCAATATCTCAATTATTGTGTAAAAATTAAAATTTTTTACACCAGTCTCAAACTTTTGTTTCAATTTTTAATTATTTTTGTCATTCTTTAATTATTTTTTTGTAACTTCAATAATTCTTGAAACTTTTCAATTATTTCTTTTCAATTTTTGTCATCATTTTGTTGATTTTTAATCTATTTTTCAATTAGTTTCGTCATTATTTAATTATATTCTATATATTTCAATTATTTTTGCGATTTTCAAATTGTTTTTTTTCAAATTTAAATTGCTTTTTCTGCTTGCGCCCCCCAATTTAATATCAGTAATATTAAACTCTATATTGCTTATTCCCTTTTTTTTTATTTAAAAAAACCTTCTATTTAATCACTTTTTTTATTTAAAAGCTCACTATTTACTCACTTTTTTCACTTAAAAACTCATTATTTACTCACTTTTTTAAATTAAAAAGTCTTTTTTTTACTATTTTCAATTTGTAAGTCCACTGGCAGCCCTTCTTATTAGATAAATATTATTCATCGATTTGTTTTATTTATTATTATAGTTTAGTTTCAAAAATAAATGGAAAACTAATCGAGCGCTTGTGCGCGTTATATTTTGATAATTAATTAATTAATCTCTTTATTCAACAGATATTTCTTCTTTTTCAAAATACTCTGCTGCTTTGTTTTGCCCACACTTGTACCAGTTTATTTATGGAACGAGGAATGGTATTATGCAATAATGATGCAAATACTTCGATACATTTATACCTTGCACGTTACATGGAGTGTTAATAGCGCCGCTCATATTTGGGGCACAAAACCCTATGACAAGTAAGATTTGACAAGTAAATAAATAACAGCCTCACAAAAAAAAAATTTTGTCCGGAACATTACACTAGTGTACTCCTATGTATTTTTTCTCCGCTGAATCCGAATCCGAAGTCAGAATAATCAGATTGGCTAAAATTTTTGAGAAAATCTTAAAAAACTGCTGAAAAACACGAAAAAATCGCTTTTTTTGAGATTATCTAAAAAATTTTAGCCAATCTGATCATTTTACTTTATTTATTATTGTCTGAATCAGACTCTTAAAACTGGATGATTTTGTGTAAATAAAATAATTATTTTCATATTTATTTCAGGACAATAGCTTCAACGCAAAATAAATTAGTCTCTTTTCTTGCCTCAGGCGAGGGCTGGCATAATTATCATCATGTGTTTCCATGGGACTATAAAGCCGCAGAATTAGGAAACTATGAATTAAACTTTACAACTTTATTGCTTGACATTTTTGCAAAAATTGGTTGGGCTTATGATTTGAAACAACCATCTAAAGAATTAATTAGAGCAATTTATGAAAAACGAGGAGACGGTTCTCATATCGACCTAGTACTTAAATCTAAATCTCATTAATTTAATAATGTTACTGTATAATTGTTATAAAATATAATTGGTCCAAAAATGTATATAACGTTATTTCCCATGTCAAATCTGCATATTTATATAATTCTCCCAAATGTATGTATATTTTGATATTAATAAAGTTTCTTAAATTAACTACATAATTACATATTTTTGAAGATTGTGATAAATTGTTGTTAGTCATTTAAAACTATAAATTTGTGCAAATTCAAATAATAGAAATTACGAAATTAAAGAATATATCTGAAAAATGACGAAAATAATTGACAGTTGTAAACAAAATTCGAAAAATAACTTCTGCAAATAATTTTATTAAATATCTTAAATTAAAGTAATGATTTTTTAAATCATTTACAGTAATATTTTACTCTTAATAATTTTTCCATAATATCCCTCAAATAAAACCTATAAACTGATTATTCCTAATAATATTTTTCACTATATCTTTTATAACAACTGGATTGAAAATGGAAAAAAATAATTGAAATTGAAGAAAATAATAAAAAGTTGAGGAAATAAATACTTAATTTAATCAAAAAAATTTAATTTCAAAAACAACTTGAAATTCCAAAACTGATTTTTAGGTCGCCAGAGTAAATTTTTTTAATCTGGCTTGGTTTTTTGAAAACTTTATGGCTCACGGAGGCGGTATTTTGTGTTATTATTAATGTTCTGAATAACAATTTCATAAACATTATAATTGACTTTTTTACTTGTGCCCTTCATATTAGATAAACCATTCTGAAACCATAAAATTTATTATTTTTTATTTTCGTAGAAAATTATTTTTTTTTTTAAATTAAAATTTGTCATAAGCTTAAAATAATAAAATGTACACTAAATTTGGGTTAAAAAAATTTTTTGTTACATAGAGAAATATAATTTACTCTTGTATATTGAAGTGCGGACTAACGACTTTTTGATTTCCTACTCCCACTATATTTTTGAGCTCGTACCATTTCTGAAGAGTCATACATTGTTTCAAATAACTACACTAATCATTCTGGAGTTTGTGCTTGAACAATATTTGTGTGCTCTGACTGTTTCTGAAAAAACTGACAATTTTAAAAATTTTGTATCATTATATATTAATTTGGTAAGTGTATATAATATATTTTTTAAGCATTTTTGTTTATTGTTTTGAAATATAAAATAATTTGAAAAATTACTATACATTCTCTTATTCCAATAAATTTCAATATTCAAATTTATTTTTATTATCAAATGTATTTTATTGCAACTAAATTGTTTTAGTTTATCATTAACAAGTACATGTAAACCTCTACATATTATTGAATAATTTATTTTTAAAAATAAGTTATTTAAAAATATGTATGGCTGATTCCAGAAAAAAATCGAAATTGATGTCCTTAATGATTTCTGAAAATCAGGATTGTTGATTATGAAAAGTTATTTTTTTTAATAATACTACTATACTAGATGTACGAATTTCTGAAACAAATTTATTATTAAATAAATTATTTTCCATATATTTAAAAATAGAAATGACTGAAAAATGACTGACTAGACATTTTTCAGTCATTTTCTAGTCACTTTCTATCGACAGGGTATACTTCAAAATTTGTCCTTGAAAAACTTATCATTCCCAGTAAGAAGAGAGTAATTAAAAAATATTAAAAAATTTTAATATTTTTGAATACGTTTTCTGTCCAATACATTTGTATCCGGTGATAGCACCTACTTTTACCCGAAAATCAATCCTTATGAATATAGGTTTAAAAAATTTGTCAATCCAAATGAATCCCTTTATAATGGAAAAAAAATAAAATGAATATTTTTTAATATCTGCAGTTCAGGTTATTGAATACAAATGAATCCCTTTATAATGAAAAAATAAACTAGTTATTTTTAAATACCCACACGTCAGATTATTCAATCTGAATGAATATTTTTATAATAAAAATGCAATTAAAATAAAATGAAAATTTATCCGAATGAATACCCTTATAATTGAAAAATATAAAATGAACATTTTAAATACTCACGATTCAGTTTTATTTAATCCAAATAAATACCATTATAATGAAAAAAAAAATGAAAATTTAATATTTGAAAACACATAGTTCAGATTATTCAATCCAAATTAATCTCTTTATAATTTAAATAAATAAAACCAAATCTATTGTTCTAAATACTCATCTCTTTAAAAATAAATCAGTAAAAAGTCACTGAAGAAATTCAAATTAATATACATTTCTACCAATTTTTTTAAATTCTTTACTAAAGTTTTAGTGAAAATTGACTGAAAATAAGTAAAAAGTTCCACTAATTCGAATTAGTGACCGTTTTTCACTAATTCAGATTAAAAGAGCACATTTGAAATCACTGTAAGGTGTAAACAAAGAAGTAACAAAGAATTTCAATTTTTGAAATTAATTTCATTAATTTCGATTTATAGGGTTATAAACAACTCCCATAAATGGGGGGTATTTATACACAATTTATGTAATTATTAATTTATAACTAATATCCAAATGAACCTAGCGAGTTGTAGTCTTTTCTGACTTAACTATTTTTTTATATTTTAAAACAATAACTTATTCAGTCAAATTAACCACAATAACCAATTGCAATTGTTATAAACAAATTATTGTTAATAATGATTAATTACTCACAAATTCACCTGGAAAGAGACAACTTTTTCCTAATTTTACAAATTAATGGCCTATGGTTAGAAAAATAAAAATTGTTGACTGTCAATTATTATTTACTAGCAACATTAACGCGCGCTCAAGCGCGCTACAAACTTTACATTATTGGTCATTTAAAAACATAAATTTTTGCTAATTCATATAATGAAACTTACGAAATTGAAGAATATATTTGAAAAATGACAAAAATACATTGACATTTGAAAACAAATGTCGAAAAATAGCTACATAATTACACAATTGAAAAGAATAGTTTAAAAATTTTAACAATAAATTTTAATTTTAAACAAAAGAGTTGAAAAATTATAGGAATAACTGTTGGAAATACCTAATTGTAAATTGAACAACTGTATTGAAAATCGATAAAAATAATTGAAATTGAAGAAAATAATAAAAATGGAGGAAATAAATTGAAAATTTGAAAAAAATAATTGACAATTGAAAACAAAATTCAAAAGATGGCTAGATTAATACACAACCGATCAAAATAACTTAAAAAATCGAAGAATAGTTATAAAATTTTAAGATCATAATTGAAAATTGAAAAATTGTAGGAAATAAATGAAAACTGCGGAAAATGATTAATAATATTGAAGGAAATAGTTGAAAAATGACGAAAATAATTGTCAATTGAAAACAAAAATCGAAAAATAACTAGATTAATAGACAACTGAAAAAAGAATTGAAAAAATTAAACAAGAAATATTAAATTTAAAGAAAATAATTGCAAATTGAAAAATTAAGAAAATTGTAGGAATAATTGCAATTTTAAAACAATTTTTATGAGTGTACAAAATAATTGAAAAAGTCCAAGAATTATAGGAAATTGAGGAATTAATTGAAAATCGATCAAAATAATTTAAAATTAAAGAAAATATTTGAGAATTGAGGAAATAAATTGAGAACTGAAGAAATACAACGAAAATTTAAGAATTAAATTAAAATTTTAAAAAATAATAATTGATAACTGAAAAAAAAATTACAAAATGACGAAAATAAATGACAACTGAAAACACAATTCAAAATATGGCTAGATTAACACGCAACTCAACAAAATCTATATAAATAAAATCAACATTTTGTCTGTACATTGCGCCAAACCTAAAAAATTTTACATGCTTTTTCGTTTTAAGTGATAAGAATCGCGAAAATGCAAAAAAAAAAAATTCTGTCTGTCTGTCCAGGATTTTTTGTCCGGGCATCACTTAAAAACGGCTCAGCCGATTCAGGTGAAATTTGGCAGAGTATTAGAGTGTCACTCTACTTAGATTTATAAAAAAAAAATTTTAGAAAATATTATTAAAAGCTGAGATATACAACTAAGTCACATTTTCACATACACGTACATACATACACATAAACATGCATATGTACATATATACATACACACACATATATACACACAAACACATACTCACATATACACACACTTTTCACTATGATATTTGTAAACAGCGGATCAAATTACGTAAGCATACGATGTATCAAAAAGATTTGAGGTTTAAGCTGCGAAGTACACCCCAAACACCTGCATGAAAATAATTTTTGTCAAAAAATACTTTCTGTCGGAAAATGCATGCTTTAAAAAATACTTTCAGTCAGAGAATATTTTTGGTCAAAAAATACTGTTGATGGCACGCCACTAGATTTCGATGCCCGCCGAAGGCGGGCTCGAAAGCTAGTAATTTATAAAATCAAAGAATAATTATAAAATTTTTAGTTAATAATTTAAAATTGAAAAATTGTAGGAATTAATTGAAAACTGCGGAAAATAATTAAAAATTGAAGTTAAAAAATAACTAGAGTAATTGAAAAAATGAAGAAAATATGTGAAAAATGACGAAAATAATTGTCAAGTAAAAAGAAAATTAAATAAACAGTACAAAAAGCAGGCGCAATGCGCCTACAATTGAGGGTTTCGTGGCTTTTTATTATTGATTTCAAACAAGTCTTACCCACACCCAGAAAATGGTAAAAAAAACCTATCTCCTCTCTTTTTTATTTCTGTTTCTGTTTTATAATGTATTGTGAATACATTTGGTTTTAGCCAATATAATTGTTATATTTGTTTTGTTACTTATTTAAATAATAACAAGCATATAGTTTCCAAGATGCACCACGTGGAGTTAATTTTAATCTCCATGTATCAAGGTTTGAAACGGTCTTAAGGAACAACAAAACAAATGCCAAGGATCAGTGTGTGAAATATCAATGTCTCAAACTATCACTTCAATTTGAAATTCCTCTCCAATTGGTAATAATTAAAGAAAAAAACGTTAGCGGTTTCAAAGATATTTTGGTCTCAAATTCAATACAAAAATCTAAGGTATTAATGTATTAAATAAAATTGTTTCCAGAACCAATCGGGTAATTCCGCAACCTTTCGGGTGTTTTTCAGAACTATTCGGGTGTTTCCGTAACCATTCGAGTGTATTCGGAATCTTTCAGGTATTTTCGGAACCATTCGGGTGTTTCCGTAACCATTCGGGTGTTTCCGGAACCTTTCAAGTGTATTCGGAACCATTCAGGTGTTTCCGGAATCTATCGGGTGTTTCCGGAACCATTCGGGTGTTTCCGGAAACATTCGGGTGTTTCCGGAAACATTCGGGTGTTTCCGTAACCACTCGGGTGTTTCCGTAACCACTCAGGTGTTTCCGTTACCATTCGGGTGTTTCCGTAACCATTCGGGTGTATTCGGAACCATTCGGGTGTTTCCGTAACCACTCGGGTGTTTCCGTTACCATTCGGGTGTTTCCGTAACCACTCGGGTGTTTCCGTATTCACTCGGGTGTTTCCGTAATCATTCGGGTGGTTCCGGAACCTTTCGGGTGTTTCCGTTACCATTCGGGTGTTTCCGTAACCATTCGGGTGTATTCGGAACCACTCGGATGTTTCCGTAACCATTCGGGTGTTTCCGTAACCACTCGGGTGTTTCCGTAATCATTCGGGTGTTTCCGTAACCATTCGGGTGTATTCGCAACCACTCGGGTGTTTCCGGAACCACTCGAGTGTTTCAGTTACCATTCTGGTGTTTCCGGAACCATTCGGTAGTTTGCGTAACCACTTGAGGGTTTCCGTTATCATTCGGGAGTTTCCGGACCCCTTTGGGTGTTATCGGAAGCCTTTGGGTGTTTTCGGAACCATTCGGGTGTATCCGTAACCATCCAGTGTGTGAAATATCGTCTTAATCTATGAATTCAATTTAAAAGACGTCTTAAGGTAGCAATAATTAAAGAAAAAAACGTTAATGGTTTCAAAGATATTTTGGTCTCAGATTCAATAAAAAAATCTAAGGTATATCTACCTTACCAATATCAGCATCAAAAACCACCCTTTAAAATTGCCCCTTAATCATTAATTATGTGTTGAACTCCCTCTAGCACACATCCTAAAATTGACAGCTATTGGTTCGTGTGTTTCCGTCTCTGTCTCTCACTATCACCCTCTCTCTCGCGCACAACCTAAAATTGACATCTATTGGTTCGTGTGTTTCCGTCTCTGTCTCTCACTATCACCCTCTCTCTCGCGCACAACCTAAAATTGACAGCTATTGGTTCGTGTGTTTCCGTCTCTGTCTCTCACTATCACCCTCTCTCTCGCGCACAACCTAAAATTGACATCTATTGGTTCGTGTGTTTCCGTCTCTGTCTCTCACTATCACCCTCTCTCTCGCGCACAACCTAAAATTGACAGCTATTGGTTCGTGTGTTTCCGTCTCTGTCTCTCACTATCACCCTCTCTCTCGCGCACAACCTAAAATTGACATCTATTGGTTCGTGTGTTTCCGTCTCTGTCTCTCACTATCACCCTCTCTCTCGCGCACAACCTAAAATTGACAGCTATTGGTTCGTGTGTTTCCGTCTCTGTCTCTCACTATCACCCTCTCTCTCGCGCACAACCTAAAATTGACAGCTATTGGTTCGTGTGTTTCCGTCTCTGTCTCTCACTATCACCCTCTCTCTCGCGCACAACCTAAAATTGACAGCTATTGGTTCGTGTGTTTCCGTCTCTGTCTCTCACTATCACCCTCTCTCTCGCGCACAACCTAAAATTGACAGCTATTAGTTCGTGTGTTTCCGTCTCTGTCTCTCACTATCACCCTCTCTCTAGCGCACAACCTAAAATTGACATCTATTCGTTCGTGTGTTTCCGTCTCTGTCTCTCACTATCACCCTCTCTCTCGCGCACAACCTAAAATTGACAGCTATTGGTTCGTGTGTTTCCGTCTCTGTCTCTCACTATCACCCTCTCTCTCGCGCACAACCTAAAATTGACAGCTATTGGTTCGTGTGTTTCCGTCTCTGTCTCTCACTATCACCCTCTCTCTCGCGCACAACCTAAAATTGACAGCTATTAGTTCGTGTGTTTCCGTCTCTGTCTCTCACTATCACCCTCTCTCTAGCGCACAACCTAAAATTGACATCTATTCGTTCGTGTGTTTCCGTCTCTGTCTCTCACTATCACCCTCTCTCTCGCGCACAACCTAAAATTGACAGCTATTGGTTCGTGTGTTTCCGTCTCTGTCTCTCACTATCACCCTCTCTCTCGCGCACAACCTAAAATTGACAGCTATTGGTTCGTGTGTTTCCGTATCTGTCTCTCACTATCACCCTCTCTCTCGCGCACAACCTAAAATTGACAGCTATTGGTTCGTGTGTTTCCGTCTCTGTCTCTCACTATCACCCTCTCTCTCGCGCACAACCTAAAATTGACATCTATTGGTTCGTGTGTTTCCGTCTCTGTCTCTCACTATCACCCTCTCTCTCGCGCACAACCTAAAATTGACATCTATTCGTTCGTGTGTTTCCGTCTCTGTCTCTCACTATCACCCTCTCTCTCGCGCACAACCTAAAATTGACATCTATTGGTTCGTGTGTTTCCGTCTCTGTCTCTCACTATCACCCTCTCTCTCGCGCACAACCTAAAATTGACAGCTATTGGTTCGTGTGTTTCCGTATCTGTCTCTCACTATCACCCTCTCTCTCGCGCACAACCTAAAATTGACAGCTATTGGTTCGTGTGTTTCCGTCTCTGTCTCTCACTATCACCCTCTCTCTCGCGCACAACCTAAAATTGACAGCTATTGGTTCGTGTGTTTCCGTCTCTGTCTCTCACTATCACCCTCTCTCTCGTGCACAACCTAAAATTGACATCTATTCGTTCGTGTGTTTCCGTCTCTGTCTCTCACTATCACCCTCTCTCTCGTGCACAACCTAAAATTGACATCTATTCGTTCGTGTGTTTCCGTCTCTGTCTCTCACTATCACCCTCTCTCTCGCGCACAACCTAAAATTGACAGCTATTGGTTCGTGTGTTTCCGTCTCTGTCTCTCACTATCACCCTCTCTCTCGCGCACAACCTAAAATTGACAGCTATTGGTTCGTGTGTTTCCGTCTCTGTCTCTCACTATCACCCTCTCTCTCGCGCACAACCTAAAATTGACTGCTATTGGCTGTGAACGACGGACGGACGGACGACAAAGTCTCACTATAAGGGTTTCGGTCCCGAACCACGAAACCCTAAAAATAACTAGATTAATAGACAACTGAAAAAAATAATTGAAAAAATGAAACAAGTAATATTAAATGTAAAGAAAATAATTGTAAATTGAAAAATTTAGAAAATTATAGAAATAATTGTTGGAAATAATTGCCCATTTAACAACTGGATTGAAAATCGAAAAAAATAAGTAAAATTGTAAAAAGTAATTGAAAATAGAAGAAAGCAATTAAACATTGAAGAATGGAATTGAAATTGAAAGAATATAATTAAAAATTGAAAAAGAGTAATTGAAAAAAGCCGAGAATTAATGAATATATCTTAGAAGAAAAAAATTGAAAACTGAAGATTGGAAATAAAAATTGAAGAATGGCATTAAAAATTAAAGAACATAATTGAATAATTGTATTTAAAATTAAAGAAACTTAATGATATCGAACAAAATAATAGAAAAAAGCGATAATTTTTTAATATTAAAGAAAATAACTGAAAATTGAAAAGTGGAATTTAAATTTGAAGAAAATAACTGAGAAATGAAGAATTCTAGAATTGAATAATTGATTTGCAATTTTAAAACAATTTTTATGAGTGTAAAAAATAATTGAAAAAGTCCGGGAATTATTGGAAATTGAGGAATTAATTGAAAATTGATCAAAATAATTAAAAATTAAAGAAAATATTTGAGAATTAAAGAAAATAATTAAAAATTGAAGAAATAAATTGGAAATTAAAGAATTAAATGGAAATTTCAAGAAAATAATTGATAATTAAAAGAAAAATTACAATATGACAAAAATAATTAACTATTAAATATTATAACTATTGCTAATAATTTTTGGTGTAAAAAACGAAAATAATATGTACCTAAAATTTACTTAGTAATAGTATCCATTTTTCTATCCAGAAAGTCTGGCAGTCCATATAGCACTTTCACAACCGTTTTTATAGTTTTTATAATGAAAACCGAAAAACATTTTGTCAGTATAATTTAATTTTAAGTTTTGAATGAGCGTTTTTGGTACGTGTTGACCGGATCAAAATTTAACGAAAACTGAGTTTACAAGGAAAGTGACAGTTGAGATGAAACACATGTTAAAAGTCATAAAAGGATCAAGCGAGGGTTCAAGAAAAGGTTTAGTTGTCTCGATAGGAAAAAAAACTTGTTTGTGTGGTTCATTGTTATGAAGGGGTCAAGATTTTAGAGACCTCGGGAAACATTTTTGTGACGATGTAAATGAAAATACTCGTGAAAATATAAACAGAAATATTGCTGAGATTAAAACTATAAAATTGCCTGGTAAAAAACAGATAAGTTGTTAGTGTCATTACGTTCGTTAACTGCTGTTGTATCCGTTAATTCATTTTAAGGATCATACGTTTTTTATAATTTCCCGTTCTGTCTAAAATTTTTGCCTCAATTTTTACTTTATCAAAATCGAAAGTATGGTCCTTAAAACAGGCATATTCGGTAAGAGCAGTCCATTTATTAGGTGATTCATAAACATCATCTTTGTGTTCTTTTATTCTTAAGTTTAAGTTGAAGAATGATGTTGACTGAGCATACATTGAGGCATACATTGAAGTTGTGTTTTTCTTTTAAAAATTACACACTGTCAATACAGATTTCAAAAAAGTTTTTTTTAATAAAGTCTAAACAAAATTTAATAACTTTCTCTCTAAATCTGAATTAGTGTTTTTCTATTAATAAATTATTGATAAGTGGAAAAATTAATAACAAATTAGTAAAATTATTACTATTTAATAGTAGCTCACCTTTCACTAATTCAATAGTAGAAAACCACTAATTCAGATTTAAAAAGCTTCAAAAGATGATTAATTTAAATTCTTTAAAAATGTATTCAAGAATAATATTTAAGTAAAAAAAAATTTTATTAATGAACACTTTTAAGAAACTTTCATCAACGTCTTAATAAATTATAAAGATCACTAAAAATTATCTTCAAATTTACGTATTTTTCGCTTTTTAACCCACAATTAAGGTATTTCTCTTGCAGTTATATACTTGAAAAAATAGTTTTTTATGGATTTTCTTTAAATTGTGAGAAAACGTTATTTTATATGTGTCTTCTATCTGGTTAAGATTTCAGGACCCTTTACCGTCTAAAATTTGAGATATTCTTGTTCAAAATTTCAATTTTACGTGCAAAATGATAAAAAATTGAAATTTCGAACAAGAATATCTCAAATTTTAGACGGTAAAGGGTCCTGAAATCTTAATTAGATAGAAGGCACATATAAAATAACGTTTTCTCACAATTTAAAGAAAATCCATTAATCCATAGAGAATCGATTTTTTTAAGTACCTATAACTGGAAGAGAAATATCTTAAGATGCAACAGTGTATAAAAACGGTGTATAATTTTGTGCCGAAGACGCATTATAAATGAGTTCATCTGAAATAAATAAAAATTTATCAAATATTAAGTTTCAATCACATGTAGAGATGAAATGAATTGTCGGTATTTAAAAATATTAGTTTTATTTTAATTTAAATTTTATTATAGAGAGATTTATTTGTATTGAATAATCTAAGCTGTAGGTATTAAAAAATATTCATATCATTTTTTTAATTATAAAAGGTTTCAATTGGATTAATTAAATCTGAACTGTAGGTCTTCAAAAATATTGATTTTTCAAAAATTTTAATTTCATTATAAAGGGATTTATTTGTATTGAATAACCTGAACTGCGGACATTAAAAAATATTCATTTTATTTTCTGTATTTATAAAGGGATTAATTTGGATTGACAAATATTTGAACCCATATTAATAAGGATTCATTTGCGGATAAAAGTAGGTGTTATCACCGGATATAAATGGATTGGACAGAAAACGTATTCAAAAAGATTACATAATTTGACTTTTTCTTCGAAAATCATAAAATTCCAATCTTTTTCAATTTCCTCCTTCTTACTGGGAAGTTCCACCTTAAGTTTTTTGAAAAATGGCAACATTGTTATTGACAACCTATACTGCAGCGAACGTTTGTAGAAAGGATATTTTGTTAAAACTAATTTATCAACAGCCCCCTGAATCTTTGAGTTGAAAATGTCCGAAGTCGTGGCGCAACGACTATGGTGGCGCTGGCTGTCACCTAGGCTGACTTGATGACAGAACGCATTGTAAACTGATAAAAAAATGTCTTTTTTGGAATTTAAAATTGTCTCCTGTTATGAATAAAAGTTTTTTTAGACTTATTTCATTTTAAAATGTGATTTTCTTTAATTTTTTTATATAAAAGATTATTAATATTCAATAAACATGTGGTAAACAAGTGCATTTGTTTTGGATGTAAGTCAGGTTATGTCTCGTGCAAAAAACGAAATAAAGAAGAAAAAATTCAATGTTTTTTAGTTCTAAAGTATATTTATAAATCGCAAAGTTTAATAAGGCCTAAATATATTTATAACTTATTCGATTTTACCAAATAAGTTAAGTGTTTTGTTTTAAAAATGTTGTTTCCCAGATACTGGTAAAAGTGAATAAAATGTCGATAAACATGTTTTATTGTAATTTGATTTATATACACTTTGTATATAAACATTATATAATATATATGTATACAATATAAATTATATACAATGAATATTGATTTTATATAAATATTATATATAATTAAAAAAAAAAAAATTGCAACTATTTATAATTTCTAAATAAAATTAATATACATTGTATATAATAATTATAGTATATACATATTATATAATATTATAAGAATATAATGTTTTTATACAAAGTACATAAACTCAAATTGCAATAAAATGTGTTTATAAAAATTTTATTCATTTTTTCCATTTGGGAAACGAACAAGTATAAGAAAACTATTTAAATGTAAATTAATGATAAATTATTATTGCTTTTTGCCCTTAAAATAAATATATATTTATTTCTTGATAAAAACTTTTTTTCTTATTTCACTTGAAAAATAATTAGATACATCAGTTTTATTTTTAATAGATTTAATATTTTAATAAAGTTTTGAAAATTAAAATAGACTGTTATTCTTTATCCCAATACATAATAAACATTTCGTATAAATATTATTCTAATGTCTATATGGTCTGTATAATTTATTTTCCCCGTAAAAGTTGAATAAACATTTCCCTCATCAGAAATTGTATACTGATTTTCAATTTAAAAATACGTTTCTTTCCTTTTTTTAAATAAAAGTTATTTATATTTATATCTAATATCTTATAAACTTCAGATATCTACTTGAAAACACGTTTTAAAATAGTTTAATTAATCAAATATTTGATTTTTATCAAATTGTCTCTGTATTTTTTCAAATCTCAGCCTAGGTGACATCCAACGCCATCTACAGTCACCCGTCGACTCTCATGACAGTCTATTCTATCAGAGTTGCCAGCGGGAGGAGGTTTATGCCTCCCACCACGGCGCCTAGCTCCGCCGAACACATGCAAAGCTTATTGCCGCGGTTGCCTGTCGGTGTGATGAATTTTCGTTTTCTGCTTGAAACGGAGGATTCTAACCTAAGCTGAGCGCTAACGGCGCAAAATTCAAACTCGAAATTTAAAACGTCGAATTAATTATTATTTATTTAATTAATATTTGAATAAATTTAGTTGTAATAATTAAATAAATGTGTAACCACATAATAAATGTAATTAAATAATATGTAAAATTGTGTAAAATAGCTTAAATAATATTAAAAGTTTTCGTCTTAAAAGTTATTCACAAATTAATTTTTTATAATTTCTCAAAAGTATTTTAAATACTTATTAAATTTCTAAAAATAAAATAAATCAGTTTCCAATTTGTTCGAACTTTTTAATTGATTCAAATTTAAATGCATAATAATTATGAATAATATTAATTATTTTCCATAAACACAATAATCCTTTTTTTAATTCTTACAGGATTTCTAAAAGATTTCACTGTTTTGAAAATGTTTAATTTTCATTTCTATAATTTCTTATTTTTACAAAATTAGAATTTTTCTTTTCTTTTACTTTTGATATTTTTTAATTATTTATTTTAGAATTTTCTTTAATTTTCTTCTGTCTATATGCAAATTATTTAATCAGGATTGCTACGTTTTCAAAAGTTGAAAATTCCACGACTTTTCCAGGTTTTCCAGACCATTTTTCTTAAAATTCCATGACCAAATATAAAATAATTAACAATATATATTAAACTTTGCATAATTTTTTGTCATTTTCAAAACTATATATTTTTGCAAATGCAAATAATGAAGATTGCAAGAATAATTACAAAATTAAAGAAAATATCTGAAAAATGACGAAAATAATGAACAATTGAAAAAATTTTGGAAAAATTAAAGAGTGATTATAGAATTTTAAGAGAATAACTGAAAATTGAAAAAATTGCAAAAAATAATTGCACAAATAATTAATAATTTAAAGAAATAATTGAAAAATGACGAGAATAATTGAAAAATTGAGGGAAATACCTAAAAAATGACGAAAATATTTGACAATAATTAAAAACAAAATTCGAAAAATGACTAGATTGATAAACAGCTGAAAAAAATAATTCAAAGAATTAAACAAGAAATATTAAATATAAAGAAAAACAAGTGTAAATTGAAGAATTAAGAAAATTATACGAATTATTGGAATTAAATGTACATTGAACGACTGGATTGAAAATCGAAAAAAATAATTAAAATTGAAGAATGGAATTGAAATTTGAAAAATAGAATTAAATATTAAAAAGAACATTGAAAAAAACGAGATTTATTGGATATACAAGCAAATAATAGATAACTGAAGAATGGAATTTAAAAGTGAAACTCATAATTGAGAAGTAAAGAAATGAATTAAATATTAAAGAATTAAAAAAAAAAAATTTTAATTAATTAACAATTGAAGAAAAGTTTGAAAATTAGCGAGAATAGCCGACAACAGAGCAAAATAATTGAAAAAAATTGAAAAATATTTAAGAAAAATAATTGTAAATTGAAAAGATTGTAGAAAATAATTGAGAGGAAAAATGAATAATTAGAAGAAATAATTATATAATCATGAGAAAAAATGAAAAATGGAAGAAAATAATGACGAAAATAATGAACAATTGAAAAAAAAATTTTAAAAATGACTAGATTAATAAGCAATAAAACAAAATAATTGAAAATATCGTAGGAAATAATTGAACATTGTGGAAAACAATTAATTGAAAGAAGTGATTGAAAAATGACGAGAAAAATTGAAAAATTTAAGAAAATATCCAAAAAATGACGAAAAAAATTGGCAATTAAAAACAAAATTCGAAAAATGACTAACTTAATAGACAACTAAAAAAAATAGTTAAAAAGATTAAAAAAAATATTACATTTAAAGAAAATAATTGCAAATTGAAACATTAAGAAAATTAAAGGAAAAATTGTTGAAAATAATTGCACATTGAACAGTTGGATTGAAAATTGAAAAAAAATTAAAATTAAAGAAAATAATTGAAAATTGAAGAATGGAATTGAAATTTAATGAATATATTTAAAAATTGAAAAGAGTAATTGAAAAATAGCGTGAATTATTGAATACAGAAGAAAGTAATTAAAAACTAAAAAATGGAATTGAAATTTGAAAAAACAAATTTTTAACGAAAATGAGTGAACAATTGAATTCATAATTCAAGAAACTTATTGATAGTCGAACAAATTAATTTTAAAAAGGCGACAATTTTTTAATATTAAAGAAAATAATTGAAAATTGACAAATGAAATTGAAATTTGAAGAAAATAGTTGATAATTGAAAGAATAAAAATTACAAAAATATGAAAATAAGTAAATAGTAAAGAAAATAATTTAGAAATGAGCTAAATAATTTACAATTGACAAAAAAAGTACAAAAAATGCGTTAAAAGAAGAGAAGTTCATTAAATTAATTTTTTTAAACAACATTTTATAAAATTCCAAGACTTATTAATTCTAATTTTTTAGTAGATTCTGATTTTTCTACTTTTTAAAAACGTTTTTCCTTATTTTAAATTGTTTCGTTTTTATCTTGTAATTACGAATTTTTGAAAACATTTATTTGATGCTTTTATCTACATTTTTTAAATTTCTTATTTTTATAATTTTTTGAAGACTTTTATTCTTTTATTTTATATTTCGTCAATTTAATTTTGTACGAAATATTCCTATTTTAAAATCGTTCTTCTATTTAATAAAAGTTTTCTTCTTTTGATATATTTTTGCAATTTTCAAAAATTTTATTCATTCTTTTTTTCTTTAATTCTTTCTAAAAGAATTCTCAAATTAAAAAAATTTTTTCATTATTTTCTTACTTACTTTTTTAGTTTAAAATAAATATCCGTGAATAGTTTAATTTTTTGAAAATATTTTCTACTTTTTTATATATTTTTACATCTGTCAGTGTTTCATTCTTGTGTTTTTTCTTTAATTTTTTCTTCATTTCATTAATAATGTCAATGACATTTTTTATTTAAAAGAATTTTCTCATTTTTTTAATAGACAAATATAATAATAAAACAAAATGAACGAAGTTGTAACGATGAGATACAAACATATTTTTGAAAAATCTATTCACAAAAAAATTTTTAAAAACGTGTAAAATAATGTATTGATTAAACATAGCACAAACAAAATATATGTATAATAATAACATTATAATTTTTTATTATAATCATATACATATTATAATTATAATGTTATTAATTATTTCCAAGGTAACGTGGAAAGGAGTTCAATTAATTTTTTCCCATAATTAACTGTGCAAAATTACTAAATTATAAAATAAAATAAATAAAAAGAAACAGTAATAATAATAATAATAACAGCATTAAAAATATTCTATATAATATTCTAAACGTATGATTTTTACAAATTTTTAAAAGTCGGCTTAAAAATTAATTAAGGTATTAATATATTAAATTAGCACACAGTTTAGTTTTTAATTTTTAAAAATAAGAACAAAAGGAAATCCCACACCTATCAAATATTGTTTTTAAATTTTGAAGGATAAATTTGTTATAGTTGGATAAAAAATTTTTCTTAAATAAATAAATATAATAATATAAAAAAAATCAATTAAAGAAGATACTTTTAAAAGAGAAAAAAAAATTAAATTTTTTTTCTTCTAATTAATAAAATATAAATTAATATTTTAATTAATATTAATTTAAAATCCAGTTATTACTTAATTTATATTAAGTTGTAAAAACCGCTCAATTTTTGTTGTTATAGATTTTTAATCAAGGCTGATAAAAATCATGATTTTTTTTTAAAAATTAAAAAAAAAATACGTTTTTTTTAAATTTCAATTGGATTTTTTTATTTAAATCAAAAATTGATTGTTTTAAAATATAATCAGTATGTAAAATCTCCAAATGTTTATTTGTAAGTAGTTGATTTTTTAAAGTGAGAACTTTTAATAAGAAATAATGAAGAATAAAACTTTTAATCAAAATCAAATAAAATATGTCGAATAAATTAGAAAATTTCAAAAAAATATCTTCAAATTCACATGATCGAAAAATTAAGAAAATTAGGTAAAAGCAGGAAAAAACAAGAGCGTAAAAATATAAGGAAACAGTCTATTAAAAAAATGAGAAAATTCTTTTAAATAAAAAATGTCATTGACATTATTAATGAAATGAAGAAAAAATTAAAGAAAAAACACAAGAATGAAACACTGACAGATGTAAAAATATATAAAAAAGTAGAAAATATTTTCAAAAAATTAAACTATTCACGGATATTTATTTTAAACTAAAAAAGTAAGTAAGAAAATAATGAAAAAATTTTTTTAATTTGAGAATTCTTTTAGAAAGAATTAAAGAAAAAAAGAATGAATAAAATTTTTGAAAATTGCAAAAATATATCAAAAGAAGAAAACTTTTATTAAATAGAAGAACGATTTTAAAATAGGAATATTTCGTACAAAATTAAATTGACGAAATATAAAATAAAAGAATAAAAGTCTTCAAAAAATTATAAAAATAAGAAATTTAAAAAATGTAGATAAAAGCATCAAATAAATGTTTTCAAAAATTCGTAATTACAAGATAAAAACGAAACAATTTAAAATAAGGAAAAACGTTTTTAAAAAGTAGAAAAATCAGAATCTACTAAAAAATTAGAATTAATAAGTCTTGGAATTTTATAAAATGTTGTTTAAAAAAATTAATTTAATGAACTTCTCTTCTTTTAACGCATTTTTTGTACTTTTTTTGTCAATTGTAAATTATTTAGCTCATTTCTAAATTATTTTCTTTACTATTTACTTATTTTCATATTTTTGTAATTTTTATTCTTTCAATTATCAACTATTTTCTTCAAATTTCAATTTCATTTGTCAATTTTCAATTATTTTCTTTAATATTAAAAAATTGTCGCCTTTTTAAAATTAATTTGTTCGACTATCAATAAGTTTCTTGAATTATGAATTCAATTGTTCACTCATTTTCGTTAAAAATTTGTTTTTTCAAATTTCAATTCCATTTTTTAGTTTTTAATTACTTTCTTCTGTATTCAATAATTCACGCTATTTTTCAATTACTCTTTTCAATTTTTAAATATATTCATTAAATTTCAATTCCATTCTTCAATTTTCAATTATTTTCTTTAATTTTAATTTTTTTTCAATTTTCAATCCAACTGTTCAATGTGCAATTATTTTCAACAATTTTTCCTTTAATTTTCTTAATGTTTCAATTTGCAATTATTTTCTTTAAATGTAATATTTTTTTTAATCTTTTTAACTATTTTTTTTAGTTGTCTATTAAGTTAGTCATTTTTCGAATTTTGTTTTTAATTGCCAATTTTTTTCGTCATTTTTTGGATATTTTCTTAAATTTTTCAATTTTTCTCGTCATTTTTCAATCACTTCTTTCAATTAATTGTTTTCCACAATGTTCAATTATTTCCTACGATATTTTCAATTATTTTGTTTTATTGCTTATTAATCTAGTCATTTTTAAAATTTTTTTTTCAATTGTTCATTATTTTCGTCATTATTTTCTTCCATTTTTCATTTTTTCTCATGATTATATAATTATTTCTTCTAATTATTCATTTTTCCTCTCAATTATTTTCTACAATCTTTTCAATTTACAATTATTTTTCTTAAATATTTTTCAATTTTTTTCAATTATTTTGCTCTGTTGTCGGCTATTCTCGCTAATTTTCAAACTTTTCTTCAATTGTTAATTAATTAAAATTTTTTTTTTTTAATTCTTTAATATTTAATTCATTTCTTTACTTCTCAATTATGAGTTTCACTTTTAAATTCCATTCTTCAGTTATCTATTATTTGCTTGTATATCCAATAAATCTCGTTTTTTTCAATGTTCTTTTTAATATTTAATTCTATTTTTCAAATTTCAATTCCATTCTTCAATTTTAATTATTTTTTTCGATTTTCAATCCAGTCGTTCAATGTACATTTAATTCCAATAATTCGTATAATTTTCTTAATTCTTCAATTTACACTTGTTTTTCTTTATATTTAATATTTCTTGTTTAATTCTTTGAATTATTTTTTTCAGCTGTTTATCAATCTAGTCATTTTTCGAATTTTGTTTTTAATTATTGTCAAATATTTTCGTCATTTTTTAGGTATTTCCCTCAATTTTTCAATTATTCTCGTCATTTTTCAATTATTTCTTTAAATTATTAATTATTTGTGCAATTATTTTTTGCAATTTTTTCAATTTTCAGTTATTCTCTTAAAATTCTATAATCACTCTTTAATTTTTCCAAAATTTTTTCAATTGTTCATTATTTTCGTCATTTTTCAGATATTTTCTTTAATTTTGTAATTATTCTTGCAATCTTCATTATTTGCATTTGCAAAAATATATAGTTTTGAAAATGACAAAAAATTATGCAAAGTTTAATATATATTGTTAATTATTTTATATTTGGTCATGGAATTTTAAGAAAAATGGTCTGGAAAACCTGGAAAAGTCGTGGAATTTTCAACTTTTGAAAACGTAGCAATCCTGATTAAATAATTTGCATATAGACAGAAGAAAATTAAAGAAAATTCTAAAATAAATAATTAAAAAATATCAAAAGTAAAAGAAAAGAAAAATTCTAATTTTGTAAAAATAAGAAATTATAGAAATGAAAATTAAACATTTTCAAAACAGTGAAATCTTTTAGAAATCCTGTAAGAATTAAAAAAAGGATTATTGTGTTTATGGAAAATAATTAATATTATTCATAATTATTATGCATTTAAATTTGAATCAATTAAAAAGTTCGAACAAATTGGAAACTGATTTATTTTATTTTTAGAAATTTAATAAGTATTTAAAATACTTTTGAGAAATTATAAAAAATTAATTTGTGAATAACTTTTAAGACGAAAACTTTTAATATTATTTAAGCTATTTTACACAATTTTACATATTATTTAATTACATTTATTATGTGGTTACACATTTATTTAATTATTACAACTAAATTTATTCAAATATTAATTAAATAAATAATAATTAATTCGACGTTTTAAATTTCGAGTTTGAATTTTGCGCCGTTAGCGCTCAGCTTAGGTTAGAATCCTCCGTTTCAAGCAGAAAACGAAAATTCATCACACCGACAGGCAACCGCGGCAATAAGCTTTGCATGTGTTCGGCGGAGCTAGGCGCCGTGGTGGGAGGCATAAACCTCCTCCCGCTGGCAACTCTGTATATTCTATGCGTTTCAACGCGAGATTCAGGGGGCTGTTTATCAATGAGATTTTTAAAAAATACATTTCTTCACGTCATTCCTTCATGTTGATTTATAAATAGGTAAACACATTTTAATTTACTAATCATAGTGTATTTGCACATGTTTCCAGTGTTTATATCGCATTGTTCACAGTGCATAGGGAAGTAAGGTTATGTTTCTGAGGTTATGGTCATTTTGTTTCGATTCGTCATTCCCTCACTAAATTTTACCTTTATATTCCATTGAAAAATATCAAACTCAAAACAGTTGGGGACCATTATAATATTTTAATCAAATAAGCCATAAAATACGGCTTGAGAAAAAAAAATTCAATAATGAGTAAAAAAAAATTGATGAACTCGGTGAAGCCATTTTCGATTTTTTTCCGGAATCAGCCGTATATAGATTGTGTGTTTGTATATATTGTTTCATGTTTCATAATAAGATATCTAATTTGACAGTGTCACCTCTGTAATTATATTTCCTTTACGCTTTTCAATTTAATGAAAAATATTTATTATTTTCCAAGTTATTTTCATTGAAACATTAATGTAATTTACATCTCAATATTACTTTCTTACTTTTAGTTATAGAAAACAATTTAATAATGGTTTTGGAAAATTGAAAATGACATAAAAATTTAATATCAATTTCAAAGAAAAAAATTAATTTTGAAAAACTTTAGTTTTTACTTTTTATAAATTGCTTCATTACAGACGAAATGTTGTTTACCACAGAAATATTTTTAACATTTCTCGAGCCCAGAAAATCGAAAAATGGAGTTTTACAATTTTGAAAAATGTTAACTACATTATTTTTGTACTTAAAATTTAAAAAAAAGTTGTTTTTTCAAAAAAATAATTTTTGGTCGGTAAATTAAAAAATTTTTTTGTTTCTGCTGACATGAGTATTTTCCTATAATTCTATCCAATGTTCTAAGTATTTCACAAATAGAAAATTTTAAAAACACCTTTTTTGTTTTCGAAATTTTTTTGTTGTTGAATTTGTGATTTAGTTTGTTTATAATATATATTATTTTTTAGTATATTGCTTCAGTCATTTTTTAGATAAGTTTTCAAATGTCTATGTAAACTAATTTAACAGTGAAAAGGTAAATTTAGATCTTGATAAAAATATAATGGGAAAAATTTATCTCATTAAAGGCTCGTAATGTGTTAAATATGGTTTTTATGATTATGTCTGTGTATAAATAGTTATTTAATTACCTTATGCTTATACTAAAACTCTGGTTTAAGGGGAGAGAGGTGGGAGGATAACAAAAAGAAACTAAAATGAAAATAAAAAGTCCAAAAGCAGTTCATAAGGTTTAGAATTTTTTTGGATTTAAGTACAAGAATTTTAAAAGAGTTTTTAAAAAAATGTTATTAACATAACTCTCAGAAAAACAATTTTTTTTATGCAATAGCATATTACCGAAAAATCTACAAGGTTTTTAAAATGAACATTATTTTGAAATTTTTATGTTCGAATATTACCAAAATTATTTTAAATAGTAACTTTGAGGAGCAATAAAATATTAATTTGAAATCGAAATATTTTTAAACATTTTTTTCTGCTTTTTAATTTGAAAAAAGTTAAAGATTTTTTGCAATAATTAATTTTTATTGTTTTACAGTAAGAAATTAGAAAATTTTTAGTAATGTTATCTTTTTGTTATTAATTTTACTGAAAACAGATATAGAAAATGCCGCCAAACATATCTGGTTCAACAGAATGCATTGATAAAATTATTTCCGAAGATGAAGATTCTTTAGTTTTGCCATCAAACATTTCGAGTCCAGAAGATCAGCAAAGTAGTTCGTTTGAAAATGGATTACGAGGAGAAAAAAAAGAAGTTTCTTCGAGTGACTTTAAACAAGACTTAAAGTGGTTGAATATCGTCATAATGGCGACCTTTCACACTATAGCAGTGTATACTTTATTGACTTTTCCTTATTTAGAGAAAAAAATGACATTTTTCTACAGTAAGTATAAAAAAGATAACGGTTATCTGACTCTTTATAAAACATATGTATCCAACTAGGTTTATTTAATTATTACGAGGAAGACGCAGCAGGAAAAAACATAAAATAGTTTAATTAAAAATGTATAAATAATTCTATCTAATTATAAAAAACATTAAATTTAGTCCTGCGACTAAATCACATTAAAGATTTAATTAAATACAAATTAAATCAGAGATTAAAATGCATTATAAGTGAAAATAAATGTCTAAATAAGTCTTCTGAAACTTGATTATTTTTTAATAAATCTTTACTTATGTACATTTTAATGAGTTACTGATGAATATTTCAAAATACTAATGGATCCATTCATGGATACTACGTTTAATGAAAGTCGTTGATTGAGAGCAGAATGACGCCAATTAGATGATTGTAAAAAATGTTGCAATTCCAATTAAAAGTTTAAAAAAAATCTCAGTTGCAAATTTTTTTCAGGCAGAAATGTAAAGATAAATTAAAATTTTTTCTAACTTTATACAATTAAATTATTTAATCCCTGCAATTTAAAACAAAAATGTATCCATTGCCTAACAAGTGTTACTTAGGAACCGTTATCTGACAACCGTTACCTGACAACCGTTACCATAGAAACCGTTACCTAGCGACTGTCACCTAGCAACTGAAAACTACCCTTAAACTAATTTTCAGAAAAAATACTTTGAAAAAAGTAATACTTTTAATTAATATCACTTTTTAATTAACAGAATTTCTACTAAGGACGTTTTTAAAACGAATTTTCAATTATTACAATCTTGAATTACTGGATTTTATTTACCAAAATTGTCGGATTAAACCGAATTTGTATTGAATAAAACTTTTTTTAACAGAATTTTTATTTATTTAAATTACTTCTTAGCGGAATTTTTAATTTGCTGGAGGCTCCGATAAAAATTTAATGATACATTTCTTTGTGAATCAGACATTTGAAGATTGACGAATTGACGCTTTGAATAGTCTTGAATAGGAATTGTCTCTAATAAGTAACTGCCTATTGACGTGAAATTTACTGGATCAGTTTTGACAATTATGAATCGAATAGAAACATTTTAGGTTAGGTTGTGAAAAAAATGAAATGCCTTGAATCGGAGATTGCTTTTTAAAAAATTACGAAACTTCTTAAAAAAAAATCTCTGATTCAAGTCGTTTTAATTTTATTACAACCTAACCTACAATTTTTCTGTTCACAATTGTCAAAATTGATTCAGTAAATTTCTCGTCAAAATAGGCAGTTACTTATTAAATAAATAATTCCTATTCAAGACTATTCAAAAAATCAATTCTTCAATCAGGTTTCTTCAAATCTCCGATTCACAAAGAAATTCATTAATAAGTTTTTATTTATAGGGTAGTTTTACGCAATTGGTCAATTTTAGGGTCCATCTGATGTTAGGGGATGACGGAGAAAAATCCTAAATTATTTTTGAAGTGTTCGTAAATTTTTTTAAATGTTGAGATAATTTTATTACCTTGCGTGGGAAGCAAAATGTAATAATAAATAAATAATTATATTTTATTATAAAATTGTCTCATTACCTATATTTATAAAATTGCAGGTCTTGGTGTGGCAATTTTAGTTAACTTTGGAACAACTGGTGGTGTACATCGACTGTGGACACATCGAGCTTACAAAGCTAAATGGCCACTTCGGGTGTTTCTTCTTTATTGGTATTATGCAGCTGGACAAGTAAGTAGCAAAATTATTATTTTTAATTAACTTTAATTCCTACAGATTTCCAATCAATTGCACTGAAGCTTCACTTATTTGAACCCAGACTACGGAAATCCACGACAAAAGTCGCACTTATTTTACCTTTTTAAAATGTTTTCAAATTTTAAATTTATAGCTATTTTAATTTCTTCAAATTTCAGTTAATGTAAACTTACATTGATTAAAAGTTCAATTAATCCACGTTTTATAAATACTAAATTTGAAGTGATTTAAAAATTTCTACAATTTTTAATAGTTCTTTTCTATTATGATTTCAATTACTTAAAATACAATTATGTAATATTTTTTATCATTTTTAACTATTTCCTACAATCCTTAATTATTTTAATTGTTTTTAAATTGATTTCCTAAAAAATAAATTTACCTTCCTCAAATTTTAACTGTTTTGTGTAGTTTTCTCAATCACTTTTTCAACATTAATTATTTTTGCCTTGACATTAAATCAATTTAATTATTTATAACTTAATTTTATATTATTCATCGCAAATTTAAATTTAATTTTTTAACTTGCCATTATTTCTGTCATTTTGCAATTATTATTTTCAATTTTTAATCATTTTCATAATTTTTGAATTAATTTACTGAACTTTCAAATATATATCTCAATTTTCAATTTTTTTGTTCAATTTACATTTCTTTTTATTACATTGCAATTATTTTCTCCATCTTTTAATATTTTCATTATTTTTCAATTAATTTCCTAAATTTTTAGTTATTATCTCAAATTTAAATAATTGTCTTTAATTTTCAATTTTTATAAAGATATTATAAATTCCTTTTTAATTTTTATTTCCTTTTGCTTACAAATAAATCCTGTAATTTTATATTATTTTCTCCGATTTTTAATTATTTTCATTCTTTGGGCATAATTTTAAAAAATTTCAATTATTCATCTGAAATTTCAATTATTATTTTCATCAATTTTCGATTATTTCAGCGACATTACAATTATTCTCTTTAATTAAAATTTTTAAGCAATTTTGTAATTATTTTCCTTTTTTAAACATATATTCTATGATTTTTTCAATTATTTAGCTCAAATTTTATTTACTGTTTTCATTCTTTCATATTTAAATTATTTTCATCATAAATTTCAATTATTTTTCTCAATCTTGAATTAATTTCAGCATATTTGAATTATTTTTTGAATATTAAACTAATTTTATTATGTTTCAATTATTTTCCTCGATTGTTAATTATTATTCTCATTGTCTAAAATTATTTTCTAGATTTTTTAAGTATTTTTATCAAATTTCAATTATTTTTTCAATTTTTACTTATCTTCAGATGTTTTCATAATTTCCAATTTTTTTTAATAAATTATCGGAAATTTCATTTATTTTTAGCTTTCTTCAATGCTTTTCTCCAATTTTAAGTTATTCTCATTTTTTTTCAATTGATTTCTATGATCTTCTCTTTATTTAAAAATAATTCTGTAATTTTTCCAATTATTTCACTCAAATGTGATTTATTTTTTACAACTTATCATTGTTTTCTTCATAATTCAATGATTTTCTTCAAGGTTCGAATAATAAACTCATTTTTCAATTATTTTGACATCTTTTAGTATTTTTATTATATTTCAATTAATTTCCTAAATTTTCAGTTATTACCCCAAATTTAGATTATTGTCTTTTATTTTTAATTTTTTAAACGATTTTTCAATTATTTTCTTTTACTTACAACAAATTCTGTACTTTTTTATTATTTTCTCCGCTTTTTAATTATTTTTATTCTTTTGGCTTAATTTTTAAACCTTTCAATTGTTTTTTTAAACATATATTCTACGATTCTTTCAATTATTTTTCTCAAATAATTTTATTTAATGTTTTTAATCTTTCAATATTTAAATTATTTTCTTCATAAATTTAAATTGATTTCAGCATATTTGAAAGGTTTTTTCAATTTTGAATTAATTTTTTGATTTTTCTATTATTTTCCTCGATTGTTAATTATTATTCTCATTTTATAAAAATTATTAAGTTCTTTTTCTAAAATTTCAATTATTTTCTTCAATTTTTAATTATTTTTATTTGTTTTCTTAATTTGAAAATCTTTTTTTTAATTATCGTAAATTTCATTTCTTTTTAGCTTTCTTTAATGCTTTTCTCCAATTTTAAGTTAATTCATTTTTTCAATTATTGATTTCTAAGATCTTCATGTATTTTTCTCAAATTTCAATTATTTTTGTTTATTTAAACAAAATTCTGTCATTTTTTTAATTGTTTCACTCAAATGTAATTTATTTTTTACAACTCATCAATGTTTGTTTCATATTTAAATTATTTTCATCAAGTTTTCAATTGTAAAATCATTTTTCAATTATTTTCCAAAATTTATATTCTTCAATTTTCAATTTTTTTCATTTCTTTTATAATTTTAAAAATTTTAAACTATTTATCTGAGATTACAATTATTTCATTCAATTTTCAATTATTTATCTGATTTTTTATATTATTTTCTTCAATTTTCAGTTACTTTCGTTCTTTTTCGTAATTTTCAAAAAGTTGTTAATTAAGTATTTCTGTTTCATTAAAAATTATTCTCTTCAATTTTAAATTATGTTTATTTTGTTTCATTTATTTTCTCTAATTTTTAATTATTTTCTTTTTTTTCAATGAACTTTAGAAAGTTTTAAGTATTTTTTTGAAATTTTCTTTAACTTTCCTTCATTTAAAATATATTATGTAATTTTGTCAATTATTTTCTCAAATATTAATTATATTTTTCAATTTTATATTATTTATCTCAATTTTAAATTTTCAATTATTTTCCCTAATTTTTCATTATTCAATTTGTTTTCAATTTATTTTTAAGATTTTCAAGTAATTTTCTCAATTTTAAATTATTATTTTCTTTGTTTTTAAAACATTTCTATGATTTTTTAAATTACTTTCCCCAATTTTTAATTGATTCCACTTTTTTTCAATTAATTTGAAAAATCAGCAATTATTTTGTTTAATTTCAATTATTTCTTGCAATTTTTTTAATTCGTAAATTTTATCAATTTTTTCTTTAAAAAAAGGTTTATTAGGGTTGACTGAGGGCCCCCTGAACCCAAGGGCCCTGGGGCACTGCCCCACTTTGCCCCTTAATAGTTACGCCACTGGAAAGCTAGTTCAATTATAAATTCGACAATATAAATATTCGACTAAATTGAAATTATGTCAAGTTCAAATTTAATTTATTAAAATTTGTGCCATAAAAATGTTTGACATTTTAATCAATCTGTCAAATTATAGTTTAGAGGATTATTTTGAAGGGTTGTTATTATAATGCTTGGTCAGTTTTGATTTTTTTTTTGAATACGATTAACTATTTTATTTAAATCTCGTAGTCATTTAGACTATTAGTTTTTATTATTTCGTTTATTTTTCGCACAATTTTTATATTTTTTGGAGGTTTTTGAGCTATTATGCGTGATATTTTTCAATCCTTACACAGAAAAAACTACCTGCGATTTTTGCTGCATGTAATTTTCAGGTGAATGAAATTCTTAAGAATAACTCTAGATCATTGTTAAACGTCTCTTTATTTTGAATTAAAAAAAATTAAATTATTATGACTAAATATAAAGAAATGTCTTCTTTTTATAGAAATCAGTGTTTGATTGGGTGAGGGATCATCGTGTTCATCATAAGTATTCGGATACAGTTGCAGATCCTCATGACAGCAGTCGTGGATTTTTTTATTGCCATGTTGGCTGGCTATTGATGAAAAAACATCCTGAAGTCATTAGACGAGGACGTCAAATTGATATGAGAGACATTGTTTCAGATCCAATTGTTGCTTTTGGCGACAGGTACGTTTCTTAATTTATAATTAATTGCTAATTAAATAATAATAATCTTCGTAAACTCCTGAAAGTTAGTTAGTGTATTTATATTTATTTATTCATCTTTTTCTGTCCGCTTTTAAAATCCAGAGTAAAGTTAGTCCCTGTTTTTTTTATTTTTTATTAATTTATGATTCTCTTTATCAGAAAATTATAAAATTGTTTTAGTTTACAGAGAAAATATGCAGATGAGGTAGCCTTAATGACGAGATATTGATTATGACTAACAATAATTTATATATTACACACTTATATGAATTTTAATAATAATTTAAATTAATTTAAAGTGTCGAATAGTTGAATTTATTAAAAATTCAAATAACGTTATTTTACTTTATTGGAAAAAATTAAATACGGTTTAAATTATTCTGTAACTTTTTTAACCATTTTTGAAGTTCCGAAACTTTCATCAAGTTTGCTGCAAGTTTGAAAACATCCGGAAAGATTGCGTTTCTGAATTTAATTTTTTCAAATACCAATTATTCGCCTTCAGTCTTTAAATTATTGTCATGAATAATTAAATTTATTACACAAGTTTTTTTTTACTTCTGTCATTTAAATATTATCTTCTCATAACTTAAATTTTTTTTCTATCTTTAAATTATTGCCAGGAATATGTAAATTTTCAACACCAGTTGCTATTATACTTTTGTTATTATTTCCAATAATTTTTTTCAAATTTCATTTACTTTTGTCATTATTCAAGTGTTTTTGTCATTTTACGATTATTTTCTTCATATTTCTATTACTTTTGCAGTTTTAGAATTATTTTCTACAAATTTCAATTATTATTTTATTCAAATTATTGAATGCGAAAAATTAATATTTAATATAGTAATTATTATTGTTTTATCAAATTTTAATTTTATTGTTACTTAAAATAAATTTTTAAATTTTATATTTTAATGGGCTTTTGCCCGTAAATAAATAAATAAATAGATTTTTATTGGCATGAATTTTTAAATTTATAATATTAGTTTTCAATTATTTTCTACAAATTTCAATCATTTTTTTTATTATTTTTATTATTGTCATGAGCTTATTAAATTTGTACATTGTTTTCCAATTAATTTCAACAAATTTCAATCATTTTCTTCAAACTTCAATTATTCCCTATACATATTTTATTTATACACCAGCTTTTAATTATTTATGTCATTATTCAATCAGTTTCTTAAGATTTCAATTGTTTGGTCAATTTTTCAGGTATTGTCTTTAAATTTTTCATTTTACGCACCAGTTATTAATTATTTTATTTAAATTTCAATTATGTTCTTCAATCTTCAAACTATAGTCAGGAATATCCAAATTTTCTAAACAAGTTCAATTCACTTTCGTTATTTTTCAATTATTTTTGTCATTAATCAATTATTTTGGTTATTTTCCAATTATTTTTCTCATATTATTGTTATTTGTGCCATTTAAGAATTATTTTTTACAAATTGCATTTATGTTATTCAATTTTTTTTATTGTCATGAACTTTTAAGTTTCTTACACTTGTTTTTCAATTATTTTCATTATTATTTTTATTATTCTCAGGAATTTATTAATTTTTTTACACCTTTTTTCAATTATTTTCTTCCAACTTTAATGATTTTTTTCACATTTGAATTTTTTTATCATTTTTTAATTATTTTCTTCAAATTTCAATTATTGTCTTCAAACTTTAATTAATTTCTTCAACTCTCAATTATTTTCCTCAAACTTATATTTTTTTTAACTTTACAATTATTGTCTATAATTTTTTAATTTGTACTCCAGTTTTGAATTTTTTATTTCAATTATTTTCAAGTTTTATCTTCAAATTTAATTTTTTTTTTAAATTATCAATTATTTTTATTCATTTCACAATTATTTTTTCAAGTTACAACTATTTTTGTCAATATTCAAATATTTTTGATATTTTTGATTATTTTTTGATATTTTGAAATTATTTTCTTCAATCTTTTTATTATTGTTAAGAATTTATTTGTAACTTTTGAAGATCAGTTTTTCCAATTTTTTATGTCATTATTCAGTTAATTTCTCTTCACATTTCAATTATATCGTTAACTTTTCAATTATTTTATACAATTTTTCAATTAATTTATTAAATTTTTTCTAAATTTCAGTTATTTTTGTCATTATTCAACCATTTTCTACACATATACATTTTTTTATATTTTTTAATTATTTTTTTTCAATTTCAATTATTTTATTGAAAATTCTATTATTTTTTTCAATTTTTCAATTATTGTCTAAAAAGTGTAATTTTTAAACCAGCTTTTATAATTATTTATGTCATTATTCAATTAATTTCTTTACATTTTACTTATTTCTTCAATATCTCAATTATTGTGTAAAAATTAAAATTTTTTACACCAGTCTCAAACTTTTGTTTCAATTTTTAATTATTTTTGTCATTCTTTAATTATTTTTTTGTAACTTCAATAATTCTTGAAACTTTTCAATTATTTCTTTTCAATTTTTGTCATCATTTTGTTGATTTTTAATCTATTTTTCAATTAGTTTCGTCATTATTTAATTATATTCTATATATTTCAATTATTTTTGCGATTTTCAAATTGTTTTTTTTCAAATTTAAATTGCTTTTTCTGCTTGCGCCCCCCAATTTAATATCAGTAATATTAAACTCTATATTGCTTATTCCCTTTTTTTTATTTAAAAAAACCTTCTATTTAATCACTTTTTTTATTTAAAAGCTCACTATTTACTCACTTTTTTCACTTAAAAACTCATTATTTACTCACTTTTTTAAATTAAAAAGTCTTTTTTTTACTATTTTCAATTTGTAAGTCCACTGGCAGCCCTTCTTATTAGATAAATATTATTCATCGATTTGTTTTATTTATTATTATAGTTTAGTTTCAAAAATAAATGGAAAACTAATCGAGCGCTTGTGCGCGTTATATTTTGATAATTAATTAATTAATCTCTTTATTCAACAGATATTTCTTCTTTTTCAAAATACTCTGCTGCTTTGTTTTGCCCACACTTGTACCAGTTTATTTATGGAACGAGGAATGGTATTATGCAATAATGATGCAAATACTTCGATACATTTATACCTTGCACGTTACATGGAGTGTTAATAGCGCCGCTCATATTTGGGGCACAAAACCCTATGACAAGTAAGATTTGACAAGTAAATAAATAACAGCCTCACAAAAAAAAAATTTTGTCCGGAACATTACACTAGTGTACTCCTATGTATTTTTTCTCCGCTGAATCCGAATCCGAAGTCAGAATAATCAGATTGGCTAAAATTTTTGAGAAAATCTTAAAAAACTGCTGAAAAACACGAAAAAATCGCTTTTTTTGAGATTATCTAAAAAATTTTAGCCAATCTGATCATTTTACTTTATTTATTATTGTCTGAATCAGACTCTTAAAACTGGATGATTTTGTGTAAATAAAATAATTATTTTCATATTTATTTCAGGACAATAGCTTCAACGCAAAATAAATTAGTCTCTTTTCTTGCCTCCGGCGAGGGCTGGCATAATTATCATCATGTGTTTCCATGGGACTATAAAGCCGCAGAATTAGGAAACTATGAATTAAACTTTACAACTTTATTGCTTGACATTTTTGCAAAAATTGGTTGGGCTTATGATTTGAAACAACCATCTAAAGAATTAATTAGAGAAGTTTATGAAAAACGAGGAGACGGTTCTCATATCGACCTCGTACTTAAATCTAAATCTCATTAATTTAATAATGTTACTGTATAATTGTTATAAAATATAATTGGTCCAAAAATGTATATAACGTTATTTCCCATGTCAAATCTGCATATTTATATAATTCTCCCAAATGTATGTATATTTTGATATTAATAAAGTTTCTTAAATTAACTACATAATTACATATTTTTTATTTTTACAGTAATATTTTACTCTTAATAATTTTTCCATAATATCCCTCAAATAAAACCTATAAACTGATTATTCTTAATAATATTTTTCACTATATCTTTTATAATAACTATTCAATTAATTTATTTTAATTTTTTAAATTGAACAACTGGATTGAAAATGGAAAAAAATAATTGAAATTGAAGAAAATAATAAAAAGTTGAGGAAATAAATAGAAAATTTAAGAATTAAATTAAAATTTGTAAAAATAATTGAAAATTGAAAACAAAATTCATAAAATGTCTAGATTAATACACAACCGAACTTAATTAATTTAAAAAATCCAAGAATAATTATAATATTTTAAGATAATAATTAAACATTGAAAAAATTGTAGGACATAATTAAAAATTGCAGAAAATAATTAATAATTGAAGGAAATAGTTGAAAAATGACGAGAATAATTGAAGAAAAAATGTAAAAAATAACGAAAATAATTGTCAATTGAAAAAAAAATTCGAAAAATGACTAGATTCATAGATAACTGAAAAAAATAATTGAAAAAATTAAACAAGAATTATATTAAATTTAAAGTAAATAATTGCAAATTGAAAAATTAAGAAAATTATAGGAATAAATACTGGATTAAAAATCGAAAAAATAATTTAAAATTGAAGAAACTAACAAAAATTGAAAAATGGAATTGAAACTTAAAGAATATACTCAAAAACTGAAAAAAAGTCATTGAAAGAAACTTAGTGATAATCGAAAAAAATGATAGAAAAAAGGCGATAATATTGTAATATTAAAGAAAGTAATTTAAAATTGAAAAGTAGAATTTAAATTTGAAGAAAATAATTGAAATAATGGAAGAATTGAAGAGAATAATTCTAGAATTGAATAATGGAATTAAAATTTTAAAACTATTTTTATGAGTGAAAAATATAATTGAAAAAATCTAAGAATTATTGAATATTGAGGAATTAATTAAAAATCGATAAAAATAATTGAAGTTTAAAAAAAATATTTGAGAATTGAAGAGAATAGTGTTAAAAATTGAAGAAATAAATTGGAAATTAAAGAATTAAATGGAAATTTCAAGAAAATAATTGATAATTAAAATAAAAATTATATGTGGACGAAAATAATTAAATTTTGACGATAGTAATAAACTATTAAAAAAAAAAATTAACAATTGAAAAATAAAATTCGAAAAATGTTGAAAATAATCGGGATTTGAACAAAATTTTTTTTTTAATTCATGAATAATTATAAAATTAAAGGAGAATAATAAATTGTCAATTGAAAACTGTTGAAAATTATGGATAAAAATTACTAAATTAATACACAAACGAACAAAAAAATCGAAAAAATCTAAGAATAATTATTAAATTTTAAGAGAATAACTGAAAATTGAAAAAATTGTAGGAAATAATTGAAAAATTTTGGAAAACAATTGAAAATGGAAGAAAATGATTAATAATTGTAAGCAATAATTGAAAAATGACGAGAATAATAATTGAAAATTGAAAAGTGGAATTTAAATTTGAAGAAAATAACTGAGAGTTGAAGAGAATAGTTCTAGAATTGAAATTTTAAAACCATCTTTTAAAGTAAAACAAAAAATAATTGAGAAAATCCAAGAATTATTGAATATTGAGGAATTAAATTTTCATTTCATTCCTCAATATCGATAAAAATAATTGAAAATTAAAGAAAATATTTGAGAATTGAAGAGAATAATTAAAAATTGAAGAAATAAATTGGAAATTAAAGAATTGAATGGAAATTTCAAGAAAATAATTGATAATTAAAAGAAAAATTACAATATGACGAAAATAATTAAACATTGACGAAAGTAATGAACTATTAAAAAAAATAATAAGGAATTGAAAAATAAAATTAGAAAAATGGTGAGAATAATCGGGATTCGAAATTTTTTTTTTAAATTCATAAATAATCATAAAATTGAAGGAGAATAATAAATTGTCAATTGAAAAAAGATGGAAATTATGAATAAAATTGTAGGAAATAAATGAAAATTGAATAACTGTACTGAAATTCCAAGAAAATAATTGATAATTGAAAAAAAAATTTCAAAATGACTAAAATAATTAAATATTAAGGAAAATAATTGAGAAATGAGGGGAATAATTGACTGACAATCGAAAGAAAAAATTTAAAGCTGGCGAGAATTATCATCAACAGAATAAAATATTTAAAAAAAGTTAATGAATAATTATACAATTTTTAGAGAATGATTGTATATTGAAATAATTGAAAAATTTTGGAAAATAATTGAAAATTGAAGAAAATGATTAATAACTTTAGAAAATAATTGAAAAATGACGAGAATAATTGAAAAAATTAAGAAAATATCTGAAAAATGCCAAAAAAAATTGTCAATTAAAAATAAAATTCGAAAAATAATTAGATTAATAGACAACTGAAAAAAATGATTGAAAGAAGTAAACAAGAATTATTAAATTAAGGAATATTGAAAAACAAGAAAATTAAGAAATAATTGTTGGAAATAATTACAAATTGAACAACTGGATTGAAAATCGAAAAAATTGAAAATTAAAGAATGAAATTGAAATTTAAAGAATATTATTGAAAGTTGAAAAAGTAATTTAAAATGCTGAGAATTATGGAATATAGAAGAAAATAATTGAAACTTGAAGAATGGTATTGAAATTTGAAAAAAAAATAATAAAAAAATGAAGAAATAAATGGAAAATTTCAAATTTGAAAAAATAATTGATAATTAAGGAGGTTCTATGGTATGACGGTACTAGTCAAAACAAAGACCATAATTTTGAGGTTAGGTTTAAATTTAATTTTACGAATATATAATTAAACAATTGTATTTATTAACTATATTAACATTATTTATTTTTTAAATATGACTATTTTTCATGTGTGATCAAAATTAACATTTTAAAATGTCAGAACGTCTAAACTGTATCGTGTAAAAAGTGAAATATTTGTACAAATTAATTTATTGCAACTCTCACAGGTACATAATGACACTTTTTTTATTAGATATTTAATCCTTATACATCTGTACTGTATTAAAAAAAGTTTCATCAAAATGGTAATGCTAAATACTTTGTAGGAAATAAATATATATGAAAAACTACTCATTTCCCATAAGACTCAATGTTAAATGTTCAAAAATATTAAAAAACAACAACGCTTATAACTTTTTTCACAAGTACCTTGAAGTCTCAAAATTTTAACTACATCATTATGAAACCTTTGTCTATCAGTGAACCAAATTTTATGAAAATGGTAATGTTAATTCTCTTTACGATAGAACCTCCTTAAAAAGAGGTGAGAAGTATTGAATATTGAATAAATTAATTTAAAATTGAAGACTACATTTTTAAATTGAAAATAATAATTGAGAAGTGAAGAAAATAATTAAAAATTGAATAATTAAATTAATTAATTGAAAAATGACAAGAATAAATGAAAACTTGAAGAAAATATTTGATGAATGACAACAACAGAAAATTGACAATTAAAAACAAAATTCGAAAAATGATTAGATTAACAGACAACTGAAAAAAATATTAACAAAAATTAAAGAAAAATAATTGTAAATTGTAAAATTTGTAGAAAATAATTGAAAATTGCGGAAAAAAATTAATAGTGGAAAGAAATAATTGAAAAATGACGAGAATAATAGAAAATTGACAGCAAAATTCGAAAAATGACTAGATTAATAGACAACAAAATAAAAAAATTGGAAACATTAAAGAATAATTATACAATTTTAGGAGAATAATTGTGAAAAATAATTAATAATTTAATAATATTAAAAGAAATAATTGAAAAATGAAGAGAATGATAATTGGAGAAAATATTAAAAATTGAAGAAATAAATTGAAGATTAAAGAATTAAATTGAAATTGTAATAAAATAATTGATAATTAAAAGGAAAATTACTAAATGACTAAAATAATAATTAAACATTAAGAACTTGACAATTAAAAAAAAAGAAGTTGGAAAAATGTCGAGAATAATCGATAGTAGAACATAATTATTGAAAAAATTAAAGAATAATTATAAAATTGAAGAAGAATATTAAGTTGTCAATTTAAAACTAAAGTAAATTATAGAAAATAAATGAAAATTGAAGAAATTAATTGAAAATTGAAGAAGATAATTAAAGAATTATATTGAAGTTTAAAAAAAATAATTGATAATTGAATAAAGATGAGAATTATTGAATATTGAATAAAATAATTGAAAATTGGAAAAAATAAGTGAGAATTGAAGAAAATAATTAAAAATGGAGGAAGTTATTTGAAAATTAAAGAATTAAATTAAAATGTGGAGAAAATAATTGATAATTGAAAGAAAAATTACAAAATGATGAAAATAATTGAATAAATAATTGACAATTATTATAAATAATTTGAAAACAATTGACAATTATTGTAAATAATTTGAAAATAATTGACAATTGACAAAAAAAATCGAAAGCTGTCGAGAATAATCGACAACAGAACAAAATAATTAAAAAAATTAAAGAATAATTCTAAAAAATTACTACAAAAAAATCCCATGACAATTCCAGGTTTTTTATAAAAATTATTTAGACTATAATTTGAATTAGTTATAGTTGGACCTAATGGAATTTGAAATTAAGTGAAATTTATATTAAAAAATGAAATTAAAATTGTGAAAAGTTGACATGTTTAGTTATTAATATGTATTCAGAATAATAAAAACGTAAGGATTGATCAAAATTTAGATAATTTAAAGCTTTATAACCAATAAAAATATAGATGAATTCAAACTTCAATAAATTAAAACTTAAATATATATTCTTAACTACTAATTTAGATTTCCATTAAAGACAATTATTTCGAAATTTTAATGATCTAAATATCAATTAATTTAATCGCATCAACATTTCAAGTAAATTTATATTGATAGAATTAAATTTTAATTTACTAAAAATTTTAGTGTATGGAAATTTCAGTTCAATATTTTAGAGTAAAATATATTTTAATTAATTTATTTTCTGTCAATGCAGTTAAATTAATTCTTATCAAAGTTTTTTAAAACGTAACTGATTTAAAACAAAAAAATATCTAAGTGACAAACTTAAGGTGTGGATAGAATGAAAGAATGAATGAATCTTGCAGATTATTATTATAGAATTTGTCTACTTTAGAAAAAACTAAAATTTAAAATTTTTTGATTTTATTAAATAAATATCATGTACATACTAATACATAACGAGATAAATAATCGAGTTCGTTTCAAGGACTATGTACAATCCTAAATTGTACTGTTATCTACAAATAGATTTGTATTCTGAAGGATTAAGGATGTTCGATCCTCTAACAAGTTGATCTTAAAAAAAAACAGAAAACAATCTCAAGATATTCTAACACATTTTGAAAGAGTCTACATAAAAAAAAACTTGACATTTTTATTGTCACATTTTGATTACTTCAATATCAAGAATGTAAAAATTATATTTAATGAATTTTTTAAAAATCTATAAGTTATTTTAGAGGATAGGACATCCTTAAATTAAACTTCCACTTCATAAAGCTGAATCTTCACTAAATCGTAACAAAGATGCTGTGAATGATAATAACGTAGAAAATAATGCTCTCATCGAAATAAAATCAATGATAGCTATAAAACGATATTATATGAATGTATAAAATAACACAAAAAGTAAGTCTTTCTGTATTACGAAGCTGCCTTTTTAAACGATAATCTTTGTCTTTTAAAAGGAACGCAGATTCCTTTATCACGAATGCGTTATATAAAAAAAACCTCATTTAACTTTGATCTCTGAGAAATAAATTTTGGCTATTGGAAAGTAGAAAAATGTCTGACAAACAAATTGATTCGTACTTTCCTTCTTATTTAAATATACTTTCTACATATGCTCTTTGAGACTGAATTTTCTTCTTTCATATTTTTGTTTACAGGACTAGTTTACTTTTCCTCTTGAACCTCGGCTCTTGGAATATAAATTGTTTCTGTGCGCTCGTCGCATTTCGCAGCCATTCGAGAAGCAGTCAGAAGAAAATCGGTTAATCGATTCAAGTAAATCTCCGCTTCCTTGTCCAAAATTCCATCTTTAACTAAAGCACTAACCTTTCTCTCGGCTCGCTTACAAATTGTTCTTGCTACGTGTAAGGAAGCACTTGCTTTTCCACCTCCCTAAAAATAATAAATTGAAATTTAGAATTTATTTAATAATGGTTATTATAATAAAAATAATAATTAAACACTTTGAATAACTTTTTAATTAAAAACTTAGTAGCGTCTTTTGAAAAAATCAAAGGCCTTTTCAAGGTCGACAATAAATTACATCAAAGTCCATTTTTTTAATAATTGAAACAGTAGCTGAATATACTTTAAAGCTGGAGAATAAAAATAAAAAATCTAAATAAAAAATAATAGAATGTCAAAAAAACAATTTAGGGTTGTTACATTTTCAAAATTTTAAAATTCCATGACTTTTACAGGTTTTTCAGACTATTTTTCATCAAATTCCATGAAAAAATATAAAATAAGTAGTAACATTAAAACGAAAAAGTTTAAAACTATACCTCAATTTTTGCAAATGCAATAAATAATGAAAATTACGAGAATAATTACAAAATTAAAGAAAATATCTGAAAAATGACAATAAAAAATTGACAATTAAAAAAATTAAACAAGAAATATTAAATTAAGGAATATTAAGAAACAAGAAAAAATAAGAAAATTATAGGAATAATTATTTTAAATAATTACAAATTGAACAACTGGATTGAAAATCGAAAAAAATTGAAAATTAAAGAATGAGATTTGAATTTAAAGAATATAATTAAAAGTTAAAAAGGTAATTAAAAAAGCTGAGAATTATGGAATGTAGAAGAAAATAATTAAAAACTGAAGAATGGTATTAAACTTTGAAAATAAAATAAAAAAATGAAGAAATGATGTGAAAATTTATGAATTAATTTCAAATTTGAAAAAATAATTAAAAATTAAAAAAAGGTGAGAATTATTGAAAATTGAATGAAATAATTTAAAATTGAAGACTACAATTCTAAACTGAAAATAATAATTGAGAAGTAAAGAAAATATTTAAAAATTGAAAAATTAAATTAAAGATTAAGGAAATGAATTAAAATTTTGAGAAAATAATTGACAATTGAAAAAAAATTAGAAAACTGTCGAGAATAATCGACAACAAAACAAAATAATTTTAAAAATAAGGAAAATATAAATTTTAAGAAAAATAATTGTAAATTGAAAAATTTGTAGAAAATAACTGAAAATTGCAGGAAAAAATTGTTAGCGGAAAAAAATTATTGAAAAATGACAATAATACATAAAAAATTGAAGAAAATATCTGAAAAATGATGAAATTAATAGACAATTCTAAACAAAATTCAAAAAATGACTAGATTAATAGACGAAAAAACAAAAAAATTCTACAAATTAAAGAATAATTATAAAATTTTAAGAGAATAATTGAAAAAATGTAGGAAATAATTGTAAATTGTGGAAAATAATAATTAATAATTGAAAGAAATAATTGTGAAATGACGAGTATAATAATTGGAAATAATATTAAAAATTGAAGAAATAAATTAAAGATTAAATAATTAAATTGAAATTGTAAGAAAATACTGATAATTAAAAGATAAATTACTAATTGACTAAAATAATTAAACATTAAGAAAAATACTTGATAATTGAAAAAAAATAAAATAAAAAAAGTTTGAAAAATGTCGAGAATAATCGATAATGGAACAAAATTATTGAAAAAATTAAAGAATAATTATAAAATTGAAGGAGAATATTAAGTTGTGAATTAAAAACTGAAGAAAATTATAGACATTTTTTTTAAGAAAAGATATGAAATTTGAAGAAGGTAATTAAAGAATTGTATTGAAATTTTAAAAAAAAATTGATAACTGAAAAAAGACGAAAAATATTGAACATTGAATAAAATAATCAAAAATTGAAGAATATAATTAAAAATGGAGGAAATAAATTGAAAATTAAGGAATTAAATTGAAATTTGAAGAAAATAATTGGTAATTGAAAGAAAAATTACAAAATGACGAAACTAAATAAATATTAAAGAAAATAATTGAGAAATGAGGAAAATAATTGACAAAAAAAATCGAAAGCTCTTGAGAATAAACGACAACAGAACAAAATAATTAAAAAATTAAAGAATAATTCTAAAATTTAAGGAGAATAATTTTATATTGATTAAAGAAAATAATTAAATTATTGAAAAATCATTATATTGGTAGAAATCTGAAGAAAATACTTGAAAAATGATAAAAATAATGAAAATTAAAAAAAAAAACAATTGAAAAATGACAAAAATAATTGAAAATTACAAAAATAATCAAAAAATGGAACAAATAGTCGATAAATGAAAAAAGAAATTGAACCAAGGAGAAAAAAAAATTAACGATGATAAAACTAATTTAAAATCATGTAAAAATGTATGATTATGTAAGAAAAGACGTAAAAAATGACATAAATAATTGAAAAATTAGAAATCAATATTTGAAAAATTGTAGATAAAAATTGACGCTTAAAGAAAATAATTGAAAAATGAACAAATTAAATGTAAATTAAAGTAAGAAATTAAAGAATCCATGACAATAATTTATTTATTTATTTATTTATTTAATCTTTTCTTCCCCGCAGTCACTAGGAATAATTTAAAATAATAATTAAAATTTGGAGAAAGTAATAAAAAAATGTCGAAAATTTTGACAACAATTGAGAAATTACTAGATTAATTAAAAATTTTAAAAAACAATTAAAAAATGACAAAAATAATTTCAAATAGGAAAGAATAGTCGAGAAATGACAAAAATAATTGAAATTTGAAGAAAATAATTGAGAAATCACAAAAAAATTAAATTTGAAGGTAACACATGAAAAATAACAAAAGTAATAAAAATTTGCGATAAATAATTGAATAATGACATGAATAATCGATAACTGTTGTAAATAATTAAAAGAATGAAAGATTGTAAAAAAATTATTGAAATTTGATGAAAATAATTTTCAAATGTCAAAATTAATAGAAATATGCAGAAAATAATTGAAAAAATGATAAAAATAATTGAATTATAACAAAAATAATTGAAATTTGATGAAAGAATTGAAAGACGACGAAAGTAATTGACAATGCTGGTTTAAAATTTTTAAATTTGTAGACATTAATTAAAAAAATTTGAAAGTAATTAATATTAGAGGAAACTAATTAAACAATGTCAAAAATAATTGAATTTTGAAGAAAATAATTGTCTGTAATAATAATAATAATCATTTTACTAAGAAAGTGATAAAAGTTAGTTTTTTTTATAGTGAGTAATAGTGAGTGATTTTAAAAAAAGTGAATAAAAGTGAGTCACAGACAGCCCTGAAAATGCTCAAATTCGCTTGAAAATTGTTATACTTTTTTACTAGTTTGAAAATCTAACTTCAGATTAGTAAATTAAATAAAATTATTATAAAAACAATTATTTAAACAAATTATTGTTGTTATTTATAACTTTTTCAAAAATGCTTCAAAAAGTTGCAGGTTTTTCTTAATTTTGCAAAATGCTTTTCTTGAATCAACCACATTTTAATAAAATAAATAAAAATTATTATTATAACAATTATTTAAACAAATTATTGTTGTTATTTTTTAATTTTTTTAATAATGCTTATTAAAGAGTTTTAGTTTTTTCTCAATTTTGCAAATTGATTTTATGAAACTAGTCACATGTTAATAAACATAATAAAATTATTATTTTAACAAATATTTAAACAAATTATTGTTAATATTTATTAACTTTTTCAAAAATGTTTATAAAGAGTTGTAGTTTTTTCTCAATTTTGCAAGTTGGTTTTATTAAACCAACCGCATGTTAATAAAATTATTAAAATTATTATTATAACAATTAAGTAAACAACTTATTGTTGTTATTTATTAAATTTTCTAAAAATGCATTAAAAGGGTTGTAGTCTATTCTTAATTTTGCAAATTACTTTTCTTAAGTCAACCACAATTTAAAAAAATTAATAAATCTTTGACATAACAAATTTTTAAACAAACTGTTTAACTCTTTATTTAGCATTTATTAAAATTGTTTATAAATATTAACAATAATTTGTTTAAATATTTGTTAGAATAATAATTTTAATAATTTTATTAACATGTAGTTGGTTTAATAAAAACAATTTGCAAAATTAAAAAAAAAACTACAAATTTTTATAAGCATTTTTGAAAAAGTTATAAATAACAACAATAATTTGTTCAAATAATTGTTTTTATAATAATTTTATTTAATTTATTAACATGTGGTTGATTCTAGAAAAGCAAGTTGCAAAATTAAGAAAAAACTACAACTCTTTTGAAGCATTTCTAAAAAAGTTAATAAATAACAACAATAATTTGTTTAAACATCTGTTAGCATCTTAATTTGATAATAAATATTTAAAAACCATAAATATATATAAATTTATGTTTTTATTAGGCTTCTAAAGTTAGAAAGTTTAAGAAAATTGCAAAAACCCTCGATTTATTTGTCATTTTGTAGGGAAATAACAACAATAAATTGTTTAAACAAATTATGTAACATGGTAAAATATAAACAATAATATATATTTTGATAATAACATCAATAAATGAAGAAAAAGCATTTAAAATAATAATTAATATTTTTTTTAATATATTCCAGGGTTTTTTACGTTTATGGGGTTTTTTTTACAGTCACATGAAAAATAGTTAAAATAATTTATTTAATAAATATACGACAGATTTTTATTATTTAGACATTCATGAACAGAAATATCTTTTACAGAAGGAAAAAAGTCAAACTTACGAAGAAGTGCATTTTTCCTATGGGAATTCAATGGTAATTTTCAACGGCTTTGAGGCACGGGTTAATATTAAAAAATAAAAAAATACGTATCTCATATTTTTCGCCAAAGAACAAAATTGGAGGGTAAGGTTTATGAAAATCGAATTTTTTTTTTTGTGCCACCCTAATAGACACCCTGTTAGTAGATCATAACCAGGTTGATTACAGACATTTCTAAGGCGTTTGATAGTTTTGGCCATAATGACCAAATGAGACATTATATGCAATTTTTTTTTAAAAATAAAAACATCATTTATAGAGGAATAATAAGCAAAATAAATTTACAGGAATAATGTAATCCTCAGCAGGTGGAAGTTGATTTGCATAATCTGAAATCCATTCCTCGAGATCTTTTGTGTGATGATTTTCAAACTTTTTTATTTTTCCTGGGGCTGACTTTGAAATCACATGATTGAGATCAAAGAGTATCATTTGAACTCTTTTGAGTTTATCAACGTATGGATGTTCTGCCTTTCCCTCGCATGCATATTCCCTTGCTAATCCTATGTATGAAGAAAGCTCATCAGTAGCGCCAAGAGCTTTAAAGACAGTCTCCGATTTGACTAGTACCTCTGGACCAGACGAAGAACCATCTCCATCTCTCGAAATCTGTGCCTGTGCCACATTGGAAGTCGTAGCAGTGCTGCTAAAAACAATCATGAAAAATTAATTTTTTTTTAACTAAAAGAAATGAGAAAATTCTTAAGAATTTAGATATTAAAAAAGAAGACGGTATAATTGTTTAATAACAAAAAAATGACAAAAAATGTATATATATGACAAAATAAAAAATCTTTTTAATAAATTGAAATATATACGGAATTTTGTTTTAAATGTGTGTGTGTGGTAACTATTTGTCGCCAGGATATCTCAAGAACATTTAAATAGATTTCAATAAAATTTGGATGGCGTATTAAGCTCATAAATATCAAAATTTAGACACAGGGATTTTTGAAAATACTTAATCAAATTTTTTTCTTCACTTTTTTTTCAACAAACAATAAGGTTTTTTGATAAAATTTTTTTTCATGATAAAAAAGCAACCTAATGAATAAAAAAATAAAATTCCTTGTCTCAAAACGAATCGATTGACCCACATAAAATATGTAATTCATCAAAAATTCATACAATATTTACTATCTATTGCTTTTTTCCTAAATCGAACATAATTTATTAAAATTTGTTAACTACTTTTTTCTTTTAATGTTTAATGTAAAAATTTATTTAATTTTTAAAAATTCTAATTATAAAACTTCACTTCAGTAATTAAGATCTATTTTAGTGGCACTATTTTAAATTGAAAATTAAAATGTTTATTAATTAAAATGCTAAATTAAAAAAAGTGTTTAAAAAATCAAATTATGAATAGAAAAAAAGTAGTTTTTCTGATTTTTTAAAAATTTATTCTATAAATCTTGAATTACAAACAAAGATTATTTTATTAATATAAAAAAAAAATTATTAATATCTAAATAAAAATATTGTCACATTTTGAATTTTAATAAAAATATAATATAATATATAATATGAATATAATTTTAAATATAATATTTAAATATGGATAAAACAAGTTATATTTATATGGAAGAAAATAAAAAAAAATTTAAGAATAAAACAAAAATAATTGAAATTTTAAGAAATAATTGAAATTTTAAGAAATAATTGCAAATTAATCGTAAATTAATTGAAAAATAATGAAAACAATTCAAAACTGCGGAGAAAATAATTTTAAAAACATAGAAATATTTTAAAATTGAAGAGACCAAACAATTGCAAAAAAAAATTGTACCTAATTAAACATTGAATAAAAGTAATTGAAATTTGAAAAAATTGCAAATTTTTGGAAATTAATTAATAAATAGTGAAAATAATTGAAAATTGGAAAAAGTAATTGAAAAATTATAAAAATAATCAAAAATTTCAGAAAACAATTAAATTTTAAAAAAATAATTGAAAAACTTAGAAATTAGTTTTAAAAAAACACAGAACATGTATGAAATTAAAGAAAATAATAAATTGAAAATGCAGATAAAAAATTGAAAATTTAGGAAATTATGAAAAAGAATGAAAAAAATAATTACAAATTTAAGAAAATAACGTAATATAGCATAAGAACAAAATTAATGAAAAATAATTTAAAAATAATAAAATTTTAAGAAAAATGAATGAGGAAATTAGATTAAAATATTTAAATAAAAAAAAATAATTGAAAATAGAAGAACATTGTTCAAATAATTAAAAAATACAATTAAAATTTCGAGAAAATAATTTAATATCTAATAAAAATTGAATCAATAAAACATTGTTTTTAAAATTAAAAAATATTTGGAAAATTATTATATAAAACAATATTATTTCAAACATTGAAAACTGTCAATTAAATTTGCATTAAATAATCCAATACGGAACAAGTTAATTCTAATTTGAAGACGATAATTATAATTTGTAAAAATATATTAAAAATGATGAAATAAATTGAAAAGAAATACAATAATTAAATACAATAAATAAAAATTAAATTAAAAATTTTTTTGAAAAAATTAAAAAAATAGTGAAAATAATTGAAAAGTGAAGAAACCAAATAATTGCAAAATAATAAAAATAATTAAACATTAAGTAAAAGTAACTGACACTTGAAAAAATTGCAAATTTTTGAAATTAATTGAAAAATATTCAAAATAATTGAAAAATAATGAAAATAATTGAAAATTGGAAAAAGTAATTGAAAAATGATAAAAATAATTGAAAATTTAAGAAAACAATTAAATTTTGACAAAAATAATTGAAAAACTTAGAAATTAGTTTTAAAAAAACACAGAACATATATGAAATAAAAGAAAATAATAAATTGAAAATGCAGATAAAAAATTGAAAATTTAGGAAATTATGAAAAAGAATGAAAATCTTTAAAAATTGAAGAAAATAACGTAATATTGCATAAGAAGGAAATTAGATAATATTATATTTGAAATATTGAAATAAAAAAAAAAAAAATTGAAAAATTGAAAAAAGAAGATTTTTCAAATAATTAAAAAATACAATTAAAATTTCGAGAAAATACTTTAATATTTAATAAAAATTAAATCAATCGAACAGTGTCTTCAATCGACAAATTATAGATATTTTAAATATAATATTTAAATAATTATTACAAGGTTTATTTATAAGGAACAAAATTAAAAATTTTTTAAGAAAAAAACAAAAATAATTGATGAAAATAATTGCAAATTTGGTAAATTAATTGAAAAATAATGAAAACAATTAAAAACTGCGGGGAGAATAATTTTAAAAACATAGGCATATTTTAAAATTGAAAAAACCAAATAATTGCAAAATATTAAAAATAATTAAACATTGAATAAAAGTAATTGGAATTTGAAAAAATTGCAAATTTTGGTAATTAATTGAAAAATAATGAAAATAATTAAAAATTGGGAAAAATAATTGAAAAATTATAAAAATAATCAAAAATTTCAGAAAACAATTAAATTTTAAAAAAATAATTGAAAAACTTAGAAATTAGTTTAAAAAAAACACAGAACGTATATGTAATAAAAGAAAATAATAAATTGAAAATGCAGATAAAAAATTGAAAATTTAGGAAATTATGAAAAAAAAAAAATGAAAAAAATAATTACAAATTTAAGAAAATAACGTAATATAGTATAAGAACAAAATTAATGAAAAATAATAAAATTTTAAGAAAAATGAAGAAATTACGGATATTATATTTGAAATATTGAAATAAAAAAAAGTAATCGAAAAAAGAAGGAAATTGTTCAAATAATTAAAAAATACAATTAAAATTTCGAGATAATAATTTAATATTTATAATAAAAATTGAATTAATAAAACATTGTTTTTAAAATTGAAAAATATTTGGAAAATTATTATATAAAACAATATTATTTCAAACATTGAAAACTGTTAATTAAATTTGCACTAAATAATCCAATACGGAAAAAGTTAAGTCTAATTTGAAGACAATAATTATTATTTGTAAAAATAATTCAAAAATGATGAAAAAAATTGAAAATAAATACAATAATTAAAAAATATTGAAATTGATTTAATGTTGAAGAAAATAATTTAAACTGGAAAAATAATTGAAAGAAATAAAGAGAATAAATGAAGTTTGTGGAAAGTAAATTTAAAATTTAGGTATTGAAGAAAATAAAAAATATGAAAATAATTGAAAATTGAAGAAAAATGTAAAATTGTAATTGAAAAATGATAAAAATTGTTGAAAATAATTGTAGTAAATTGTAGGAAATAATTGAAACCATAATAGAAAAGAATTATTAAAAATGGAAGAAATAATATAATAAAATTGAGTAAAATATTCAAAAAAGGAAAAAAATTAAAAAAAGAAAAATAATGATAACATTTTTTAATTAATTGACAGTTTAAAGAATAATAAAAAAAAATAATGAAAGAACAAAAAAATAGAAGAAAAAGAAAGAAAAAGTTAAAAGGTTTAAAAAAATAGGAGAAAATAAGAACAAATAAAAAATAATAACAACATTTTTGAGAAACAGAGAAATTCTTATAAAAATCTACCAATCTGTTAAAAATGAAAAAATGAAAAACAAAATTTGGTGAAAATATACTAAAAATAAAATAATAAAATGTAAATAAACAAACAAAAAATCACACAAAAAAATGAAATAAAGTTTACGAAAACGAAGCAAAAAAGTGTTTTACATTGACAAATTTTTAAAACAATTAACATTTTTTAAATTAGAAAAATGTCTACATTAAAATAAATACATTTTTTTGAAAATTGGAAAATGATAATTTAAAACAAACAATTAAGTAAACAATTTTAAGAAAAGAAAGAAAAAAATAGAAAAATAATAACAAGATGAGAAAATTTAGTAGGTACAAGATTTTTGCATAAAATAAAGGACAGAAATGTATAAAAAATATAGCAAAATTAAGAGATTATGAGGAAAAAATGTAAAAAGAACATCGAATAAATGTTTTGAAAAAAAATTATTTAAGAACAAAAGAATTGATTGAAAAGGAAGGAAATTCTAGAAAAAGTCAAAATGTTTAAAGGATGAATAATAAAAAAGAACCCTTTTATTAAATTCAATAAAAATGGAAATATTTACGTAAATGATGCAACTTTTAATAACCTTACAAAATTTAATGAAATTGTCATCATGTAATCATACTATCTAAATTAATTATGTTTACGTTATTAATTCTTTTATTGAAACAAATTCGAGTTTATTAGAAATAATTTCACCGGAATTGGAAATTGATACTTTGAGGTTATGTTAAAGATTGTTAATTTTACCCTTTTCGCAAAGATGATTGCACATTGGTTTTGTACGCAAATATGGACCTTCTACACACATGTCTTGCTAACTCCATTTCTAATCTAAACACGGTTCTTTCATAATCACGTGACAATTTTATCAATATTAAAAATCCTCTCGTGTCGCTTTTTATTAATCTTTTCTCGTGTTTTAGCTAAAGAAACTTGATATTTGTGTTTTTTTATCGTTATTTCTAGTCACAACTATCACAACTTAAGTCAAGAATATTTATAAATTAAACGATAAATGAATATATTAAATTCTAAAACTAAAAATGTGCACATGCTGCTTTCTACACAAACACACGCACACACACAAGAAACATAATGCAGAATTTGATAGATCTGGGCAGATCAGGAGCGTGTCATTAAATCATTTTTCTTTTCTTTTCTAAAAACTTTCCTTTTGTTTTACACTTTTTTTTTGTAAAAGTTTTTTTTGTTATTGTATATTTATTATGTTAATTCAAATTTTGAAACAAAAACATTTTAAAACAAAAGTAACTTTTTTTAAAAAGCTTCGAATTTTTGAATTTTAAAGTTCGTTTTATAGAAATAAGGATAAATTTTGAAGGAAAAATGAAAATGTACAAGATATATATTATTTATTTTGATCATTTGTTTTAATCAATTCTTATCTCTTAAATAATATTTTTATCTCAGCATTTCACGAAAATTTGACTCTAAAAGGTCTCTCCGAAGAATTTGCATCATTCCTGTTTTTGAAAGGAAATCTATATGCGATAACCAGGATCGCATTATGCGATACAAGCACCCCGGGCATCTATTGTGATAAATACTTTGGTGAAATTTTACTAAAATCACCTAGCGAACTATAAAACTAGGTTGTTACTATCTATATTATATATTATTTACAAGATTTGTAAATAGATAAAAATTCAACAAGCTTAAAAATATTTTCCCCAGGTAGAGGATAATTTTCCTCCGTCCGCCCCTGTCAGTAAACTTGAAATTTTTTCAAAAATCTACTCCATAAAAGTCATTTAATTTCTTCAAGTTTTACGTCCCTATGACAAATTGAATGATATTATTGCATAAAGTTTTAATAAATGAGTAATCATCTATTCTAAATTAATCACCGAGTCGTCTACAATAACACAATTTACGCCGTTTCCTCCGCGTTTAAGTATTTAATAAAATGAGTGGGGCTATCGGCGTAATCATTTCTCATGACGTCAAACCGGAACAGCCAATGAGAATGCACCACATACATTACTCTTGGCATCGGCCAATCCCCACTTTCTGGAACAATATTCGATCTTTTCCCCAGGATTTCCACTTGTGAGTTTTCTGATGAAAATATTGCATCAGTCGAATTTGTTTCAAAGAACGCTGTATTTCTCGAACCACGGTCAGTTTTTAGCCAACCGTCAAAACGATCAGGACAAGATTTTCCGTGAAACAAAAAAAAAAAAAAAGCAAATGAATCGTTTTCTGTAGCCGTGAACAACAATCGGTGTGACAGTTGTGTGATTTGACTTTCTTAAACGTCAAAGTGTGTGTTTTTTGTTGGAATTTCCTCACTATTTCTTATGGCAGATCATGAATGCTTTGAAAAGTGTCATCATTACACTGCCCAAGGGTCTTAGAAAAGACTCGAGCTTAGTTTCCAGTAACGAACTGAGATCTGCCGCGAAATTAAATTTCACGGCTTCTGTTCTCGCTGATAAGCTCAAAGTGAAACATATGGAACACACAATGATGGATACGACTATTTTAAAACAGGAACCAATTAATATCCGAGGCAAAAAACGACGCCTTGATCACCTCACGTGGGAGGAAAAACTTCAGAGAAAGTAAGTTATTGATTTTCTTTTCTTGTCTATTCATTTATAATTTATCGTCACTTCATTGCCGGTCTATAAGCCTGTCTTTGCCCTCGATTAAATTTTTAGTATATATACTCTTATCGGAAAAAGCTGTATATTTTACTATACATTTTTTTATTGGATTTTTGTGAAAGATAGAGAAATCGCGCAATTTTTTTTATGGGTTTAAACTTATGTAATATTCTTTATTATTATTGAAATGTCATAAAAGGTAGTTTTTAAAAATAGCAGGGCCGTATCGAATTTTTTTGAGGCCCAAGATTTAAATAAATTACTAATTCTTATTCAAGAGAATATTTCTTATTCCGAGTTTTTTTTTAGAATAATTTTAATTTAGCAAATTCTGTTGAATGAACATTTTGCTAAATTAAAATTCGGTGACCCGAAAATACGGCACTGCTAAAGAATCAATTATTTTATTTATAGCAGGGCCGTACGCAATAGGTGGTTTTTATTGATCCTATTCATCAAAAGTTTAATTTTAGGGACGTATGATTCTAAAATTAATAATTTAGGATATTTATTTCATAGACTTTCATTAGGAAAAATCTTCTCTTAGTCGAAATTTCAAATTTTCGAATATTTTTCCAATCGAACATAAATTAATCCGATTTTTAACCTAACAGAATTTTTATGTGACTGAATTCATATTTAACAGAATTTTCATTTTACAGAAATACTTTTAACCAACTTTTCATTTAAAAGAATTTCAATTTAAACGAATTTTAATTCAGAAGAATTTTTATTTTACAGAATTTTAGGTTAATCGAATTTTTAAATACCAGAATGTTCATTTGACCGAATCTTCATTTGTCCGAAATTATATTAGTACGAATTGTAATTTAATAGAAAACTTAAAATGCAGAATGTTCATTTGTCCGAAATTGCAAATGGCCGAAAAAGTACCAAACAAAAATATTTTGGAGCGTATTTTGAAATTGACCAATCAGAAAATATGCAGAAAATTGAAATTGGTCAATTTCAAAATTCGCGCCAAAATATTTTGATACTTTTTCGGCCATTTGCAATTTCGGACAAATGAAAATTTACATTTTATGTTTTCTATCAAATGTCAATTGGTACTAATATAATTTCGGACAAATGAAGATTCTGCCAAATAAATATTCTGGTATTTAAAAATTTGATTAACCTAAAATTCTGTAAAATAAAAATTCTTCTGAATTAAAATTCGTTTAAATTGGAATTCTTTTAAATGAAAAGTTGGTTAAAAGTATTTCTGTAAAGTGAAAATTCTGTTAAATATGAATTCGGCGATCTAATAATTCTGTTAGGTCAAAATTCGGATTAATTTATGTTCGATTGAAAACATAATATTCGAAAATGTGCGATTCCAAGTGAAATTTATGTTATTTTCAGGCAATGAAACTTTGGAATTTTATTATATTTATGTTTTACATAAATATTTAGGTCAAAATATTAATTAGTTTAAATATAAGGGATATTTCTATTTTAGGGTAATTTTTTATAATATTAATATTAAAAAAGTTATTACATAAACATTGTGTAACTTTTAAGCAGCAAGACAAAATTCAATGGCCCAAATGCTAAAACGAAATTACCTGTGTTCTTGTCAAGATTCCAAAAGAAATGGACTTAACAGTTACTTTCTTGATATTTAATTTTAATAAATTATAAATTTAAACATTTGAGATTTCTGTTAGTAAAGAAATCAATATGGTTGCGCCCGCATTTCCACCTGAAAGGAATGAAGTCATAGTTATGCGCGCGCAACCATATTGTTTTCTTTACTAACAGAAATCTCCAATGTTTAAATTTAGAATTTATTAAAATTAAATATCAAGAAAGTAACTGTTAAGTCCATTTCTTTTGGAATCTTAAAAAGAACACAGGTAAGTTCGTTTTAGCATTTGGGCCATTGAATTTTGTTTTGCTGCTTAAAAGTTATACAATGTTTATTTAATAACTTTTTTAATATTAATATTATAAAAAATTACCCTAAAATATAAATATCCCTTATATTTTTCTGAGCATTTTAAAAAAAAAGAAAACCTTGATACGACTGATAGAACAAAAGATATTGCCAGATATTGCTATTTCAATTGTATTTGTGTTGTGTGTGTGTGTAGCGTTTTTTGTCGCCAGGATAACTCGAGAACGCTTCAATGAATTTCAATAAAATTTGGATGACATGTTAATCTCATAAATATCTAAATTTTGACACAGGGATTTTTGAAAATACCCAATCAAATTTTTTTAATTACATTTTTTCATCGAAAAAAATCGACAGACCTTTTTAACTTTTATAATTGACCAAAAATTCGTAAAATAATTCATATTTTTCATTTTTTGGCGTTGAAAATTCTTTTTTTTTTAATAACTTCTCCAATTAAATTTTGTATTATTAATTTATTGCTTCCTTGGAAGCAAAACGTCTATGAAATTTACATCATTTTCACCTATTTTTAAGAAATTTTTGAAGGGTGAATGAATTAAATTCATTTAAGTTTTAATGGATTTTTAGTTAAATTGACTAGATAAAATTAATCTTTAGTAGTAAAAGAAAAATGGAATATTTTTATTTAAATAAAATTAGTTGAATATTAAATAAAGTTGGCTTTTTGTTTCTTTTTTAGGAAGCTAAAGAACAGAGTGGCAGCGCAAACATCACGTGACAGGAAAAAAGCCAAATTAGATGAATTGGAAGAAACAGTGCGATTATTAACAGAAAGAAATGAACTTTTAATAGAAGAATGTACGATACTGAGGTCGGAAAATGAATCTCTCCTTGCTGAAAGCAAGAGGTTGCCAATAGAAAATAAGCCAGAGCTAGAGAAGGACCGGCTTTGTTCGATGTGTCAAGGTCGTGTCGATTTTACTGTACCCTCTTCGGGATCTGCTGAATCTCGTCTTAACCCTCTGCCGCAGGGTGGGTCAGTTCAATCGGCAAAACCTCTGATGCTGACACCAAGTGCCATCGTCCTTCTGAAGATTCTGACCCTCTACCTCCTCTCGAGGAATTATTCAGTGAACTCCAAGGAGACGATTACATCGATCGACTCGAAGAATTGGCCGAAAGCCTTCTGCGAGAAGTTACCGCAGAGGTGGAAGCAAATTCTGCTAGACCAAATGAACAGGTAATTATCCTTAAAAACAATAAATTGTTTTAATGGATTACCTGGGGCCGGAATTCTGGGCAGTGCAACATTAAATATTTATTTATTTATTTATTTATTTATTTATTCATAATAAACGGGGAAAACCCCTTTAATACATTTAAAATATAAACAATAAAAATTTAGGCTAGAAATTTCAAAAACGGCCTGAACATAATAAAACCAGCAGCAATTCCGTGGAAGGAGGTCAAAATACATCTTGCAGAGAATTGCGTAATTGACGTTTAAAAAGCGAGAAAGATTCATTAAAAAAGTCAACTCTCTGGTGCTTGTTGGCCTCCCTACACATACGCGATACTGGACAATTTTTGCCATAATTTGTTCGATAGAATGGAACTTTAATATAATTAATATATAATATTGCTAACTTTAATATTGCTAACATTTGTTAGTGCTCAGACCTATGTTCAAATTTAAAAACAAAGCAAAGTGCTCAATTACAGCGCAATCAATTCAGAAATTTTTAGATTAATAAAATTACTTATTCACTATAAATCGAGAAGAAATTATAAGAACGTAGAAAGTATGTAATTTATTATTTGAAGGAGAAATATGAAGTTATTTGTATGCAGTTCAATTTATTAAAGAAATAAAATATGTAAAGAACGTGGAAATCTAATATAACTAGCGTTCTTTATAGATTTACATTCATGATTATTGCAAAATATTTTTATTATTTACAGGAGATTAAGAAATTTGTGATAATTCACAATTATAAATTTATGTTGTTAATATCAGTATACAAATTTAATATTTCATATTACTTTTAATAGAATTTCAAATTTTATAGAACACTATATTAGTAATTTGAATAAATATTCATAAATAAAGATTGTTTAATAGTATCTTAATAAATATTTTAATTTTTTACTTTAGTAACAATAAAAGTATTTAAATTATATTAATGCGTACTTATATTAACAATATCAATTTTTAATTGACAATAATCACAAATTTTCAAATTTAAATTCAATAATAATAATATTTTGAATAATTTTAATAAACTCCACTTCTTATTTTATTATAATTTACATTTACCGGAAAAAATTAAATTTTTTAATTCATTAAGAAAATATTTTCATAATTTTATAGTTCTCTAATAATTAAAACAAATATTAACAATTTAAATAATTTAAATAAATAATAAATTATTTTAATATGAAAAAAAAAATTAATTGTATAAAAGTGTATAATTTTATAAGAAATTAATAGTTTTACATAAATCATAAAAGATTTTCTATGAATAGAAATACAATTAGATGTGAAACTTTTTATCATTATCTATTGTTAAATAATTCTAATATTTACATAAAATTTTTAATTTTCTTATAATTGTCAATTATAAATTGATATTGTTAACATAAGTACATAAAATTAATATAAATTATATACTTTAAATTTTGCGTTTAATATTTAAATAAATATTAATAAATAATATTCTTTAAGAGTTTTCAAATTCTATACTCTTAGTAAAATTAAAAGTATTTAGTTTTTTTTAAATAAACATATTCATGTTAACAATATCAATTTATAATTGACAATAATCAAGAGTTTTTAAAATTTTATGTGAATAATAAAAATATTTTACAATAATAATAAAGAATTATACGTTTTATTTTATTACAATATTAATACAAATGTAAAAAATAATTTTTTATTAATATTCCATTTAAAAAAATTTTATAATAAATTTATAGTTCTCCAGTAATTAGAATAAATACTAATAATTTTAATAATTATAATCAATAATAATTTATTTTTAGTTAATAATAAAAGTAATTAATTTTATATTAAATTAATAGTTTTATGCAAATCACACATTTTTTAATGTGGCGTTATTAACTACTCAAGGAAAATTTATATTTCCCTCTTTTATTCGTTTAATAAATTGAACTAGATACAAATAACTGTATTATAAATATAAATATAAATATAAAAGTTATAAATAACTATCCTTAAAATAAAAAATAACTTATACACTTTTTGGCCCTGGTAGATGGCCCGAACCGTGGGAGAACCAATCTTGGTTTTTTTTTCAAAGTACTGGTTAAAATTGAATTATAATAATTTTTTTTAAACTTTTCTCTAGTTTATATACCTATTCTTCTTTTTTTCAAAGTTCCTTTATAGTTTTTTTTTAATTTCGTAATTTTTTAAATACCTTACATATTTCCTTACCTCATTTATTTTTAAACAATTTAAAAATTTTCTGCTGTAGCCTTTTTGCTTATCTTTTTACATTTTCTGCGTCGTAGAAGTTCTTAACTTTTGTGATAAACAAATGGAAACATTTTTTTCACAAAAAAAAAAAAATAAAATTATTTTCTAAAAAATTTTTCTTTTAAAAATCGTTGATCGTTTAAAGTTTAAAACATTTTTTCAGATAAAAAATTATATTAATATGCATTAAAAATTATGTTTTCTTTTTAATAGTTGATCATAAACTTTATAAGCCGAAGCTTTATCATAGATGTCGGATTTTTTCAAATTTTTTCATTTTCAAATTAATTTATCAAAATTTTTTTGCAATATTTTCATATTTTGTTAGATTATTTTTAAATATATTCTTATATTTTAACATTTTGTTTTCGATTAGTTGCATTTTTTCACTTTTGCGTAGTTTGCATTTTTTATTCATTTTGTTATCTTTTGTTTTCGAGATTAATGCATGGTATCTTAATTTTCTTTTTTAAATCCAAGGTTTAGAATTTCTTCGTAATATTAAAAAAATTTAAATAATGTTTTGTTCTCGCGCAGATTTTTAAAAACATTTTTATTGATTTTCTAATTTTTTAAGCAATTTACTTCCAAGGCTTCTTTATTTTTAAAGAATTTCTTTATTTCTACTGTAGACTTCTTAGGCAACTTTTTATACTTTCTTATATTTTAGCAAATTTTCGTCGATTTACTATAACTTTTAAATTCATTAATAAAATTTTAGTCATTACAATTCATAAATTGTAATTTTTGTCTTAAAAATTAAAAATTTAGGATTTTATCCTAAATTTAATTAATTTTTTAATGAATTTCTGCCCTACAATTCATACTTATTTGTATTATTATATAATTAATTTTATAAACTGTCAATTATTTTTATCAAATTTCAATTATTTTATTCAATTTTAATTATTTTTTCTACTTATTAAATATTTTCATCATTTTTTAATTAATTTTCAAAACTTGCAATTATTTTTTTGGAGTCTAATTTTTTTCATAATTTTTTCATTGTGTTTTATCATTTTTCAGTTGTTTTATTAAATTTCAAAAATGTTTTGTAATTTTATCACTTATTTTTCATAAATTTTATTTATTTTCTTTAATTTTCAATTATTTCTTTTTGAGAATATTTTCTCCAATTTTTAGTTTTAAAAATTATTTGCTTATACACTTTTTACATTTTTAATTTATTTATCTCAAATTTCAGTTATTTGTATTATTTTTCAATTTTTTTCTCCAAATTATAATTATTGAAATTATTTTTTGACTGATTTACTAAACCTTTAATTTTTTATTTCAGATTTCAATTAATTAAAACAAGTTTTAATGCATTTTAGAATTTTTCAATTATTTTTTTTTCAAATTACAATTACTTTCGGTATTTTGTAATTAATTTCCTAAATTTCGAATTATTTTCAAAAGTTTATCATTATTATCGTTTTTAATTATTTCCTTTAATTTGGTATATATTTTGTAATTTTTTAAAATTATTCTTCTCAATTCTCGATTGTTTTTTTCAATTCTCAAATATTTTCCTTATTTTTCAATTACTGTCTTCAATTTTTAATTATTTCGATAATTTTGCAATTTTTTTCCAATTTTTAATTTAATTTACTTAATTTTCAATTATTACTCTTAAATTTCAATTTTTTTTAATGTTCCATTTGTTTTATAACTTTTTTATTGACTTCTTCGATTTTAAATTACCTTTATCACTTTTTAGCAAGTTTCCTGAATTTTCAATTATTTTTCTCAATTCTCAATTGTTTTCATTAATTTTGAATTTTTTTTTCATTCTCATAATTTTTAAATTAATTTTTTAAATTTTCAATCCTTTTCTTAATTTTCAATTATTGTCTTCAATTTTCAGTTTTTTTTATAATTTTGCAATTATAGAAACAATTTTTAATTTTTTAAATTATTTTTAAATTGATTTATTAAATCTTCAATTATGTATAAAAAATTTCAATTATTTTTAAAAATTTACCACTATTTTTGTCGTTTTTCAATTATTATCCTTTAATTTGATATAGGTATATTCCGTAATTTTTTTCAATTCTTCTCAATTTTCGATTGTTTTCTTCAATTCTCAAATATTTTCTTAATTTTAAATTACTGTCTTTTTTAAATTACTTTTATCATGTTTTAATAAGTTTCCTAAATTTTCAATTATTTTTCTCAATTCTCAATTGTTTTCATTAATTTTGATTTTTTTTTCATTATTCTCGTAATTTTAAAATTAAAATTTTCAATTTTCAATGATCTTCTCAATTTTCAATTATTGTCTTCAATTTTCAGTTGTTTCTATAATTTTGCAATTATAAAAACAAATTTTAATTTTTTAAATTATTTTTAAATTGGTTTATTTTATCTTCAATTATTTATCTCAAATTTGAATTCTTTTTTTTAATTTTGATTAGTTTTATAATCTTTAAATTGTTTTTTTTCCATTTTTTAATTATGTTCATCATTTTTTAATTAATTTCCTAAATTTTCAATTCCTTTTTTAATTTACCATTATTTTCATCTTTTTTTTTCCTTATTTTCTCTTAGTTCATATATATTCTGTACTCTTTCAAATTATTTTTCTCATTTCTCAATTATGTTCTTCAATTGTCAATTATTTTTATTATTTTTTAACTATTTTCCTCAAATTTTAGTTATTCTCATCATTTATATTTCAATTATTTCCAAAGATTTTCACAATTTATAGTTATTTTCCTTTTTTTTATTTATTAATTTGAAAATTTTGTAATTATATTTTGTAATTTTATTTTTTTATCCAACAACTTTGTAATTTTGTCGTACCTATATAAAAGATATTCATTTATCTTTATTTATGAAGTTTTTAAAGTACCCTAAACACTTATGAACTTAATCATACAATTTTAGACATTTTTGTTAATTATCCTGCTTTTCATATAATTTTAATTTTATTCTTTTCAAAGAATCGCTCGTCTTTTAAACATTGTTTTTTTAATTTTGTCATTTCTTTTATTTATGCATAGTTTCATTCTTTATTTATTTAGAAATTTTTTTTCTGTTTTTCTAATTGTCGTAAAATTTTACTTTTTTTGAAAAGTTCTTTCAAGTTTTCGAATAATCTCCTCAACTTTTCTATTCTTAAACACTTTCTTCAGTTACTTTGTAGGATTTTCGAATCTCTTTTTTTATTTTCTTAATTTTTGTATAGTTTCTAGTAGATTTTTAGTTTTGTGAATTTTCGGCAGATACTCTGGATAATTTAATGATATACAAAATTCTAATATATTAATTGTTTTTTTTGTTTGTTTTAGGTATCAATCAAGAAAGAAACCGCCGGAAAATCTGCACTGGTGGATCAAACATCAAAAGACATGGAAACCGATTCAAATTCAGACTGCCTGACTCAGGTTCCTCGACCTCAGCCAGAGCCTGAATCAAACGTCGGTGGATTTTCAAATGAAAAGATTCAGTCTAAATCTGCGAATCTTCCGGAAGTGAAGATTAAACGAGAACCAATAACTGATGTGGATACTGTTTATGGTACTTATGACGAGGCTACCAATTGCATAACGATTATCTATCCTGGTGAAGACGACGATATTAAAATCCAAGAAAGTGTTCAGGAAGTTTCGACTGACAATTGTCAAAATCAAAATGATGATCAAATGCCAACGACTCCTGTTCAGCCTTATGCGGATCATTTTTCACCTTATACTTCTCACGACTCAATGTCACCGTCGAGCATTCATTCTGATGACACTGATTCAAGTGTGCCTGTCTCTAAACACGATTCTAATTTTTCTGACATTGGATACGAATCTCATGATTCTCCTCTTGATGAAACTAACAGCGCTCATGAAACTTCAACGCTGACAGATTTGTGGCACGAGAGCTTTTCGGAACTATTTCCCAGCTTGGCTTGATCTGAAATTTAACGGTGTTATCCGTTATTCTCATGAGTCTTACTTTTATCTGTGATATTTAATTATAAAATGGTAATTTAAAGTTCAATGCAAATTTCATCTGAAAACAAAGATTTTTCTCATTATTATAATGAGAATGTACGAAACAATTTATACTTTAATGAATCACATTCTTGAAATGATTGTCTTTAATTCTCTGAGTGTCAACTTTTAGATTTTGTAAATTAGAAAATACTCTGCACTTTAGTGAAAAATGCTAGGTTAAATATTTTTTATAAAAAATAAAAATAATTTAAGCATCTTTAGCTATTTAGTTTTATTTCGTTTTTCAAAAGTTATAATATATATATTGTACTCGTATGTGACATGAGTGTGTTGAGTTAGCCTCGTTCATGTGTGACTAATAAGTATCACAAATTCATAAATTTAAGTAATTTATTTTTGAAAATTAATTTACTTATTATAGTTTATGTAAATAAGTTAATTATTGATTTTGTAATCATCATTCATGTGAATTTTGATAGCACCAGGTGTGACTAGAATTCAAATACATTTGAAAATCCACTTTATCATGATCGTGTTTTTATTTCTTGAACCCTCATTGATTCTGTTTTGGCAAATGATTAACAAATTTTATCTTGTTGTTGGAAATATAGTCTTGTTAGGAATATAGGGAAGAGTGGGCCTTCTTGAGAAAATAATTTAAAATTAGAAAATTACTTGAAAATCTTAAAAATAAATTGAAAAAAAATTGAATAATCAAAAGTTAGGGAAAATAATTGAAAAAAATAATTAAAATTTGAGAAAAAAATTATATAATATATTTTAAATAAAGAAGAAAGATTAAAGAAAATTTCAGAAAAATACTTCAAACTTTTCGAAGTTCATTGAAAAAAAGGAAACAATTAAAAATTAGAGAGAATTAAATGAAACAAGATAAACATAATTTAAAATTGAAGAGACTAATTTTTAATTAAACAGAAATAATTATAAACTTTTTGGAAATTATGAAAAAGAACGAAAGTAACTAAAAATTGAAAAAAAAATGTAAATAATTGACAATTGAATGAAATAATTGAAATCTCAGGAAAATAGTTTAAAATTTTGGAAATTATAAAAGAAATTAAAAAAATTGAAAATTAAAGAGTGTAAATTTTGGAAAATAATTGAAAAATAATTTTACAATTTAAAACTTGATGAAAATAATTGAAATATGAAAGAAACCCTGATAAGTTGTAAAAAAATAAATCGCATTTGGGTAAAACAACTGAAAAAATTACAGAATTTTGTTTAAATAAACAAAAATAATTGAAATTTGAGAAATATACATGAAGATCTTAAAAACCAATAATTGAAGAAAATGACAATAACTTAAAATTAGAGAAAACCATTGAAGAAAGCTAAAAATAAATAACATTTACGATAATTAAAAAAAAGATTTTAAAATCATGAAAGCAAATAAAAATAATTAAAAACTGAAGAAAATAATTGAAATTTTAGAAAAAAACTTAATAATTTTAGAAAATGAGAATAATAATCAACAATCCAGGAAAATAATAGAAAAATAAAAAAATTAATTCAAAATTAAAAAACCTTTCAAATATGCTGAAAATAATTTAAATTTACGAAGAAAATAATTTAAATAATGAAAGATTGAAAACATTTAATACAATTTGAGAAAAATAATTGAAAAAATTGTAGAATATATGTTTAGAAAAGAAAAATAATTAAGAAATTACTCAAAATTTTTAATTAAAGAAAATAATTGAAAAATCGCTCAAATTATCGAAAATTGATGAAAATAATAAATAAAATTTATTACACTATTGTTATTATTAATAGTACCCTGTACAAATGGGCATAAATAATGCCCGTATATATGTAAATAAATAAATAAAATTTCAGATAAACAATTGAAATTTTTGAAAATTAAGCCAAAAGAATGAAAATAATTAAAAGGCGGAGAAAATAATATAAAATTACTGAATTTGTTTTTGAATATAAAAGAAAATAATTGAAAACCCGTTTAAAAAAATTAAAAATTGATGACAATAATTTAAATTTGAGATAACAACTGAAAATTTAGAAAAATAATTGAAATATAATTAAAATACTGAAAGATGTAGAAAATAATTGAAAAATGAGTTTTTTATTCGAAACTTGAAGAAAATTGTTGGAATATGAAAAAAAACAATGATAAGTTGAAAAAAATAAATCACATTTGAGTGAAATAATTGAAAAAATTACAGAATTTTTTTTAAATAAAGAGAAAATAATTTAATTTTGAGAAAAATATATGAAGATATTAAAAATAAATTGAAAAAAATGAGAAAAACTTAAAATTAGAGAAAAGCATTAAAGAAAGCTAAAAATAAATGACATTTACGATAATTAAAAAAAAGATTTTGAAATTGAGAAAACAAATAAAAATAATTAAAAATTGAAGAAAATAATTGAAATTTCAGAAAAAAACTTAATAATTTTAGAAAATGAGAATAATAATCAACAATCCAGGAAAATAATAGAAAAATAAAAAAATTAATTCAAAATTAAAAAACCTTTCAAATATGCTGAAAATAATTTAAATTTACGAAGAAAATAATTTAAATATTGAAAGATTGAAAACATTTAATACAATTTGAGAAAAATAATTGAAAAAATTGTAGAATATATGTTTGAAAAGAAAAATAATTATAAAATTACTCAAAATTTTTAATTAAAGAAAATAATTGAAAAATCGCTGAAATTATCGAAAATTGATGAAAATAATAAATAAAATTTCAGATAAACAATTGAAATTTTTAAAAATTAAGCCAAAAGAATAAAAATAATTAAAAAGCGGAGAAAATAATATAAAATATGTAGAAAATAATTGAAAAATGAGTTTTTTATTCGAAACTTGAAGAAAATAATTAAAATATGAAAAAAATAATGATGAGTTGTAAAAAATAAATCACGTTTGAGTAAAATAATTGAAAAAATTACAGAATTTTTTTTAAATAAAGAGAAAATAATTTAATTTTGAGAAAAATATATGAAGATATTAGAAATAAATTGAAAAAAATAAGAATAACTTAAAATTGGAGAAATAAATTAAAGAAAGTTAAAAATAAATGAAATTTAGGAATTTAAAAAAAGAATTAAAAATTATGAAAACATCTGAAAATATGTAAAAATTGAATAAAACAATTAAAATTTGTGAAAAAAACTAAATAATTTTTATAAAATGAGAATAATAATTAACAACCGAGGAAAATAATAAAAAAATCAAAAAATTAATTCAAAATTGAAAAAACCTTTCAAATATGCTGAAATAAATGTAAATTTATGAAGAAAATAATTTAAATATTAAAAGATTGAAAACATTAAATAAAATTATTTCAGAAAAATAATTGAAAAAATTGTAGAATATATGTTTGAAAAGAAAAATAATTATAAAATTACTTAAAATTTTTAATTAAAGAGATTATTAAAAAATCTTTAAAATTATCGAAAATTGATGAAAATAATAAATAAAATTTCAGATAAACAATTGAAATTTTTGAAAATAAAGCCAAAACAATGAAAATAATTAAAAAGCGGAGAAAATAATATCAAATTACAGAATTTGTTTTTAAATATAAAATAAAATAATTGAAAAACCGTTTAAAAAGGCAATAATGAAGACAATAATCTAAATTTGAAATAACTGAAAATTTAGGAAATTTATTGAAATATAATAAAAAAAAAAGATGTAGAAAATAATTGAAAAATAAGTTTTTTATTCGAAACTTAAGGAAAATTGTTGGAATATGAAAAAAAAAACAATGATAAGTTGAAAAAAATAAATCACATTTGAGTGAAATAATTGAAAAAATTACAGAATTTTTTTTAAATAAAGAGAAAATAATTTAATTTTGAGAAAAATATATGAAGATATTAGAAATAAATTAAAAAAAATGAGAATAACTTAAAATTGGAGAAATAAATTAAAGAAAGCTAAAAATAAATGAAATTTAGGAATTTAAAAAAAGAATTGAAAATTATGAAAATGTGTAAAAATTGAATAAAATAATTGAAATTTGAGAAAAATACTTAAAAATTCTAAAAACTAATTTTTGACAATTAGAATAATAATTAACAATCAAGGAAAATAATTGAAACATAATAAAATTAATTCAATATTCAAAACATAATTCAAATATGCTGAAAATAATTTAAGATTGAGAAAAATAATTGAAATTTATGATGAAAACAATTTAAATATGGAAGAATGAAAACAGTAAATAAAATTTGAGCTAAATAAGTAATTTAAAAATTCATAGAATATATGTTTAAAAAAGGAAAATAATTACAATTTTTATTTTTTAATTTTAATTTTAAGCAATTACAAAATTGCTTAAAATTTTTAATTAAAGATAATAATTGTAATGTCGCTGAAATAATCGAAAATTAATGAAAATAATAATTGAAATCTCAGACGAAGAATTGTAAAGTTGAAAATTTTGCTCAAAGAATGAAAATAATTAAAAATCGGGGAACGTAATATAAAAGTACAGAATTTATTTTTAAGCAAAAGGAAATAATTGAAAAATCTTTTTAAAAATTGAAAATTAACCCATTAACACCCAATTTCTCATGTATTTTTTTACGCTCTATCGAAATATGTCATCAAAAATTTGTTAAAAAATTTATTTTTATTACTTTTTTGCACATTTTTGCAAAAAACACGATTTTTTTACGCTTTTATTTTGATAAAACATAAGTTTCATGTCGAAAAAAATTTTTTTGACAGGATGTACATACATAAAAAGTGCACTCGATAGTTGTACTTTGAAAATATGGAAACACATTTTTACCCCCCACCCCTGTTTTTTCAAAATGGCGTCTTGAATTTTCAAAAACTGGCACTAAGCACTCTACGTAGGTTCAAACTTTATTTTTCCATCAAATCATGAGGACAAAGTGTTTTCTTGTCTTTTTTCACTTGAGTGAACTTAATTATTTCATGAATAATAAAAAATTCAAAATGGCGGACAAAATTTTAAAAATCGTTGAAATTGCCTGAAAATTGTTATTCGGGGGTTTTTGGGGTCGCTGAGTTCAAATATGTATATTAAATATGAAAATTCAAAATGGCGGATTCAAGATAACGGCCAGAAAAATTTTAAAATCGTTGAAATTGTCTGAAAATGGTTACTCGGAGGTTCTTGGGGTCGCTGAATTCAAATATGTATGTTAAATTTGAAAACTCAAAATGTCTCATTCAGAATTCTCATTTTTTGTTGGTGAAAAATTTCGAAGAGTTTTTCACGATAATATTTGCAACTTGTTTTGCAGCTTTTTCATGTCCTCATGAAACAATTCTCATTAGTGCATTGCATTCCATCAGTTTCTATAGGTTCAAGAATTAGAAATAGATTTAAGGAGGAGTCGGACAAACAATCGGAACAAAAGTTAGTCCAAATGAATAATTTTGATTTATGATATAGAAAACACATAAGTTAGTGTAATTTTTTTCAGGGGAAGTGTGGATACTTGTAGTTTTTACAAAATGAGCCGTTAAAAATTGCAATTTGATAAAAATTAAAAAAAATTGACAGGAAAAACGATTATTCAATTTGTGTTAATTTGAACCTCAAATTGAATAATCGTTTTTCGTGTCAATTTTTTTTAATTTTCATCAAATTGCAATTTTTAACGGCTCATTTTGTAAAAACTACAAGTGTCCACACTTCCCCTGAAAAAAATTACACTAACTTATGTTTTTTCTATATCAAAAATCAAAATTATTCATTTGGACTAACTTTTGTTCCGATTGTTTGTCCGATTCCTCCTTAATTAGAATATCATATGAAATGAAGAATAGAAATAGAATTAGTAAAAAGAATCAGTAAATGCCCAGATGATAAATAGTTTTATAATTAAGGGTTATATAAACACTCTGCAAAATCAGGACAACATCAAATGAAACTGATGGCTAAAGATGAATCACTATTTACAATTTTATTCTTTATATTCTCAGATTGTAGAATTAAGATAAAAAGTTGTATTTTATGTTCCCAAAAACCCCCGAGTAACAATTTTCAGGCAATTTCAACGATTTTTAAAATTTTGTCCGCCATCTTGAATCCGACATTTTGAATTTTTTATTATTCATAAAATAATTAAGTTCACTCAAGTGAAAAAAGACAAGAAAACACTTTGTCCTCATGATTTGATGGAAAAATAAAGTTTGGACCTACGTAGAGTGCTTAGTGCCAGTTTTTGAAAATTCAAGACGCCATTTTGAAAAAACAGGGGTGGGGGGTAAAAATGTGTTTCCATATTTTCAAAGTACAACTATCGAGTGCACTTTTTACGTACATCCTGTCTGTCAAAAAAATTGTTTTCGACATGAAACTTATGTTTTATCAAAATAGAAGCGTAAAAAAATCGTGTTTTTTTGCAAAAAAGTGCAAAAAAGTAATAAAAATAAATTTTGAAACAAATTTTCGATGACATATTTCGATAGAGCGTAAAAAAATACATGAGAAATTGTACTTCCGATAAAAAACTCCATTCTCATTTGCGAATGATTTGGCCTCGAATTTGCACTAAAAAATCAGTTCATTAGGGCGTTAATGGGTTAAGGTTTTCGAAAAAACTGAATGGGGAAAGTCTTTGAAAGGAAACTCAGAAAAAAAAATTAAAAATATACAAAACAGAATATCATATTCCACCTCAACAGGACGAAATTGGGGTTAAAAATTCTGACACTGATGCCCAACATCTTTCGGACAACGAATCGAACGATGAGAGCAATGACGAAATCAATTTGCTTCAATTTTGAAGAAAGGAAATGAAAAGAGTCAAAAGCGTACTGAAAATAAACGTCATTGACGTAAGAAAAAAGAAGAATGGCGAGAAGAATTAGACGATTATTTGAAGACTGATAGAGCTGACGAGACAACAAGCATTCTTCTATGGTGGAAAATGCAAGAAAAAGCTTCTCCTAACATGCCACGCATGGCAAGGACTATTTAAGCATTTAGGCAACATCTGTCCCTGTTGAACGTCTGTTTTCTCGCTCATCTTTGCTAATGAGAAAGCATCGAAATAGATTGAAAGCCGATATTACTCGAGATCTTTTAATTAAACTTCACTAACATAAAAATATTAAAATTTTTAAATCTATATAAATGAATGCCTAAAATTTTTGAAGTATTAGTCACATTATTAATATCAAAACTATCCTTATAATTGTCCTAATAAAATAAAATAAACAATTTAAATTTTTTATACAAATTAAATGCATTTATTAAAAAATTAGATATCATTAATTTTGCATAACATTTCATTTCTAAAATTAAATTTAAAATCAACTTAAAACTTCATTAATAATTTAATTTAAGCTCAATTCATTTCAAAAATTTTATTTAATAAATAAATAATTATAAATAACCCTAATACAAAAGGTACATGAAATAAATATTTTTTTGATAATATAAATATATTAATTTCTTTTTCAATACATTTATTTATAATATATAATTTTTTTCACACAAAACCTGTAAGCATCAAAACGTTGCATAATTTTTGCAAACCGTTTTTAGATCATTTCTCATAATTGATCAGAAAAGCGATATCATTATGCCACATTTTAATGCTTGCTGGTTTTCTGTGTGGAGAATACTTAGCATAGAACAAAATACACACTAAAAATGTCTCAGATTTAATTTAAATTCTTCAAAAAATAGAAAAACATTGATACTAATAAAAAACAAAAGTAGATTTAATAAAAGTTTTAAAAAAACTTTAATTTTTTAAAATTTGATAAAGAAAACTTCGGGCAATTCATAATCGATTTGCCAACAAATGTGGTTTTATTTACTAGGCAGCAAGGTATTATTTTGTTAGGCAAATAATAATGGTCACTATGTTGAAATTAAAATATTCTCTGTAGAAAATTCAATTTATTTATTTGCTCTTTTTTTTAGTTAATTCGAGAATATTACGTTCAAGACTATATTTTAAAATGCTATTTCGAAATTAAATTTTGAACTTCTTACATTACATTCGTTTTCCCGAAATTTTAGAATATTTTAGTTGATTCGGTTTCATTTTTAGTATTTTTAAAAAAAGCCTTCTTTCGTTGAAACACGTGTTGTACTTGGTACCAAAATAAATTTAAAAATCAATAAATCAATATAGAGATACAGAAAGTACTAACTGAACTAAGTATTTTCCTAGCATATTATTAACATTCACCTTACAGAGCTGACAAGAAGTTGACCTAATATATTACTCCAAAACGCAGTTTTTGTTGTTTCACTATTTACTATTCAAAACAAGAAAAGAAAAGTCTACTGCTCTACATTAATAAAAGAGTAAAAAAAAAGTAATAAAAAAAAGAACAACTAGTAAAAAATTTGATTCGATTTAAGTAATAAAAAAAAATTGTAGGAAATTACCTTTATCTCCGATTCTAAAGAAAGTGACAATTGGAAAAACGTTTATACTTTTATGTGATTTGTTTCTTCACGAATCAGTGATGAATGTCAAAATGTTTTTTAAACTAATCATCAGTTTGGGAGTAATTATAAACAACAGTCCGGAAATTAGAGGCAAGGATTCGCAGTGGATTGAGAGTTTCATCAGAACCATAGACAATGATCGACAGACTCATCAGGTAATCTTTCTAATCAATAACTTGTCAATTATATCTAAATCAGTCTTCCAAGATTTGATCAAGAAAGTATCGAGCAAAATTCCAAGCCGCGAAATTATCTTACAAAATGATACAAAATTAGATTTCATGTCCTACAATCCACGGACTTCAGTCTTTGTTCTCACCAACTTCGAAACGGAAACAGAACTTTCTGGATCAATTGATCTTTTATACCGACCTTGGAAATCACACCGACCACCAAAATGTTTGATAATCCTTTCCAAGAAGCCTGAAAATTATACAAGGTTTTTTGAAAATCTTTGGTCTCGACAATTATTGGACGTGACAGTTGTCGAATTGGAAAAACCGAAAATTGGATTTTTCGACAATATGATTTTATTTAAGGATCGAAAGTACAAAAAGCAACAAACAACGGTCGTTTATTATAATCCATTTTCAAAGTCAGTAATCAAAGAAAAAACCTCTTCCAAAACACTGTGGTTTCCTGACAAGCTCAAAAATTTACACAAATATTCTCTGGTAGCATCTTTTGTACCAGCTCCACCAGATGTTTTGGTCTCACGAACAAAATTTGGAAAAAATTCTATTTCCGGAATTACGGTTGTAAAATTGAGAGCTTTAGAGAAAGTAATGAATTTCACGATCGTAAAATCTTCCCTTGTAAAATGGGGCAACTGTGCTTGTACAAACGAAGTTAGTACGGACGTCTGCTTAGCAACTTTGCAAAACAAAATTCAAGTAATGGGATCTGAATTAACAAGAAACATAGAATGTCCTGCAGACGTATTTGAATATGGTAAGGGTGTTCGCAGCTATAAGATGATGGTCTTGGTTGTACCTGTTATCAGAGAAGAATTGGATCATATGCAATTTCATAGGCTGCTCACAAGTAGTTTAATCATGATAAGTTTACTGATTCTTATCTGGATAACTTCACGAACTCTGCGATTTTCTCGAAAAAACTGGAGAATGGAATACCTAATTCGAATAATGTTTGGTACCACAGTCCCGGAGGAGCCGAACTCGACAGCAGAGAGATTAATCTTTGGAGTATTTTTGATCGGATGTTTCTTTTTTTCGTCCGACATTTACACAATGGTCACCAATGTTCAATTGAAAACCGAATCAAAATTTAAGTTCCAAAGCTTGGAAGATGTGATTTCTTCAAATTTGCAAGTTGAAATAAATAAAAATCAATTCTACATTTTAAACACTACCAGTCTTGGTGTTGCTCAGAAAATTTTACAAAAGGCTGTCAAGGGACCTTTTCAAGAAGAGGAATGTTTAAGCCGATTAATCAAGTATAAAAACACATCATGTATCGCTGAAATTAACAGAGCAAAATATTTCTTCAAGAATAGTCGAGATAAATGCGGTCAACCGCTTATTAGATTTATTAAAAATGGTTGGTCATCGCAGCCTGCGTTTACTACACTTGCACCAGGTTCTCCATATGTAAAGCGCTTTGATGAATTAATCCAGAGATTGGTAGATTCTGGAATTGCGAAAAAATGGATTAATCATTATGTAATGAAAGAAACAAATGATGCACAAACTGCGAAATCATGTTATTCACAAGTTTCAGAATCTGCCTTGCTGCTCCGTCAGATAATTTTTGTTCCAGTTATTGGAATTGGCTGTTCCTGTCTGACTTTTGTTTGCGAACTACTCTACTATTATGGTATCAAGAATCATTTGTTTTTTTCAAACAAGTAAAATTGTTTTGGATTGTAATAAGATGCAAGCCTTTTTCTTAATACGAAATAAAAAAAAGTCTTAAATTTGTTTGAATAACCTGAAATTGGAGAAAGGGAAACCGTTATAATTTAATCCATCACAATTTTCTGTGATTCAGTTGGTTAACGAAGTTTGAAAGAGTGCTTTAAAAACAATAATCAGACGAAAGACAATAACTGATCGACGACTGCATGATTATGTATATTATTTTGTGCTTTAATGTTTTCTTAATTAGCCACTAATAACATCGAATTTACTAATTTAATCGAAAAGATTAATATTTTTGTTATAATAATTTTTTCTGATTAAATGGAAAAATCTGAATATTTTAAATTAATGTAAATAAACATAATTTCAAATTTATTTTTAATTTATGTTGTAGCTGAATACCAATTATTTCTATAAGAATAAGATTATGATAATAATTTGATTCGTTTTGTTAACATCTTGAATCTGAATTGAATTTAAATTATTTAATTAAATTCAATCTGTATTTGTTGACTTCTTTAAGTAGTTTTTCAGACAAATTGAACATATAAGATCAAAAAAAAAATTGAATCATAACGTTATTTTCTTATTAAAATTTTTTAGAACCATCGTGCGAGTCTGTGTACCTATGATAATTGTAGTTTGAATAATTGTAAATAAAAATCTTAAAATTTTGTGTGAAATCTTGTTTCATTTTTCAATTGTTTCTTAAAATTAAACCTTTTTTTAACAAATCTGTTTATTTATATGGGTTTGCATGTGTTAAAAAAATAATTTTTTGATGCCATGTCTATCTCTTACAAATTATTAAATTAAATTATTTTTCTTATAAATCTAAGTATTTTTGATTTATTTAAAATAATAAATTCTTTTCTTTTTTTTGATTTTTCAAAAAAGTACGATTTTTGCCTTAAGGGAAAAAAGTTTCAACTTATACCTTATCTAGGGTAAAAACAAATTTTGTTATCACATTTTTACATTAAGAAACTTTTAAAAGTTTGATACGAATTTAAATAAAAAATCAACAACTCAGTACTTAGTCACAGCAAACATTGCTTCCTTATGTACATTTATATAGATAAACATATATTTTAACCTCAAAATTTTTCATTTCGATTCCTTCCCAAATAGCACTGAATATTCCATCCATATTCCTGGAATATTCCATTGAAACATTGGGAATATTCCAAAGGAATATTCCATTTATATTCCGGGAATGTAGAAATGTCCGACTACTAGAATATTCCTTTTTTACATTCCTGGGATATTCCAGCGGAATATTAAAAAATAATTCTAATAAAACGTGTGATAAATATTCTCATTGAATATGCCGAGAATATTTCTACGGAATATACCTGAAATATTCCTACGGAATATACCCAGTGGAATATATCAAGAATATTGCAGGAATATTCCATTGGAATAAAAAACAGAGAAGAAAAAAAAATATTTTTAATTACTAGTAATATTTTTGTGGAATATATCAGGAATATTGCAGGAATATTCCATTGGAAGTCTCATAAACTTTTAAAAGCAATGAAAAAAAATAATTTTTTTATTTCTAAATTTATTAATTCTTATTAGAATTATTTATTATTCTATTTGTACTCTTTATAACAAATTAAAAATTCTAAACGCGACCGGAGGATTCGAACCCTAAACCTAAAACCTATCTAACGATTTAACGCTCGCAGCTATTGTATCGGTATGAAAATAAGAAACAAAACCGAGTAGATATACTTTTAACACATATCTAAAATAATTGAAGTTCATCCAGCTTTATTGTAGAATTTTCATACCGATACAATAGCTGCGAGCGTTGAATCGTTAGATAGGTTTTAGGTTTAGGGTTCGAATCCTCCGGTCGCGTTTAGAATTTTTAATTTGTTATAAAGAGTACAAATAGAATAATAAATAATTCTAACAAGAATTAATAAATTTAGAAATAATAAAAATATTTTTTTTCATTGCTTTTAAAAGTTTATGAAACTTCCAATGGAATATTCCTGCAATATTCCGGACATATTCCACAAAAATATTACTAGTAATTAAAAATATTTTTTCTTCTTCTCTGTTTTTTATTCCAATGGAATATTCCTACAATATTCTTGATATATTCCACTGGGTATATTCTGTAGGAATATTTCAGGTATATTCCGTAGAAATATTCTCGGCATATTCAATGAGAATATTTATCACACGTTTTATTAGAATTATTTTTTAATATTCCGCTGGAATATTCCAGGAATGTAAAAAAGGAATATTCTAGTAGTCGGACATTTCTACGTTCCCGGAATATGAATGGAATATTCCCAATGTTCCAATTGAATATTCTAGGAATATGGATGGAATATTCAGTGCTATTTGGGTTAGCATAACGCGATCTCAATATACCAAAAATGATGTTTTTAAAACATTTTTGTGTGTTCCCATTTGGTTACTTTGACATTTTTTATACATTATTAGTTTATTTTTTTATTGTTTTCTCATAGAGAAAGCTTAGTAGATACTTAAAAATATTATTATTATTATTATTTTTTTTTATTTATTTATTTATTTAGAGTCGCTATAAAACTGCCAGGGTCATAAGCGACTACGGTACAATAAATTCTAATCGTACATATTCAACAGTATTTACATAATTTTATATTGATTTTAAGAGATTTGTTATCTTGAGAAAATTAATAACTGATTTTTGTCCTTGTGACGTGTTTAGGATGTCTCTGATGTTGTTCGGAAGGGAGATCTTTCTGCGATGTTCTTGATAATTTGGACATTCCACTAAAAGATGGTGGACAGTCAGCAATTGGTCACACATTTCACACACTTTGGCAGGATTCTTGGTGATTAGGTGGATGTGGCTGAGATTAGTATGGGCAATGCGTAAACGGGTAATACTGCAATCTTCCTGTCTATTGCTCTCCACTGTTGGCCTTTTCTCGAATATGTTGAATCTCACTTATTGCAGTTTAGTCAACTTTTGTTGCCATTCTTCATTCCATTTTGTTTGAATTGACCATTTTATCCATTTCTTGATGTCATCAAGGGGAACCGGAACTCTGTCAATGGTGGTTGAATTTGTGGTCCCCTTTGCGGCAGAATCAGCTGTTTCGTTTCCCTTAATTCCAACATGAGCTGGAATCCAGCACAATGCAATATTTATATTTTTTTTTGAAGTTCATATAGATCAGTTTGTATTGACCGGATTAGTGGGTGATTTGTAAATTGATCTTTAACGGTTGTTAGACATGAAAGTGAATCAGAGAATAGAACATACTTGTTTGGTGCAAATGTTGTTTCTTTAATGAATTCCAGGGATTTTTTAATGGCATAACATTCACTAGAGAAAATATTTAATTGTTTAGGCAACTTGCATGAATAAATAATTTCATTTTCAGTGGTTATGGAACATGCTGATTGGTGGTCTAAGACAGATCCATCTGTATAGTATTGGATATTATTTTGATATGAGTTTTTAACATCATTGAATAGCAGGTTATAAGTTGACTGTGAAGTATTATTTTTTTTATATACGTTCATCGTAAGATTGATTGACGTTGTTGATTTATGCCAAGGGGGAGTAGATCGATACTCTCGAGGACTGATAATGGGCAAAGAAATATTTAGAGTTTTAAGATACTTTGATATTCTGACTCCGAGAGGTTTTGGGAGTCGAGGGCAATTGTTATATGTTTCAAGTAGGGGGTTTTTTGTTAAAAGTTGTCTTGATGTATTCCCGATATTTGAGTAGGCTGAACAGGCGCAAATTAGGCATTGAAGAGTTCTTCTATATTGTAATGGAATGTCTCCAGATTCTGCTAGTAGGCTGACGGTGGGACTGGTTCTGAATGCACCTAGGCTAAGTCTGATTGCTGTATTTTGAATGGAATCAAGAGTTTTGAGTATGCTTTCATTAGCTGAGTCATATAAGATGCATCCATAATCTAGTTTAGATCTACTAAGGGCTCTGTATGTATTTAGAAGGCATTCTCTATTAGCCCCCCACTTAGTTGAAGATAAAGTTTTGATAACATTCAATCTTAAATTGCAATCAGTCTTTAATTTTTTTATATGAGGGATCCAGGAGAGTTTATTATCAAAAGTTAGACCTAGGATTTTTAAGGATTCTACTCTTTTGAGAACTGTTTCGTCTAGTTGTAATTCTATGTCAAAGTTAATGTTTCTTTTTTTTGAGATAATCATGTATTCCGTTTTAATTTTAGAAAATTTGAATCCCGTTTTTGTGGACCAAACGGAGAGTTTGTCCAGCGTGTCCTGGGTAACTTGTTGTATCATTTCAATATTTTTTCCCTTGTACGTAAAAGTATAATCATCTGCAAAAAGATGGCCTTTCAAAGGTGGGCTGATTGTAGACGTGATGTCGTTAATGGAGATTAAGAAGAAAAGGACACTTAATACCCATCCTTGGGGCACACCATTAACTGTTTCCACTTTTTTCGATTCTACGTCCAACATTCTAACTTTTAAGATTCTTTTAGAGAGGAAGTTTATTATGAATGCTAAAATATTACCTGAAATTTTCATTTGTTTGATTAACTCAACAACTCTGTCTTTCCACACCATCTCGTAAGCCTTTTCTATGTCCATGGAGACTACAATTAAATCACAGTTTTCCGCTAGTGCATTACTTGCCTCCGTTTCTAGATACATTAAGTGGTCCATTGATGAATTAAATTTTTTAAATCCATATTGACAAGTGGATAGCGCATTTGTTGTTTCCAGCTTCCAACGAAGACGGTCACTCACTATTTTTTCCAAGATTTTGCACATGCTGCACGTGAGGGAAATTGGTCTATAGCTGTTAGCACTGGAGCTAATTTTATGCGGTTTGAGAATAGGGATGACAACAGCTTCTCTCCATTGTTGAGGGAATACTTTTTCTTTCCAAATTAAATTGTAAAAGTCTAGTATGTATTTAGTACCTTCAGGAGAGAGGTTTTTAATCAAATCATTTGGGATATTGTCAGGTCCCGGGCTGGTTTTTCCTAAATGTCGAAGGATTTGATTATATTCTTCTATTGTGATAGGGTCATTAATGGGTTCATTGTCGTCCATATGTGTAATTGTCTTATCTGTGAAAGTAGAATTGTTTTGTGTGATTAAGGAACGTTTCAGAGAAGTTGGAATCACTTGAATTTTCTGCATATGTATCAGCTAATAAATCAACCATGTCTTGAAGATTAGTTACTTTTTTTACTATCAGAGTCTATCAAGAAGGGGGGGTGTGTGAAAGATTTATTGCCTTGAATGCTTCTTATTTTTTTCCATATTGTGCCAATTGGAGTATTTCGTGTAATTGTAGAGGTGTAATTTTTCCACGAAGAAGTCTCACTTTCTATTGTTGTTCTCCTGAATAGTGCTCTGGCTTTCTTATAAGCTATTTTATTTTCGAGAGTACAATCTTTTTTCATTCGTCTATAAGCTCTTCTTTTGTCCTTTATGGTCTTATCACATTGTTTATTCCACCAAGGAATAGGTTTCTTTTTTTGCTTTCCAGATGTTTTTGGGATAGATTCTTCTGCTGCTGAAATTATTGCGTCGCAAAGATCTGACAGAAGTTGAGCAACACAATTAGAATTTGCTTCAGATGCTGGTTTAAGCGTAGAAAAGTTTTGCCTAATCCGCGATTTGTACATTATCCAATCTGCTTTTTCTAGTATCCATTTGGGAAGAGTTCTAATATTTCCAGTAGAAGGCGCTTCCATTGATTTAATAATTATAGGAAAATGGTCGCTGTCATAGGGGTATTTAGAGACAAGCCATTCGAATTTTGATGCAATGTCTAATGAGGAAATTGTGAGGTCAATAGCACTATTTATTGAAGTGTTAATGTTCAATCTGGTAGGGAAACCTGTATTAAGAATATTCAGATTTTCTTCTTCTATTATTTCTTCTACAATTTTTCCTCGGGTGTCATCTTTATAAGATCCCCATAATTGGTTGTGGCTATTAAAATCCCCCAAAATTATTTAAGGTTTAGGTAATTGTTGAAGTAAATGGATTAAATCTTCTTTTTTAATTTCTTGACTGTTGGGAAGGTAAATGTTACATATGGTTGTTGTAGTGGGTAATGAAGCGGATATTGCTACAGCTTCAATATTTGTATTAAGAGTGATGTATTTAACGTAAAGGTGAGATTTTATAAAGGTTACAACTCCACCACTACTTGTCTGCGCCACTCTGTTCTTAAAAATTGCAGTGAAACCGGGAAGTTTAGCACAGTAGTCTCCTTTAAAATGCGTTTCTTGCAAACAGATGCAGCCTGAGCTCGTTTCATGTAGGAGGTTTTGTAGGGTTCTCTTACGTTTGAAATACCCATTTACATTCCACTGCAAAATATCCATTGAATTTTTAATTATTTATTGTTATTTATTTTATTTTTTTATTTTATTTTATTTTTTTGATTTGTGTGAAAAAGAAAAGAAAATTTTTAAATTACATTTTGAATTGAATGAAAACAAAATGCGGGACGTTTTATTGCATTTGAACTTCTGAAGTGTCAGTTTCGTTATCCATGTTAGATTCCTGTTTTTTTAAGTTATTGAGAATACGAGTGAAACGATTTTTAGAACTTCTTGTTTTTAGCAGTGGGTATAAATACGACAACATTGAGCATAAATTTTTGTAATCTTTTGTATGATCTTCCACGACTGCCATTAGGTTTGACGCGCCTTTTGCTAAATCAAATAGACTTTTAATTTGTACTTTGTCGAGGGGATAATTTTTTTCCGACTCATTCAAGGTAGTTATTATTTCCTCCCAATTTTCTTCGGGAGGAGGGGTAGGCTGATCATTTGGTTTTAATTTCTTTTTAGACTGTTTCACTTTCTTTTTAGTTTCACTGTTAGTTGATTGTTCGCTAGTGCAAGAATCACTTTCAGAGTTAGCACTTTCTAGACATTCGTTTACAATATTGGGAAGTTCTGTGGTACCAGTTGAAGATGAAGTTGTCGATGGTGGAGGTGGTCCTTTATTCGGGGATAATAAGTTTTTAGGTTTTTGGAATGCGGGATAAAAATCATTCGATTTTTGAGTTAGTGAATCTGAAGGATCTGGTATGCAATCTGTTGTTGTAGGAGAGAAGAGATCTTTAAGTAGAGGAAAATTTTTTTCAAATTGAGAGGTGGGAGCAGAAGGGCCTTGAGAATTGTGATTTTGAGTTGCTGCTGAATGTATTGATTCGTTTCTGTTTGGGCAATTCTTGGCGATGTGTCCAACCTGTTTACATTCGAAGCATTCAGTTGAATCAGATGACGCATAGATCCAAAATTTAGTATCCTCGAAGTTTATCAGTATTCTGGGCGGGATTTTGTTTATGTCTTCTGGTGTGACGTAAACTTGTCTGCGAAAACTTACTACATGCGATAGAGCTTTAGATGTGAACCCATTGCGAACTGGAGTAATTGGTGACATGATGTTAACTTTGAGTTTCCTTAATTCTTGTTCCAGAATTTCGTCGTCAATAAGTGGGTGGACATTGGAAAATACAATTCTCTTATTCCTTGTTATATAAGGCCGAATTGGTATGATTTGGTGTGCTACGTTAATATTTTTCTTTGAATCTATTAGTTCGTCAGCTGTTTGTTTACAATCCAGGTAAACACAGATACGATTGTTTGCGATACGCGATGAGTAACGAATCTTAGAGGCTTGTACCACTTCACTTAAAGCGACAATATATTCTTCGTGGGTGGCTTCAGCTAAAGCATCAATAATGATGGCTTGTTCTCTTGAAATTTTTTTGGACATTTTTGCTGTTGTTGCGTAATTATTTGTTTCTTTTTTTTGGGAGATTGAGTTTTTTTGGTTATCCATTGTAGGGGAGGTAGAAGCCATGTAGTCAGGTATCTACAGCTTCCGATACAAGATCACTTTATCTGGAGATCACACTATCACAATTATCACACTGAAATGATAAAACTAAGTTTAATGGCACTTTCAATTCAAAAAGAAAAACACGTAAACTCATTCGGAGCGACTTGTAAACACGTCTACACACGAAGAAGACTACGATAAGACTGTATTATTTGTTTATAAGAGTTACATAAAAATTTATTTTAATTAAGCAAAATACAAATTCAAATTTTTTTTTAATAAGGTCACAATAATTTAAATATTGTATATATTCTAATTATTATTTAGTAATATAATTTTGTTTTTGTGATAAACTATTAAGACGTCTATAACAATCATATGTTAAAAGAAGTTGATTAAACAATGGATTAAAAAATTAAATCTGGGACTAACCATTTTGAAGCTCATGATTTTGTTTTAAAATTAATTATTTATAGGATTCCCATTTAATAAAACTTCATTGCATATAATTTTATTTTTGATAAATTTTAATGTTTAGAATTTATTTTTATTTAAATTTGAAGAAATCTGAATTTTTATTTAAACGAATTTTTAAATAACCGAATCGACATTTGGCAGAGATTTCATATTACAGAATTTATTTTTATGGAAATATCTGCAGATGTTTTTACCAAAAAGAAATGAAATTTAACTAAATTTTAATTGATCAGAATTCTCATTGATCAATTGATCATAATTTTAAATTAGTAGAATTTTTAAATATCAGAATATTCATTTGACTAAATCTTCTTTTGTACGAAATTGTATTTGCATGAATTGATATTTAATACAATTCTTAAAGAGCCAAATGTTCATTTGTTCATAATTGCAAATATGTTAAATAAAACATCCGTAAAAACTTTCTGTAAGATATTTGTTCGAACATTTGCAAATTCAGACAAATAAACAATCGATGTTTTCAGAATTAAATCAAATATTATTTCGTGCAAATAAAAAATGGAAAAAATAAAGGTTCGGTCTAAGGGATATATTGCCAATAAAAACTCTACTCACTTAGAATTCTGTTAGATGAGAATTCTGTGCAGTAAAAATTTGATTAAAGTCGAATTTCTTTGTGTAAATAGTCGGTTAAAAATAAGTTCTGTAAAATTCTGTTAAATATGAATTCGATGGCCTGAAAATAGTGTTAAGTAAAAATTTGTAATTATTTAAATTCTACTGAAAAATAATTCGAAAACTTAAAATTCGTCAAGAAGAAAATTCTATAAAATGAAAATTCTAAATATTAAATTTTAGAAATTAATTTTGTGCTCCAACCGTTTAAATTTAAATCAGATAAAAATCCAACGATTTTTTTTCATTTGACAAGCTTTTGGCATTTTTCAGTGACTTTCACTTATTCTAACAGATTTTTAGATACATACAATTTTTTTTTAAAAAAGATGGAAACCAGTAAATTTTTCATTGCTTATTGAAAGTGTAAAAGATAAAGTCAAGATAATAAAACTGATTTTAAATAAATTTATACAAATAAATAAAATTTTGTCATTTATCTTGTTTCTAGAATTATCTTTTAAATTAGTAATCGAATTTTCTATTTTATGGAGAAGCATGTTGAATCCCACGACTACTAAATTCAATGTAAGGTAATCTTCCCCGCTAAATGCTTTTTAGACAAAACCTTAAAATTTCGTAAATGCTTGTACATTTCCGTTAAAAGAGTCGACTCATTTTCAGGTAGAATTAACTTATTGAGCGCTTTATTATTTTTGCATAGCAAATTTATTTGTAATTCCATGTGAATGTCCAACTTAATCATATGTCACAAGTTGAATTCCAGCGCGTTAACACATCGATGTTTGGAGACAACATCTTGATGCCACAAACCTCGTAACTACTTTGTAACTTATTTTTCACTGCTCCGAGTTGTTTAAAAGCTTGAATTATTTTCCCAATTAATTGTAAGCTCGGTTAACAATAAAATAAAAGGACTATATATTTTATCAAAATTCCTATGAAAAAAAAAGCTGTTTTTATACAAAGAGTAAACTTAATGTTATTTTATTGGAAAAAATACATTAATACAACTTGTTGACGTTTCTAGCAGTTTATTTTTATCACCTCTTTATCCTATGTCAACAAAATGTCTTTTTATATCAATAAATGAATGTGTGGTAAACCGCGTTTTTGAAATTCAATAACACAAACATAAAACTTTACTTGTCCAAATACTTTATCATCTACTATAGTTTCGATTAACTTTTTTACTTTTAAATGAAGGACTCTTGCTATCGTCTCAGGTTTATCAGAAGCTGACTGATTAGGTAATAAATTTTCTTAAATATCTTTCCATTTTAAACTACATGTCATTATAATAAATGAATCTGATCTACCATGAGAAACTACAATGGTCATTGCATCTTGATATCGTTTTAACATGTTACAAGGTGATCCTATACATGTTGAAGGCAATAATTACATCTTGCCAAGATGTTAATTATTTTCAATTTCTTGATTATGTAAATGATCAATTGATCTCTTGTAAGTTTCACTTCTTAATTTTGTTTAATTATTTTTACAAAAATGTAACCTAACTTAGAAACATTTAAATTTATGTCACTATTTACACTTTCCATCTTTGTTATTTGTCTCTCTTTCCCATCTCTTCTTTTAACTTAGGTCTTTTACAATACATTTTTTCATATTTAGTACTGCTTTTTTTAGTTTTTTAGTCAGGAATATTAACAACTTTTCTTGTCCTATTTGTGTATGGAATGCAGGACTCCTAGTATCTCCTTTCATTTCTGTAAAGCCGTCATTTGTTTGATAATCTAATTTTCTCTTCTGCGTCGCATCTTTTATAATCCTCACATGTAAATTATTGTTTTTTATTTATTCGATATTGCCAATTCCAAGTTTTTACAATTTTGTAAAATTATCGGAAAAGGAGATAACACATTTTTTTCAAACATCATATACAATTGAGTTCTCATTAATGCATGATTATATAGGGAAGCCTGACCTATGGTGGATAGCCATTCCAACAGTGGATAACTTTAAATAATTACGAAATAAACTATAAATTTCAATCATAATAATGATTGAAACATTAAGCAATTAATATTCATTATAGTTTTCTAAGATTTGTTTCGGTATATAATGAATAATTTTTAAAATCTTCCAAGTTATCCACTGTTGAAACGGCTATCCACCATAGGGCAGTTTCCCCGACAACATTTTCAGGTTTAATTTTAAAATATAAAGAAACAGCAAACACAATCGCGTCTAAACCACAATCAACAAAATTTTGTTGTTGTTGTACTTTTTAAAAAACTATATTAGGTTTAAATGGATATAACCTGCATAAATATTCTCTTTGATCATTTAAACAATCTTCATTATCATACACAAAAAGTTCATTTTCATTATAGTAAGTGCAAACCCAGTGACCCAAAAGTCGATTCCCACTAAACATTATTTGAATATGTGATTAATTCTTATTAATTGCTTTTATTTCATCTAACATTTCTAAATATCCTGCAATTTATTTTTGGAAACTACCACCTGATGCAAGTTCTAATAATTTCTGATACTTGTACACTGAGAAAATGAGAAATGACTGAGTACTGTCCAGACAGGAATGGTTCCTGTCCAAATAAAAAATTTTAATTAGACAGCACTCATTGCTTTCTAGACATGAACCATTCCTGTCTGGAAAGGACTCAGTAATGTCTTGGACATTAATGAAATGGACAGTAGTGAACCCTGTCCAGACAGGAGTGGTTCATGTCCAGACCTGAATGATAACTCTCCGATGGTGAAATTAAAAGAAGGTTAATTTGTAAAATGTGATAGACGTTATTCAAAATAATTGTATATAAGTAACATAATAAAAGGTTGTCAATAGTAAGTACAGTGAAATTAATAGAATGTTAGTAATCTTACCATCAAAATGATTTAAGATGAAATCCGAATGAAGTAATAAAACAATTCACATAGAAATTCAAATGGGATCTCTTTCATCCTTTTTAACCTTTACAGATATTTGAGAATATACACAAAAAGATAAAGAACACACGTATAACTTTTTTTTTATATTTGGACAAAACTGCACTGAGGGATTGAAGATTTGAATCTTTATAAAAACAAAGTTGAAATTTTATTAATTACAGGTTAGAAAAAAACGTACTTTTCTAAATATTTCAAATGTTTTATTCAAAATTTACAAAAATAATAAACCTTCAAAGACTATTTTTTGTGAGCAATCTCTTTTATTAACTTTTCTAAGAAACATACTAAAAATCGTAAACAACATTTCAGACATCAATATAACCTTTCTAGCGTTCAGTGTGATATTTTGAAAATTCATATGAAGCATATGAAATATTAGGAAAAACTGCGTTTTCCCCTAACCTGTAACATTACGCATTAAAATTTCAAAGATTTTTATAAACATTAAAATCTTCAGTCCCTTAGTGTGTCCAAAGAAATGTTGTAAACTTTTATTTTAAAAATGAATGTTTTTTTAAAAAAAACCTTACTTTGTAATATAAATAAAAGAACATGTAAACAGTTTTTCCGGATATAAAATAAGATTTACACGACTGTTCTTTACTTTGTTGTATCTATTCTTGAATATCTCTTTCTATTAACACTATTAAAACCTTCTATTATGCTACTTATAAACAATTATTTTGAATGACGTCTATTACATTTTACACATTAACCTTCTTCTAATTTCACCTTCGGAGAGTTATCATTCAGGTCTGGACATGAACCACTCCTGTCTGGACAGGGTTCACTACTGTCCATTTCATTAATGTCCAAGATATTACTGAGTCCTTTCCAGACAGGAATGGTTCATGTCTAGAAAGCAATGAGTGCTGTCTAATTGAAATTTTTTATTTGGACAGGAACCATTCCTGTCCGGACAGTACTCAGTCATTTCTCATTTTCTCAGTGTACATGTGATTGTCTTTTAGCATATTAGTTTCTATGTCTGACGATCTAACTCCATAATCACCATTTTATCCTACATGTCATTAAAGTATCTATATTTAAAGTCTTAATGTTTTTTTTGTGTATCTCATATGTTTATTTCATATCTATTTATCTCATCTGATTGTCTCATGCTATTGTCTCATATTTTTACCACATTTCTCTCATTGTCTCATCTGTTTATCTTATATCATTCCCTACTAGAAGTAAAGAGATAAAAATCTTATCACTTCTTATCTTTTCTTATCGTTGTTATAGAAAGAGATGCAGAAAAGCTATCATTTTCAAACTCGACTCTATATCTCCTTATATCTTTCTATCGACCCCAATCTCTTTCAATCTCTACCTTAATAACGATGACCAGCTTATCGCCATTTATCGGCTTTTCCCTATAACTTTCAATCTCTAATCTTTACCATCCTATACCTTTCTATTGCCTCCAATCTCTTTCAATCTCTACCTTAATCATAATGACCAGCTTATCGCCATTAATCACCTTTTTCCTATAACTTTCAATCTCTAATTTATACCTTTCTATCCAGTCCTATCCCTACCTTAATGAACATAGCGAGTTATCGCTTTTAATCACCTTTTTCTATAACTTTCAATTAATTTCTAATACCTTCATATTATTTCCAAACCCCACCTGAATGAACATGATGAGCTTTCCCTTTTAACCACTTTTTATCACTACTTTTTAATAACCTACAACATATCCACATATTTTTTGCTATTCCACTCTAACCAGCATCATCAGTTATCGCTTTTAATCACCTTTCTTCTATAACTTTTAATCTTTCACCTATCACCTTCTATCCCTTCCTATTCCTTTCTATCCCTTTCTATCTCTTTTTATCCCTTTCTATCCCTTCCTATCCCTTTTAATCCCTTTCTATCCCTACTTATACTTTCCCATCCTTAACTGAAAGAACATGATCACTCACTAGATTACTGAAAGTAATGAAAGGAAAGTGATTGAAAGCGAAAAAAGATCAAGTTAATACTGGTGGGATAAGAAAATATAAAAAGGAAAAGAAAAGGATAGAGAAGGGGATAGAAAAAGATAGAAAGAGATACAAAGGGATATAAAGTGATAGGTGAAAGATAGAAAGTTATTGAAGGAAAGTAATTAAAAGCCATAAACCGATAATGCTGGTTAAGAGAAGAATAGCAAAAAATATGTGTATATGACATAGGTTATTGAAAATTATAGATGAAAAGTGATTAAAAGGGAAAGCACATAGTGTTCATTAAGGTGGGGTTTGGAAATGATGTGAAAGTATTAGACATTGATTCAAAGTTATAGAAAAAGATGATTAAAAGCGATAACTTGCTATGTCCATTGAAGTAGGGATAGGGCGGGATAGAAAGGTATAGATTAGAGATTAAAAGTTATAAAAAAAAGGTGATTAATGGTGATAACTGATCATTATGATTAAAGTAGAGATTGAAAGAGATTGGAGGCAATAGAAAAGGATAGGATGATAAAGATTAGAGATTGAAAGTTATAAGGAAAATGTGATTAATGGTGATAAGCTGGTCATGGTGATTAACGTGGAGATTGAAAGAGATTGATGGCAATAGAAAGGAAAAGGAAGATAAAGATTAAAGATTGAAAGTTATAGGGAAAAGGTGATTAATGGTGAAAACTGATAATTATGATTATGGTAGAGATTGAAAGAGGTTTGAGGTCAATAGAAAGGGTTAAGAAGGTATAGAGTCGGGATTGAGAATTATACGTTTTCTGTATCTCTTTCTATAACGGAGATAAGAAAAGATAAAAGGTGATAAGATTTCTATCTCTTTATTTCCAGTATGGATCTTAAAAAATATAAACACTATGTGGGATAGAAAAAGATAGAAGAGGAAGATTAAAGGGGATAGAAAGGGGATAGAAAAAGATTCACTTTTTATAGAAAAGGAAAAAAGGGGGATAGAAAAGGGATAGAAAGAGATAAAAATAGTTGATGGACGAAGAGATAGAAAGAGATTTATTTATTTTAGAAGATGATAGAAAGGGAATAGAAACGGATACATATTCAAAGCGAATACAGAAAAGATATAAAGAGGTAGAAGTTTAGAGATAGAAAGATATTGTGTTTTGGGAATGCAAAGTAGATATATGGAAGGATAGAAAAAGTGTAATGTCTTTCTATCCTCACATTTCTTTCCCTTTTTATCTTTTTACTCTTAGCAGGGTTGTCTCATGTTGTTGGCTCATAACTTTATCTCATCTCTTTTATATAATTTTATTATTAAAACTTATTTACACTGTAACGACTGTTTAGAAACATTATAATCACTTTATTATCTATTAAACATTCACAATTAATTTACTTATTAAACAGTTATCAATCTTTGTTTAATGAATCCACATTCCCATTTTATGGACACTTTTAGCATTTCATAACACTAACTTTATTGAAAATATGAAGGAAATAAAAAATTAAGACATTTTAAAAAATTTAAGACATTTTTGTCCTCACTTTTAAAACGTTTTAGAGTGTCTTAATTTTAAACCAATGAGAAAGCATCTTTCAAAATTATTAACCAATGAAATAGCTTGAAATAAACGTAAGACGCTTTCTTAATGTCTTGTGTCTTAAAATAAGACACTTAGAAGACAGAAGTTTTTGCAGTAAATGTCGATTTACGCTAATCTTACAATGTCACTGTCATTTTCACAAGTATCAAGTGTTTCATCAAACAGTCCTATGGCTAAAACACAAAACTGAATGGCAGTTTCCAAATCAGCAATACAATACAGTCGATCTTTTCAGAATTATCGCAGTTCCACGAAAATATTTTTTTCAGTGCAGAAAGTAGGAGGCAAAAAACTGCAGTGGATTGACAATTTTATTAAAACCATGGAAAATGTTCAGCAGACTGGATAATCAGGTAATATTTCGAAACAATAATTTATCAGCTACATCGACAGAAATCAGTCTTTCAAGATTTAATCAAGAAATTATACAGCAACATTTCAAGTCATGAAATTATCTTACAAAATGATATTATTGCGGAATATTATTCCGGATTTATCCGGAATAAATAAGAGGCAATGATTCGCAGTGGATTGAGAGTTTCATCAGAACCATGGAAAATGATCGGCAGACTCATGAGATAATCTTTCTACTCAATAATTTGTCAGTTACATCTAAATATGTCTTCCAAGATTTGATCAAGAAAGTATCGACTAAAATTCTAAGCGACAAAATTATCTTACAAAATAATACAAAATTAGATTTCATGTCCTACAATCTACGGACTTAAGTCTTTGTTTTCATGAATTTCGAAACGAAAACTGAACTTTCCGAATCAATTGAAGTTTTAGAACGAGCTTGGAAATCACAGCGCCGACCAAAATGTTTGACAATTTTTTATTTTTGGAAATGAAAGAGCAAGTGAAAATCTGTCAGTTGAAATTAAAAAATCAAAATTTATTTTTTGGAGCTAAGGCACGTTTTCTCATGGACAGTCACATTTAATAAAAGAAGCAAATGATGCACAAACTGTGAAATCATGTTATTCACAAGTTTTGGAATCTGCCTTGCTGCTCCGTCAGATAATTTTTGTTCCCGTTATTGGAATTGGCTGTTCCTGTCTGACTTTTGTTTGCGAACTACTCTACTATTATGGTATCAAAAATCATTAGCTTTTTTCAATCAAGTAAAATTGTTTTTGAATGAAATAAGATGCAAGCCTTGTTCTTAATTTGATCTAAAAAAATATGAAATTTGCTTTAATAACTTGTGTATATAATTTTAGCCAAGTAAACAGATTTTCTTATTGGGAAATGGGTTATGAGCACATTTTTTAATTGAAATAATTCTGATCACTTTTAATCACTTTATTGAACACTTTATTCAAATAAACTTTTCATAAGAACAACATAAAATTATTTTAGGTATTATTTAACAATTAGTGTAGAAAACCGAGTTAGGATCGCACATCTTTTCGCGGATTTTAATGTCCTTAGAAATTGCACATGGTTCGTCTTGTCTAATCATTTTTCATCATTACACTCACGTAATCGGTGAAAAGGGAGGAAAGTCTCTGCGCATGGCGATAATAGTATTTTCTTAAGGACAGACGTGTTACACAAGTAATCATCCGGAAGGATTGTATGTGCACTAAATTTAATTTTAAGAGATTGAACTTTTAATTTACGAAAACTTAAACATACTGCCCGGGTACGTTTGTATGAACGCAAGAATTACGTTACATACTCAAAACTCTAACGAAGTCAGACCGATATAATTTAATTTTCATCGGTGGGTTTCTTTAAAAGCAAAATTGCCAACTTAGCGAAAGATCGTTTCAACGTCGTTGTTGCAGTTTTGATGGTGGCGACTCTGGAAAGTCCATCACTTCCTGGGTGTAGCTTCTCGATCCTTCCAAGACTCTATCTCGTAGGTGGAAGGTTGTCCTCCTTTATTAGAGCAACGTCTCCAACTTTTACGTCATTTGTTTCAACGAGCCATTTTGAGCGTTGCTGAAGATGAGAGAGGTATTCACTGGACCAGCGATTCCAAAAGTCGTCTCTCATTTTGGTGATAAGATTCCAACGGTCAATGGCGTGTTCATTTAAATCAGAGAGTGTTGGCTCAGGTACAGCAACTATTGGACCTCCAGTTAAAATAAGTCCTGGAGTAATAGCAGACACTGAATTTGCATCAGCAGTGTTTGGGTACAGAGGTCTCGAATTAAGGCATGCTTCAATTTGGCATAGAACGGTAGTTAGTTCTTCAAAAGTCATTCGGGTTTCACCTACAACACGGCGAAGGTGATGTTTTACGGATTTAATTCCTGCTTCCCAGATGCCACCAAAGTGGGGGGAATGTGGGGGAATGAATGACCATGTTTTCTCTTGGTTAGCTAACTGTTCTGCGACTAAAGTGAATATTTTCGAGGCTCCAATGAAGAGTTGTCGGAGGTCTCGTGCAGCACCAATAAAATTACGGGCATTGTCACTCCAGATTTTTTTACAGGCACCTCGGCGAGGAATGAATCTCTTGAAGGCTGCAAGAAAACTTTTAGTCTCGTAGTCTGAGACAAGTTCCAAGTGAATAGCTCTAGAACATAAACACACGAACAAGCAAACATATCCTTTCACTGATTTAATGCCTCTGCCCTTAGATGGTAAGATAAAAAAGGGTCCCGCGTAGTCTATGCCAGTGAAAGAGAATGGTTTTGAAGCTTGAATCCGTTCACCAGGTAATTGACCCATCAACTGGGTTTGAAAGTTTGCACAAAACCGGAAGCATTTAACGCAGTTCCTGATGGTTTTGTTAATTAACGTTTTGGAACTGATAATCCAGAACTTTTTCAAAACTTTACTTAGGGTGAGTTGCTGACCTCCATGAGGGGAATCGTGGTGAGCTTGGTTAACAATCAACTCAGAAATTTTATTACTTTTAGGTAGAATGATAGGATGTTTTTCGTCAAATGTAAGGAAAGAGTTGTTGATACGACTTCCTACTCGTAAGATATTTTCGTCGTCTAGAAAGGGGGTTAACTTAACCATATTTGTGTTCTTTTGAGTAAGTGGTTTTTTATTTTTGAGAAGATCTATGACCTCTTGAAAGTAGCTGTTCTGCGCAGATTTAGTCCAAATTATAAGGCTTCGGCGCAACTCATCAGCAGTAAGGTAGGGTTCGAAAACACAATTTCGATTTTTGCATCGTGAGATGAAACAAAGACAGTAGGATGTTACTCTGATTAATTTTGATAAAGAAGAAAATCATGAAGGAATATCTACCTCTTCTCTGTCTAAGATTATGTAGACAGTAATTTCATCACTTTTAGTAAGAAATTTAGCGCGTGCTTCTAATTCGAGATTTGGATTAGCTGATCGGGTAGTGATGGGCCATTCTTTTGGTTCCTTAACCAACCAGTCTGGGCCATTCCACCAAAGAGAAGAGTTAAGTAATTCCTCTACCGAAAAACCTCTCGTGGCACAGTCAGCAGGGTTGTCCTTCGACGATACATGTCTCCAAGCAATGTCCTTTGATAAAGAGTGGATTTCGCTAACCCTGTTGGCCACGAATGGTTTCCACCTTGACGGATGACCTTGTAACCATGACAGGATGATCTGAGAATCTGACCAATAGAATGTTTGTATGTCCGATAGCATCAATTTTTCTTTCACAATTGATGCAACTTTGGCTAAGAGAGATGAGGCACACAATTCTAATTTGGGTAATGATATGGCTTTGACTGGTGCTAATTTAGTTTTTGCAATGATTAAGTTAGAGTTAGCATCTCCATTTTCTCGTCGATTAACTATGAATAATGCCGCAGAGTAAGCTCTTTCTGATGCGTCTGAAAACCCGTGCAACTCCCAATTAGACCTATTAATGTCGGTCTGAATCCACCGTGGTATTTTGATCGAGTTCAATTGTTGAAATTGTTGTTGGAATAACGTCCATTCGTTCAAGAGATTGGTGGGTAATGTTTCATTTCAATTTGTACCGGCCATCCAATAATATTGTAATAGAAGTTTTGCTTTTAGAGTAAATGGTGCTAACCATCCTGCCGGGTCAAACAGTTTGGCTATCTCGGAAGCTACAACTCGTTTAGTTGGTTTAGACGAAAGGGAAGAGGTTACTTCATAGTGGAATTCATCTGAAGCAGGATTCCAGTGTAGTCCTAAAGTGGATACTGAGTTTTCAAGGTCAAAGTGTTTGCTACTTTCTCCAGAACCTCGAAAATCATCAGGGATTAACTCTTCGGTGTTAGCAGCCCATTTACTGAGGGAGATGCCTGCTGATGCTAGAATGTTGATTAGATCATTCCTAACCTTGATAGCGTCTTCCATGGAATCTGCTCCAGAATATGTGTCACCTACGTAGGTATTATTGTTAAGAGCTTCAGAACCTAGAGGAAACCGATTTTTTTCGTCTTCGGCCAGTTGTTTAAGGACTCTAATAGCCAAAAATGGTGCAGATCTTGTCTCGTAGGTAACAGTAATCAGACAGTAATCTACAAGGGGTTGATTTGGATTAGCTCTCCAAACGATTCGTTGTAAATTACAGTCAGGTGAGTCAATTTTAATCTGCCGAAACATTTTTACAATGTCCGCAGTGAAGACAAATTTCCACATTCTCCATTGTGTGATGATCAACCAGATGTCGACTTGCAATTTCTGCCCGGGATGAAGGATATCGTTAAGAGATAGTCCTGAGGCAGTACGGAAAGAACCATTAAAGACAACCCTAATCTTCGAAGTCGGATCATGGGCCTTAGTGATGACATGATGTGGCAAATAATTTTGATTTGGCAGAACATAATCGTCTGGAGTCACCGGCCTCATATGGTTAAGATCAATGTACTCCTGCATAAAGGCATTGTACTTAGATTTAGAGATCGGTTCTTTTAATTGTTGATTCTCAAATCGCAAAAACATGGAAGTCACTTGCTTTCTTGATTGGCCCAGCTGATCAGCTGATTTTAATAAGGGCAGGCGAACGACATAGCGACCAGATTGATCTCTATAGTGGTTGTTTTTAAAGGATTCTTCACATTCCAATTCTTCCTTTGTGAGGAAGGTTCGTTTAGGCAATTCTTCAAGTTCCCAGAACGCCCGAAGTTAAAGATTTAACGAATCTATTTCTTCGATGTGGAATGTTGATGTACAATTTTGAGAGATAATATTTTGCCAAGTAGACCCACCAAATATTATCTAGCCAAATGTTGTCAGAATAACTCCAAAATCAGCGAGATACAAGTCTTTTAGATGTGGCCAATCTTTATGCTCAGGTCGGTCTTTTGGTACAATTTGTATGAGAGATTTCATGACTAGAGCATTTAGGGGTAATTTGAATTTAGTGTCTTTTGGTGATCTTAACCAAAGATCAACCTTGTAATTAGACGAACCTAAAGAAGAATTTCCAATACCTTTCAATGAAACTTCGCATTAGGTTTTTGGAAATTTTAATTGCTGAACCACTCGTTCAGTTATGAGTGATCTTTCGGAACCAGAGTCAAGAAATCCTTTAACGATTATAGATTTTTCATTTAGTGACGTAAGTTTAATATAGGCAGTTGCAAAAATGCCTCTTGACTAACTGTCAGTTGGGTTAGAGAGATGATTTGAAAGGCAAGATGCATGACAACGAACTTGTTCCGTTGACGTTGAAGGAATCTGAGTTGATGGATGCACAGTTTGAGGTGGTGTGTGCTGCAAAGCATCATGAATAAAGGTATGATGTTTGCCAGAGCACACGAAATATCTCTTGGTTGAAGGACAGTCGTCAAGTTTATGATTGTCGCGAAAACAATTATAGCAGAGTCCTAAGAGTTGGATCTGATTGTTACGTTCAGGTACCTTCATTTTTTTGAATTGAGGTCAGTAGGATATGAAGTGATGTCCTTGGCAAATTGGACACGATTTAGATTTAGGCTGAGCTTCAGTCTGAGAGAGGTTAACTGAAACTTGTGAATTTTTGCCTTTGCCGTTAGGGCGAAAGTTTGGCTTCGACTTAGGATTGGTACCTGAAGCACTTTGAGGTTTATCGATTGGAATTGCCGCTTCCAAGGCCCTAACCGTATGCTCAAGAAAGGATGAGAGATCATCGTAGAGAGGAAATTCTTCAGAATCCTTTTGAGATGACTCCCATTCTTCACGAGTAGTAGAGTCCAATTTGTGAACAAGAATGTGTACGAACCAATCGTCCCATAGTTCGACTGGTCTGCCCATATTTGTAAAAGCTCGGATTGTTTCATTTGTTGCATCTAATAGTCGCAATAGTTCATCAACTGACCTTTTAGAGGCAACAGGACAGGAGAGTAACCTTCGCATATGCGCTGCTAAGAGGATTCTCTTGTTATCATAACGTCTGACCAACATTGACCAAGCTTCATTATAATTGGCATCGTTTATTGTAAGATTTTTAATCCGCTCCGCTGCTTTACCCGTTAGGGAGGATTTCAGATAATAAAACTTTTGAACATTGGAAAGATTAGTTTTATCCACCATGGCGGTAAATAATTTAATTTGATGTATCGAAAGGATTACAAAAAACAATCGGCCGCATGGCACAGCCATTACGAAAGACGCTCACTGAACACTGACTCTAAATTTAATGTTTATTTGGAGATCAACTCCATAAAAAATAAAGCAAAATTAATTATCGGAGCTCATCTGGGATGGCTTACCCTCACTAATGGAGCCCCGTCAGTACAATGTTGATTACATGTTTATAAAGTTTTAATACTTATTATACAAGAAACCGAACAGACGGTCGAACACATCAGTTCAGAATACGTCAACAGCGAGAACGAGTAGTCGACAAATTCATGTGTGGCAACACATGCGCCACGGCGCTGCTCTCACAAATCACATTTAAAAGCAGGGACGCGAACGTAAATAGTCTACTTCACTATAAAAGTGTCGACTATAGTAAAGTAGACTACTTACGTTCGCATCCCTGTTTAAAAGTTCACGAAGTATCATTACCCGCGGATCAAGAAGACTAGAGACAGGAGTACAAACTCGGCTGGCTTGGAATAAGAAATCGGAGAGGTTACGCTAGTACCCAGACGAAGGCGGGGCTGAATATGGAGAGCCTTGAAGGCGCCAACTGTCTCATTTTGCGTACAATTAAAATACACAATTCGCGCATTCTAGGCTCGCCTTCACAAGAGGGGCGGATCCTGCCTCATTCCCTCTACTTACTTAGCACTCCTGTCTCTAGTCTTTTTGCCGCGGATGGAAAGATCGAGTGGCAATCGACTGAGAAGTGTGAATCAGGTGTAGCGAAGGCGGCGCTGACGTCAAGCGCTACAACAAGATGGCTGCCACCAGTGTTTTGACAGTTTATAAACACGACTGACGAAATCATCTTCAGATCCTGGCACTCTTGAGAGAACGGGACACATCCAGACCCATGTGCTAGGATAATCCCACAACGACCAGTACTGGCATCCACAACGATGACGATCACCAGCAACACCTCGACAAATCATGTGACTACACCTAAAAAATCAAACATTAAGTGTACAGTAAATGATATTATTAAAGAATTAAATTGATTTCTTCAGCTTTCTTATAGCACTCCTATGATACTACACGTCAGTATAAAGCTTTAGAAAAAATGAACTCTGGTTTAGAAAGCAATGAAGTAAAAATTGTTTTTGATTTTTTGGAATATTATGTTTGCAAATAAGCAAAAAAGACACAAAGTGTTTACTTTGGTGTTTCAAAGATACAATTAACTCTCAATACAAGAGTTTTTTTTTACTATAAAAAAACTATCGACTCTAAAAGTAGTTGTGTTTCGTTCTGTATACTGTCTGAATGTCTGTTGCTTGTTCAGTTAATAAATTTATTTTAGATATCTGCACCTGTTAATATAACAGTCATACAGCTTCTTAGAATAGCATCCGTATTTTGCTGTTTCATCATTATATCGATAATAACATTTTTTATCTTTTCTTAAAGAACATATTTATATCATACTTTGATCTACAGAATAAACTGTAAGGATTACCTTTTCAAAATATTAGATTGGTTATAAATGCATTTTACAGAAATTCCCGGCAGAAATTATATTTCCATTTTTGTTTTATCCCGGTAAAAAATAGTGTATTACAATTCCCGGTAAACCGTATATCACATCGTGATATGAAATACGTTTTTGGGTAAAATATGACAACTTATAGACAGTTTCTACAGCTGGTGTACCCCTCTTATGTGTGTCCGTTCTTGCTTCTTGGTGCCTACAGGATTAAAATATTTTTATTTCTGTTTAAAGTAAATAAAAGTAATTTGAACAATTTGTTCGTGTTATCTTTGAAATTTATAACTTAAAATGATACCAAGAAAGTAAAATTAATATAACACTAATGATAGAGATTTGTAAACATTGAGTTGTCAAATAGGTTAAAGGGTTATGTTAATTTATATTTTCTCTTCTCTAGCTTATACAAAAAATTTGATAAAAATACAGTTAAAATACTATTATCTATTGTACTTTGCATTGATTTTATTAAAATTACTTCAGATATATACTTGCCAAAAGGATATCCCGGTAAAAAATAGTGTATTACAATTCCCGGTAAACCGTATATCACATCGTGATGTGAAATACGTTTTTGGGTAAATGTCGTATTCACTTGTCAAGTGAAATACGATATCGTGGAAAGTGAAATACGTTCGACTGATTTAACATGTTTTAGATAGAAATATGATTTTAAGAGGCACTTGATCGAACGTAGATCAATAAATAAACCGTACAGAAGTTAGATCTACGAAGAAAATGGTCAATTTTGTAAAAAAAAGAAACAATAATTGTTGAACTGACGGGAACACATAGTCGGCAATGAAGATTACTACCTTACGGACTCGATTTGAATTAAACGCACGGACAAGGATTCTTTATTGCCTGTATAAAGTCACGTTAAAAGAATAATACAATTTTTTAATATTAAATATTAGCTGCAAATATAATTGATATTGTTGGGCTTCCGTTTCCGGTACCCTAAAGTAGTGAGGTAAGGTAGGGATCTAGAATGGCGAAAGTTGACTCAAGTAGTACAGGCGGGAAAAGGTCGGAATTACAAAATTTTATAGGCGAGAAAGGAAGGGGAAAGGGCGGGAAAATTATGAAGTGTGAGGACTGCATCGATTTACTCGAGTTAGTAACGACGTTGGTTAAAAGTTTCGATAGAGAATGGGCAGAAGTGTGGGACAAAATAGAGATTGTTAGGGACATAGAAGAAAAAAGAGATAGGCAGACTGAGGTAATAAAAGAGGAGATAGGCGGGATTAAAAGAAAGTTAAATAAGTGGGAGGAAAATTGAAAAAAGGAAAAAGAAAATATGTGGAATAGAATGAATAGGTTAGAGAAAGAAATATCGGATTGGAGTGAGGAAAGTGGGAAAAAAGAGAATGGTGGATTAGAGGCTTTAGATATTGGGGAAAAGAAAGGAATAAGTAGACGGAAGAATGGAGAAGTTAGAGACGATAATTTGGAAAGGAAAATGAAAGAGTTAGCAAGCCAGGTTGAGATTCTGGAGAAGAAAAAAAGAAAGAGGAACATCATAATTAGAGGTTTGAATGTAGGGTATAGGGAAAGGAAAGAGGAAGTAGAGAAATTGCTAGCAGGAATTGGGGCGAAGGTAACGATTAAAGAAGTTAAGAGAATTAGAGGAATAGAACAGGAGATGGCAAAAATATGGATAGTAGAGTTGAAAGATGAGGAGGACAAATATGAAGTAATGAAATTAAGGGGAAGGTTGAGAGGTAGTGGGAAGAGAATAGATGAAGATAGAACATGGAGAGAGAGAAGGATAAGGTGGTTTTTGGAAGAGAAAGCGTGGGCAGAGAGAAGAAATGGAACCGAAGTAAGGATGGGGAGAGATAGTGCCTGGGTGGACGGAATAAGATGGAAAGTGCGGGAAGAGACAGGAGAGGTTATAAAAATATGAGTGGGTATAGGTGTATGGAGTGTATGGGTATGTTAATGTATTGAGGAAAGGTGGGGGTAATTAACGAAAGAGGAATAAATGGAGAAGTGAAAAAGAGAGGAGGATGAGTGATTGTGTAAAGAGTGAAAGGAAAAAAGAGAATTTTAAAATGTAAGAGGGTGGGCGATAAAAGGGTCACACCGTGCAGGAAGGACAATATTATCAACTTTCATTGTGGCAACCTTTTGAATAGTGTTTTTTTTTTCTACAAATCTCGGTGATGAAAATGCTATATTGACCAAAATCGTAACTGTGTAACTATGTTTAAAAAAGGAACAAGAAAAAAACATTTAAAAATTTTTTTTGTAATTTGTCGATTGGGAGCAGCAAGACGCCAATGTAGGTGATAGCAGAGAAACGTGCCATACCAGCTAAGAGTTGAAGATTGTGCTATCTCGGCTGTCAAATTTTTTTTTTATTTTATTTTTACTGAAATTTAACGAAAATAAATAAAATTATTAAAATTTATAGTCTAAAGCAAACTATTTGAAGTTTAAAGTGAATTAAGGAAAGAATTACTGACCCTAATCAATCTTTTGCCATATTTTTATTAACCTAAATTAAGAAAACAATTTTGATATCTGAAATGGCACGTTATTCAACTCTTAACTAGAATGGCTTGTTTCTCAGCTATCACCTGAATTGGCGTCTTGCTGCTCCCAATCAACGAATTTATTAACATTTTTTAACAAAATATCCTTATTTTAATTGATTTTTCTTATCTAGTGCTTACAGTTTTGGCGCTGGAATTAATGGATTAAAACACTCACATCGAGTCGTCCTTAAACGAAAATATCAATTAATCAATTTTTGCACCCCTTCGCTCCTCGGTCGTTCACAACCGACAACTTTCTTTCCCTTCACCTACAAAGTAACATAGTCTTTGGTAGAATATTTCACCATTATTTTACACAGAACTCTTCACATATGTATGTTTCGTAACTTTGACAATACTCCCTCATCCCTTGAGTTACAAATTGTAGTTGAGAGAACGACACCTTCCTGCCATAAATTTGTAACGCAGTCTATGGAACACGCCTAAAATTAAGATGCCTCCGTCAAAAGTAAGGATTAAGATTTTATTTTATTAAGCAGGTGATTTATTGCCAATTTTTTTTCTTGTTTCACTTGCTTATTTTCTTGTTTTACTTTGTTGGTTAAGGGAAAGAAAATTGATGGTTGTCAACGACGGGGGGAGGAGTTTAAAAAATTAAATAATTGATACCGTCGTTTATGGAAGACTCCTTAATGTGAGTGTTTTAATACATTAATTCTAAGGCCAAAGCAGTAAGTGCTAGACAAGAAAAATCAATTAAAATAACGATATTTTGTTAAAAAATGTTAATTATAAAAAAAAAATGTTTTTTCCTTTGAAAAAACATTTTTAAATGCTTTTTTTGGTGCTTTTTTAATCATAGTTTGACAAAATACCCTCATTGTTACTGTAAAAATAGTATATTAAGCAACAAGAGGTTAAAGGCGCCATTGTTTACGCTGATGTTTGTGTACGAGTGACGGTCGAGGGCGAAGCACGAGACAAAACGAGTACACAAACATCATTGTAAACAAATTGGGCTGACATTAAACCCGTGTTGCTTACGATACTTTTTATTCCAAAGGCAGAAAAGAGGTGCTTTTAAATGCTTGTAGGTTAGGGTCGAAATGCGTTCATTTGTTTGACCGTAAGAAAATGGCGTCCATTTTTTCCCTAAGGTGAAAAAAATGCATGGATCAGCTGTTCATTTTTTCCCTACGGAAAAAATGGACGCCATTTTCACACGGCCGAACAAATGAATGCGTTTAGACCCTGCCTACAGGCATCTAAAAGCGCCATTTTTGTGCCTGTGGGATAAAAAATTTTTTTTAAAATTTTTTTACCCTTACAAAATTTTTTTTTTTACATTTTTCAACATTTCTTAACAAAATACTTCCGTTTTTATTGATATTTCTGATCCAGCACTTACAATTTAGGTCTCAGCATTAATGGGTTAATAGCGCGAGTTGTTTGTGGTCGCAGAATTTTTGGCTGTGATGTATAACTACATATATCTTGAAAAAATTATCAATTACGATTTGAGTCAATATAGTATTTTCATCAGGGAGATTTGTAGAAAAAAAAGACTATTCAAAAGGTTGCCACAATGAAAGTTGATAATTTTGTCCTTCCTGCACGGTGTGGGGTATAAAGTCAGATTTGGCAAAAGGAACGGGAAATGGAAGCCCAGGCACTTGGCAAATAAAATGTTAAAGTAGTTTAAGATGGCGTTTAGATTTAAGCAGTTTAGAATAATTGTAAATAGGTATTATAAGAAAGTTATTGCAATAAAAAATGTAAAGGGAGCTAAGTTAGATTAAGATATATGTAATTGAATACTCGAACCCTGCGATATGTGCGGGGAGAGTAAAATAAAGTATAATTGATATTGTTATACCTAAGTATAATGTATTTTACATTAAATATAATGAGTTTTTAAATTAATTCTTTAAAATAAAACTCTTAATTTCCTGATTTTATTGTATTATTAAATTTTTTAATATTTCATAAGTATTATTATTAATAATATTATTATTATGATTGTTATTATTTGTGAAATTAATAAAAGAAAAAAATAATTTTTCAATAATTTGAAATTTTAATTAGAAATTTTTAAACTAAAAACAAATATTATTTCTTATTGCTTTTTAAATATAAAATATTAAAGAAAAGCAAAACATATATTTTATTACAATCAATTACAATTTATTTATATATAAAATATAATTAATTTTAAAATTATATTTTTATTTAAAATTGTTTATCTGCGAGTTACAATTCTTTCAAAATTATTATAATTTTATAATTCATAAAAGAAAATAATAATTAATAAAGAAATTATGTTTTATATCAAAATTTTAATTTCTCGTTTTTAATTTGAAATGTAATTTAAATTATTTCAACATTATGATAATTACTTTTTTTATATTTGTAAAATTAATAATAGAAAATAAAAATAACTTAAAATAAAAATTGAAGAAAAGTAGCAATAATTTTAATTTCGAAATTCAAAAAAATAATTTATTGGCAAATATATAATTTTATAACTTGTGAACTTAATTCGGAAATTTTGGAAATGAAAGTTAATTTGAAAATTAAATTTATTTTGAAACGGATTTTAACCAAAAATAAAATTAATTATTAATTTTGATTCAGAATAGAATTTAATTTCGGATTTGTAATTAATTTAGAAACTGAATTTAATTCCTAATTATAATTTAGAAAAACGAATAAGTAATTTAACGACAAGTTTATAATTACTTGTGAATTTAATTCGAAAATTTCAGAAACTAAATTTAATTTAGAAACTAACTTTAATTCGGAAACGAAATTTAGTTTGAAAATACCATTTTTTTAAACTAAATTAATTCGAGAATAAAGTTAATTATTTTTGATTCAGAATTAAATTTAATTTGGAAACTCTTTACCTCGGAAATTTAATTGAGATTCCTAATTTAATTTAGAAAATCGAATACGTAATTTAATGGCAAATTTATAATTACTTGTGAATTTAATTCGAAAATTTTGGAAACTAAATTTAATTCGGCAACGAAATTTAATTTGAAAATAAAATTTATTTTGAAAACCTAATTAATTTTGATTCAGAATAGAATTTACCCAAATAGAAACGAAACATAGAATCCATCTATGGCCCATGTATGGAAGCCATATTCCATGTATGGGCCATACATGGAAGCCATCGATGGGCCATCCGAGTTTTGTAACATTGCGCCGCACTTTTGCCCGACATTCCAATTTTATACAGATACTCATCCTGGTAGTTTCTTACGTTGTTCTAACGTTTATAATCCATCCTGCGTTGTCCAGGAACTAAGAAAAACATCTTTTACCAAAATATAGAAAATTATTATCAGGGTGTCTGCACCAGGTACTAAATTAATACCTTCTTTTGGTATTTCTTGTTCAAAATCAAAGAGAAGACAACATTTAAGGGGTACAAGATGACGCCGTCATCCTGATAAATATTTCCAATGATCCAGGTGTGAAATTAACATCTTCTCCTAGAATTTTTTAAAGAAATTAGAATTTTATATCTTGTCTAATGTATTTAAATGGATGTCGTCATCCTGATTCATTATCTTACCGCTCTAGGTGTCAAGTCAACATCTTCTTCAAGGAAATTTTAGGGAAACTAAAATTTTACATCCTTACTTGTATTTTCAAATGGATGTTGTTATCCTAACACACAATTTTATTAATCTAGGTCATAAAAAAATAAGTTCTCCTGGAAATTTTTGCTGAAAAATAAAAAATATAAAGCATCCATTGTGTGCAAAAGGTTGACGCCGTCCTTACAAATGAATTTAGTGATCTAGGTGTCAAATTAGTATTTTCTCCGAGAAATGTTTTTGGAAACATAAAGTTCATATCTCTTCTGAAGTATTTGTACAGAAGACATCATCCTGGCACTAAAAGTTCAATATTCTAGGTAAAGATTGTTATGAGTGTCCGTTTTTGCTTCTTGGTGCATAGGATTTAAATATTTTATTTTCGCTTAAGGTAAATATAAAAGGCTTTTAAATATTTTGCTTGTGTTATCCTTAAAAGAAATAGTTTAAAATAACGTGAAGAAAGTAAAATTAATATAACCATAATGATAGAGATTATTGTAAACATCGAGTTGTCAAATAGGTTAAAGGGTTATGTTAATTTATATTTCTTGTTTTCTAGTTTATACAACACAATTTGATAAAAATATAGTTAAAATACTATTATTTATTTTATTTGGCATTAAATTTATTAAAATTATTTCAGATATATACGTCAAAAAGGATAAAATAAAATTGGAAAAATAATTTCTTCCAGGATTTCTGTAAAATATTAACATTTATAAATGATCAACTATTTTAAAAAGGTAATTTTCACAGTTTATTCTGAAGATCTAAATATGAAATAAATAAGTTCTGCATGAGAATATAAAAAATATTATCGGTATAATGCTGTAACTACAAAATAGGAATGTTCTTCTAAGAAAAGGTGTGAATGTTATGTTAACAGGCGCAGATATCTTAAATCAATTTATTGAAATTCATGTAGAACAAAATAAGTAATAGTATTTTAACCGTATTTTTATCAAAATTTGTTGCACATGCTAGAAAAGGGAAAATATAAATTAACTTAACCCTTTAACCTATTTGACAACTCAATGTTTACAAATCTCTATCTTTAGGGTTATATTAATTTTACTTTCTTGATATAATTTTAAATTATAAATTTCAAGGATAACACCAGCAAAAAGTTTAATAGCTTTTATTTATCTTAAACAAAAATAAAAATATTTAAATCCTGTGCACCAAGAAGCAAAAACGGACACTCATAACAACCTTTACCTAGATTATTGAACTTTTAGTGCTAGGATGATGTCTTCTGTACAAATACTTCAGAAGAGATATGAACTTTATGTTTCCAAAAACATTTCTCGGAGAAAATACTAATTTGACACCTAGATCACTAAATTCATTTGTAAGGACGGCGTCAACCTTTTGCACACAATGGATGCTTTATATTTTTTATTTTTCAGCAAAAATTTCCAGGAGAACTTATTTTTTTATGACCTAGATTAATAAAATTGTGTGTTAGGATAACAACATCCATTTGAAAATACAAGTAAGGATGTAAAATTTTAGTTTCCCTAAAATTTCCTTGAAGAAGATGTTGACTTGACACCTAGAGCAGTAAGATAATGAATCAGGATGACGACATCCATTTAAATACATTAGACAAGATATAAAATTCTAATTTCTTTAAAAAATTCTAGGAGAAGATGTTAATTTCACACCTGGATCATTGGAAATATTTATCAGGATGACGGCGTCATCTTGTACCCCATAAATGTTGTCTTCTCTTTGATTTTGAACAAGAACTACCAGAAGAAGGTGTTAATTTAGTACCTGGTGCAGACAACCTGATCAGAATTTTCTATATTTTGGTAAAAGATGTTTTTCTTAATTCCTGGACAACGCAGGATGGATTATAAACGTTAGAACAACGTAAGAAACTACCAGGATGAGTATGTCCATAAAATTGGAATGTCGGGCAAAAGTGCGGAGCAATGTTACAAAACTCGGATGGCCCATCGATGGCTTCCATGTATGGGCCCTGTTTGTAAGTATGGCAAAACTGTGGCGATATCTACTTGGGTAATTTCGAAACTGTAATTAATTCAGAAAATGAATTTAATTCCTAATTTTAATTTAAAAATTCGAAAAAATAATGTAATGGTTAATTTATAATTACTTCTGAATTTAATTTGAAAATTTCCAAAACTAAATTAAATTTAGAAATTAACTTTATTTCGGAAATGAAATTTAATTTGGAAATTTAATTTATTTTGGATACAAAATTAATTTCGAAAATGTATTAACTCGGAAATTTAATTTAGAAACTGAATTATATTCCTAATTTCAATTTAGAAATTCGAAAAAGTAATTTGGAAACAGAATTTAATTTGCGAATTTAATTTGATAAGTAAACTTAACTTAAAAGTTATGTTCAGATATTTAACTACAAAAGTTAATTTCGAAACTTAATTTAAAATTTAATATATTTAATTCTAAAATTTAAAATAATTATAAAGATTAGTGAAAAAATTAAAAAAAGGTTCAGAAGCTAAATGTAATTAAGAAATCACATTTAATTCGGAAATTAAATTTAATTTAGACACTAAATTTATTTTAAAATGTAATTAAGAAACTAAAACCAATTAATTCAATGATTAAAGTGTAAATTATTATATTTTTAGTTTTTTTTATCATTAATGAGGATTTTTTTAAAATAAAATAGGTATAAAATTAAAAATATTTTTTTTAAAGGTTTTAAATTCCTACTTTTAATTTTAAAACTTTCAAAATTCTTATTTTATATTATTAATTTTTCTGACGATAATAATAATAATAATAATAAGGGCTTCCGTTTCCGGTACCGTACAGTAGTGCACGCGTTTGTGAAGGGTAAATTGTTTTTTGGAAAATTTGGTTTTTATTAGTTAAGGGTGGGTAGTGGTGTGAGTGAAAAGTGATGTGCAAAGTAAGGTGAATGGTTGAAAAAGAATGTAAGTAGAAAATAGTGTGAATGGGAAAGATAAAGAAGGTAAAAGGAAAGCGTGAATTGTGAGGTTAGGTGGAAAGAGTGTGGTGTGAGTGAGAGAGGTAGAGTGAATGACGAGGAGAGCGAATGAACTGTAGGTAAGGTAGGGATCTAGAATGGCGAAATTTGACTCAAGTAGTATAAGCGGGAAAATATCGGAGATACGAAATATTATAGGCGAAATAAGAAAGGGAAAAGGCGGAGAAATTATGAAGTGTCAGGACTGCATCGACTTACTTGAGTTTGTCAAGTTGTTGGTAAAAAGGTTCGATAAAGAATGGATAGAGGTGTGGGACAGAATAGAGATTGATAGGGACATAGAAGAAAAAAGAGATAAGCAGACGGAGGCAATAAAAAAGGAGATAGAAGGGATGGAAAGGAATTTAAAAAAGTGGGAGGAAAATTGGAAAATGGAAAAAGAAAATATGTGGAAGAGATTGAACAAGTTAGAGAAAGAAATATCGGATTGGAGAAGGGTGGATTGGAGATTGTAGAGATAGGGGAAAAGGAAGGAAGTAGAGAGAATGGAGACGTAAGGGATGATAATTTGGAAAGGAAAATGAAAGAGTTAGCGAGTCAGGTTGAGTTGCTCGAGAGGGAAAAAAGAAAGCGGAACATCGTGATTAGAGGTTTGGAAGTAGGGTATAGGGATGCAAAAGAGGAAGTAGAAAGATTACTTACAGGAATTGGAGCCAAGGTAAAAATTAAAAAGGTTACGGGAATTAGAGGAGTAGATCAGGGGACAATAAAATTGTGGATAGTGGAGTTGGAAGATGAGGAGGACAAATATGAATTCATGAAATAAGGGGAAGGTTGAGAGGGAGTGGGAAGAGGATAGATGAAGATAGAACATGGAGAGAGAGAAGGATAAGGTGGTTTTTGGAAGAGAAAACGTGGACAGAAAGAAGAAAAGGGGGTAAGGTAAGGATGGGGAGAGATTTGTCTGGGTGGATGGAATAAGATGGAAAGTGAGGGAAGAGACAGGAGAGGTTATAAAAGTGTGATTGTGTGTAGGTATGAAGTGCATGGGTATGTTAGGAATGGAAGAAAGTGTGGGGGTAAATGACGAAAGTGGAATAAATGGAAAAGAGAGAAAAAGAGTGGATAGTAAGGAGTGAGTGAGAGAGTATAGTAAAAGGTAAAAGGGTGGTCGATAAAAGGGATAAAGACAGATTTGTCAAAAGGAACGGGAAATGGAAGCCCAGGCACATGGCGAATAATAGGTTAAAATAAGTTCAACTCTGACTCAAAATTAATTATTTTCATTTTCGAATTAAAATTAGTTTCTGAATTAAATTCACAAGTAATTTATAAAATTATAAATTTGCAATTAAATTACTTTTCGAAATTTAAAAAAATGCATTTTAGAAATGACAGGTTTTTAGAAAAACACATTTTAGAAATCATAAGTTACCTATAAGATATTTTTTTTTTTTAGAGAACCACATACATTAGAAATTTTTTTTTTTTTAGAAAATCTGAATTAGAAATTATTTTTAAGAAAAAGATAACCCCTGCCCTAAATTAAAATTAGAAATTACATTCAGTTTCAGAATTAAATTTCCGAGTTAATACATTTTCGAAATTAATTTTGTATCCAAAATAAATTAAATTTCCAAATTAAATTTCATTTCCGAATTAAAGTTAATTTCTGAATAAAATTTAGTTTTGAAACTTTACAAATTAATTCACAAGTAATTATAAATTAGCCATTAACATATTTTTTTGAATTTCTGAATTAAAATTAGGAATTAAATTCATTTTCTAAATTAATTACAGTTTCGAAATTAAATTCTATTCTGAATCAAAATTAATTAGGTTCTCAAAATAAATTTTATTTTCAAATTAAATTTCATTGCCGAATTAAATTTAGTTTCCAAAATTTCCGAATTAAATTCACAAGTAATTATAAATTTGCCATTAAATTACGTATTCGATTTTCTAAATTAAATTAGGAATCTCAATTAAATTTCCGAGGTAAAGAGTTTCCAAATTAAATTCAATTCTGAATCAAAAATAATTAACTTTATTCTCGAATTAATTTAGTTTAAAAAAATGGTATTTTCAAACTAAATTTCGTTTCCGAATTAAAGTTAGTTTCTAAATTAAATTTAGTTTCTGAAATTTTCGAATTAAATTCACAAGTAATTATAAACTTGTCGTTAAATTACTTATTCGTTTTTCTAAATTATAATTAGGAATTAAATTCAGTTTCTAAATTAATTACAAATCCGAAATTAAATTCTATTCTGAATCAAAATTAATAATTAATTTTATTTGTGGTTAAAATCCGTTTCAAAATAAATTTAATTTTCAAATTAACTTTCATTTCCAAAATTTCCGAATTAAGTTCACAAGTTATAAAATTATATATTTGCCAATAAATTATTTTTTTGAATTTCTAAATTAAAATTATTGCTACTTAATTTCATTACTTCATATTTGTCCTCCTCATCTTTCAACTCTACTATCCATATTTTTGCCATCTCCTGTTCTATTCCTCTAATTCCCTTAACTTCTTTAATCGTTACCTTCGCCCCAATTCCTGCTAGCAATTTCTCTACTTCCTCTTTCCTTTTCCTATACCCTACATTCAAACCTCTAATTATGATGTTCCTCTTTCTTTTTTCCTTCTCCAGAATCTCAACCTGGCTTGCTAACTCTTTCATTTTCCTTTCCAAATTATCGTCTCTAACTTCTCCATTCTTCCGTCTACTTATTCCTTTCTTTTCCCCAATATCTAAAGCCTCTAATCCACCATTCTCTTTTTTCCCACTTTCCTCACTCCAATCCGATATTTCTTTCTCTAACCTATTCATTCTATTCCACATATTTTCTTTTTCCTTTTTTCAATTTTCCTCCCACTTATTTAACTTTCTTTTAATCCCGCCTATCTCCTCTTTTATTACCTCAGTCTGCCTATCTCTTTTTTCTTCTATGTCCCTAACAATCTCTATTTTGTCCCACACTTCTGCCCATTCTCTATCGAAACTTTTAACCAACGTCGTTACTAACTCGAGTAAATCGATGCAGTCCTCACACTTCATAATTTTCCCGCCCTTTCCCCTTCCTTTCTCGCCTATAAAATTTTGTAATTCCGACCTTTTCCCGCTTGTACTACTTGAGTCAACTTTCGCCATTCTAGATCCCTACCTTACCTCACAACTTTAGGGTACCGGAAACGGAAGCCCAACAATATCAATTATATTTGCAGCTAATATTTAATATTAAAAAATTGTATTATTCTTTTAACGTGACTTTATACAGGCAATAAAGAATCCTTGTCCGTGCGTTTAATTCAAATCGAGTCCGTAAGGTAGTAATCTTCTTTGCCGACTATGTGTTCCCGTCAGTTCAACAATTATTGTTTCTTTTTTTTACAAAATTGACCATTTTCTTCGTAGATCTAACTTCTGTACGGTTTATTTATTGATCTACGTTCGATCAAGTGCCTCTTAAAATCATATTTCTATCTAAAACATGTTAAATCAGTCGAACGTATTTCACTTTCCACGATATCGTATGTCACTTGACAAGTGAAATACGACATTTACCCAAAAACGTATTTCACATCACGATGTGATATACGGTTTACCGGGAATTGTAATACACTATTTTTTACCGGGATATCCTTTTGGCATGTATATATCTGAAGTAATTTTAATAAAATCAATTCAAAAATGCAATAGATAATAGTATTTTAACTGTATTTTTATCAAATTTTTTGTATAAGCTAGAGAAGAGAAAATATAAATTAACATAACCCTTTAACCTATTTGACAACTCAATGTTTACAAATCTCTATCATTACTGTTATATTAATTTTACTTTCTTGGTATCATATTAAGTTATAAATTTCAAGGATAACACGAACAAATTGTTCAAATTACTTTTATTTACTTTAAACAGAAATAAAAATATTTGAATCCTGTAGGCAACAAGAAGCAAGAACGGACACACATAAGAGGGGTACACCAGCTGTAGAAACTGTCTATAAGTTGTCATATTGACAAAATGTAATTAAAACTTTAATTTGTTTTGATTATTTTTTATTAATTTTTCAGCATTGTGTAACTGTACTATCAAGGTTTCTTGTTTTAAAGAAAAAATAATGTATAATCAAAAACTCTAGTTTGCAATAATATATAATGTAGACTTCTTGTCAATCCTATAATGTGAAGGTCACTACAGTTATTCTACAGAAATAATAACTGTTTCTCTGTATTGATTCATTGATTTTTGTATTTATTTTTGTAACAATTCGAATAAGTATTGCAAGTGAAAAAATGTTCGAATTTTGGAAAAATATTAAAATGATAACTAAAGAATTAACATATTTTGAAATTTCTAAAATAAAACAAATTCTTTAATGGAAAAAAATTGAAAAATTAAAATTTTTTAATGTTCTTGAAACGTAATAGTACAGTTTTACTGACAATGAGTATAGCTATAATAATTTATTAAAACCTCCTCCTTAGGGCGTATTCTTTTCATTCTTTTTCTAGAATATTGCAATTGTTTATAAATTATAAATGGTTTATTCATTTATTAAAAGTATACATTTTCTTATTGTGAGTGAATTTTATAAAATTTATTTCAAGTGGAATTTCACATACTGTAAGTGAATATGCATTTAGTAAATGAAAGTGTGACTTGTAACTGATAAATAAATAGATGTATTCACTCTAAACAAAATTATATTAGAAAAAGTAGTTTCTACCACACATGCACGAAAACCTCGGGTTTTCGTTAGCCTTAAGCGGGGCAGAACTCACAGTTTTTAGGTCAGTGAACGTTAGAGGTAAAAAAACTTCCGAACAGTGAAAAAAACTTCGGAAGTTTTTTTATCTCTAACGTCACTAACCTGAAAACTGCGAGTGCTGACCCGCTAACGCGTACAAAACATGAGATTTTCGTACATTTGTGATAGAAAATAGCATATGCACCTCGGGAGGCCGATTTTTTGTCTCGCACAATGTTCTCCGAACTCGTTTCGCACTAGTTCCTCGAACATTTGTGCTTGACAAAAAAACACGGACTTCCCTCCCTTGATGCATAATATACTATTAATCGATGTGCTTTTTTTACCCATAGGGGTGAAATTAGAGAAAGGGGAGAATTTTATACTACGTCACAGTTATTTGAAACCTTTCAAATCATTTTAAAGCACCAAGAATTTAGGAATTTTTTATATATCTCTTGACAGAAATAGGCATAATTTTGTTATTAGTTGTAGTTTTGTTAATTCTTTTCATTAATGATTATATTTATGTGATATGCCTTTATTACTAATGGTTAGTTTCCATCCCTCAAAAAAGTTAATTTCTTGATTTAATGATTATACTTAGGCACTTAACATAAACAATGTTAACATGTCGTGCAGATCTAATTTTGCTTAAATTTTATATTTTAAAATAGTATTCTTCTCTCTCACAGGCACATATATTAGTTCTGAATATCATACTTTTCTATTATTGCTTTTCATGCTTGAAATTGACTGAACGTTAGAACCCAAAAATGTTATCATCATAATGTATAACTCTGAATTATTCGAATATCCTGATATTTACAGTGTATTAATTAAACTATAAGTTAGTACTTTAGTACAAAAGGGCAAATTTTTACTTTTGTAAGCCCGTATATAATAATAATAATAATAATAATAATAATAATAATAATAATAATAATAATTACCATCTTCGACACCAATATGGTGTAGATAAGGAACCTGTCTTGCCATACGCCCAAGAGGATCAGGAGGCTGTTGTGGAGAATGAGAATTGCAGAATCTACTGGAATTTTTCGTTTTCTACCACTCATCGTATCAGTGCTACTAAGCCTGATATAGTACTCCAGGATCATAAAGGTAAGATCATCTGCGTGATTGAGTTTTCGGCTCCTGCCGAGGGCAATATTGCTCAGAAGGAGGATGAGAAACGGCAAAAGTATCAAGACCTGCTGTTCGAATTGAGGAGAATACACAGAGGCTATAAAGTCCATTTAGTTGTCCTTATTCTCGGCTGTCTAGGGGGGATGAGAGCTTCATTTGTTAGCCAGCTTCAAAGAGTTCCAACCTGCGAGCGTCAAGCTGACGCATTGGCAGGTCGAATGCAGAAGGCAGTTCTGCTGAGCTCTCTTCATCTGGTCAGGCAGCACTGTTCTTCATAATATAACATCACGAAGGTAGCTCTAAAAAAGCATCCAATAGCGTTCCTGGCCACCGCGTAAGAACAACAGCGGCAACGGACAGGAACACCTACAGAACAGTGAACTGAAAACACCTCGAGCAAAGGAATCGCGCTATTGCTTACCTTTCAGGACGGAAGGAGCAAAAGCGGATAAGAATACGTAAGGCAAGAATGGGAGAGGTTGTTTTAGTGAGGTATTACCACAGCATGTGGTCGAGTCCCACACGAACAAGTGCGTAAATGCATTTTTTCCTCTCCTAAACTTGTTTTGTAAAAAAAAAAAAAAAAAAAAAAATTGAAAATAAACAAATGATAATAATAATAATAATGAGTAGTTTTCTGTTTCAGAACGCGTAGTTAAGACCTAAAAACAAATCAAACAAGTGCAGTTCAAGATCAGGGTCACACCAGGCACCTGAGGTGAATAGGTTTTACAAAAATGAATGCAAAATCGGCAACTGGGGTCTGATATGTACTCATTTACACTCTCAAAATCTGTTTAGAACGAAATCTTAGCTGCTCGGTTTCGACAAAAATACACGTTCAATTAAATCATCAAAACACCATAAGTTGATTTAAGATATTTAATAAGTTTATTCGGAGAATTTATATAAACTAACAACATTTAACATATAAATAACGAATTTTTAACTTTATGCAATATGTGATTACATAAATTACATAAACCCATGAATTAATTACTTCATATTTAAATATGCTGCGAGGAGAATTCGACTACCGCCTTTTTTAAATTAGAAAAGTATCTTTTATCTTCAGCCAGATTGATTTTGATTAGGTTTTAAAATTTTTTTATAAATACGTTATAAATTGTTTCACCAGCTTGTTCAGACCATATTCCAAGACTGATTTTATCCAAGGAAATAGAACACTGGGACAAGTGATTTAATATCAAATGGATTTTTAGTGTCTCGCTAACTCCTGTTTAATAAATAAAAAAAATAAAAATAATGCTAATAAATAATAATAGTAACAATAGTAAAATAATAACTATAGTATTAATAAATAAAAACTACTTTTACTTTTAAAAGATATTTCCAATTCCCTTACAAGTTCTTCACAATTAATATGTACTTTTCTAGTGGAGAAAGAAACATTCACAATTTTGGTACTAATTTGAAAGATTTAACTTTGCCACAAATTTTAGATTCTAAAAGTTTGTCAGTATGTTTTAATAATTTTCTGCATACTAGGAAAGTAAATATCAATTGTTATTATTAAACAGGTGTTAGCTAGACACTAAAAATCCATGTGATTTTAAAGCACTTGTCCTAGTGTTATTAAATTAAATATCTCAAGTCACCTTATGCAGTTTCGATGATTTAATTGAACTACAGAGTGTGATTACGTATCTAGAATTAAATAAAAGGTTTACACCAAGAGTTTTGGAAATAGCCCAGACTCTAAAAAGATTGCATCACACTCTGAAGAAATCGAAGTTGCAGACCATCAAGAAACATTCACCTAAAAAAATGCTGTAATTGCATCTACTCCAGGGAACTAGTAGTCAAAATATTCCAGGCTGTAGTGACAGCAGCCTCAACTAAAGTGAATATAGGTACAGTTATGAGGTGCGTGAGTTGCTTGAGCATGGGCTGTGGCGCTCTACTCAGCTGACAATCAACATTGTGTTAACCTTTACTCCAGGCTGTAGTTGTCCTATATATTACTATTTTTTGTGATTCCCATTACTCCAGTTGAAGTAAGTTGAACTCCAGTTTTTTTTACGTCTTGGATTGAGAAGATACGTTCTCTTGTAGTCATAAGAGAGCGTTTGGAACCGCGGATTGACTGGATTAAGCAAAATAATATCTTTGCTACTAATCCCTCCCGCCTGTTCATTCTACCAACACCATCTGTTGTAAACCCCTCATGTCGAGAAGATGTTGAAACTTTTTAGAAAAACTTCTATGGGACATCCCATACAGTCAACGATGAAGATGCGTCTTTGACACTCTTCATAAGCTTCTGTCTTGGACAGGAGCTTGACCATCTTAGTGAGGCAATTACTGAAGAAGTAGTTAGAAATGCAGTTGCTAAAACTAAGAATTTTTCAGCATCTGACCACAGTGGTTGGTGGAAGGTGGAACGTTTCTCTTACCAAAATCAAGAGATTTGTCTAATCTCAAAAATTATAGACCGATGGCTTGTCTTAACATCTGTTACAAACTATTTACTGGCATCTTAAATGAAAGCATATTAACATCTATAGAGCCAGTTTAGAGTGCAATAAGTGAATAGCGTGGGTGCAAAAGAGGCCTGGCGAGTTGTAGGGAGATCCTATTAATAGATAGGTGTGTCAACTTAGATAAGCAACTACTTTATCGATTAATATAATTGAATAGCGAGCAAATTAACATCGCTAGTTAATTATTAAAATAAAAACAAAAATCTTTAGATTTATAAGAACAAAATTTCAATCAACAATTTGTACGATACAGACACTGCATCAAAAATTTAGTTTCTTAACACATGCAAATGCATATAAATAAATACATTTGTTAAGGCATGTGATGGAAAATTTTGCCTTAAAGTTAAATTTTTAAAAAATTAGCTGATTTTCGGAGAAAAAAACAATTCATTTTTAGACAAAATGTAAACAAACAGGGTCAGAGGGACCTTCTTAATGATATTTTAAGTAATTCCACAAAGTTTGGTGTCAAATAGTTTCTTATTTTAAGAGAAAGTTTACGGAAAATTTTTGTCTACCCTAGTGACGTCATTCTTCATCACATGCTCTTAAAAAAATTTAATTTCAACAAATAATTAAAGGATGAAACAGAATTTCACACAAAATTTCAAGATTTTTATTTACAATTAACAAACTGCAATTATCATATACAAACTCACACAATGGTTCTGAAATATTTTAATAAAAAGCTGCGTTATAATTCCAATTCTGTTTTTATCATATTTGCTAAATTTTTCTGAAAAACTACTTAAATAAGACAAGAAGTGCAGATTAAATTTCGTTAAATAATTTAAATTTAATTGAGATTCCAGATTTAAACAAAACGAATCAAATCGTTGTGAAAAAATTGTCCTTAGAAAGAATTAATTTTTAGCTACAACATGAATTTAAAATAAATTTAAAATTATATTTATTTACATTAGTTTAAAATTTTAAGATTTTTTCATTTAATAAGAAAACATGATTAAAAACAAAAATATTAAACTGTTCGATTAAATTAGTCTAATTCCATGTTATTAGTTGATTAATCAAAAAACTAAAAAAAACACAAAATAATATACAAAAATCTGTTTGCTAAATGTAATTGATATTATACGAACAACAAATAATTAGCGGAAATTGTTTATCAGCAAAATACGTAATAGAGCTAATTATAGTTAAAGTGTCGAATACGCAAATATCAACTCATGCACATTAGCAGTCGTAGATTAACTATTGTCCTTCGTCTAAATTCTGTTTTTAAAGCAATCTTTTCAAACTTCGTTAACCAACCGAATTACACAAAATTCTGATGAATTAAATTGCAACGATTGCCTTTTTATTCCAATTTCGGATTTGTTTTATTTCGTATTAAGAAAACAGCATTTCAATCGAGAACAATTTTCCTAGATTGAAAAAAACTAATGATTCTTGATACGATAATAGTAGAGTAGTTCGCCAATAAAGGTCAGACAGGAACAGCTAAATCCAATAACGGGAACAGAGATCATTTGACGAAGCATCAATGCAGATTCTGAAGCTTGAGAATAGCACGATTTCGCAATTTTTGCATCATTTGCTTCTTTCATTGAATAATGATTAATCCACTTTCTCGCAATACCAGAATCTACCAATCTCTGGATTAATTCATCAAAGCGCTTTACATATGGAGAGCCAGGTTCGAGTATCGTAAATGCAGGGTTTGATGGCCAACCATTTTCAATAAATCTGATAAGCTGTTGACCGCATTTATCTCGCATATTCTTGAACATAAACTTGGCTCTGTTAATGTCGACGATACATGATGTGTTTTTGTATTTGATTAATTGGCTTAAACATTTCTCTTGTTCAAAAGGTCCCTTGACAGCTTTTCGAATAATTTTCTGAGAAACTCCGAGACTAGTAGTGTTCAAAGAGTAGAAAACATTTTCATTTATCGCAACTTCCAAATTTGAAGAAATTACGTCTTCTAAGCTTTGGAATTTGAGCTCTGACTCGGTATTTAATTGAACATTGGTGACCATTGTGTAAATTTCGGACGAAAAAAAGAAACATCCGATCAAAAATACTCCAAACATTACTCTCTCTGCTGTGGAATTTGGTTCCTCTGGAACTGTGGTACCAAACATTATTCGAATTAAGTATTCCATTCTCCAGTTTTTTCGAGAAAAGCGCAGAGTTCGTGAAGTAATCCAGATAAGAAGTAGTAAACTTATCATGATTAAGCTACTTGCAAGCAGACCCTCAAATTGCATATTTTCCAATTCTTTTCTGACAACGGGTACAGCAAGAACCTCCTGCTTGCTTTGAAGACCCTTACTATATTCAAATTTATCTCCAAAACATTTTATTTTTCTTGATAATTCAGCTCCAATTATCTGAATTTCGTTTCGATATGCACCTAAACAGACTCCAGTACTGTCTTTGTTTGTACAAGCACAGCTGCCCCATTTTACAAGAGAAGATTCTACGATCGTAAAATTCATTACTTCCTCTAAAGCTCTTAGTTTGGTTACCGCAAGACCGGAAATGGAAACTTCTCCTGATTTTTTTCGTAAGACCGTAACATCTGGTGGAACTGTTAAGAAAGATGTTACCAAAGGGTACTTTTGTAAATTTTTGAGCTTGTCGGGAAACCAGAGTGTTTTAGAAGAGGTTTTTTCTTTGCACAATGTCCTTGAAAAAGGATTGTAGTTAACAACCGTTTGTTTACTGTACTTTTGATCCTTTAGTAAAATACCATTACCGAAAGATTGAAGTTTCGGGTTGTTTATCTCGACAACTGTCACGTCCAATAATTGTCGAGACCAAAGATTTTCAAAAAACCTTGTATAATTTGCAGGCTTCTTGAAAAGGAGTATCAAACATTTCGGTCGGCGGTGTGATTTCCAAGGTCGGTTTAAAAGATCAATTGATTTAGAAAGTTCTGTTTCCTTTTCGAAATTCATGAAAACAAGGACTGAAGTCCGTAGATTGTAGGACATGAAATCTAATTTTGTATCATTTTGTAAGATAATTTTGGGGCTTGGAATTTTGCTCGATACTTTCTTGATCAAATCTTGGAAGACTGATTTAGATGTAACTGACAAGTTATTAATTAGAAAGATTACCTGATGAGTCTGCCGATCATTTTCCATGGTTCTGATGAAACTGTCAATCCACTGCGAATCATTGCCTCCTATTTCCGGACAGATGAGTATATTTAATCCCAAACTGATGACTAATTTTAAAAACATTTTGACATGCATTACTGATTCGTGAAAAAACACATCACTTAAGTGTTTAAACTTTTTTGTCAATTGGCACTTTTTTTGAAATCGGAAACAAAGTTAATTGTCTAGAATGTTTTTTTATTACCCAAATCGAATAAAAAATTCGACCAGTTGTTATTTTCTTTAATTATTTATTTACTTTTTTTACTAATGCAGAAGTCTAGACGTTTCTTTTCTTGTTTTGAATAGAAAAGGGTGAAACAACAACAGCAACTGCGATTTGTAATAATATATTACGTCAACTTCTTGTAAGGTCTGTAAGGTGAATGTTAATAATATCCTAGAAAAATACTTAGTTCAGTTAGTACTTTCTGTATCTCTATATTGATTCATTGATTTTTAAATTTATTTTCGTACCAAGTACAACACGTGTTTCAAGGAAAGAAGGCTTTTTTTTAATAATTTTGAAAATGAAACCGAACCAACTAAAATATTCTGAAATTTCGGAAAAACGAATGTAATGTAAGAAGTTCAAAATTTAATTCCGAAATAGCATTTTAAAATATAGTAAAATTTAACTAAAAAAGAGCAAATAAATTAATTGAATTTTCTACAGAGAATATTTTAATTTCAACATAGTGACAATTTTTAAGCAATTTTTAAAATGAAACCTAATCAACTAAAATATTTTGAAATTTGCGAAAAATAAATCTAATGAAAGAAGTTCATAATTTAATTCCAAAATATCATTCTAAATAATTACGAACAACATATTCTCTAATTAAGTAAAAAAGGAGTAAATAAATAAATTGAATTTTTTACAGAGAAACTTTTAATTTCAACACAGTGCACATTATTATTATTTATATATACACAATGCCCTCTCAAAATAATAACTTGCTGCCTAGTACATTTGTTTGCAAATCGATTATGAACTGCCTGAGGTTTTCAGAAAACTAGATTAATTACATAATGAATTTTTTACTTTTGCAAAACGCAAATGTTTAAAAATTGTATTCATTATTCGCAATAACCATTTTATATAATGCGCTACGCTACGCGCTTTAAGGGGGTCTTCTACTTTCGAGGCTCGACATTTAGGATTTTTTTTTTGAAATTATTTGTGAAGCATCTACTGAATATATTTAAAATTTTTTTTTATTTTAAAGATAGATCTTTTAACTTTGCAATTTTATTGGTTATGATCAACAAAAAAATTGTGGTTACCATGAGAGGTCATTGAAGAAGATAAGTTCGAAATTCCAGGGGTCCTGCTGAAGTCACGTTTTAGCCAATTCAGTAATCCGAAATCAAAAAAGCGATATTCTTTATAATCATTGGTTCGTTGATTGTTTTCCCGTGAGAGATTTTTTTGTTTGAAAAATGTATTCAACAATTTGTAGAAATTTTCATTTTTACGTACTTTTTTTGACTTATTAAAGGCTATAAAAATGGAAGAAAATAAAATTTTGAAAATCGTTTACGGGAAAACAGAGAGGTAAGATTGCTGAAGGCATAAATAAAAAAGATTTTAATCGGACCAATACTTTTATAAAAAATCTTACTTGGCAGCTAAAGTAACACCACTTTTGGGAAAACGAGTTTAAAGTTAACATATGGTGTTGTAGGAACTTACGAGTTAATCGCTTAACCGGGTCCATACAAGGTTTTTTGTTTTTATAGGGGTCTTTAGACATCAACAAAGATAAAAAAATTAGAAAATCGGAAACTCGAAAGTAGAGGACCCTTTTAACTAGATATTCGATAAACCCTTTAGAGAAAAGAATTACAGTTTTTTAATCGATGGTGGTTGGCAAATACGTGCGTCTATATTTGTCTCCAGCAGAAAAATTAATTTAAAGAATTGCACTGATTCGGTGGAGTCCGTTAACCCAGGAACGAGTAAGAGTTACGGGTAGGGCCTCAGGAAACTGGAGTAGGACTACAGTGTCCGAAGGTACACCCGTTCTTAACCTTGGCGATTTTTTAAATTTAGATGAAAATGGAAACGGAGAGCTTAAAAACGGACTCAGGTAAGTCAACGGTTGCGCCATCACATCTGCTTTTGCTATCCGGGCAGCGGAGACCTTGGGTAGAGAGGGACGATCAGATCTATGTAGGGCCTTGACTGCAGCTTTCGAGGAAAAAGGAGAGGTTCCTTGGAAATCAGGGACTTGGACGAGAACACTGAAGTGGAAGTGGTGGCGGAAACAGTGGATAAGCTTTGTTGAAAGATGGCAAGGTGAAGGTTGGCTAAATCAACAATTGCAGAATCCGGACCAGGTTGGAAGTAGAGAGGTGCTTTCAGTACCTGAGCTATGGACACCTGACAAAGATTTGCAGGAGCACTGATAGAAGTATAGCCTGCTGTAGGTGTGGAGGTTCCGACCAGAAAATGTTTGTTGGAATGGCTATTGGCTACTCATTCATAGGTTATAAATAATGTTTTTTGTTTCCGTTTAACATATTTATCTATGTCTTTATACATATAGTCTCGCACAAAAATCGGGAATTCAAAAATTACTTTGAATTCTTAATAAATTGTAGTAAATAGTGGGCAAACTGTATTTAGAATTAATATCATAAAGTTTATTATAACAAAACAAAACAACTGGTTCATAAATTTAACTGATTGTGAAATTCCATCCGATATAGTTAACGTTGGTTCTCTTGGTCCTAATTTCTGTGTTTCAAAAAAATTACAAAACAAGATGTTATTCAAACTAAATAAATTTAGAGTCCTGAATTTCACACGTAGACATGCTAGTTGATTAAAAAATTAACTACGTACAAAAATTTCTAATGTTCTTATTAAGATTGATTTCTCACTGACACTAAATTAGCTAGGGCATATGGCCTTCCAAATGTACCTACATAAAAAAAAGTTTTCACTGCGTCCGATTATTTCTCGTATCAATAGTCCGACGTATTTTCTTGCAAAGTCGCTATACAATGAATTAAAAAATATTATTCCTAGACCTTCCTCTCACATTGACAATAGTTTTTAACTTAAAAATAAAATAAATGACATTTGATGATAGTTTGATTTTGTTATCACTTGATGTAAGTGCTCTGTTTACTAATGTGTCATGTGAATCAGTAATGAGTAGTTTAGATTGACGTTATAATCTCATAAATCAAAAATGTAAAACCCTTTTCATGATGTTGTGGATTCTACTAAGTTCTTGTTCAACAACACCTATTTTTCATAATAAAAAAAATTTTACCAACAAATTCATGGAACGCCTATGGGTTCTCAGATTACTCCCTTGTTCGCAGATATGGTTATGGATGACCTGAAGGTTAATTGTTTACGCATTTTAAAAGATAAATATAACATTATTCCAGTTTTTTATTATAGATATGTTGACGACACAATTATGTGTATAAAAAAAGAACATTTAGATCTGGCCAAAAAGGTTTTTAATGATTTTGACAAAAATTTACAATTTATTTTTGAACTAGAAGATAACAATAATATTAATTTTTTTAATGGGACTTTAATCCAGGATAATAACAAACACTCGCTCGAGTTGAGATAGTGTTGTTTAAAGCCATCGATATATAGACGTATTCCCAAAGTTTGTTTACTGTTTATCAAAACATATTTTATAAAAATGTCGAATATTCTAAAAAAATATCAATTTTCTTCAATTCCTTTAATAAAAAAATACAAATTCTATTATAAGATTAGGGAAAAATATTATTAAAAAATGGGACCGTGCTAACGTTGGTTATAAGTTTTTTTTGTAAAGATTGTTCGGCTTTATATATCGGTGAAACAAAACGTACTTTTTTGGAATGTATTAACGAACATGAAACCAAAAAAAATTTAGAATCTGTTGTGTGTCACCATCGGGATTCGAGCGGCCATGAATTTAATTGGGATAATGCGATTACTCTTCATTTTGAATAAAATTTGAAAAAAAGGAGAATTTCCGAAATGATCCATATCAAGTCTAATCAAGGTGCGATTAATACATAAGAAAAACATTTTATTCGTTTTTTAGGATTAATTTTTTTGAAATACGAGAAGAAATATTGAACGTTTTCCTTTTGATTTTCAACTTTTTATCCGTTATGAATTATCTTTCTCTACCTTGCTAACAATTGACAATCGAAAAATTGGCAACTATTTAGAACGTCTTGTAGGTGATCTGAGGTTAAAATATTCATATCGGACTTACTTAAAAGTCTGCAAATTTAGCTTAAATATCGTTTGTTCTCAATTACCTCTTGTTCGCAATTACATTATCTGACCCTATACACTTTGATTTTTTGATTTTAAAATGTCACAAACGGCTATTTCTGGAACACCGCAAAAAAAATCACATTAAGGTTTCAGCGCACTGTGCAACCTATAAATATGGACTTAAAAATTAAATGAACTAGTTAAAAGTTATGTATATTTCGTGGATACTTTGCTTCCACGTAAGCAAAAAAGTCACTTCTTCATAGAGAAAGCAATAAATTAATAATATAAAAATTAATAAGAGAAGTTATTTAAATAAGTATTCTAAATGCAAAATTTTTTTCAAAAGTCCCTGTGTCATTTAGAAACACACACATACATACTAGGGTGGCCGTTAATAATGACATTTTGGAATTTTGTCCATTTCCGGGTCTCATTTTATCACAAATTGAAAAAAAAAAGATACGTATTTTTTCATTTTTTTTTAAATTAATATTTAGTGGTGCCTGTAGGCTATTGAAAATTTGCATGTATTTTGCATGGTAAAAAAACTTTTTTTCGTAGATTTCCTGTAAAATCGTTGAAAATTAATATTTTTTGACCGGACTACTCTGTTTCTCTAAATAAATGTTCAAAGAATAATATGCAATTTTTAACTTATGAAATTTGTTAAGTTTACTATTTTTTACAGGACCCAAAAGTTGACCAAAAAAAAACTAAAATAGGTTATTATTGGCAAAAAATATTAATTCTCAAAAAAACGAGAAATTTAAACTGCTAATTATGGTTTCTATTGTTTTTGAGGTCCCTGATTACAAATCTGAAGTCATATTTCAAAAATTTAAAATGGCGGATTCAATATGGCGGCCATGAAAATTTTAAAATTAATCAATTTCTAGAAAATTTCGTACCAGGGGGTTTTGGGGGTCTCTGATTACAAATTTGAAGTCAGATTTTAAAAATTAAGAATGTCGGATCCCATATGGCGGACATCAAAATTCTTAAATTAATCAATTTTTATGAAACTTGGTATCATAGGGTTTTTGGGGGCCCTATTTACAAATCTGAAGTCAGATTTGAAAAATCCAAACTGACGGATGCAATATGGCGGGCATAATGTTTAAAAAATTAATTATTTTTTTTAAACTTAATTATGTAATATCTTATCCCAGTAGCCAACAAAATTTTTGTGAATGTTCTATCTAAATTTAAATTAGTTAGTATTTATTAGCAAGAGAAGGTTTGTTTACAAATTAGATGACACGATTTTATAGATGGGTGATTCTCCTGAAAGGGATCACTTCACGTGTTTCCAACGTGAGTTTCAACATTTACAATAGTTTTTAATTGATATTTCCTTGAGTTTGCAATTTAAAAAAAAAACCCCAAAAACCCTATGATACCAAGTTTCATAAAAATTGATTAATTTAAAAATTTTGATGTCCGCCATATTGGATCCGACATTTTTAATTTTTAAAATCTGACTTCAAATTTGTAATCAGAGACCCCCAAAACCCCCTGGTACGAAATTTTCTAGAAATTGATTAATTTTAAAATTTTCATGGCCGCCATATTGAATCCGCCATTTTAAATTTTTGAAATATGACTTCAGATTTGTAATCAGGGACCTCAAAAACAATAGAAACCATAATTAGCAGTTTAAATTTCTCGTTTTTTTGAGAATTAATATTTTTTGCCAATAATAACCTATTTTAGTTTTTTTTTGGTCAACTTTTGGGTCCTGTAAAAAATAGTAAACTTAACAAATTTCATAAGTTAAAAATTGCATATTATTCTTTGAACATTTATGAAGAGAAACAGAGTAGTCCGGTCAAAAAATATTAATTTTCAACGATTTTACAGGAAATCTACGAAAAAAAGTTTTTTTACCATGCAAAATACATGCAAATTTTCAATAGCCTACAGGCACCACTAAATATTAATTTTAAAAAAAATGAAAAAATACGTATCTTTTTTTTTTCAATTTGTGATAAAATGAGACCCGGAAATGGACAAAATTCCAAAATGTCATTATTAACGGCCACCCTAATACATACATACACTTATGGACATTTGTTACATAATGCATATTTACGCTAGTAAGCTTTTTCTATGAGAAAACAAAAAAAAATGTCAAAGTAACCAATGGTTAAAGATATTAAAGGAATTAAATATAAATTTATGAAAAAAAAAATCTTATAAAATAAACTGGAAAAGAAGAAAGAATCGAAAACTAGAATTTGATAAAAACAAGAAAATGGAAAGAAGTTTCTAGCAAATGAAAATAAATATAATGAGTGAATACGAATAAGAAACACACAAAAATGTTTTAAAAAGATCATTTTTTGTATATTGAGGTTGTGTTATGTCAAGGAATCGCAATTAAAACTTTTGAGGTTGAAATATAATATATACTCTTTGTAAATATATATACATAAGGAAGCAATGTTTGCTGTCACTATGTACTGAGTTATTGATTTTTTATTTATTTTTGTAGCAAACTTTTAAAAGCTTTTAGATGTAAAAATATGATAACATAATATGTTTTTAACCTAGATAAGGTGTATGTTAAAACCTTTTTTCCCTTAAGGCAAAAATCATCATCACAAAAAATTGAAGAATGAAACACGATTTCACACAAAATTTCAAGATTTTTATTTACAATTAATAAACTGCAATTATCATACAAAAACGCGTTTAAAGTTTTACAATTCCATAAATCAAAAATTCGATTTACCTTTAGTCTGTAATTCCTGCTCCGTATATTTGACCTTCTATATTAATATCCTTGTCTTCCTGCTCCTTTCTGGACGATTTCAGTGACAATCGAGCCTTTTTTGCAGCATCAGTGATGCAAAGAATCGGCAGGGTCGGACAAACGCCCGGGAAAAAGCTTGCCCGGGTAAAAAATTTAGCTTGGACCGCCCCTGAGAATCGGAATGTTCACGTATAAGTACTAAACGCGCTATCCAATGCTCTTCCGGAAAATTTAAAAATTGAACCACTTTAAATTTTTTTTCTACTATCTGTGACAAAATAATTATTATGCAATATAAAAATATTGAAAAATGTACACAAAATTATAAAAAGAACATTTATTTGAATTTTAAGAATTAATCTTTTTTATTAAAAACTACAAATGTACTAATCGATTACAGCTTTTGTTTTTATGTCGAAATGATCTTGCTGATTAACCACTCTGTACTGCTTATCCGTGAAAACACAATTAATGACTTCGCACAAGCGACACTTAATAAAAAAACGTAGAAGCTAATCCACTTCGTTTTTCATCGTTGATGTCTAGTAAAGACAAAACAGCATTGCACTTTTTGCAAATCATTTGCTCCCCAAGAGTTTTTAAGTGCACTATTCTGACTCTGAATTTAATGTTTATTTGGAGATCGAGTCCATTAAAAAAACACAAAATTAATTATTGGAACTCACCTGGGATGGCTTACTCTCACTAATGGAGCCTCGTCAGTTTTATGTTGATTACATTTTTATAAAGTTTTAACACTTATTTTACAAGAAACCGAACAGACGGTCGAACACACCAGTTCATAAAGGTGATTCCAGAATACGAGTGTTTTGAACGTCGACGCGTTGATAGAACAATGAAAAACAATGGATCGACGCGTCGCTATCAACGCGTCGACGTTCAAAACACTCGTATTCTGGAATCACCTTTATACGACAACAGCGAGAACGAGTCGTGTGGCGATACATGCTTTACGGTGCCGCTCTCTTCTTCTTCTTCTTTTTGTGGCCTTGGTGTGCTGCTCTCAAAAATCACATTTTAAAGTTCGCGAAGTATCATTACCCGCGGATGGAAAGATCGAGCGGCAATCGACCGAGAAGTGTGAATCAGGTGTATTAGTGGTGGCGCTGACGTCAAGCGCTACAACAAGATGGCTGCCACCAGTGTTTTGACAGTTTATAAACACAACTGACGACATCATCTTCAGATCCTAGCACTCTTGAGAGAACAAGACTCACATTCGGACCCATGTGCCAGGACACACAAAATTAAGTAGGTTACAACCAAAGACGATAAAGTAGGTAAACATGGTAAAATGTATCATGTAACTATATCTGAAAAAGCAAACATTAAGTGTACAGTAAATGATATTATTAAAGAATTAAATTGACTTCTCCAGCTTTCTTATAGCACTTCTATGATACTACACGTCAGTATAAAGCTTTAGAAAAAATGAACTCTGGTTTAGAAAGCAATGAAGTAAAAATTTTTATTGATTTTTCGGAATATTATGTTTACAAATAAGCAAAACAAACTGAAAGCGTTCACCTTGTTGTCTCGAAGATACAATAAACTCTCAATACAAGAGTTTTTTTTTTTTTTTAAATTATCGAGTCTAAAAGTAGTTGTGTTTCGTTCTGTATACTGTCTGAATCTCTGAAACGCGTTGCTTCTTCAGGTTGGGATATTTTAAAGTCTATTTTGCAAATAATTAAATCCACGGTATATTATGTTTAAAAATTATTAAAAACATGTTAAATTTGTTTTATACGTATTGTTTAAACAAAATAATATTTAACAAAATCTAATAAATAAAATTACGGAGAATATTTCATGATAAAAATGAACTACTATTAGTCAAAATTGAATAAAAATTACAGATTTTAACTAAATGGAAAAAAACATAAATTATAAAAAAAGGATTCTTTCTAGACTCTCTAAGAGCGACTAATGTGACGCATGTTATTTTTATAGGAAAAGAAAGTAAATATAAAAAATGTGTTGCAGAAATGAATGTTTTATTTAAAAAGTATTTAAATAATAAAAGTGCATTTAAACTTATCCTTTATAACAACAGTTCTTTAAGTTAAATAAGTGATAATCATCATAACCCTTTTCGATGTACTCTACAAACGTCATTCGAATGTTTTTAAACAGTTTCAAATTCATGTTAAGACATAAAACACTTTTTAAACTCAAAATCAGTAATCACATAAGTAAAACAACGGTTTTCATGAAATATTCTAATTATAATATTATTAATATAATATGTGCGATTAATTATCCGCTTTTCCCCTAATGATAATAATTCTTTGATTTTCTACAATTTTTTTTGTCCTTTTTTAGATATTCTTTACGAATTTTAAAAGTAATAATATCCAATTATTTGTTCTATTATTCTTAATGTTTTTCTTTGAATTCTAGTTGTTTATTGATTTATTTGATTTAATTTATTTTCTATTTTTCTAGTAATTTTTTCACATTTCAGTTTTTAGTAATTCAAAGTAATTTCTAGTTTTTTCGTTAATTTGTAATTATTTTAATTAATTTTCAAATATTTTGAAATTTTCTAGTAATTTTATTCTATGTAAGCAAAAAAATTTCTTCGTAGAGAAAGCAACTAATTAATAGCATAAAAGTTATTTGGGGAAGTTCTTTAAAAAACAGTTTCTGAATGCAAAAAAAATGTACAGAAATGATTTACTTTACGAACTTTTGATCGCAACTTAAAAATTTTATGTAGGTCAATTGATTCGTCTTGAGATGAAGAATATGATTTATTGTATTAATTAAGTTGTTTCTTTAGCACAGAATTTTCTTTTAGCAATACATGATATTTTTCGATGAAAACAGGTACTGAAAAAATTTAATAGTCGTCCAAATTTTATTGAAATCCGTTAAAGCATTCTCGAGATATCTTAGCGACAATGGAAAGCAGTACCCACACTCACATACATACATACGTATCAGAACATTTGTTAAGTATTGAAAATTTAGGCTTTTTAGATTAAAATGAATGGACTTAGATTATTAGTTTTATTTATTTATTGATTAATGTTAAAATCCAGGTTTTATATAAATTTTCGTACCATTGAATATTAAATTTAAATATTTTCTAAAAATCTCATTTAAAATTATAAATTGAAAAAAAATATAAAATTAGATGTTTAGAAATTATATTTGTTTCTAAAATTAAAAATTTTAATTTATAATTTTAAATAAGATGTTAAAAAATTAAAAGATTTAAAACATTTTAAGAACTTTATAATTATATTTAAATAAAAAAACCAAAAATTAATAAATGAACTTAGAACAATAGTTTTTGGCTTTATGACTATTTTACCATTTTCTTACAATCTTCAGGAATATAATATTTAATTATTGACTTTATTGATAAACGTTGTTCTTTAAAACTAAGTAAACTATATTTTAAGTAAATTAAAATGCCACCATAAATTAAAGCATTTTAATTAATCGATGTTGTCATATTATTTTTTAAATACTCGATTAAATGATTCAAGATTTCAAATTCAAATGTTTGAACATTCCCGCCGCTTGCGCGAAGGACCGTCGACAAGTGGCAGAGGGGTGGCGTCTGTCTAGCCTTCTCATAGGCGAGATGCATCAACGCTTTTATATAAGTCCAGATTCCGTGTCTCTAAAATACTCAAGTCACATGTGTCTTCTGTATTTAATTCTCCTGGCCTAGTTTTGACTGGAGAGTTATTAAACAGCTCTGTATGTGTATATAGCTGTAAATCTAATTTCAGGAAATAAGTACCCTTTTTAACCTTTAAAATTTTTTGAATTTTGCACGGCGCTATCGCTGCAACGTTGCAGCAAAGTTGCAACAATATTGCGGCAACATTACACTGCAACGTTACCACAATGTGGACATAAGCAACATTAAGGCAACGTTGCAGCAATTTCGCACGGCAATATTGCCAACATTGCAGTGCCATGTTGCTGCAATGTTCCTGCAATATTACGTGCTATTTGGGATTGGAAACGAAGAAAGAATCTGAAACTGAAATTTAATAAAAACAAGAAAATAGAACAAAGTTTCTAGCACAATGAAAATAAATAAAATTTGCGAAAACGAATAAGAAACACACACAAATGTTTTAAAAACATCATTTTTGGTATCTTGAGGTCGAATTATGCCAAGAAATCTCAGCAAAAAATTTTTAAGTTAAAACAAAATATATACTTTATAAATATTTATATCTTCACAAGGAAGAAATGTTTGCTGTTACTATGTACTGAGTTATTGATTTTTCAGTTATTTTTGTAGCAAACTTTTAAAAGTTTTTTGATGTGAAAATGTGATAACATAATATGTTTTCACCGAAGAGAAGGTATAAAGTTAAAACTTTTTTTCCTTAAGGCAAAAATAATACTTTTTTGAAAAATCAACCCAAAATTAAAATTTATTATTAAAATAAAATCAAAAGTTTTTAGATACACAAAATTTCAAGAGTTTTATTTACAATTAATAAACTGCAATTATCATACAAAAACTCACGCAATGGTTCTAAAATATTTTAATAAGAATAATGCGTTCTGATTCAAATTTGGGTTTTTTTTCTATATACTCAATTTGCCTGAAAAATTACTGAAAGAAGTCAACAGGTACGAATTAAACTTCGTTAAATAACTTAAATTCAATTCAGGTTCAAGATTTAAACAAAACGAATCAAATCATTGTGATAATCTTATCCTTAGAATTAGAAATAATTGTTATGCATCTACAACATGAATTTAATATAATAATAATAATCTGTTCGATTCAATAAGTAAATTCGATGTTATTAGTTGTTTAGTTAAAAAAACAATAAAACACAAAATAATATACAAAAATCCGGTTTGCCAAATGTAATTGATATTAAATGAATAACAACTAATTAGCGGAAATATAGTTTAACACGAAAATAAGAAATATATCTAATAATTATAGTTAAAGTGTTAAATACGCAAATAACAACACATGCACCGCATTAGCAGTCGTAGAACAACTACTGTCCATCGTCTGATTACTGTTTTTAAAGCAATCTTTTCAAACTGCGTTAATAAAACAAATCACAGAAATCTGTGTTGGATTAATTTGCAACAGTTTCCTTTTATCAAATTTTAGATTGATGATTTCCAAGATTGAATAATTGTCTTTTGAAATTAAGTTAGAACTAATTTTGTAAATTTCGTTTATTTGTCATGAATTTGGAGCAACTTCGGAGAAAATTGATGTCGGCTTTTAGCGAAAAATCAACAAATCCTTCAAAATTTCCTGTTTCCTGATCCAACAATCCAATCAACAATCTATTTATCCTTCTGGTCGTACCTCAGAATTTATTAGATGGTTTTTGAAATGCTAACTGGATTTTGACGTGGTTCCTTTGTATAATCCTGATTAACTTATTCACCTGGAGTGGAATTCAATAATTATCCATTGCTTTAGGAAGGCTTATCGTCGATCTTTGGCTCGCCACTTGCAAGCAAGGACCTCTATAGTTATTTATTGAATTTTGTCACTTAAGAATCTTAATAATCAGCCTGCTTGAAAATATTTTAGGAGAGGAAGGACGTTAATTCAACATCTATTGGACCGAATTGATTTCATCATTGAAATTATCAATTCAGAAGAGAATTTGTATTTATTTTCAAATTTAAATTAGATCGTCTTTTGTCAAGATATATTTTTTCAACCTATTTCAGCTACGTTCAAGTCAAAACCAACTTAGTCTACCAGGATGTCATTCATTTATTTTATTTAAAGTTCAGATGTTTGAAATAAAGATAGAAAATCAATAATTTTGGTTACCGTGGAAGCTTATGTCGTGAAGATAGAACTTGACTCGACCTCTTTCGTTTGGCAGCTTCCAGAGGATAAACATCGTCGAATTTGATTCCCATAAATTTTATTTAATTAGTCCTGATTTCTTTTTCCCTCAATTTAAAGTATTTAAATCAATTCATTTAATTTGTTCTCCCGTTTATTAAGTTTATTTAAACTATTGTTTTGTGTTGTGTCAAAAAAAAGATTCTTTAATTTCTATTTTTGGATTGTAATCTTTGGATTGCGTGATTCTTCTGAATTTCAGGTGAGATTTAATTTGAAAATTTTAAGAAAGTTTTTCTTATTAAAATGTAATTCCTTTTTGCTTGATTTCTTAAATTGAATAAATTTTGTTAACTCTAGTGAGTCCCATTCTTGGAATTTTCGGTAGAAAGAGCAATTTAATTTCCCTATTTCACCGATTTATAAGTTTGTTCTTTTTCCAATTTAAATGTTTAAACAACTACAACTATTAATATATAATAATAATGTCGAGGCAACGCATAATTTTTCTTTGTTAACAAAGAAGGGTAGTTGTAAAATCGGTTGGTACCTGCCTGGACCAGACGTCTTTATCAACTCCGGAATCTTAATTTCTATTCCATCTATAACTTGCCTTATATTACTAATTTTTATATTGGATAAAGTCTGAGCTCTATGAGCTGTACTTAATGCTAGAACAAAACAGTCTTATATGTTAAGTTCTCTAAACTTGACTCGTCAATGTTTTCCAAATAATTCAGGGCAAGAGATACATCCCATGTGAAGAAATATTTAGGTCTAGCAGGTTTTAGCTTAAAAATACCTCTCATAAATCTAGATATAATTGGGTCATCTCCTACTTTTTCTTTTGAAATTAAAGAAATTGCGCTTCTGCAAGAGTTAAGCGTCCCATATGACGCTTCTAATTTAAAGCGATAAGTTAAAAACTTTAAGACCGAGTTAACAGTAACATCGAAAAAGTCTATATTCTCTTTAGATACAAAATCTTTCCACTGCCGAAGAGCACAGCCGTATTGTTTAATTGTATTTGTACTTAATGATGCTAATATTATATCTAATGATTCTTGTGGTATTTCTTTTCTTATAAACGCCTGCCTGATATTTTGCTCGCAATTAAAATCAGGTTGTCTGCTTGCGGATGAATTATTGTCCTACAAGGGGACAGCAATATTTTTGAATTAGGTTTAAAAGTTAGTGGTATTCCCACTGTTAATTGCTCTAACAAGGGAAACCATGGCTGGTTTTTCCACTTTGGAGCAACAATTATACCTTCTGCTCTTTCATGTTTTATCTTTGATAAAGTTCTTGTTATTAGTGAGAATGGAGGAAATGCATAAAAGAAAAATTCTGACCATTTTATTGTGAAGGCATCGATAAAAAGGGCTTCTATTTCTGGTTTCCATGAGACAAATGTTTTACATTTTGCATTGTTAAAAGAGGCAAATAAATCAATATCGGGTTGGCCAAAGTATGAGCATATTTCATTAAAAATTATTCCGTTCAATTCCCACTCAGTATCGTTGTTTTTTATTCGCGATAATTTGTCTGCTACAATATTATTCTCAGAAGCTATATAGGATGCAAATAAAATATTTCTCTTAGACTCAGCCCACTGCCAAATTTCCCTTGTTAAAGAATTATATTTATTAAGTCTAATACCTCCCATTTTGTTAATGTAAGATAATGCAGTGGTGTTATCTACTCGAATTAAAATTTGAGATTCATTAATGTCAGAAGCTAAATTAATTAATGCAATTTTAATTGTCAGTAATTCTAAATAATTAATGTGATGTTTACATTCATCATTTGACCAAAAACCAAAAATTTGTCTTTTACCGTCAGTAGCCCCCCAACCAGTTAGCGAAGCGTCTGTATGTATGGTAATGGAATAGGCGTTATTTTTAATGTAATGAACACTATTTTTTATATTGTTTTTCCACCATTGAAGTTCAGATTTTACTTTCTTTAAAATCTGCATAGTCTTGTTATATTGATAATCATTGATAATAAGATAGAAGAGTTTATCTTTTTCTAAAATCTTGGTATATAACCAAGAGTACTCAATTGCTGGGCAGCATGAAATTAATTTTCCAATCAGTTGAGCAAATTCTGCTATAGAGCAGTTTAATTTGTTTAAAAATGTTTCAATAAAATTGGAAATATTTTCACGTTTTTGTTGGGGTAACTCCACTGCATATTTCTCAGTATCAATTATAAATCCAAGAAATTTACATTGTTTGGATGGTATTAGGCTTGATTTTTTATAATTTATCAAAAATCCAAGTGATTTTAACAATGAAATAGTTTCCTCTATGTTCATAAAACATGTGTCTCTATTTCTGTCAATGCACAAGATATCATCTAAATAGATCACCGATGTAAATCCTTTACTTCGCAAAAATCTGATAACTACTTTCATGACCTTGGTGAAAATATAAGGAGCAGTGCATAAGCCGAACGGTAGACAAGTAAATTCATATAATTGATTATTAAATTGAAATCTAAGATATTTTCGACTATCAGGATGAATGGAAATAAAATAATAGGCATCTTCTAAGTCCACTGAAGCTAAAAAGTAATTAGGGAACGTTAGCTGAATAGCTGTACGTAAATCTTCCAATTTGAAGTGATATGTATTAATATATTTATTGAAACGTTTTAAATTTAAAATAAATCGGTATGTACCATTCGGCTTTGGTAGTAAGAAATATGAAGATAAGAATGGATCGTCACATTCGTTACAGGTTGTTATTGCACCTTTTGCAAGCAATGACTCTATAGCATTTTTGATATGTTGAAAATTATCTGAAGGTTGTATAAAAGTTTAAAAATTGTTAATTGGTAAATTATTGTTATTAACAGGAATCTTATATCCTTCAATGCAGTGTAATACAAATTTATAATCGGTGATCTGTCGCCATTTTTTAATAAATTGTTTTAACCTTCCCGCTACACTTACATTGTCATTTACTCTTTCTTGTCTTGTTTCGGAGGTGGGACTTTTGGACGTTGAGGGTTTTGATATCTGTGATTCACAAATTGTTGCTTGTTTTTGAAAGGTACCCTTTGTCTCTGACGTCCTCCGAAATTCATATACCCCGTGTTGTTCATTTGAGGACGACGCGGGAACGGGGTTCTGCCGTTTAAAGGAAACTTTTTTGGAGCTTGTGGGTTAGATTTAGCTGGTTGAACTTTTAAATTTTCTCATAATTCATTAATTGCTTTGGCTTCTTTAATTTTTTCTCCTAATTCTTTACCATATAAAAATTCATCGACTTTAATATCTTTAAGAATTACTTTTGTCTCTTATGTTAACCCAGGCTCAATGAATGCTTTTCTAGAATTGGACTGTTTATGTACAATCGCTGATAAAAATTTTCCAGTATCACAAAGACTTGTAAGAACACTAGCTAAATCTAATCCTTCATCTTTATTTTCGTAAATCGATGAAATCAAAGATCCTACAACCGAAAGCGCAGTACTGGCCAATGTTTGAATCTCAAGCATATGATTACTGAAATGAGAGAAGTTCTTTTATAGTGATATATATTTATTATTATAATAATATTTATCACTATGTTTTTTTACCATATATTTATTAATTATAAATATATGTAATTTTTATTAACTTTATCAATTAATATAATTAATTGGAACACTTACTCTCTAACAATCGCAACGTCTTTCATTGTTGCAGAAATTTGTGGATTTAGTTTTGGTGCTTCTAACTCCTTGAAACATTCATATTTTTTGATTAAGGAATCATATTCCTCTTTTTTAATTCCTTCAGAGCAAAAGTGTCTCCATCTTTTTAAAAGGTTTGGTTTTATGTCCATTTGGATTGCTGAATTTTCTGTTGGGTCTTCTCCAACCTGTTATATGTAATTCAGTAATATTTAATAAAATTTATGTAATAAACTTTATTTAATTGTTATTATCATATTTTGTCATTGAAACAAACAAAGATAACTTGAAAATTTTCTAAGAAGAATTGTTAGATCTGTTATGACTGTCCGATAAGAACAGCGCCAAGACTAAAATTTATATAAACATCTACATGTGGAATGGAATTCTAAGAACGTAAAATTTTAAGTACTCCAGATTTTAAAAGGGGACTATAAGTGGTCGTCTATCCCAGTCTTACCAAGAAGTAAGCGTTGAGTAGAAAACGTGGTAAGCTCGCTCTTTTGTTATTATTAAAATGTTTCAGAAGAATGTCACCAAAAATTTATTTAATTATTTTATCAAACTGCCAGTACGATTTTATTAAATTATATATATATATATTCCTCCGATAATATATATTCGGTCATTATATAATTTAATTTTAATGAAATTACTTACAATATTAATCCAATCTTCATCCATTGTTTCTTCATTGTTTATTGATGAATTTTCTCCAAGATTTTGTTCAGTTAATTCTGTTTCAGGAACTTCTCCAATTTTTGTTTCGTCATTTAATAATTCAACTGAATTTTCACTATACATGATGTGTTTTCATTCTTAATTAATCGAATTAAACATTCTTCTTGTTCGAAAAATCCCTTGACAACTCTTTGAATAATTCGCTGAGGTTTTTGGAAACCTAAACTTCATATCTTTTCTAAAGTATTTGTGCAGTCAACATCATCCTAGCACTAAAAATTCTAAAAGTGTAATAATCTAGGTAATGGTTGTTTTGTGTGTCCGTTTTGGCTTGTTGGTGCATAGGATTTAAATATTTTTATTTCTGTTTAAGGTCAATAAAAGTAATTTGAACAATTTGTTCGTGTTATTCTTGAAATTTATAATTTAAAATGACATCAAGAAAGTAAAATTAATATAACCCTAAAGATAGAGATTTGTAAACATTGTGTTGTCAAATAGGTTAAAGGGTTATGTTAATTTATATTTTCTCTTTTCTGGCTTACGCAACAAATTTCGATAAAAATACGGTTAAAATAATATTACTTATTTTGTTGTACATCATTTTTAATAAATTTATTTTAGATATCTGCGCCTATTAATATAACATTCATACCGTTTCTTAGAAGAACATCCGTAATTTGCTGTTTCATCATTATACCGATAATAATATTTTTTATATTTTCTGAAAGAACATATTTATTTCATATCTTAATCTCAAGAATAAACTGTGAGGATTACCTTTTGAAAATAGTAGATTGTTTATAAATGTGTTTTACAGAAATTCCCGGAAGAAATTGTATTTTCATTTTTGTTTTATCCTTTTGGCAAGTATATATCTGTAGTAATTTTAATAAAATCAATGCAAAATGAAATAGATAATAGTATTTTAACTGTATTTTTATCAAATTTTTTGTATAAACTAGAGAAGGGAAGATATAAATTAACATAACCCGTTAACCTATTTGACAACTCAATGTTTACAAATCTCTATCATTAGTGTCATATTAATTTTACCTTCTTGGAGTCATTTTAAGTTATAAATTTCAAGGATAACACGAACAAATTGTTCAAACTACTTTTGTTTACTTTAAACAGAAATAAAAATATTGAAATCCTATGCACCAAGAAGCCAAAACGGACACACATAAGCGGGGAACACCAGTTGTAACTAAAAAAATTATGCATTTTTCAAGAATATTTTCATAACAAACCATGCAACTTTTGAAAGAATACTATTTATTATTTAAAAGTACATGTATAAAGCCTAATTTAAAAAAAATGTTTTTTAAAAAAAAATTTAGGACGTATGAGCTATTGAAGTAACGCTTTCGGAAGTATACTTCATCTGAAATGCAAAAATGAAATTGATTTACATTTATTATAAGATTATCTAGTTCGTGATAGAAGGATTTAAAAAAAATATTTGACAAAATGGCGACCCGTCAAAGTAAAAAATATGATTTTCTTTAAGGAATACTGTCGATTTTCAGATATAGAAACTGTTTATAAGTTGTCATATTGACAAAATGTAATTAAAACTTTACTTTCTTTTGATTATTTTTTATCAATTTTTCAGCAATGTGTAACTGTACTCTCAAGGTTTCTTTTTTTAAAGAAAAAATAATGTAAAATCAAAAACTCTAGTTTGCAATAATATATAATGTAGACTTCTTGTCAATCCTATAATGTGAAGGTCACTATACCTAGTTATTCTACAGAAATAATTACTGTTTCTCTGTATTGATTCATTGATTTTTGTATTTATTTTTGTAACAATTCGAATAGGTATTGCAAGTGAAAAAAAGTTCGTGTTTTGGAAAAGTCTTAAAATGATAACTAATGAATTAACATATTTTGAAATTTCTAAAATAAAACAATTCTTTAATGAAACACATTGAAAAATTAAAAATTTAAGTTTTCAAATGTTCTTGAGACGTAATAGTACATTCTTACTGACAATGAGTATAGCTATAATAATTTATTAAAACCTCCTCCTTAGGGCGTATTCTTTCCATTCTTTTTCTAAAATATTGCAATTTTTTATAAATTATAAATGGTTTACTCATTCATTAAAAGTATACATTTTCTTATTGTATGTGGATTTTTTTATTTATTTCAAGTGGAATTTCATATATTGTAAGTGAATATGCATTTAGTAAATGAAAGTGTGACTTATGGCTTATAAAGAAATAGGTGTATTCATTCTTAACAAAATTAAATTTAGAAAAAGTAGTTTATTCGATGTGATTTTAGGGTATGAACAAGTTTGTGGAAATATATGAAAACTTACATGAAAATATAAAAACAAAATTGTTAGAAAAGATGGTTTTCAGAATTTTCGAGTTTTCATATACTGATAAGATTGGATGAAATTGCACTGGAGTACCGATGCTCTTTCAAAGAGGAGGGCGTGATTTACAGTGAAAGTTTTACATTTTAACTTTTAACCATAGGGGTGAAATTAGAAAAAGGGGAGAATATTATTCTACGTCACAGCCATTTGAAACCTTTCAAATCATTTTAAAGCACCAAGAATTTGGGAATTTTTTATATGTCTTATTGAAAATAAACAAATAATAATAATAATGGGTAGTTTTCTGTTTCAAAACGCATAGTTAAGACCTATAAACGAATCAAACAAGTGCAGTTCAAGATCGGGGTGGCTCGAAGACATGCTTCTCAATAAATTACAGAGTGTGATTTCGTATCTAGAATCAAATAAAAGGTTTACACGAAGAGTTTTGGAAATAGCCCAGACTCTAAAAAGATTGCATTACACTCTAAAGAAATCGAAGTTGCAGACCATCAAGAAACATTGGATTGAGAAGATACGTTCTCTTGTATTTATAAGAGAGCGTTTGAAACAGCAGATTGACTGGATTAATCAAAATAATATATTTGCTACTAATCCCTACCGCCTGTTCAGTCTACCAACATCATCCGTTGTCAATTACTGAAGAAGAGGTTAGAATTTTTCACCATCCGTACTACAGTGGTTGGTGGAAGGTGGAACGGTGCTCTTACCAAAATCAGGAGATTTGTCTAATTCCAAAAATTATAGATACTTTGACACTAAACTTTGTGGAATTACTTAAAATACCATTAAGAAGCTCTCTGAACCAAGTTTGCTTAAATTTTGCCTTAAAGTTAACTTTTTAAAAAATTAGCTGATTTTCGGAGAATAAAAACAATTAATTTTAAGGCGAAATGTAAACAAACTGAGTCAGATACACCTTCTTAATGATATTTTAAGTAATTCCACAAAGTTTGGTGTCAAAATGTTTCTTATTGTTTACGGAAAATTTTTGCCTATACTAGCAACGTTAATAAAAGTTGCGTTATGATTCAAATTCTGTTTTTATCATATTTGCTAAATTTTTCTGAAAAACTACTTAAATAAGTCAACAAGTACAGATTTAAGTTTATTTGAGATTCAAGATTTCAAAAAAACGAATCAAATAATTGTGATAATATTGTTTTTAGAAATAATAGGTTTATAGCTACAACATGAATTTAAAACAAATTTAAAATTATATTTATTTACATTAGTTTAAGATTTTAAGATTTTTTCATTTAATAAGAACACATGATTAAAAATAAAAATTTAATCTGTTCGATTAAATTAGTGAATTCGATGTTATTAGTTGTTTAATACAAAAAAACAATAAAACACAAAATAATAGACAAAAACCTGTTTGCTAAATGTAATTGATATCATATGAACAACAAATAATTAGCGGAAATAGTTTATCACGGAAATGCGTAATAGAGCTAATAATTATAGTTAAAGTGTCAAATACGCAAATATCAACTCATGCATATTAGCAGTTGTAGATCAACTATTGTCCTTCGTCTAAATGTTGTTTTGAAAGCAATTTTTTCAAACTTCGTTAACCAACTGAATCACACAAAATTCTGATAGATTAAATCGCAACGATTGCCATTTTATCCAATTCCAGATTATTGAAGCTAATTTCAGATTTTTTTTATTTTGTATTAAGAAAACGTTATTTCAATCAAGAACAATTTTTCTAGATTGAAAAAAGCTAATGATTCTTGAAACGATAATAGTAGAGTAGTTCGCAGATAAAGGTCAGACAGGAACAGCTAAATCCAATAACGGGAACAAAGATCATTTGACGAAGCATCAATGCAGATTCCGAAGCTTGAGAATAGCACGATTTCGCAATTTGTGCATCATTTGCTTCTTTCATTGAATAATGATTAATCCACTTTCTCGCAATACCAGAATCTACCAATCTCTGGATTAATTCATCAAAGCGCTTTACATATGGAGATCCTGGTTCGAGTATTGTAAATGCAGGGTTTGATGGCCAACCATTTTCAATGAATCTGCTAAGCTGTTGACCGCATTTATCTCGCATATTCTTGAAAATAAATTTGGCTCTGTTAATGTCGACGATACATGATGTGTTTTTATACTTGATTAATCGGCTTAAACATTCCTCTTGTTCAAAAGGTCCCTTGACAGCTTTTCGAATAATTTTCTGAGAAACTCCGAGACTAGTAGTGTTCAATGAGTAGAAAACATATTTATTTTATTATTTTATTTACTGTCTTTGTTTGTACAAGCACAGCTACCCGATTTTACAAGAGAAGATTCTACGATCGTAAAATTCATAACTTTCTCTAAAGCTCTTAGTTTGGTTGCCGCAAGACCGGAAATGGAAACTTCTCCTGATTTTTTTCATAAGACCGTAACATCTGGTGGAACTGTTAAGAAAGATGTTACCAAAGGGTACTTTTGTAAATTTTTGAGCTTGTCGGGAAATCAGAGTGTTTTAGAAGAGGTTTTTTCTTTGAACAATGTCCTTAAAAAAGGATTGTAGTTAACAACCGTTTGTTTACTGTACTTTTGATCCTTTAGTAAAATACCATTACCGAAAGACTGAAGGTTCGGTTTGTTTATCTCGACAACTGTCACGTCCAATAATTGTCGAGACCAAAGATTTTCAAAATACCTTGTATAATTTGCAGGCTTCTTGAAAAGGAGTATCAAACATTTCGGTCGGCGGTGTGATTTCCAAGGTCGGTTTAAACGATCAATTGATTTAGAAATTTCTGTTTTCGTTTCGAAATTCATGAAAACAAGGACTGAAGTCCGTAAATTGTAGGACATGAAATCTAATTTTGTATCATTTTGTAAGATAATTTCGCGGCTTGGAATTTTGCTCGATACTTTCTTGATCAAATCTTGGAAAACTGATTTAGATGTAACTGACAAGTTATTGATTAGAAAGATTACCTGATGAGTCTGCCGATCATTTTCCATGGTTCTGATGAAACTGTCAATCCACTGCGAATCATTGCCTCTTATTTCCGGACAGATGAGTATATTTAATCATAAACTGATGATTAATTTTAAATACATTTTGACATGCATTACTGATTTGTCACGTCAGAAAGTACTCCGACAATTACATATGTTAAAATTTTTATATATTTTCCTTATCCTTTAATTTTATTTATTTGAACCTGGAATTTTACTTCCAATAGTTAGGGAAATCGTAAATCGTTTAACTTCTTACCCAGCCATAATCGAAATTGTGAGATTCTGTTTTAGTTGAAATATTTTTGTTGTTGTTTGACTGGACCAATATGTTAATAAAATTATTATAATTGTTTTGGGAAAGAAAATAGAATTAAAAAGTCGAAACTAATTTTTCATTGGGGTCACATCCATAATACGGGGACCCATAACTGCCCTAATCCCTAATATGAATTTATAAAGGGAAAAAGAAAGAAAGCCAAGACAAAGAACCAGAATTCAACTGGTCTCATTTGATTCTTGGGATAGGCTGAAAAGAAACACTTGTAAATGATTAATGATAATTATTTAATTGAAAAGAAAAAAATTGATTAATAAAACTTCGAGAGAGATACAAAATGACAATTGAATTTAATCACAAATTGGTATAATAAACTTACTTTTTTCAGAAGAGTTTTAAACTTTTACTCCAAACATACACTCTCCCAAAAAATTGCTATGACGTATAATCTTGTAGATAGTGCTAGTAAGTTGTCACATGAGAGATTCCACAAGAACAACATTTCAACAGTTAAAAACATTTTATTAAATAATGACTTCCCTTCACATTTTATCAACAAATTCGTTCAAAAAAGAATATCAACAGTAAAATCACAACTACCTAATAATGAAAACTACAACAATTTTTACAGAATGGTTCCCAAACTAGTTGTACCATATATGGAACAATTTTATGAACCATTTTCCTTTTTTTGTAAATATTATATTTGTTTTATTGCAACAGTTAATAGTAATTTAAATAACATTATAAAAAAAGGTAAAGATACAACAGAGAAGAAACATCTAACTAATACTGTTTATAAAATTAATTGTCAAAATTGTCCAGCAAGTAACATTGAAGAGACAAAAGGACCCCTATTTTAACGCACCAACGAACACAAAAGTAAAAAAGGATCTGTAATAGCAACACACGGAGAAAATTTTAATCACGATTTTAATTGGAATAACAGCATAATTTTAGATAAAAAAGAAAACCGCCAAAAACGCTTAATTTTTGAAATGATACAAATCCAATTAACTATATAATTATTGTTTTCCCTCATTAACTTTTAAAATTTAACCTTGTAATCTTCATGCACTTAAATCATCGATCTTAAGATTATTAGATTCAGTTATCTGTCAGACACTGTATTGTTGACGTCTTGACTCTTTCAAGTATTAAATAATTTTAACAATTTTATATTAATGACTTTTTCCATTTAAATTTTTTAAAAAAATCTTTTTATAAGGTAACTTACAACTATTTTTTTCAAATTTTAAATTTTATTAATGTATTTCTTTGTAAAGTGTCTTATCCATTTTTAAATAAATTTTTACAGTTCTGATGAGAACAGCATTGTCTGTCGAAACGTAAAAAAGTGTTTTTTTAACCTTTACTTTTAAATTTTTGACTGACTAGGAGAAATTGATAAATTCAGTTATACATGTGAATTATTTAAGTTCGTTTGTTCGTTATAATGTAGGAACAAATGTGTTCTAATTAAAGTGCGTAAGTTTATTTGTTTTTCCTAATATTTGAAAATTCATAGTTTAAACCTGCACTAAAGTGTAGGAAAGTACAAGCAGGCTAATAAAAGAAGAGCCGAAGATGAGCCAGCAAAAATATGCTGAGGAAATTAGCCAGCCTGTAAAAGAAAGGTTGAAGATGGTCCATACCATGAAGTTGAATTCCCCATTTCCCGGCTCCTCCCTTTTCCCTTTGTTTTAGAATCTTCTCAGATGACAGAAGAAGGGGAAGAACAAGGACGATTTGAGGACAGTTCAGTTAACTTCGATATTCGGGCAGTGTTGTTGTAATTTTGTATTTAAAGCATTCGGTTAAAAAAAGAAGTAAATAAATATATGCTGATTTAATTCTATATATGAGTTGTTAGTTTTATTGTATTCGTTTATTCCTCCGTCTATTAACAAACAACGATTAACTAGATAGACAATATCACAATAATGATTTATCTCTCACTGTCACTGAATTAGCCAGGGCACATGGCCTTCCGAATGTACCTACATAAAAAAGAGTTTCCACTGCGTCCTATTATTTCTCTTGTCAATAGTCCGACGTATTTTCTTGCAAAGTCGCTATACAATGAATTAAAAAATATTATTCCTAGACCTTCCTCTCACATTGACAATAGTTTTTAACTTAAAAATAAAATAAATGACATTTGATGATAGTTTGATTTTGTTATCACTTGATGTAAATACTCTGTTTACTAATGTGTCATGTGAATCAGTAATGAGTAGTTTAGATTGACGTTATAATCTCATAAATCAAAAATTTAAAACCCTTTTCATGATGTTGTGGATTCTACTAAGTTCTTGTTCAGCAACACCTATTTTTTATTTAATGGAAAATTTTACCAACTATTCATGGAACGCCTATGGGTTCACCGATTTCTTCCTTGTTCGCAGATATGGTTATGGGAGACCTGAATGTTAACTGTTTACGCATTTTAAAAGATAAATATAACATTATTTCAGTTTTTTTATCATTTTTAATGATTTTGACAAAAATTTACAATTTATTTTTGAACTAGAAGATAACAACAATATTAACTTTTTAGATTTGACTTCAATCCAGGATAATAACAAACTCATCACGAATTCCTACAAAAAACCTTCGTCGTCAGACAGATTGATTAACTATCACTCCGATTATCCTATCCAACAAAAAAAGAACAGTTGATAGAGCTATTTCATTATCTCATGAAAAGTTTTATTTTAGTAATTCAAAAACGATAAAGCCGACGTTAATAGCGAACAATTATTCTAGAGTTCGGCTTTATATATCGGTAAAAAAAAACGTACTTTATTGGAATGTATTAACGAACATGAAACCAAAAAAACATTTAGACTCTATTGTGTGTCACCATCGGGATTCGAGCGGCCATGAATTTAAATGGGATAATGCGATTATTCTTGATTTTGAATCAAATTGGAAAAAAAGGAGAATTTCTGAAATGATCCATATCAAGTCGAATCAAAGTGCGATTAATACATAAGAAAAAAATTTTATTCGTTTTTTAGGATTAATTTTTTTTAAATACGAGAAGAAATACTGAAAGTTTTCCTTTTGATTTTCAACTTTTTTATCCATTATGAATTATCTTTCTCTACCTTGCTGACAATTGACAATCGAAAAATTGGCAACTGTTTAGAACGTCTTGTAGGTGATCTGAGGTTAAAATATTCATATCAGACTTACTTAAAAGTCTGCAAATTAAGCTTAAATATCGTTTGTTCTGAATTACTTCTTATTCCCAATTACCCCATCTGACCCTATACACTTTGATTTTTTGATTTTAAAATATCAGAAACGGCTTTTTCTGGAACACCGCAAAAAATAAAAAAAAATTACATTTAGGTTTCAGCGCACTGTAGAACCCATAAATATGGACTCAAAAAATAAATGAACTAGGAAAAAATTATGTTCATTTCGTGGATATTTTGCTTATACGTAAGCAAAACAATTTCCTTCTTCCTAGAGAAAGCAATAAATTAATAATATAAAAATTAACACATGCATACAAACATACACTTCTGGACATTTGTTACATAATGCAAATTTACGCTACTAAGCTTATCTATGAGAAAACAAAAAAAAAATTTCAAAGTAACGAAATGGTTAAAGATATTAAAGGAATTAACTATAAATTTATGAAAAAAAATAAATAAAATTTTATAAAATAAATTGGAAAAGAAGAAAGAATCTCAAATTAAAATTTGACAAAAGCAGGAAAATAGAAAGAAGTTTCTAGAAAATAAAAATAAATATAATGAGCGAATAAGAATAAAAAACACACAAAAATGTTTTAAAAACATCAGTTTTTGTACATTGAGGTTGAGTTATGTCAAGGAATCGAAATTAAAACATTTGAGGTTGAAATAAAATATATAATTTTTGCATATATATATATATATATATTAGGGTGGCCGTTAATAATGACATTTTGGAATTTTGTCCATTTCCGGGTCTCATTTTATCACAAATTGAAAAAAAAAAGATACGTATTTTTTCATTTTTTTTTAAATTAATATTTAGTGGTGCCTGTAGGCTATTGAAAATTTGCATGTATTTTGCATGGTAAAAAAACTTTTTTTCGTAGATTTCCTGTAAAATCGTTGAAAATTAATATTTTTTGACCGGACTACTCTGTTTCTCTTCATAAATGTTCAAAGAATAATATGCAATTTTTAACTTATGAAATTTGTTAAGTTTACTATTTTTTACAGGACCCAAAAGTTGACCAAAAAAAAACTAAAATAGGTTATTATTGGCAAAAAATATTAATTCTCAAAAAAACGAGAAATTTAAACTGCTAATTATGGTTTCTATTGTTTTTGAGGTCCCTGATTACAAATCTGAAGTCATATTTCAAAAATTCAAAATGGCGGATTCAATATGGCGGCCATGAAAATTTTAAAATTAATCAATTTCTAGAAAATTTCGTACCAGGGGGTTTTGGGGGTCTCTGATTACAAATTTGAAGTCAGATTTTAAAAATTAAGAATGTCGGATCCCATATGGCGGACATCAAAATTCTTAAATTAATCAATTTTTATGAAACTTGGTATCATAGGGTTTTTGGGGGCCCTATTTACAAATCTGAAGTCAGATTTGAAAAATCCAAACTGACGGATGCAATATGGCGGGCATAATGTTTAAAAAATTAATTATTTTTTTTAAACTTAATTATGTAATATCTTATCCCAGTAGCCAACAAAATTTTTGTGAATGTTCTATCTAAATTTAAATTAGTTAGTATTTATTAGCAAGAGAAGGTTTGTTTACAAATTAGATGACACGATTTTATAGATGGGTGATTCTCCTGAAAGGGATCACTTCACGTGTTTCCAACGTGAGTTTCAACATTTACAATAGTTTTTAATTGATATTTCCTTGAGTTTGCAATTTAAAAAAAAAACCCCAAAAACCCTATGATACCAAGTTTCATAAAAATTGATTAATTTAAAAATTTTGATGTCCGCCATATTGGATCCGACATTTTTAATTTTTAAAATCTGACTTCAAATTTGTAATCAGAGACCCCCAAAACCCCCTGGTACGAAATTTTCTAGAAATTGATTAATTTTAAAATTTTCATGGCCGCCATATTGAATCCGCCATTTTAAATTTTTGAAATATGACTTCAGATTTGTAATCAGGGACCTCAAAAACAATAGAAACCATAATTAGCAGTTTAAATTTCTCGTTTTTTTGAGAATTAATATTTTTTGCCAATAATAACCTATTTTAGTTTTTTTTTGGTCAACTTTTGGGTCCTGTAAAAAATAGTAAACTTAACAAATTTCATAAGTTAAAAATTGCATATTATTCTTTGAACATTTATGAAGAGAAACAGAGTAGTCCGGTCAAAAAATATTAATTTTCAACGATTTTACAGGAAATCTACGAAAAAAAGTTTTTTTACCATGCAAAATACATGCAAATTTTCAATAGCCTACAGGCACCACTAAATATTAATTTTAAAAAAAATGAAAAAATACGTATCTTTTTTTTTTCAATTTGTGATAAAATGAGACCCGGAAATGGACAAAATTCCAAAATGTCATTATTAACGGCCACCCTAATATATATATATATATATACATAAGGAAGCAATGTTTGCTGTCACTATGTACTAAGTTATTGATTTTTTATTTATTTTTGTAGCAAACTTTTAAAAGCTTTTTGATGTAAAAATATGATAACATAATATCTTTTTAACCTAGATAACGTATATGTTAAAACCTTTTTTTCCCTTAATGCAAAAATCACCATCACAAAAAATTGAAGAATGAAACAAGATTTCACACAAAAATTCAAGATTTTTATTTAAAATTAATAAACTCCAATTATCATACACAAACGAACATGATATTTCTAAAAGATTTTAATAAAAAAATTGCGTTATGATTTTAATTTTGTTTTTATCTTATATTGTCAATTTGTCTGAAATATTGTTAAAAGAATTTAACAAGTACAGATTAAATTTCGTTAAATAATTTAAATTTAATTCAGATTCAAGACTTAAACAAAACGAATTAAATCATTGTGATAATCTTATCCTTAAAAATAATTAGTATGTAGCTAACACAAGAATTTAAAATAAATTTAAAATTATATTTATTTACATTAGTTTAAAATATTAAGATTTTTCCATTTAATAAGGAAATATGATTATAACAAAAACATTAATCTATTCCATTAAATTAGTAAATTCGATGTAATTAGTTGCTCATTAAAAAAAACAATAAGACACAAAATAATATACAAACTTATGCAGTCGTAGATCAACTATTGTCCTTCGTCTGACTATTGTTTTTAAAGCAATCTTTTCAAACTTCGTTAACCAACCGGATCAAAGAAAATTGTGATGGATTAAACTGCAACGATTTCCTTTTATCAAATTTCAGGTTATTAAAGGAAATTTCAGATTTTTTTTTTATTTCGAATTAAGAACAAGGCTTGCATATTATTTTAATCTGAAACCATTTTACTTGATTGAAAAAAGCTAATGATTTTTGATACCATAATAGTAAAGTAGTTCGCACACAAAAGTCAGACAGGAACAGCCAATTCCAATAACGGGAACAAAAATTATCTGACGGAGCAGCAAGGCAGATTCCGAAACTTGTGAATAACATGATTTCGCAGTTTGTAAATCATTTGCTTCTTTCATTAAATAATGGTTAATCCACTTTCTCGTAATTCCAGAATGTACCAATCTCTGGATTAATTCATCAAAGCGCTTTACATATGGAGAACCTGGTTCCAGTACCGTATATGCAGGCTGCGATGACCAACCATTTTTAATAAATCTGATAAGCGGTTGACCGCATTTATCTAGACTATTCTTGAAGAAATATTTTGCTCTGTTAATTTCGACGATACATGATGTGTTTTTATTCTTAATTATTCGGCTTAAACATTCCTCTTCTTGAAAAGGTACCTTGACAGCCTTTTGTAAAATTTTCTGAGCAACACCAAGACTAGTAGTGTTCAAATTGTAGAATTGATTTTTATTTATTTCAACTTGCAAATTTGAAGAAATCACATCTTCCAAGCTTTGGAACTTAAATTTTGATTCGGTTTTTAATTGAACATTGGTGACCATTGTGTAAATGTCGGACGAAAAAAAGAAACATCCAATCAAAAATACTCCAAAGATTAATCTCTCTGCTGTCGAATTCGGCTCCTCCGGGACTGTGGTACCAAACATTATTCGAATTAGGTATTCCATTCTCCAGTTTTTTCGAGAAAAGCGCAGAGTTCGTGAAGTTATCCAGATAAGAATCAATAAACTTATCATGATTAAACTACTTGCTAGCAGACTATGAAATTGCACATGATCCAATTCTTCTCTGATAACAGGTACAACCAGGACCATCATCTTATAGCTGCGAACACCCTTAGAATACTCGTATAAGTCTGCAGGACATTTTATGTTTCTTGTTAATTCAGATCCCATTATCTGAATATTGTTTCGCAAAGTTGCTAAGCAGACTCCCGAACTTTCTCTGTTTGTACAAGCACAGTTGCCCCATTTTACAAGAGAAGATTCTACGATCGTGAAATTCATTACTTTCTCTAAAGCTCTCAGTTTTGTGACCGTAATTCCGGAAATAGAATTTTTTCCAAATTTTTTTCGTGTGACCAAAATATCCGGTGGAGCTGGTACAAAAGATGCTACCAGAGAATATTTGTGTAAATTTTTGAGCTTGTCAGGAAACCACAGTGTTTTGGAAGAGGTTTTTTCATTGATTACTGACTTTGAAAATGGATTATAATAAACGACCGTTGTTTGTTGCTTTTTGTACTTTCGATCCCTAAATATAATCACATTATCGAAAAATTCAATTTTCGGTTTTTTCAATTCTATAACTGTCACATCCAATAATTGTCGAGACCAAAGATTTTCAAAAAACCTTGTATAATTTGCAGGCTTCTTGAAAAGAAGTATCAAACATTTTGGTCGGCGGTGTGATTTCCAATGTCGGTTTAAAAGATCAATTGATTCAGAAAGTTCTGTTTCCGTTTCGAAATTCATGAAAACAAGGACTGAAGTCCGTAGATTATAGGACATGAAATCTAATTTTGTATCATTTTGTAAGATAATTTCGCGGCTTGGAATTTTGCTCGATACTTTCTTGATCAAATCTTGAAAGACTGATTTAGATGTAACTGACAAGTTATTGAATAGAAAGATTACCTGATGAGTATGCCGATCATTGTCCATAGTTCTGATGAAACTGTCAATCCACTGCGAATAATTGCCTCCTATTTCTGGACTGTTGATTATAATTAATCCCAAACTGATGATTAGTTTAAAAAGCAATTTGACATTCATCACTGATTCTTAAAGTAACAAATCACTTAAATGTATAAACGTTTTTCCAATTGTCACTTTCTTTGGAATCGGAGATGAAGATAATTGTCAACAATTTTTTTTATTACTTAAATTGAATCAAAATTTTTAGCAATTGTTATTTTTTTTATAACTTTTTTTTTTACTTTTTTACTAATGTAGAGCTGTAGACTTTTCTTTTCTTGTTTTGAATAGTAAATAGTAGGACAACAAAAACTGCGTTTTGGAATAATATATTACGTCAACTTCTTGTGAGCTCTGTAAGGTGAATGTTAATAATATGCTAGGAAAATACTTAGTTCAGTTAGTACTTCCTGTATCTCTATATTGATTCATTGATTTTTAAATTTATTTTGGTACCAAGTACAACACGTGTTTCAAGGAAATACGGCTTTATTTAATAATTCGGAAAATGAAACCGAATCAACTAAAATATTTTGAAATTTCGGGAAAACGAATGTAATGTAAGAAGTTCAAAATTTAATTCCGAAATAGCATTTTAAAATATAGTCTTAAACGCAATATTCTCCAATTAACTAAAAGAAGAGCAAATAAATAAATTGAATTTTCTACAGAGTATATTTTAATTTTAACATAGTGACCATTATTATTTGCCTCACAAAATAATATTTCTAAAATTTTATGCATTTATTTATATAGATTTAAAAATTTTAATATTTTTATGTTATTGAAGTTTAATTAAAAGATTGAGAAAAGTTAATTAGGGGTTTTCATTGCTTTTATTAGAGGAACAAATCACCAACAAAATTGAGAAACACAGAACAGAATAAATATTCAAAATTGAAATTAATGAACAGAATTATTGATACATTTAAAAATCGAGTAATTTTTTTTTCAGTCCAGTCATGAATGAACAAACGTTCAACAGGGACAGATTTTGCTTGAATGCTTAAATAGTAGTCCTTGCCATGCGTGCCATGTTAGGAAAAGCTTTTTCGTGCATTTTCCAACATAGAAGAATGCTTGTTGTCTCGTCAGCTCTATCAGTTTTCAAATAATCGTCTAATTCTTCTCGCCATTCTTCTTTTTTCTGCCGTCCATGACGTTTATCTACAGTACGCTTTTGACTCTTTTCATTTCCTTTCTTCAAAAATTGAAACAAATTGATTTCGTCATCGCTCTCATCGTTCGATTCGTCGTCCGGAAGATGTTGGGCATCAGTGTCAGAATTTTTAACCCCAATTTCGTCCTGTTGAGGTGGAATATAATATTCTGTTTTGTATATATTTTCAATTTTTTTTTGTGAGTTTGCTTTCAAAGACTTTCCCTATTCAGTTTTTTCGAAAACCCCAAGCATGTGTCTTGGATCGAGTATAAGTATTTCGCAGTATACCCATTTTCACTTATTATAATAAATTAGCAATTTTTTCTTGTCAGAATAAAGGGCTTTTTTTACTCTCAGGTCAATTTTGTTTGGCTTCTCTTTTTCTTCTAACTCCTGAATAGCAATGTCCATCTTATCTAATAATAAATTAAATGCCACTGTGACCAATGGAAGTGTTACGTATTTTTTCCCGGAAAGAGCTTGAGTTATATATTTAAAGTGTTTTAGGTGCTTGTGGGATGCTGACAACATGGACCTTCATCTAAACATCTTTATCTTCAACTCAACATCTTCATCTAAACAAAATTTCTACAAATCTGAATTTGAGAGACACAAAAACTCTAATGGTTTTTTAGTTTCAATGCCCTATGAATTAGATCGCCTGTTAAATTTCATCGCGTTTTGATGTCAGTGCACGGAGCCAGCTTTTTAGTTTTAGTACTAACCCAGCAACATTCTGATTTCAATCTTAACTGTTTACTATACTTTAACTTTTTAAATAATTTTTTTAATTTAGCGATAGGTGAATTAAATTCTTTATTTTCAGCTTGCTCTAATTCCACTTCCTCGTCATCGTCTTTAATCTCATAAACTGCTAAAGACTCATTTTCGGTTTGTAAATTTAAAGTTTTCAGGTATTTTTGAACTGCCAAAATTTTAATGTGTGCTATGCTCCTGAAATGTTGATCTTTTGGATTGAATGGAATGCCTTCTTGATCCATTAGCACCTCTAATTCACAAATGAATGTTGTATAATTTGCTTCATTATCCATAGTAATTCCCTGTACTTTATGAAGCAGCTTACAATCTTTTAGGAACTTCAAAAATAAGGCAGCAATAGGTTTTCCATCGTGGGCTCCATTTGCAGGAATAAAATCCAAAGTTAGGGATTGCAAGATCCAATTCACATCAACATAATGACCTGAATTAAAAAAAATCTTCTCAATATAAAAGCAACCTTAACTAATCTAACTTAATAATATTTCATTTTTAGGGTTGCGTGGCTAAGGGCAAAACCCTTATATCAAGACTTTCGCGTCCGTTCGTTCGTCCGGCCGTCCGTCCTTCCGAGTCAATAGCTGTGCATTTGAGGTTGTGTTTGAGAGACAGTGGAGATGAAAAACAGAGACTGAATGAATGCATGAATGAATGCATGCATTAATAAATGGATGAATTAACGAATAAAAAATGAATGAACTAATTAATTAATAAGTGAATGAATGAATGAATGAATGAATAAAAGAGTAAATTAATAAATGAATTAATTAAACTATGTAACAGCCACGAAACCCGCAATTTTCGAATTGATTTTTTTTATTCATAGACCGCATTTATTTTTGGATCAGATTTTTACAATCAGAACGGCTAAGATGATAATAATTAATAAATTCACATACTTCCTTATATGATAAAAATTAGGTGCAGAAATTATTCGAATAACAGATTTTTGTTAAAATTACTAACAATGTAACAATTAAATATAAATCGTTTAATACAAGAAAATGTATTAAACTATAATTTTAAAAATTCTAGAAAATCATAGAAATCTACTAATTTACTTAATTTATCAACATAAGCTCAAAATTACTTTTACTAATTTAATTAGTGGTTTTTTACTAAAATCTTAGTATATATTGTACTATTTCATATGGTAACTGAGATTTTACTGCGAAAAAAGTAGTTTTCTCTAATTGAAATTTAGAGAGTACCCAAATAGCACGATAGTTTGCTGTAAAGCCGCTGTAAGGGGTTACCCGTAAAGGTTGTAAGGTTACAAAGTTAGCCAGTAGTGAGCATACAGAGGAATTAACATTTCCGTCTCACATTAAACTTACAAAGTAAGGTCGTGGTAAGCTTACAGTAAGCTTACGGGGTAAGGTTGCAGTAAGCTTAACCCCTTGACTGTAGATGACGTGTATACCCGTCATAAACCCATGTATTTTCAATTTCTTCACAGTCAAGGGGTTAAGCCGTAAGGTTGCAGTAAGCTTACATTAAGCTTACAGTGTAAAGTTCTGGTATGTAACATTACCTAGTTACATTAGTTTGTTGTAAGCTTACAGCAAGCTTACGATGTAACGTTATCATTTTTAAATAAAAAAAATTAATTAACGCTTTTTTGCGGCACGTTGTTGAGGATATGTTCACTAAACATATTAACGAAGGCATTAATTATAATATTAAAAATCTTGACGCCAAAGAGTTTCGAACCTAACTAACCCTAACTACCGAACCTAAACGCGAGCGCATTAAACCGCGCGGCTATCAAGGACTTGGAATACATCCCAGAAAATATAAAGAGGCCGTTCATAAACCACTTAGCCCTATTTTTGTCAGTTTTTGACCCCTCCCTCCCCCCACGTAGACCAACATAGACTTTCTCTGTCACCCCCCCCCCCCCCAATAAGGAAACGTAGTTTTCTCAGCTTTTCTAAAATACAGTTCCATTGCATAAACAACAGGTCAGTATGATTGTCGCTGGATCAGAAAACCTTAAAATCCGGGACATAACAGAGAATTTTTCTCCTAACCAAGAACAATAAGAAAAAATAATTCTAATTTTTTTTTTTTAATGAGAAAACGTTTTTATATATATGTATTGTTGTCGACAAAATAATTTAAAAAATAAAAAAATTGCAAACTCTTTTCTTTTAATGTTTTTTTATGACCGGGGAAAATTTTTAGTGAACTGGAAATGACCGAAAAATGATCGGGTATTTCTTTTGGGAACTTTAGTGGTCACCCTGAGGTGCCGATAAAAATAAATCAGTCAAAAAACAATCATTAATTTTTTCCTTTTTTGCATTTCCCGCGCTTTTTAAAAAAAAATTAAAAAAAAAATTTAACAAATAAACTACGTAACCATGGTTCGAACCTCTTCCCTTCTCCACGTAGCCTACCGTGGAATTTCACTGACCCACCCCACCCCCTAAACTAGCTACGTGGTTTATGAACGACCCCTAACTAATATTTTTGTTTCTTTGTTTGTTTTCTTCTGTCACTATTTAAACTTTTCATCTTTGTTATTTGTCTCTCTTTCTCGTCTTTTCTTTTAACTTAGGTCTTTTACAATACATTTTTTTCATATTTAGTACTGCTTTTTTTAGTTTCTTAGTCATGAATATTAACAACTTTTCTTGTCCTATTTTTGTATGGAATGTAGGACTCCTAGTATCTCCTTTCATTTCTGAAAAGCCGTCATTAGTTTGATAATCTTATTTTCTCTTCCGCGTCGCATCTTTTACATTCCTCACTTGCAACTTATTATTTTGTATTTATTCGATATTGCCAATTCCAAGTTTATACAGTTTTTTAAAATTATCGGAAAATGAGATAACACATTTTTTTCAAACATCATATACAAATGAGTTCTGGGGTCGTCCATAAATCACGTGATAGGTTTTATGCCAATTTTAGACCCCCCACCCCCCTCGATTATCACGTGACTTTGAATAACTATAAAAATTACTTAAAATACTGAAGGCATTTAAACAATAAGTTTACAGACTGTTTATTGCAAATTCCTCGTTCATTTAAATTAGAAGTCCGTTTTATATTCTTTATTTTTTCCTATATGGGACATTCTTTCTAAATTAGGCAGCCCCTCTGTGCATTTTAATTTCCAAGATAGAAAACTTTATTGTAGCTTAAAATTTTTGCCAAAACATCAACTTTTTGATGTCGTATGGTGTTTTTGATTTCCACCTAAGGGTTGAAAATTATCATGCATAAAGTCCAAAAAAAAACGACAGAAAGTATAAAAATTATGCGGAAAATAAACGAAAAAATAAAATTTATAGTCTAAATAACTAGGAGATTTAAATAAAATACTTAATCGCATTCAAAGAAATGAATTACCTTACCAAGCATTATAATAAGGAACAACCCTTCATAACACAGCCACACAAAGAAATAAAGTTCCATGGCCTGGATATGGGACCCATATTTTCCTATGTATTTTGATGCGCTGAATCCGAATTGGCCATCAGAATTGGTCCAGCGGATTTGATTTTGGACCTAACCTCAAAATTAATAAAATGCCACTTTTTGTTCTTTAGAATCTGAACCAGATTTAACTTTAATACATGACTAAAGCCCATAGAAAGCTTCATTTATGACCTTTAAAACGTTTTTTTTAAAGATTGTTCTACGATGATTTTTAACGAAGATATGATGTTTTACTTAACATACGATTTTTTAAAATGTTAAAAATGCGTGAATATAGTAACTTATGAAAAAAAATTATTTTATGTAAAACATCAAATCTTCGTTAAAAATCATCGTAGAACAATTTTTAAAAAAGCGTTTTAAAGGTCATAAATCAAGCTTTCTATTGGCTCTAGTAATGTATTAAAGTTAAATCTGGTTCTGATTCTAAAGAACAAAAAGTGTCAGTTGAATAATTTTAAGGTTAGGTCGAAAATCAGACCCGCTGGACCAATTCTGATGGTGGATTCGGTTTCAGCGCATCAAAATACATAGGAAAATATGGGTCTCATACCCAGGCCAGGGAACTTTTTTTTTTGTCTGGCTGTGTAGTCGTCCCCTAAACATGAATTAAAAAATAACAAATATTCTTAAACAAGTAAACAAAAAACAATCTTTAGAGGATTCACAAACTTTGAAATTCAATAAGAGTAAAAGCCTATAAAATTTACCTCTATTAGCATCGAAAACCTGATGCTGAATACCTGGTGCACCCTTTAAAATCATCCCTTAATTACTTAAAATCTTGCTTTGAGTGTATTCTTATCTACCTTATCTCCTTCAGCATCGAAAAACACACTTGAAAATCATCCCTTAATCTGAAATAAAGAAATTGACCAAAAAAAACCGCTCAAAATTTATTCTTTTTTACCTTACATAGGAATACATTCTGAGCAATTTTTAAAGCCGGAGAATACTCTCAAAATTGTTTTAGTTTATATGTTCAATAAAAAATTGTCAATTTTTTGGATTAAAGATTAAGAGAAGATTTTTAAGGGTGGTTTTCGATGCTGAAGGGGCAAGTTTCATAGAACTCTTATTCTTAGTAATATTTAAAGTTTGTGAATTCTCTAAAGAATGTTTTTGTCTACTTGTTTGATAATTTTTATTTTCTGAAAATTCATGTTTAGTGGATGATTTTGAGGGTATTCTTTCTTATTATAATGCTTGTTCAGGTTTTTTTTAATGCGATTAAATAATTTATGTAAATCTCGTAGTTCTTTAGTCCTATAATTTTTAGTTTTTCGTTTCTTTTTCGCACAATTTTTATATTTTTTGGAGGTTTTAAGCGTTTAAGCATGATATTTTGCAGCTCTTAGCTGGAAATAGAAAACACTATACGACATAAAAAAATTGATGTTTTGACGAAAATTTTAAACTATAATAACGCCTTTTATCTTGAAAATTAAAATATTATTAGATTTTATTAACTAATTTTACTAATTAATTAAAATGCGCAGGGGGGTGGTTAAATCGAGAAAGAATGCCCAATATTCTACGGAAAAACTTCCGTACTTATAGAAGATTATTTCGAAACAAAAAAATAAAAAAATCTATAACGTCTTTCTTTGAGAAAAAAAATTTCTTTTAACGGAGAAAAACGAGTTCAATAATTTATAACTTTCGTATTTTTTATCAAACCACGAACTACAAAAAAAACACGTATGATTATGCTGCTATAAAGATTTTAAAAAAATTATTCCAAGCAAATCTAATTTTTGAATGAAGATAATCCGAAGAATTCCCGGGAATGTAGAACTAAGAAAGTCTCTGTTTTTAATAAAAATTTGCAGTTAAAATATCACGTGATCAGAGGGGAAACCCCTACCCCCCCAGGTGATGAACCGTGATAATTTTCATGACCCCCCACCCCCCCCCCTTGTTGGCTCACGTGATTTATGGACGACCCCTCTCATTAATTCATGATTATATACAACATTTTTAGGTTTAATATTAAAGTATAAAGAAACAGCAAACGCAATCGCGTATACACCACAATTAACAAAATTTGGTTGTTGTTGTACTCTTAAAAAAACTACATTACGTTTGAATGAATATAACTTGCATAAATATTCTCTTTGATCTGTATTTAAACAACCTTCATTAAGACTATCATACACAAAAAGTTCATTTCCATCATAGTAAGTGCAAATCCAGTGACCCAAAAGTCGATTCCCGCTGAACAATATTTGAATATGTGATTTATTCTTTTTCATTGCTTTTATTTCATCTAGCATTTCTAAATATCCTGTAATTTGTTTTTGGAAACTACCACCTAATGCAAGTTCCAATAATTCCTTAAACTTATACATGTAATTGTCATTAGCATATCCACATTACGAATAATATCCCAATCTTTATCATTTAAATTAAAATATCTCTTCTTTGACTATGAAATCATTTTTCAAAAAGAACCTGCTAAAAGAATATTAACAAAAAAGGAATCTTTATTTCTATGTCTTACGATCTAACTCCATAATCACCACTTTATCCTACATGTCATCAAAGTATCATTATATTTTAAGTTTTAATGATTCTTTGTTTTTGTATCTTATATGTTATCTTGTATCTATTTATCTCATTTTATTGTCTCACGCTATTGTCTCAATTTTTACCTTATTTCTCTCATTGTCTCATCTGTTTATCTCATATCATTGTCTCATGTTATTGTCTCATATCTTTATCTCACTTCTTTTAAATAATTATGTTATTAACACTTCTGTTTCCCTGTAACGTCTGTTTAGAAATTGTATAATCACTTTATTATTTATTAAACATTCACAAATAATTTATTTATTAAACAGTTATCAATCTATTGTTTAATGAATCCAAAATCCCATTTTATGGACACTTTTAGCATTTCATAACACTAACTTTATTAAATATAAGAAGGAAATAAAAAACAATAACACTTTCTAAATATTCTATACCACGCACTAATATATTTATCTTTCTTTTTGTTAAAGCTCGAAAATTTTTTCTCCTTTCCAAAACCAATTATAACCCTCATTAAACAAGTGTTTGTTTGAACGATGATGACATAATGAGCTGAAAGCTTCCTTTCCTCGTAAAATTTAACGCATACCTTCTTTCTCTAACCAAGGAACCAGGTATAAAAGTATCCTTTTTCGTTAATTGTTACCGCTTTTCCGTTAACTTTTAACGCTCTCCTTCAGTACTCCGTTTCTTACATTGGATTATTGTAATTTACCTAATCAGAAAGCAAAAAATAAAGGAAAAAGGAGCAAGTGAGTAAAACAAAATTTCCGCAGAAATAAGTAATATATTTAACTATAATATAAAGGCAAATACGTTTACATGATAAGTTTACAACAATTGTATTTTGTTGAAAGTAAATATATGTAAAATTTGGAAGAAGATCGTCGAGTGTGATCTTCTCCTTTTGCCAGTTCAAAACATTTTGGTTACAATAAGAAAAGTGTTGTCATAGGTTAGGGTTAAAGGTACTACAATTTTGAGGTTGGGTATGTAGGTGCGACATGAAAAGTTGTGGTGACTTATTTAAAGATTTCCTAAATTCCCAGATGGTTCGGTAATTACGGTAATTCGCAAGTAATCGACAAATCGTACAAGTTCCAGAAATATATTTAGAATTGCGTCCCGTGTATCCTAGCTGGCAGAAAATTCGGCAAATCAGGAGGTTTGCTACATCCTCTGGACAAAAGTGGTAGACCAATGAATACTTATCATTTAAGGCATTTAGGTGGTTTGCCTTCGACGAAAGAACAATATCGACTTATATTGGCAGTTATAGACGCTTTTACAAAATTCATGTGGTTGTATCCAACGAGGTCGACTGATTCAACGGAAGTAATTAAGAAATTGCTCATTCAATCGTTAGTTTTTGGAAATCCCAGAAGAATAATTACAGATCAAAGTACAGCTTTTTGATCAGCAGAATTCGAGAACTACTGTGCAGAAGAAGGAATTCTTCATACTATGATCGTCACTAGCGTTGCACGAGGTAATGGACAGGTGGCACACTTGAATCGCACTTTGATCCCGATTTTGATGAAATTGGCAGCACAAAGACCTGAAAAATGACATCGATTTGTAGATAAAGCACAACAATACATAAATTATGTTCCATCCAAGAGTACAGGGCTTGCACCATTTAGACTGTTTTTTTTCTTTTATTCATTATACACTCGTTTTAACGACCTTACTGGCCCAATGAGTGTCCCCCGTTGGGAGTTCCTAGAATTCAGTAATATATATTTTTCTAAGTGTTTTTTTTGCCTCTACAGAACGGCTTGAAATTAGGAGTACTCGCATTTGCCTGGACCACCCGGTATATTGGGTTTGCTCGCCAGTGGAGAGGGAAAACTGTAGAAAAACCTCTTCCTGAATACAACCGGTTTATAGACAATCGAGTTCTAGTGATCAGCACAAGTCGATTATCGACAGTGCATATCATTGTTCCTAGACGTCAAACCTTCCACTGAAGTTATCTCACGAGTTAGAAAAACCTCAGACTCATCGGGGCGCAAACCCAGCAAGCTGGACTTAGCGCGACCGCAGAGACTAGTATTTAACCAACTAAGCTAACTTCGATTTACACTGGTATTTGGAATTCGTATGAGAATAATGGGAGATCCCCAAATAGTTGAAATATTGGAAGAAGAACAAATACGTATACTATAGGATGAAAGAGATGTTTTTAGGGATCAGGCTCGAGAAGCAATCACGAAAATACAATCTGAAAATAAGCGCAATTATAATAAAAAAAGAAAATCTCCTAGCTCCTACAAGGAAAATGATCTTGTGGCAATTCGTACGACTCAAGCAGGACCGGGCCTGAAGTTTTGTGCCAAATTTCTGCGACCATATGAGATCACTCACGTTTTAGGTAATGATCGTTACTTGGTACAAAAAATAGGCTCTGTAGAGAGTCCTAGAGTAACTTCAACTTCTGTCGACAATATGAAAGCATGGACAGATACATCAGTTTCTGTAAACAGCTGAGGGCAGGTGTAATTGTCAGGACGGCCGAGTGTAGTATTTAAATATATCGAGGCTAGAAAGGGGATTGCGTTTGTTTAATTGCGACGAGGAAAGTTAGTTGATAATCTACCAAACGAAGTTGACATCAGTAAAATAAAATTTGTTAATATAATTGTAATAAATTGTTAATTTATCTAATAATCGGTTTGTTTTTATAAACAATCTCCTTATACTAATTAAAGTCAATAATAAATTAATTACAAACTGGTACACTAAACATACTTTTTCCGGAAGAGTTTTAAACTTTTACTCCAAACATCCACTCTCCTAAATAATTGCTATAACGTATTATCTTGTAGAAAATGCTTATAAGTTGTCACATAAGAGATTCTACAAGAACAACATTTCAACGGTTAAAAACATTTTATTATATAATGACTACCCTTCACATTTTATCAACAAATTCGTTCAAAAAAGAATATCAACAGTAAAATCACAACTACCTAATAATAAAAACTATAACAATTATTACAGAATGGTTCCCAAACTAGCTGTATCAAATATAGAACAATTTTATGAGAGTTCAAATGAATTTAAATTAATATTTATATCATTGCATTCATTCCGTTAAATGTACGGTAAAGCTGTAGAACGGGAGTGAATCTTCCAGATTGAGATGGACCAATGTAAAAAGGCTCTGGCCTGCGAGAGAAATATTGAGGTTCAGAGAATGGTATTTCAGATAATAAATATGGACTGCTAATCAATCCATTTATAATTTTAAACAAAAAAATAATCATTATTAATTGCCTCTGGCTTTCTAAAGAAGTTACCTCAAAACGTTTACATAATTGTTCATAATCAGACCTTGGAGGAGGGTAAAATCCATATTTTTTATAATTTAAAAATTTCAATAATCTCTTCTGACACTTCTCAAGTACATTGATCAAATTATTATTATGAATTAACCAAACTGTAGTACAATAATTCAATTTCGACCGCACTAGAGAATTATACAAAGATTTTAGGGCAGACTCAATATTAAATTTCTTGCAAATGCGAAATATAAATCCTAAGGTTCTATTGGCTTCACGGACAATCATGTCAACGTGAGTATTAAACTTAGGATTGGGGGTAAAATATACTCCCAAATTCTTAACTAAATTAACTCTATCTAATGCAACGTCATTAATATAATAATAAAAAATAATTGCACTTGATTTTCTCGTAAAGGTCATGACTTTACATTTACTTGGGTTGATATCCAAAGAATTACCTTTACACCATAAACTAAATATATGCAAATCCTCCTAAAGCATAACACAATCCTGCACACAATTTACAGCTTTAAACATTTTATTATCATCAGCATAAAATAAACATTCAGTACTTATAAGTTTATCAATCTCGTTCATATAAATTACAAATATAAAGGACCAAGATTCGATCCTTGTGGAACTCCAGACGAAGGCTTAAACTGACATGACAAATATCCTCCATTTGAAACCATCATTATTCCATTATTTAAATACGAGGATAATAAGTTACTAATTTTCTTCGGTACACCTAAATTATATTAATCAATTAAAATCTTATTATGATTGACACAGTCGAAGGCCTTTGAAAGGTCTGTATAAACCACATCTACTTGGTTATTCGTCAATAAATAATTTTCAATTTTATTTATAAAAGTAAAAAGATTAGTAGCAGTGGATCTTTGCTTAACAAAGCCTTGCTGACTTAGAGAAATACTTGGAGCCAGATAAGTCCAAAGAATATCCCCAATAATCATCTCGAAAATTTTGGAAAAAGTGGATAGTAACGAGATAGGCTTGTAATTTTCAACACAAGTATTATTCCCATTTATGAAAACAGGAACAATTTTTGCAATCTTCCATAAATCAGGAAAAACAACTGTCTCAATTGATAAACTAATGACAGAACACAAAGGATTAGCCAATGCAGAGGCACAACATTTAACAAAACTATGTGGAATCTTATCAATTCCAGAGGTCAACGTGTTTTTTAACAATCGTATTTTACTAATGATTAAAGGAATGTTAATATGAAAATAAAAATTATCCACAGTGACACTCTGTATTCCGTCATCAGTCAAGTCTAGTAAACCCAAGGGTTGTTTATAAACTTTTAAAAATGATGCAGCAAAAGCAGCAACAACATCCTGAGGGTTATCCAGCTCCAAACCATCATAAGTAACTACTTTTGGAATCCTAAAATTATTCTTAAGTCTATTGACATGCGACCAAATAGCCGCTGGGTTACCAACCACTTCATTATGAACTCCAAGAAGATAATTACCATATTCAAATTTAATACTGAGCTTTATGTCATTTCTTAAAAAATTACAAATAAGACCGACTTCAGAGTCGAAAACATTATATAATTCACTATAAAAACTTTTCAACATATCATTAACGTCAGTATAATGCGAAAGAAATGTCCAATCGGTAGTCAATAATTTATAATTCAATGTAGAGTAATTACAAGATTTGTAATTATAAAATGAAGCGTTAGGATTATTTACAAATCGTTTGCTATGGTTATTAACCAACAAACAGGCCTTAAACTTAACAAGTAGAGGAGGATAATACTTAACAATAGGCAAGATTGGTATATCACAGAGAGAAACATCACATAGAAAATTAGCTAAAACTAAATCTAAATATCTTTCCTTAATGTTTAGTATTTTATTGTATTGTGATAAACCATTGAGAATCATAAAGTTGTGTAAAGAGTATGACTTAGAATCAGACAAACCATTTTCTATATATTGTTTAAATTTAGGAATATTGAAGTCACCGACCAACAGAACCTTAGATCCAAGAATATGTGTAGAAGCAGTGATAGCATAAAAAAATTCATCTATTTTACTAGTTGACAAACCCGGTGGAATGTATACAAAGATAATGAGAACAGAATTGACATCATTAAAAATTTTAACCACAACGCCATCGATATTAGAGGAGGACGGAAAAATGTTAAACCTGACTTCAGTATATCAATTTTCGTGTAAATGCCTTTAACATTCTGATAGTATAGCGTTAAACTATCCGACAAATTTATTACAGAACGCGGTGAGCAAGCCAAAGTTGTGCTGTTTATCTTTACTGATTGAAAAGTAGTGACTAATTCTTGTCTCGAAGAGCAGTTGGTCGATTCCTCTTGACAATTCTCATTTCTCATCTTACCTCCCTCATTACCAGGTCCGTTTCCCCTTTCTTCTGACGCTCCTGCAGTTCCAAATAGGTCTCCCTCTTGTGACTTCTTTAAAGTGGGGTTAGATCCCTCGCCAAGGAGAGAGTTTATATTAATTGTCAAAATTGTCCAGCAAGTTACATTGGAGAGACAAAAGGACCCCTATTTAAACGCACTAACAAACACAAAAATAGAAAAGGATCTGTAGTAGCATACGAAAAGAAATACTGAATGTTTTCCTTTTGATTTTAAACTTTTTATCCGTTATGAATTACCTTTCTCTACCTTGCTGACAATTGACAATCGAAAAATTGGCAACTATTTCGAACGTCTTGTTGGTAATCTGAGGTTAAAATATTCATATCGGACATACTTAAAAGTCTGCAAATTAAGCTTATATTCTTTTGTTCTAAATTACCTCTTGTTCGCAATTACCATATCTGACCCAATAAACTTTAGTTTTTTGATTTTAAAATGTCACAAACGGCTATTTCTGGAACACCGCAAAAAAAAAATACATTTAGGTTTCAGCGCACAATAAAACCCACAAATATAGACTCAAAAATTAAATGAACTAGGTAAAAATTGTGTCCATTTCGTGGATATTTTGCTTCCACGTAGGCAAAAAAAATTCCTTCTTCCTAAAGAAAATAATAAATTATTAATATAAAAATTCATTGAAGAAGTTATTTAAAAAATATCATAATTTTATCATAATTAAAATAAAATAAAAATAAATAAATGCAAAAATGTTTTCAAAAGTCCCTGTGTCATTGAGAAACACACAAAATGATTCAAAAACATCATTTTTTGTATATTGAGGTTGAGTTATGTCAAGGAATCAAAATTAAAACTTTTGAGGTTGAAATATAATATATTATACTTTTTATATATATATATATATATACATAAGGAAGCAATGTTTGCTGTCACTATGTACTGAGTTATTGATTTTTTATTTATTTTTGTAGCAAACTTTTGAAAGCTTTTTGATGTAAAAATATGATAACATAATAATATGTTTTTAACCTAGACAAGGTATATGTTAAAACCTTTTTTCCCTTAAGGCAAAAATCACCATCACAATTAATTGAAGAATAAAACAAGATTTCACACAAAAATTCAAGATTTTTATTTAAAATTAATAAACTCCAATTATCATACACAAACAAACATTATATTTCTAAAAGATTTTAATAAAAAAATTGCCTCATGATTTAAATTTTGTTTTTATCTTATATTCTCAATTTGTCTGAAATATTTCTCAAAGAATGCAACAAGTACAGATTAAATTTCGTTAAATAAGTTAAATTTAATTCAGATTCAAGACTTAAACAAAACGAATCAAATCATTGTGATAATCTTATCCTTAAAAATAATTGCTATGTAGCTACAACAAGAATTTAAAACAAATTTAAAATTATTTTTATTTACATTAGTTTAAAATATCAAGATTTTTCCATTTAATAAGAAAATATGATTATAACAAAAACATTAACCTATTCCATTAAATTAGTAAAACGATGTAATTAGTTGCTTATTAAAAAAACAATAAGACACAAAATAATATACAAACTTATGCAGTCGTAGATCAACTATTGTCCTTCGTCTGACTACTGTTTTTAAAGCAATCTTTTCCAACTTCGTTAATTAACCGAATCAAAGAAAATTGTGATGGATGAAATTGCAACGATTTCCTTTTATCAAATTTCAGGTTATTAAAGCAAATTTCAGATTTTTTTTATTTCGAATTAAGAACAAGACTTGCATCTTATTTTAATCCAAAACAATTTTACTTGATTGAAAAAAGCTAATGATTTTTGATACCATAATAGTAGAGTAGTTCGCAAACAAAAGTCAGACAGGAACAGCCAATTCCAATAACGGGAACAAAAATTATCTGACGAAGCAGCAAGGCAGATTCTGAAACTTGTGAATAACATGATTTCGCAGTTTGTGCATCATTTGCTTCTTTCACTGAATAATGGTTAATCCACTTTCTCGTAATACCAGAATGTACCAATCTCTGGATTAATTCATCAAAGCGCTTTACATATGGAGAACCTGGTTCCAGTACCGTATATGCAGGCTGCGATGACCAACCATTTTTAATAAATCTGATAAGCGGTTGACCGCATTTATCTAGACTATTCTTGAAGAAATATTTTGCTCTGTTAATTTCGACGATACATGATGTGTTTTTATTCTTAATTATTCGGCTTAAACATTCCTCTTCTTGAAAAGGTACCTTGACAGCCTTTTGTAAAATTTTCTGAGCAATACCAAGACTAGTAGTGTTCAAATTGTAGAATTGATTTTTATTTATTTCAACTTGCAAATTTGAAGAAATCACATCTTCCAAGCTTTGGAACTTAAATTTTGATTCGGTTTTTAATTGAACATTGGTGACCATTGTGTAAATGTCGGACGAAAAAAAGAAACATCCAATCAAAAATACTCCAAAGATTAATCTCTCTGCTGTCGAGTTCGGCTCCTCCGGGACTGTGGTACCAAACATTATTCGAATTAGGTATTCCATTCTCCAGTTTTTTCGAGAAAAGCGCAGAGTTCGTGAAGTTATCCAGATAAGAATCAATAAACTTATCATGATTAAACTACTTGCTAGCAGACTATGAAATTGCACATGATCCAATTCTTCTCTGATAACAGGTACAACCAGGACCATCATCTTATAGCTGCGAACACCCTTAGCATATTCGTATAAGTCTGCAGGACATTTTATGTTTCTTGTTAATTCAGATCCCATTATCTGAATATTGTTTCGCAAAGTTGCTAAGCAGACTCCCGAACTTTCTCTGTTTGTACAAGCACAGTTGCCCCATTTTACAAGAGAAGATTCTACGATCGTGAAATTCATTACTTTCTCTAAAGCTCTCAGTTTTGTGACCGTAATTCCGGAAATAGAATTTTTTCCAAATTTTTTTCGTGTGACCAAAATATCCGGTGGAGCTGGTACAAAAGATGCTACCAGAGAATATTTGTGTAAATTTTTGAGCTTGTCAGGAAACCACAGTGTTTTGGAAGAGGTTTTTTCATTGATTACTGACTTTGAAAATGGATTATAATAAACGACCGTTGTTTGTTGCTTTTTGTACTTTCGATCCCTAAATATAATCACATTATCGAAAAATTCAATTTTCGGTTTTTTCAATTCTATAACTGTCACATCCAATAATTGTCGAGACCAAAGATTTTCAAAAAACCTTGTATAATTTGCAGGCTTCTTGAAAAGAAGTATCAAACATTTTGGTCGGCGGTGTGATTTCCAAGGTCGGTTTAAAAGATCAACTGATTCAGAAAGTTCTGTTTCCGTTTCGGAATTCATGAAAACAAGGACTGAAGTCCGTAGATTATAGGACATAAAATCTAATTTTGTATCATTTTGGAACATAATTTGGCGGCTTGGAATTTTGCTTGATACTTTCTTGATCAAATCTTGAAAGACTGATTTAGATGTAACTGACAAGTTATTGAATAGAAAGATTACCTGATGAGTATGCCAATCATTGTCCATAGTTCTGATGAAACTGTCAATCCACTGCGAATCATTGCCTCCTATTGCCGGACAGATGAGTATATTTAATCCCAAACTGATGATTAGTTTAAAAAACATTTTGACATTTATCACTGATTCGTGAAGGAACAAATCACTTAAATGTTTAAACGTTTTTTCAATTGTCACTTTCTCTGGAATCAGAGATGAAGGTAATTGTCTACAATTTTTTTTTATTACTTAAATAGAATTAAAATTTTTACCAGTTGTTATTTTTTTTACAACTTTTTTTTTACTTTTTTACTAATGTAGAGCAGTAGACTTTTCTTTTCTTGCTTTGAATAGAAAAGGGTGGGACAACAACAACTGCAGTTTGTGAATATATATTACGTCAACTTCTTGTGAGGTCTGTAATGTGAATGTTTATAATATCTTAGAAAAATACTTAGTGCAGTGAGTACTTGCTCTATTTCAATATTGATTAATTGATTTTTAAATTTATTTTTGTATCAAGTACAACACGTGTTTCAAGGAAAAAAGGCTTTTTAAGTAATTCTTAAAATGAAACCAAAAAAACTAAAATATTTTAAATTTTCGGAAAAACAAATGTAATGTAAGAAGTTCAAAATTTAATTCCAAAATAACATTTTTAAATATAGTCTTGAACGTCATATTCTCCAATTAACTAAAAAAAGAGCAAACAAATAAATTGAATTTTGTACCGAGAATATTTTAATTCCAACATAGTGACCATCATTATTTGCCTCACAAAATAATAACTTGCTGCCTAGTAAATAAAACCACATTTGTTGGCAAATCGATTATGAACTGGTCGAAGTTTTCAGAAAACTAGATTAATTACATAATGGATTTTTAACAATTTTCACCTTATGGTAAACTCTCGAAGTTTCTTCCTTTATATAAGAACATTAGCTCCAATTTACAAAACAATATTTCACGATCGTAAAATGCATTACTTTCTCTAATGTTCTCACTTTTTTCACCGTTGTTTCGGAAATAGAACTTGATAAATTTAAAACAATTGTATTTTGTTGAAAGTAATTATATGTAAAAGTGGGAGGAAGATCGTCGAGCGTGATCTTTTCCTTTTGACAGTTCGAAAAATTCTGGTTACTTTAAAAAAAGTGTTGTTATAGGTTAGGGGTAAAGGTACTACAATTTTGAGGTGAGGTATGTAAGTGCGACATGAAAACTAGTATTGACTTAGGTAAAGATTTTCTAGATTACCAGATGGGTCGGTAATTACGGTATTTGCAAGTGATCGGCAAATATATTTCGACTATTGGGAGGCACTAAGCTAAGCTGTTTGTAGCATACTTTTCATAATTTACAAAACAAATCGTTTTACACTAGTTAGGTTGAAGATTCAATATACTGACAAGAACGAAAACTATTCATTCGACGAATAAATTATTTTCATATAGGTTGCAGCTGCCGATTATAAATCTTTTAAAAATTATAATGTTTGAGCGTGACTGAATTTACAAAAGAGAGATTAACAACAACAACAAAAGAACAGAATATAGTACTTTGCAGATTTTTAGATTGCTAAATATTAAACCGTAATTCATGACGTTTAATTAATTAATTCTAATTCAAAAAATAAATATTAAATTAGTTGCGATGCAACAGAACTTTTTCCAGATTGATTTCGTAAGACCAAAATATCCGGTGGAGTTGGTACAAAAGAAATTACCAGAGGGTAATTTTGTAAATATTGAAACTTGTCAGGAGACCAGTGTTTTGGAAGAGGTACTTTTTTTAAGTCCTTGTATAATTTGTAAGCTTCTTGAAAAGGAGTATCAGACATTTCGGACGTTGGTATGATTTCCAGGTTCGGTTTTAAAAATCCTCTAATCCTGAAAGTTTTCTTTCTGTTTTAAAATTCATGGGAACAAATACTGAAGTCATTGGATTGTAGGACATGAAAAAGTCAAACTTTTAGATAACCTGTCAACCACAGTTAATTGTCCAATCTGATCAAAATATTCTTTTCAGGGTGACTGCTAAAAAGTAATAACCCCAATAGGTTATTATCAACTTTATGAACATTTTGACATTAGTAATTTTTTCGTTGAGAATGAAATTACTTACAATTAATTATTAAAAGTTTTCCTGCAATTGTCATTTTCTTTAATTACGGCATACAAACTAATTGTTTACAATTTGTTCATATTGACAAAATCTAATTAAAAAATTAATTTGTTTTAATAATTTTTTATTAATTTTTCATAAATATGTAACTGTACTCTCAAGGTTTCTTGTTTTGAGTAAAAAATAATGAAAAATCAAAAACTTTGTTTTGCAATAATATATTATGTCGACTTCTTTTTAACTCTAGAATGTGAAGGTCACTATTATACTTATTCTACAGAAACGTTTGGCCTGCATAAAGCAGCATTTACTATTTCTCTGTATTGATTCATTGATTTTTGTATTTATTTTTGTAACGAATCGAATACGTATTGCATGTGAAAAAAGCTCGTGTTTTGACAAAATATTAAAATGATAACTAATGCATTAACATACATTAAATTTTTTAAAATAAAACAATTGTTCAATGAAACAAATATTGAAAAATTCAAAATTTAATTTTCAAATGTTCTTGAGACATGACAGGATTTTCTTACTGAAAATGAGTAGGGGAGAGTGGCTATCAATGTACCGGGTTTTTTTCAAGGTCATAGTACTTATTGAATTTCACCAATTTCAAGCACTTCTTTGCATCAATATAAAACTACAACACTTATCTAGGTAATGCACACATATTTTACACGATTTATTTTGATTAAATAATAAAATTTAGGATTTTTCTAAAGTAACAAGCTATTTTCATTTTCAACAAACTGGGTACACAATGAACTACCTCTATAAAAATACTAAAAATGTTCAACAATAATAATATTGCAATTTTCACTTTGTAAAAAAACTTGTTTTCTATCAAATACTATAAAAAATTGTTACTTAACACTTTTTAATTGATAATGTATAACATAAATATACCTCAAATTTAAGTTAACTAGCTAAAATGGTATTTTAGTTTTGCTATGTTGAGAAAAGTACTGAAAACAATCGCTGTAACATGCTGTATGCATGCCTAGTTTTATAATCAAGCATACCACTCTGGAAATCGAAAATACACTGAAATTCCAGGTGGTTCATTGTTCCCCGGTACATTGAATCAACATGACATTTGCAACAAAAATGGTTTTTTATAATTTAATCCAATATTTCAAAATCTTTATCTCATTAGAATATTGTAGTTAAGGCCCAAAACAAAATAAATCGTAAGTACATTTATTTTTAAATAGCCTTATTTCAATTAAAAAACGTGTTCGTATTTTAGGTAAATTTTTTCTTCAGTACATCAAAAACAGTTTTTTCCAGTTTTCTGTATAAAGAATAAATCCACACGTCTCAAATTTATGGACGTAGTGTGTTTACGCAAACTTCATTTATATTTAAAATTAGGAGAATTTTTATTTAATTGTTTCTGAGAAAATTGAAATGGTTCATTGAAAAAACTGGTACATTGATAGCCACTCTCCCCTATAGCTATAATAATTTAAAAACATTTCCTATTTAGTGTTGATACTTTCCATTCTTTTCCTAGAATATTGCAATTATTTAGAAATTATAAATGTGGTTTACACATTCAAGAATAGTACACATTTACTTATTGTGTGTGGATTTTTTTATTTATTTCAAGTGGAATTTTACATATTGTAAATAAATATGCATTTACTAAATGAAAGTGTGATTTATAACTTATAAATAATAAGTTGGTGTATTCACTTTGAACAAAATTATATTACAAAAAGTAGTTCATTGAATGTGAAAATATATGAAAACTTACATGAAAATATCCTACATAAGAAACGTGTACTGAAGGTAAGCGTTAAAAGTTAACGGAAAAGCGTTGACAGTTAACGAAAAAGGATACTTTTATACCTGGTTCCTTAGTTAGAGACAGAAGGTATGCGTTAAAATTTAAGGAGAAAGGAAACTTTTAGTTCATTATACAAAATATTTTAAAACTTAAATTGTATTTTTTACTACAAACAATAGACCACCAGCAGGGTGTCATCATCGGACGAGCAAACCCTTGTTTAATAAGGGTTAATGGCTTTAGGAAAAGAGATAAAATTTTAGAGTTTTAAGGAAAAGAGAGAAATTAAATTAAATTCTAAAATTTTACCTCATTATTCAAATATTCTTCAAATTTAAAATTTTCTTTGTAAATACGAACAATAGACTAAATAAGCCCATTGTTTTTCGAGCCAACCCTTGCATAATGAGGGTTATAATTGGTTTTGGAAAAGAGAACAAATTTTCGAGCTTTAACCAAAAGAGAAATAAATACATTAGTGCGTGGTATAGAAGTGCATGGTAGTGAAAAATTATTAATTAATAGAATTTAAATGTGTATAATGTGGAAGTAAAAAATGCTTATTATTGTATATTTTTTATTAACCGTTTATAATAGAAATGTGTTTAATGTGAAAGTGTATAGTATTAATATGCTTATTGTTTATTAATTTACAACCAAAATTTTTTTCATGACGTTTTAACATGATTGCAAAGTTCGGTTGTGGGCACTCAAATTGGTTCGGTTGTGGGCACCAATGTTTTTTTAGATAAATCGCGAAATATCGTATTGGATGAAATCATAAGTAATTTATCACAATTATTAATAGTGTTTCACAAATTTTAAGGGTTTTCAGAGGTTTCTGGGAGTGATCTAGGGACAAAATTCTTATAACGTGACTTAAGCGTCCGTCGTGTAAATGACAATAGTTGTGCATTTTAGGTTCGATGCGTGAAATAGGGAGACAAAGAGAAATAAAGAGGGCCAAAGATAGTCGGTATATCGATGTGAAGTGGAAGTGAAATGAAAGTGAAATGGAAATGAAGTGTAATTGAAGTGGAAGTGAAGTGTAATTAAAGTGAACTTAAAAAGGAAGTAAAAGTAAAGTGGATATACAGCGAAATTGAAGTGGATGTTAAGTGGAATTGAAATGGAAGTGAAGGGGAAGTTAAGAGAGTCTTCTACTATCGGGGTTTGAAAAAAAAAAAAAATTTCTTTTTTATTTCAATCTATATGTATCTGAGAATACGCCACAGAAAGGATTTCGTGAGAATCACGTTCTTTTGCATGTTTCTGGGAACCGAAAAAATCTACGAATTTTTTGTAACGTTCATTTGTAACATTTGTTTATTTATAATGATTCTATTATCAACAAATTACCAATTTATAATTTTTTTATCTTTGCTGATGTCTAAAGACCCCTATAAAAACAAAAAACCTTGTACGGACCCGATACTAGCAGATTAACTCATAAGTTACTACAATCAAGTTATACACCATGTGTTAACTTTAAACTCGTTTCCTCGAAAGTAGTGTTTTTTAAGCTGCTGAGTCACGCTTTTTATAGTGAAAATAGTCCGATTTTATTTTTTTTTAGTTCTGCGTAATTCAAAAAATCGTTTACAATTTTTGAAATTTTTTTCGGTTTTTTTTATAGCCCTTTAAAGTAAAAAAAAAGAAAAAAATGAAAATTTTTGCGAATTTTCGCATAATTTTGACAAATTAAAAAATAAAAAAAATCTGCCACGGGAAAAAATAGTCAACGCAACTATACACATGAAAAAAATTCATTTTTTGATTTTAGATTGTCCCAGTACCAAAACCGTGACTCAAGCGGAACCTCTGAATTTCTAAAACGCGTTTACGCAAGAGCGTTTCAAGAGAATCATAATTTTTTTTTCATCATGAATAAGAAAATTTTAAAGTTAAAGGATGTATCTTCAAAATAAAAAAAAATTTGTCAAAAAATATTCAGTAGTTTCTTCACAATTAATTCCCCAAAAAAAACCACTGAAGTTCGCTCCGTATTTGAAATGAACGTCGTGCTTTGCACTCCGATCATTATCAATCTTCCCGTCAGGCTGCACACTTCAACAATGTAATACATGCTCTTCGTTATCGAAATTGTATACTTTCCCTACGACATGAGCCAGGTTAATCTTTGGCCTGTTTAGCGCTATTCTAAATTGGGTTTTCACTTAAAATGTAAAACTTTTTTTGTCTTAAAGTTCTACGCCTTTAAGGAATACATTCTCATCTCGGCACTCGCGCTTCGCGCTCGATACTAAAATCCTCAAACTAAAGGATTGTTGCGCCCAAATGTCATTAAAAAACATTAACATTTCTGTTTAAACTTATTGATATTAGTTGACTCCTGCCTCGATACAATTCCATGATTGAGTAAGACTAGTCTTCAAATTAATATAGTATTAAACTCAAATTTAGAATACAATTAAGAGTAATGTCTAACAAACAGAAATTGCACCTTAACACGATATATCAGTAAGTATTAATACTTTAAACACGCTTTTTTTCCTCAAAGTATTACCATGTATTTTTTATTTATTTTTTTTAAAATAATAAGGTAAATGTCCCAATTAGTGCACTACAAAGAATTTTACTAAAATAAATAAAGAAAAAATTAGTTTTTAATTCTTCTATAAAAATAATTTTTTGCATTGAAATGAAGCCGATCCTTTTCTGAATTAAAAATGATTTTGATTTTTGGACTACGCAAAGAACTTTGCCTAAGTTTCTATCAAGTATTATTTCATTTTCTGGAGTTTCTAAGTTTTGTAATAATAATTTTTTACAACAAACACCGAAAAAAATTATCTCGTAAGTAGAGGAATATTCCTTTTCTATTATTACTCTATTTGTGAGAGGATTTAGGGAGAAAACAAGGATTTTTGACACATAGCCACTCTTTTGTTTAACTGCAACCTAATTTAATAGTATAAAGAATTGAAAAAAAAAAAAAAATTCTGATACTTAAGATATATTTGGGAAATTATATAGTATAATTTTAAAACAGGTAAATTTTTTATGTAAAAAAATATCAAGTTTGGGACAAATTATGAATTTTACAATCATATGTAAATTCGTGTTTTTAAGCAGATTTTTCAGGTATTTTTAAAAATTTAAGCCAATCTCAAACTTCTGACTACAGATTCGGATTTAGCACAAAAAACCACGTAGAAATACACTAGTGTGTATTTCCAATCTTTAAATTTCAAAATATTAATAATGTTTGTAAAGGCTAAGAGGCGAATTTCAAATTTTCCTTTAAAGCAAGACGTATGTGGCACTTCTTTGCACGTGTAAACTTAAAAAATTCATATCTTTGTGGGGTTACATTATATCGGAAACTTTTATAAATAAAATTTGTTCGATTTTACTTGTACTGTAAGAAAAAAATTAGAGCAAATTTTTTTTTGAAGAATACATTTTTTTGAATTTTGAAAATATTCTATTTTTGATAATTTTGGGCGAAAATTGCTGGCTAACGAACTTGACCTGTATTTTTGTACCTAGAAAATGTGTACCAAAAATGAAGTTGATACAATACTTTTTACTCAGGTTATCCGATCCCGAAATTTCAGTCTACAGACAGACAGACCGACCGACATATAGACAGACACTTTGCTAAAACCCAATTTTTCGGAATCAGGAGGTCCCAAAACGTCGAGAAATGTGGGTTTTAGCAAAAGTTCAAAATCGCACAAATTTAAGACCTTCTCATTTAGGATGAGAATGTAAAAAGAAGATTTTGAGTTTTTGAGCAATGTAAAGACAAAAGTTGAAATGTATCAGTAGGAACTAAATCCCGTCGAAGACGGGTACGACAGCTGGTAACAAATATGGAAAGTGTAAATACTGACAGAAATTTAACAAAGAAACAAAAATATCAGTTATAGAAGATGTATGTGTAAGTAGTGAAACAGATTTAAATTTTTCTAAAAAATATCACATAGAAAGTGCTGTTAAAGAAAAAAAGAGAGATTAAAATTCTCACAAATTAATAATTTCTAGCAATTGTAATGAGACAAGTAAAAAAAGTTGTGCAGAATATCTAAAAAAAATATCGCCAAAGGCTTAAATTAAAACGACAAATAATAATTGATGAGAAAGAAAGAGAAATGTTACTTATGAAAGATGTAAGTAGGGAAACAGATTTCCATGTTTGTGGTAAGAAAAATGTTGAAAGTCAATTAAAGTATCTTAAAGAAGTAGGAGGAGGTGATAAGAATGAGAAACTACAAAAAATAGTGAGCCAGACAAAAATTGTTAACACCTCTAATCAGAAAATTAAAAAAAGTAGAGCATCATATAAAAAAAGCTATCGTCAAAGATTAAAATTGAAACAGAAAATGTGCCATGATAAAGTTGAAAAAACTAAAATACTATATTAAAAAAATTGCAGGAGAAAGATGTAAGGATTTGTGATGAGAAAATGAAAAAAAGTCACGCAAAATATCCAAAATAATAACGTCAAAGATTAAAATTAAAAGGAAACATAATTGATGAGGAAAAAATAGATGTTTCAAACATACAGGTAAAAAAATAGTCATTTATGAGAATGACAATAACATCGATATTCGTGATTTTGCTTATGCAGAAAAAAAGATTAATATTCTATTATTGTTAATAATATTAATAGAAAATTGTTAGATTGATCATATAAGAAATCTGACCATTTTAGGAATAATATTAGACTTTACAATAATTCATTTGCTTTTGCATCTTAAAATGCCAATGTAGTTAATTTCAATAATAGAAGGCGGTGACCATTTTGATATAAAATTCAAGGTCGAATTTATTATCAAATCAATAATTTCTTATTTTCTGAAATTGATAATGATCCATCCTTTGGTCAATTATTCCTGTTCGATCCAGAAATTTGTTTCTTGAATTTTTAAGAGTTTATTGCTATTATAGACTTTTATTATATATTAATTATATAATTATGGGACTGGCACATTTTGTTTATTTCGACTGAGTAAAAATTTATAATAATATAAGAAAAAAAATCGGAATTTTTTACGTCATGTACTTCATGGCAATAAATTTAAAGGGTTTGTCTAAAGCATTTATCACTGCAAAAACATGGTGTCTTAAATTGGACAAAAATGTCTTAATTTAAGATACTTTTGGTGTCCTAGACACAAAAAATGTCTTAATTTAAGACATTTTTGAACAATTTAAGACACCTGTTTTTGCAGTGTAGCGGGGAAAATTACCCTACATTGAATTTAGTAGTCGTGGGATTTAACATGCTTCTCGATAAATTAGAAAGTTCGATTATTAATTTAAAAGACAAATCTAGAAACGCGATAGAAGACAAAATTTTATTTATTTGTATAAATTTATTTAAAATCAATTTTATCATCTTGACTTTATCTTTTACACTTTCAATCGATAAGCAATGAAAAATTTACTGGTTTCTATCTTTTTTAAAAATAATTGTATGTATCTAAAAATCTGTTAAAATAAGTGAAAGTCACTGAAGAATGCCAAAAGTTTGTTAAATGAAAAAAAAATCTTTGGATTTTTATCTGATTTAAATTTAACCGGTTGGAGCACAAAATTAATTTCTAAAAGTTAATATTTAGAATTTTCATTTTATAGAATTTCCTTCTTGACGAATTTTAAGTTTTCGAATTAATTTTCAGTAGAATTTAAATAATTACAAATTTTTACTTAACATTATTTTCAGGCCATCGAATTCATGTTTAACAGAATTTTTCAGAACTTATTTTTAACCGACTACTTACACAAAGGAATTCGACTTTAATCAAATTTTTACTGCACAGAATTCTCATTTAACAGAATTCTAAGTGAGTAGAGTTTTTATTGGCAGAATAGCCATTTGACCGAATCTTTATTTGTTCCATTTTTAATTTGCACGAAATAATATTTGATTCATTTCTGAAAACATCGATTGTTTATTTGTATGAATTTGCAAATGTTCGAACAAATATTTTACAGAAATTTTTGACGGATTTTTTATTGAACATTTGCAATTTTGGACAAATGAACATTGGGCTCTTTAAGAATTGTATTAAATATCAACTCATGCAAATACTATTTCGTACAAAGAAAGATTCGGCCAAATGAATATTCTGCTATTCAAAGATTCTACTTACTTAAAATTGTGATCAATGAGAATTCTGCTTAATTAAAATTTAGTTAAATTCCATTTCTTTTTGGTAAAAACATCTGCAGATATTTGCATAAAAATAAATTCTCTAATATGAAATCTCTGCCAAATGTCGATTCGGTTATTTAAAAATTTGGTTAAATAAAATTTTGGATTTATTCAAATTCAAATAAAAATAAATTCTAAAAATTAAAGTTTATCAAAAATAAAATTATATGTAATGAAGTTTTATTAAATGGGAATCCTATAAATTATTAATTTTAAAACAAAATCATAAACTTCAAAATGGTTAGTCCCAGATTGAATTTTTTAATCCATTGTTTAGTAAATTTCTTTTGACATGTGATTGTTATAGACGTTTTAATACTTTATAATAAAAACAAAATTATATTGCTAAATAATGATTAGAATATATACAATTTTTGAATTATTGTGACCTTATTAAAAGTTTATTTATTTTAAAGAAAAAATAACCTCGAAAAAAATATGAATACAAAATTTTGTAGGTGGAAAAAATTTGAATGTGTATTTTGCTTAATTAAAACAAATTTTTATGTAAATCTTATAAACAAATAATATTTTTGAGTATCTACTAAGCTTTCTCCATGAGAAAACAATAAAAAAATACACTAATAATGTATAAAAAATGTCAAAGTAACTAAATGTTTAAAGATATTAAAGGAATGAAACATAAATTTTAGAAAAAAAATAAATAAAATTTTATAAATTAAATTGTAATTTTAAAAGTTTTTTGATGTAAAAATGTGATAGCAAAATTTGTTTTTACCCTAGATAAGGTTTAAGTTGAAATCTTTTTCTTTAAGTCAAAACTCGTACTTTTTTGAAAAATCAAAAGAAAAAATTTAAATTTATTATTAAAATAAATCAAAAAAATTTAGATTTATAAGAAAAAATTTAAATTAATAATTTGTAAGAGATAGACATGGCATCAAAAATTATTTTTTTAACACGTGCAAAACCATATGAATAAACACATTTGTTAAAAAAAAGTTTAATTTCAAGAAAAAATTGAAGAATCAAACAAGATTTCACACAAAATTTTAAGATTTTTATTAACAATTAATTAAACTGCAATTATCATAGGTACACAAACTCGCACGATGATTCTAAAATATTTTAATAAAAAAATTACGTTATAATTCAATTTCTTTTTTGATCTTATATGTTCAATTTGTCTGAAAAACTACTTAAAGAAGTCAACAAATACAGATTAAATTTAATTAAATAATTTAAATTCAATTCAGATTCAAGATGTTAACGAAACGACTCGAATAATTATAATAATCTTATCCTTACAGAAAACATTTAAGCACAAAATAATATACAAAATCATGCAGTCGTCGATCAATTATTCTCCTTCGTCTGTCTACTGTTTTTAAAGCACTCTTTGCAAATTTCGTTAACCAACCGAATCACAGAAAATTGTGATGGATTAAATGGCAACGGTTTCCTTTTCTCCAATTTCAGGTTATTCATACAAATTTAAGTTTTTTTTTATTTCGTATTTTGAAAAAGGCTTGCATCTTATTACAATCCAAAACAATTTTACTTCATTGAAAAAAACTAACGATTTTTGATACTATAATAGTAGAGTAGTTCGCAAACAAAAGTCAGACAGGAACAACCAAACCCAATAACGGGAACAAAAATTATCTGACGGAGCAGCAAGGCAGATTCCAAAACTTGTGAATAACATGAGTTCGCAGTTTGTGCATCATTTGCTTCTTTCATTAAATAATGATAATTCCACTTTCTCGTAATACCAGAATCTACTAATCTCTGGATTAATTCATCAAAACGCTTTACATATGCAGAACCTGGTGCAAGTGTAGTAAACGCAGGCTGCGATGACCAACCATTTTTAATAAATCTGATAAGCGGTTGACCGCATTTATCTCGACTATTCTTAAAGACATGTTTTGCTCTGTTAATTTCGGCGATACATGTGTTTTTATACTTGATTAGTCGGCTTAAACATTCTTCTTGTTCAAAAGGTACCTTGACAGCCTTTTGAATAATTTGCTGAGCAACACCAGTACTAGTAGTGTTCAAAATGTAGAATTGATTTTTATTTATTTCAACTTGCAAATTTGAAGTAATTACATCTTCCATGATTTGGAACTTAAATTTTGATTCGGTTTTCAATTGAACATTAGTGACCATTGTGTAAATGTCGGACGAAAAAAAGAAACATCCAATCAAAAATACTCCAAAGATTAATCTCTCTGCTGTCGATTTCGGCTCCTCCGGGACTGTGGTACCAAACATTATTCGAATTAGGTATTCGATTCTCCAGTTTTTTTGAGAAAAGCGCAGAGTACGTGAAGTTATCCAGATAAGAATCAGTAAACTTATCATGATTAAGCTACTTGCAAGCAGACCCTGAAATTGCATATTTTTCATTTCTTTTCTGACAACGGGTACAACCAAGACCATCATCTTATTGTTGCGAACACCCTTACCATATTCGAATACGTCTGCAGGACATTCTATGTTCCTTGTTAATTCAGATCCCATTACTTGAATTTTGTTTTGCAAAGTTGCCTAAGCAGACGTCCGTACTATCTTCGTTTGTACAAGCACAGTTTCCCCATTCTACAAGAGAAGATTCTGTGATCGAAAAATTCATTACTTTTTCTAATGCTCTCAGTTTAGTTACCGCAAGACCGGAAATGGAAACTTCTCCTGATTTTTTTCGTAAGACCAAAACATCTGGTGGAGCTGGTACAAAAGATGCTACCAGGGAATATTTGTGTAAATTTTTGAGCTTGTCAGGAAACCACAGTGTTTTGGAAGAGGTTTATTCTTTGATTACTGACTTTGAAAATGGATTATAATAAACGACTGTTGTTTGTTGCTTTTTGTACTTTTGACCCTTAAATAAAAACCCATTGTCAAAAAATTCAAATTTCGGTTTTTTCAATTCGATAACTGTCTAGTCCAAAAATTGTCGAGACCAAAGATTTACAAAAAACCTTGTATACTTTGCAGACTTCTTGAGAAGGAGTATCAAACATTTCGGTCGGCGCTGTGATTTCCAAGGTCGGTTTAAAAGATCAATTGATTCGGAAAGTTCAGTTTCCGTTTCGAAATTCATAAAAACAAAGACCGAAGTCCGTAGATTGTAGAACATGAAATCTAATTTTGTATTATTTTGTAAGATAATTTTGTGGCTTGGAATTTTGCTCGATACTTTCTTGATTAAATCTTGGAAGACATATTTAGATGTAACTGACAAATTATTGAATAGAAAGATTACCTGATGAGTATGCCGATCATTGTCCATGGTTCTAATGAATCTGTCAATCCACTGGGAATCATTGCCTCCTATTTCCGGACAGATGAGTATATTTAATCCCAAACTGATGATTAATTTTAAAAACATTTTGACATTCATCACTGATTCGTGAAGTAACAAATCACTTAAATGTATAAATGTTTTGCCAATTGTCACTTTCTTTGGAATCGGAGATGAAGGTAATTGTCTACAATTTTTCTTTATTACTTAAATCGAATTAAAATTTTTGTTAGTTATTTTTTTTATAACAAAAACTGCGTTTTGGAATAATATATTACGTCAATTTCGTGTCAACTCTGTAAGGTGAAAATTAATAACATGCTAGGAAAATACTTAGTTCAGTTAGTACTTTCTGTATCTCTGTATTGATTCATTGATTTTTAAATTTATTTTGGAACCAAGTACAACACGTGTTTCAAGGAAAGAAGGCTTTTTTAATAATTCTAAAAATTAAACCGAATGAACTAAAACATTCTGAAATTTCGGAAAAACGAATGTAATGTAAAAAGTTCAAAATTTAATTTCGAAATAGCAGTTTAAATTATAGTATTGAACGTAACATTCTCCAATTAACTAAAAAAAAGAGCAAATAAATAAATTGATTTTTCTACAGAGAATATTTTAATTTTAACATAATGACCGTTATTATTTGCCTCACAAAATCGATTATGAAACTAGATTAATTAATTAATTCATAATGGATTTTTACAATTTTGTACCTTATGGGGTTAGTACCACATCTTTTTTCAAAAAAATTGATTTTCTCAAAACTGCAGATTCTTCTAGTATATATATGTAGAAATGGTGTAGAACCTATTATTTTGGTTATAAATTCGATAACGTATGGAAAAACGGGATACAAAATGTAAGAGTTTCGCGACCCACAGTGATTTCAAGTGCCGAAATCATGGCCAAAAATCGAAAAAGTAATTAATCCTGAGTATTTCAGAACCAGACTTAACAAATTTCGTCAAAACTTGTGAACTGTAGACATTTTTTAACAGTAAATTGCATATTCCGACGTGTAAGGGGTATTTCTTGTAAAGGAACGTGTTTTCTTTATTTTTTTTTTCTCAAAACAACGTTTCTTGACCTGGCGGAAATCTTAAAAATAAAAGTATTTCACCGATCGTGCTAAAATTTGGATGGCTTATTCTACACATTCACGGCTATCGTGTGAACGAAAATTATAATTTGTTATTAATTTGTTATTAATTTTTTAAACAATTTACTTTGAAAAACAAGGACAAGAATGACAAAATTCAGCAATATTGGTTTTTTTAGGCAGCGATGGTAAACTCTCGAAGTTTCTTCCTTTGTACAAGAACATACGCCACAATTTACAAAACAAGATTTCACGATCGTAAAATTCATTACTTTCTCTTAAGTTCTCAGTTTTGTCACCGTTGTTCCGGAAATAGTACTTGTTAATTCCATACCTTTATTTTAACGCGTGGTTTTGATTTTAATAAAATTTTTGTAACTTACTAAATCAGAGAGCAATAAATAAGTAAAAAAAAAGGAGCAAGTAAGTAAAACAAATGATCTTTACAAATAATAATTAATATGTTTGACTATAATATAAAGGCAGATATGGTCACATGATAAATTTAAAACAATTGTATTTTGTTGAAAGTAATTATATGTAAAATTTAAAGGAAGATCGTCGAGCGTGATCTTCTCCTTTTGACAGTACGAAAAATTCTGGTTACAATAAAAAAGTGTTGTCGTAGATTAGGGGTAAAGGTACTACAATTTTGAGATGGGGTATGTAAGTGCGACATGCAAAAGGGGTATCAGACATTTCGGACGTTGCTATGATTTCCAGGTTAGGTTTAAAAAATCCAAAAATTCTGAAAGTTTTCTTTCAGTTTCGAAATTCATGAGAACAAACACTGGATTCATTGGATTGTAGGACACATAATCTAATTTTGTATCATTTTGTAAGATAAATTCATAATTTGGAATGTTGCTGTGTACTTTCTTGATTAAATCCTGAAAAACTAATTTTTGTAGATGTAGATGATAAATTATTGTTTTGAAAGATTACCTGATGAGTCTGCTGATCATTTTCCATGGTTTTCCAGACTTCCAGTCTGCAAAACCTGTCTTTAGTTATAGGACTGTTTAATGGAACACTTGATATTTGTGAAAATGACAGTGACATTGTAAGGTTAGGTAAAATCGGTGTAGCTTCGACGCATTTTGGGGGGGGGAACCTCAGTTGTAATTTTTAAAAAATCGAATTTTTTTCTTTTCATTTTCTTAAGCTACTTTTAATAGTTTGTCTGGAAATTTTTAAGTTGTTCCGGTGAAAAATGAATGAAATGTACAGAATAATATAAAAGCGCGTAGGTAGCTTCAGCTCAGGCCACCAGATACACGTGGCACTTAATGGCTATTCCTCTTTTGTTTTACGCTTAGATTTACAGTTTTTGGACATGCATTTTATAAATTTTGAGAAAAGAGTGAATAATATGGGAAGCAAAGGTCATTTCAAGTATTTGACAAAAAAGTAAGTAAGTATACCATCATTGTCGTGGTAAGGGAGCTTAGGACACGCCAAGCGCTTGTCCCTCGCTCGCCATTACTAGACGAGCTGTTCGGCTCTTCCCAAAACTCATCGATTCCCGTTGCATTGTCTATCCGGTGTGACCAACGACACCGAACTAATCTAAGGTTCTTACAGCGTGCCCAAAGAGGAATGATACCAGGGTTACCGAATCCGCCGGAGATGGCGCGAACGTCGCCCAACCTACGTGCTCTTCAACTTGGCGTCTGTAAAGTGCAGGCGTCGGTTGCTGATGCCGGGGGCCTGGGCGGCGGACGCGCTTTCGTCTTCAGTGACACGCTCAGAGGTGTCGCAAGCGGTGGAAATCCTAGGATACTGAGCACTCTTCTAGCGATTTAATGCTTTGTCCACATATCGGAGCTCTGTGTGGATCGACCGTTTTTTCTCCAAGGCTCGTGGGATTCGTATGAATGGACGTAACTTAAATTTAGATGATGGTAGGCGTCCAGGGGGGGCTGCTGCTGACATGGCCTCACGCGAGGAAGATAAGACTGAGTGTCTAAAACTGCGCAAGAAAGAGCGGGATATCTTTCTTTTAATGGAAAAAGAACTGAACCTAAAGCTCGGAAAGTTAAGGGTTCAGAAGAATGTCGCGGCCTACATCCAGAGTGGCTTGAAGAAATTCAAGGTTTGGTTGCCGGCACTAATATTAAAGCACGCTAAAGCCGATAAGGCAGACGAAGCTTTTTATAAAGGTCTGCAAGATACGGAGGATGGACGGCAGCATAGACGGAAAATTAGGGAACGCTACCAGGTCAAGGTGGCGAGAAGCCTGATCCTGGAATGCGAGAAATAAATGCGGGCTGCAGAGGAGCGTTCTCCTACGCAACAGGAGCCCAAAAAAAGAAAGTCGGTGGAGACCTTAGTCGAGAGAGTGAAGGTCCTAAAGATCAAGAAGCCGAATCAGGCTATGGAAACACCACTAAGTCTTAATTAACAGGTAGCAAAGAAATCTTAAATATGTCAATTAAGGCGCTTTTGAATTGTCTACAAAATGGGTAGATAGAATTCTAAACAGGATTACGCTAGAAGATTCGCCAATAGCTCAATCTGTGTGTTTTTTAATCACCTACAAGCCAATAAAAATATATTAAAACGTAAAGTATAAGAATAAAATTATTAGAAAACAAGATTTTTAAAATTTTCGATTTTTTCAAATTTTGGAGTTTTATTTATTATTCATTGTCTTTTGAAGAAAATATTAGCATATGAATAATATTCTTCATACATCAATAAAGCTTGATTTGCCCACTTCACATGTGATGACTCAAGGTAAGTCGTTAATTCACGTGTTCAGTAGAATGAAAAAAAAAACATATTTTATCATGACGTACTTTTTAATAAATACACTATCTTCCCTATGTGGATATTGTCTTTTTTAAAAACTACGATAGTATATAAAATTAAACTTTCAATAGCTTCATCACTTTATTAACGATAATTTATTGTATTTATATTTATTTAAGCAAAGATACGTTTTTTATTCCTTAAAAATCTACGCCTACGGTAAGTTGATTTTTTTTTATAACAATATTCTTGATTATTAATTGCTTTCTTATTAATTTTCACACGATACAGATAGATATGCTGTTATATTTTATAAAAAAACAAAAAATTTTTGCGGTAAATCGTTAATAATGATTATTTGTTGATAATGTCGGTGATTATTTGTAATGAGACCGATAAGGATATTACTATTTTAATGACAATAGTCTCTGTTATGTTTCCTATGTTTAAAGAAACTTGTGTATAATTTTGCGCGTTTGAAAATACAAGGTTTAATATTTTCCAACATGAGTGTCTGTTTTAAATTATTAAAAATTTGAAAAACATTAAAATAAATAGAACAAAGAAGTGATAAACATTTATATACACTTAACAAAGAAAATAAGAGATACGTAGTTCAAGTTCAGGAACTAATTAATTGTCTATACTTATAAGGTGAGCTTTTTTTGTTTCTTAGAATCTGAAGCCGGTAAAGTTCTTTTCAAATACATAATACAATAATATGTTAATAACAATTAGAAATTAGTAACAAATGTTTATGAAAATATAAAATTTTTATCTTTACTAATATGTTCCAATAGCTTATTATTTATGTTAATGATATCATAATGTGATACCAAGATTCAACATTGGTAATTATTGTGTATCGACGTTGTTTCATTCGAGGTTTAATTTTTATTTTTTGAAAATATTTTTTGCTTTTTAATTCTTTTCTATTCTTATAAGTTAATTTTAGAACTTTTATAATTGAATGTAAATTAATTATCATCTTTATTACTTTTCTCAGAATAATGAAGATCAAACTTATCGAAAGTCTAGAGCCAGGCCTAGGTCAGTTTTAAGCCAGGATTGGGCCAGTCTTGAGCCAGGCCTAGGCCAGTCTTGAGTCAGTCTTGGACCAAAGTTTGTGTCCAGGCCATAATTTTCTCTAAATATCATTTTGGACTGTAGATTATTTTAAAATAACCTTTATTTTATAAATTGCAGGGTTGCCACGGTTAATTTGCATGCTTGGGCCAGTCTTAAGCCAGTCTTAAGGCAGGCTTGGGTCAGTCTAGAGCCAGTCTTAAGAGAGGCTTGGGGCAGTCCTGAGGGGTGCTTGAGCCAGTCTTGAGGCAAGCGTGGGCCAGTTTTGAGCCAGGATTGGACCAGTCTAGACCCAGGCCTAGGCCAATTTTGAGGCAGTGTTGGAGACAAGTTTGCGTCCGGGCCATAATTTTAATATTCCACTAATATTTTCCTAAATAAGAAAAAGATTTCGTGTATGTCACTGTTAAAATCACTTAAGAAAATAAGAAAAAGAATTATGATGATAAAAACTTATAATCAGGAAATAAAAAAATTAAACTCAAAATGTTACTTCATTGAAAAACATTAATCATTTTAAATTCCTTTTTTACTTATTTTACATAATATTTTAAAAATTTTTTTTTTGTAATTCATATTTATATATTTATGAATCAAAGGTTATTTTTAAATAATTTTCACTCCAAAATGATAATTAGAGTCTAAATATCATTTTGGAGTGAAAATTATGGCCTGGGCCGAAAATTGGGCCCAAGACTAAAAGAGAGCAAGAGCGCAGGTGTCTTTTTGGAGTGAAGATTATTATTTTTAAATAACCTAAATTTTATGAATATATAAATAAATTAAGAAAAATAAATTTTAGGAACATTATATAAAATAAAAAATAAATTTAAAATAATGAATGTTTTTTAATGAAGAAACAAATTTTAATTATCAATTAAATTAAATTAATTAACTTTAAAAGACATGACGTCAAGACTTAATGGGAAGACTCCATCTGACCTATTCTGCCCTTAAACATTAAGGTTTAATTTAAGGGGACTTTTGATCTATAGATCAAGACTTAACGAAAAACATCCTTCTGATCTTTGCATTTAAAATTTAGGTTACATTTAAGGGCATTTTGTGACCTAAAGTATTAACGGGAAGTCATCAGGAAAACATAACCTTAATATTTAGATCAAATTCTAGGTCATGTATGAGCTAGAAATAAAAAATTAATTTAAATCAAAGGTTATTTTTTAGGTTTAGGTCGAATATTAAAGGGACTATTCTCTCTCTCTAATCTTTTTCCTTCAAAATGGAAGTCAAAGTTTAGGTCTTTTGTGATCATAAAAACTCACATTTCCCGTCAGTACATGGGTTATGTTTTACGGAAAATCTTGAATTTTTGAATATACTTTTTTCTTTCAAAATGTAGGTTAAATTTTTTGTCTTTTTGTGACCCAAAAAAACGCCCATTATCAGTCAAAGTTTAGGTTGAATTAAAATCTTGAGTTAAATGAATAGTTATTAAAAATATTTTAATTAAATTTTTATAATTTTAGCCAAAAATTTTTGTTGATAAGAAATTTTTTGACTAGAAAATCATTTTTATTTCAATAAACTGATTCTAAGATCATTTATTTAATTTTTATTTACTTTTAGAAAATGTGTAACTTTTTATTAAAGAAATTAGAAGATTTAAAATTGTATATTATTTTATGTTTGTAAATTTCCAAAAATTATTTCGGATCTTAATAATAATTTATCTACTGTTATGGAGGCGCATGAATTCTTCCAAAATGACATTTGATCGAATGGACATTCGATCGAATGCCATTTGATCGAATGGTCATTAGGTCGAATGGACATTCGATCGAATGGACTTTTGATCGAATGGACATTTGATCGAATGGACTTTTGATCGAATGGACTTTCCACTGAATGGACTTTTGATCGAATGGACTTTCGACCGAATGGACTTTTAATCGAATGGACATTAGATCGAATGGACTTTCCACCGAATGGACTTTTAATCGAATGGACTTTCGACCGAATGGACATTTGATCGAATGGACTTTCGACCAAATGGACTTTTGATCGAATGGACATTCGACCGAATGGACATTTGATCGAATGGACATTTGATCGAATGGACTTTTGATCGAATGGACTTTCCACCGAATAGACTTTTAATCGAATGGACTTTTGATCGAATGGACTTTCGACCGAATGGACTTTTAATCGAATGGACATTAGATCGAATGGACATTAGATCGAATGGACATTCGACCGCATGGACATTTGATCGAATGGACATTTGATCGAATGGACTTTTGATCGAATGGACTTTCCACCGAATGGACTTTTGATCGAATGGACTTTTGACCGAAGGGACGTTTGATCGAATGGACTTTTGATCGAAAAGTCATTCGGCCGAAGTGTTTTTTTAATGTGAGTTTAATCTCTATTATACAGCAGTCTATGGATACTAATTATCGTGCGTTTCAAGTGTTTACAGTGTTCAATTTTTTGTCGGCAGATGGAGCTAGGAGTACTGAAATTTAATTTGTGTGTGTATTTTATTGATGGAGTACTCCTAGCTCCATCTGCCGACAAAAAATTGAACACTGTAAACACTTGGAACGCACGATAATTAGTATCCATAGACTGCTGTATAATAGAGAGTAAACTCACATTAAAAAAACACTTCGGCCGAATGACTTTTCGATGAAAAGTCCATTCGATCAAACGTCCCTTCGGTCAAAAGTCCATTCGATCAAAAGTCCATTTGGTGGAAAGTCCATTCGATCAAAAGTCCATTCGATCAAATGTCCATTCGATCAAAAGTCCATTCGATCAAATGTCCATTCGATCAAATGTCCATTCGATCAAAAGTCCATTCGATCAAATGTCCATTCGATCAAAAGTCCATTCGATCAAATGTCCATTCGATCAAATGTCCATTCGGTCGAATGTCCATTCGATCAAAAGTCCATTCGGTCGAAAGTCCATTCGATCAAATGTCCATTCGGTCGAAAGTCCATTCGATTAAAAGTCCATTCGGTCGAAAGTCCATTCGGTGGAAAGTCCATTCGATCTAATGTCCATTCGATTAAAAGTCCATTCGGTCGAAAGTCCTTTCGATCAAAAGTCCATTCGATCAAATGTCCATTCGATCAAAAGTCCATTCGATCAAATGTCCATTCGATCAAATGTCCAGTCGGTCGAAAGTCCATTCGATCAAAAGTCCATTCAGTGGAAAGTCCATTCGATCAAAAGTCCATTCGATCAAATGTCCATTCGATCAAAAGTCCATTCGATCGAATGTCCATTCGACCTAATGACCATTCGATCAAATGTCATTTTGGAAGAATTCATGCGCCTCCTGTTATGTAGCCATGTTTATTAATGCCTTTTAATGCATTCAAAATATTTGTCGCTTTCAGGAAAGTACTTCCATTATCTAAATTATATAATATAAAAATCTTTCAGGTAAATTCATGTTTTTTTTTTATTTTCTCATTTCGTTATTTACTTTTTTTAATATTTATAATCACAAATTTCAAAAATTTTAAACTATTTTAAAATATTTAAAATTACATCATATGATTTAGAATTTTAAAACTTTTGAACGAAAAATTTGAGTTGTAAAAAGTAAATTTAAGTAAAACTAAAGTTTTTAATTTAAGTTCTAAAAAAGTATAGGGGGGTTGGCGCGCGAAGCGCGCAGGGGGGCGTAGCCCAATATTAAAAATCTTGACGCCAACGAGTTTCGAACCAAACTAACCCTAACTACCGAACCTAAATGCGAGTGCATTAAACCGCACGGCTATCAAGGACTTGGAATACATCCCAGAAAATATAAAGAGGCCGTTCATAAACCACTTAGCCCTATTGTTGTCAGTTTTTGACCCCTCCCTCCCCTCACGTAGACCAACGTAGACTTTCTTTGTCACCCCCCCCCCCCCCCCAATAAAGAAACGTAGTTTTCTTAGCTTTTTTAAAATACAGTTCATTGCATAAACAACAGGTCAGTATGATTGTCGCTGGATCAGAAAACCTTAAAAACCGGGAAATAACAGATAATTTTTCTCCTAACCAAGAACAATAAGAAAAAATAATTCTAAATTTTTTTTTTTAATAAGAAAACGTTTTTATATATAGGTATTGTTGTCGACAAAATAATTTTAAAAATAAAAAAATTGCAAACTCTTTTCTTTTAATGTTTTTTTATGACCGGGAAAAATTTTTAGTGAACTGGAAATGACCGAAAAATGATCGGGTATTTCTTTTCTTTTCTTTCCCCACGTAGCCTACCCACCCCCTAAACTAGCTACGTGGTTTATGAACGACCTCTAACTAATATTTTTGTTTCTTTGTTTGTTTTTTTTCTGTCACTATTTACACTTTTCATCTTTGTTATTTGTCTCTCTTTCTCGTCTTTTCTTTTAACTTAGGTCTTTTACAATACATTTTTTCATATTTAGTACTGCTTTTTTTAGTTTCTTAGTCAGGAATATTAACAACTTTTCTTGTCCTATTTGTGTATGGAATGCAGGACTCCTAGTATCTCCTTTCATTTCTGAAAAGCCGTCATTAGTTTGATAATCTTATTTTCTCTTCAGCGTCGCATCTTTTACATTCCTCACTTGCAAATTATTATTTTGTATTTATTCGATATTGCCAATTCCAAGTTTATACAGTTTTTTAAAATTATTGGAAAATGAGATAACACATTTTTTGTCAAACATCATATACAAATGAGTTCTCATTAATGCATGATTGTATACAACATTTTTAGGTTTAATATTAAAGTATAAAGAAACAGCAAACGCAATCGCGTATACACGACAATTAACAAAATTGTAGGATCGGAATTAAAGAAACTCAAGGTTACTGTGATATAAAGACAAAATATATTGTTTCATGAATAAATGGTAAATTGCGTTATATGAAAAATACACTTCCTTACGGTTAGCGGTTCGTCGCCATTACTGATTCTCCCCACCGTCGACTTCCTCTTCACTTACAACACTGCGACCTCTGTCTTACATGATTTGAACTATTTTTAAATTTGAATAATGCTATTTATATAATGTTCCCACACTCGACCATCCTGATATTGTAATGGCCTCATTACACACTACGCGTCAGAATCAGTTTCTGAGTCTGTTTCGAGATCAGGCTGCTTCACACTTGGCCACTGCTTCGTGTGATCGGCTGATGCCCTAGTCCGGAAGGTTCCTTCGTGATCTCCAATCCTCTCAACCAAATATCTGTCGTTTCGAAGAACAGATATTACTTTGTAGGGTCCTAAAAACTTTGGACGTAGCTTGAACCCAGAACCACTTTGAGTACGCTGAATTGCTACCAAGTCTCCAAGTTCCTAAGAATGAGCTGCCTTCCGTTTATTATTAGCAGATTTTCTATTTTCCTCCTGGATCCTAGTTAGGTTAAGAATGGCTTTATCTTTGAGTGAAGAACGTTCATGGTAAAATTCTTCAATCATTTCTTCTTCAAGTATGGAACGAATTTGTATATGGGCGATTGTCAAATTGCAGGAAAACTTGTAGCCGAAAAGTGGAAATTGGATTATGATAAAGAATGTGATAAATGTTTTTAAAAATGTATTCTATCACTTTTAAAATAATTAATTTTCGAAGGGGCAGTTTAAAAATTAAGAATTGGATGCAGTATTTGTAATTGAAATAAGGAGTCAGATTTGAGGTTAAGTGTATGGGTTGGGTAAGCGGGAAATTTGAAAAATAATATTAAACAATTTATTAGAAAACTTTTATTTAGCAGCTGCGTGCTTAAACCGTTTATAAACTATATTATCTTTGGCATCGCAGTTTATAAAAAACTATTAAAACTTTAAGACATCATGTAAAACATCATTTTTGAAAGTATTATAATCAAGAATTTTTTTAAATAAGAAACGAATAAAATTTTCACTTTTTATGACACTGCAATTACTTTGCAAACATATATATACTATTTTTTAGTTTTACACAAAACTTTACACTCATGTGTGCCTAACTCATAGTGTATGCAGTTTTCCCTGCATTGGAAACAACTTAATTCACGCATGCTCAATAAATTGCTTGCATTATTACCTACTACTTGATGTACTTTCATTGTCCCAGAAAAAGCTGAATAGTCGGTTCCAATTATTTTATCATATTTTATAATTTCGTCAGGACTAATTTTAAAAAAATTTATACCAGGACAACATTTTTTAAGCAACTGAAAGACTGATTCGAAATGGCTTACGTCTTTACCTTCTGCAACGCACCTATCTGTTACACGTTTGCACACTCCTCCTATACCATCTGGGGCACCTTTACCGTGTCCAGCCTCAGAATAATTCCATGTAAATTTCTCTACCTGAGGAAACCAAGTTTTTAAAAAAACGCCTATACAATAAAACATGGACTTATTTCGATATTGAGTGCTTGGACTGTCACTAAGAAAATGCAAACGTGTAACGTTTGAATCTTTTAAAATAGATGTTATGACTGGAGAAAGATGAGCCCAAATCGCAGGAGCATTATGCTGCAATGATTCAGATAACGTGCAGAAACTTTGAGTTATCTGCTTTCCTTTATCATCTAATTAATAGACTACAACCGTATGCATTGAAATTTGATGCCGAGAGCCTCCAAAATGGAAAGTTTGGACTTCTTCTGAATATTTAGTAGCGTAATTTTCACTAAAATCCATATGGATGAGCACTTCTTGTTGCTCTAAATTTTGCTTTAAATTGTTTATGGCCAAATATTGATGCTTTATTCTTCCTTTATGTTGCATAAAATGGACAATATTATTCTGGAACTCTTTAATAATGCTTTTAAGGTCAGTTGTAATTTTGTCTTTCCCCATTTTTTTGCAAGTATTTTTCTGTTTAGATTTTGCATCAAAATATGTTTCAGTACGTTGTGTCCACTTGAAATAAGAACTAGTGTCAGTCTGAGAGAAATTATTTAATTGAAGTTGACTAGAAAGGCATTTTTCGCAATATCGCAAATGACAGTCACTTTCAAGATTTTCGCAGCACAGTTTTTTTAAAACATCATTTACTGATCGATTATCAATAATTTTTTGTTGAAAAAGAGATTCCCCACAAGTAGTTCCATATTGCTACACACAAGACACAAACAAGTTTCTCTGTCTCGGCAATTCATACTTTTAATCCAAAAAGGCCTAAATCTACAAAACTGTTTGTAACTAATTTTTATATTACTGTGTGTAGAGATAAACTTGGCATGCAAATTTCTCAAAGTGTCGTTTAAGTAACGTTTTTGTTTAATCACTGCTCCTTTACGGACGTAGTCCTTTTTCCCTGGACACATGCAACTATTCTCATCTTCTTCCAAAAAATTTTTTACTGTGAGCTTCATACCATCATCTTTTTTTACTTTTCTGTCATAATTAAGAATAGATGACTTGTTACGGCATGATAATATTCTTTTTGGCTTTAAAAATGTTGAGCAGTCTTTCTGTAATCGATACTTACGGATTTTTTTTCCGGAAATTACTTTTGTAAAAATTTGTTTCTCTTTATCTAATGTCAGAGAATTGAAATTATCTGTTAACTGAGTCTTTAAAACTTCTCCAAATAAAAGTTTTTTCTTTACTTCAGAATCACGGATTTGAACTCGTTTCATGAATCTTTGCGTTTTTGATTTTGGCGTAAGTTCATTTAAATTGTCCATTTTATTTAATAAACTTTCTTTTCCTATATTTCCTATATTTCTTTTCCTATATTTTTCAACACTAGTTTTCAGACGTTTTATTTCTCTCTCCTTTTCTTGTAATTCTACATTGTGAATTCTTCGCCTTTTTCGACTTTTTTTTGCTGCATCTATTAACACTTTATCAATTTTCTCTTTCACTTCATCTTGCACAAGATTTTGATCAACTATTTTACTTATTTCTTGCTTTTTCTGTCTATATGTCTTGGAAGCTTTTCTCCAATGTTTACGTTTTATTTTGGCTTCATCTGCTGACAATTCACTAATAAGTTTAATACTTTTATTTTCTATTCTTTTTAAATAACGGTTATGCTCCTTTTGTCTTTGTAATTCATATCTTTCTGGACCATCTTTTAATTATTTCCGATATTTTCTTAATCTTTCCCGTTCTGCTTTTAATTTTTTTTCTTTATCTGCTTCACAACTTTTTCTTCTAGTTTTCATTTTTTAATTATATTTACTTTTCGATTTATTCTAAACAGATGACTATACAATTTAGTTTTACTTTAAATATTAAATAACAATCAGCAGCTATAAATATTTTACTTGATAATGTTTTTTGACGCTCTTTATTACTTATTGTTAAAATCACATTTCACTCGACGAATCTCATTAACGCAAAATAATACTATATATTAATTATTAGAATATCACCTGCAAAATGTTATAAATTAATATTAAACTCTATTATTAAAATTATTCAAAAACTGACATTTATTTTGTATAAAAAAAATCTCCACAAAATATGTTTACTTACATCGAATATACTTAATCAAATTGAAAACTGTAAAGATAAAACTTTATACTCATTTATCGATATAGTAAAAAGTTGTGAAAACTGTTATCCCTGAAATTTCTATTATAATTGTTTTTATTAAATACATTTATTTTTAAAATAGATAAAAATTTCACAGCCATCAAAACAAACATTGTTAAAGGTTATGTTTTCTCTTTAAATGGCAGACGACTTTCCAGACGAAAAGCCACGCGCATGCGCAGTGCTATGATGATGTAGTATCGTACGGTAATGATTTCAACAAAATCCCTGAGCCAAAAGTTTTTTAATATTTATACAAGAACAATTAAATTTACAATGTTGAAATTACTATAAATGAAAGTTAATATTACAGTTAACTTTTGCCTATACTGTTTTTGCACTTAAAATAATTAGAAATAGTTTTTTGAGTGAGTACGGTACTGACTTTTCACGTTGACAAAATTGACTTTCCAACTTTATTATTAAATTACAAAGAAATAATAAGCTTTTTAATAAAAACTTTACAGTGTTTCTATGTCATTTTATATGCTTAATTTGTGGGTAATTGCTAATTTTTTTTACTGTTTATATTTCAAGAAAAAAAGAGTGTACGGTAATGACTTTCATATCTTGAAAAAATCGTGGGACAAACTTAATCAATTTTTTTAATTAAAATTACTTTCTTTGCAACAAGTGTAAACACTGTACTTAAGGCCTTGATATATCTCTAATATGATCCAATAATTGTTTTAGACATATTCTTTGAAAAATGAGATGATAATAAATATTTAAATACTAAAAGTGTTGGCTGGGACATGTACGGTAATGACGTTTGACGTGTTATCGTATTAAAATAAAAAAATTGGTGTGTTATAAAATTAAAATTAAATTAGCCCCATTATGAACATCAAAAACCCAAACTTTTAGCGAGGAAAGTAAAAGTGAAAAGATAATTTATAACTATTTTATTTAACTGGGACTTCAAGTTTTCCCGAAATTTGACAATCACCCATATCATCCTTTAGTTTCATATCCGTTCAGATCATTAATTTGAAAGGAGTCATCCCAATACTCCGGCTGAGCTATGAGTTGATTTGCTGTTGGAGTCCATCGACAAACTTATACCACTCTGTCGGTTTTTCTATCGACAGCTTGGCGAGAACAGGGATGATGATCCGGTTCATCCGTTCCACCTGACCATTGCCTCGTGGTATTCCCGTAGTGATCAGTACATGTTCTATTCCTTCGTCCTTGCAATAATCTCCAAATGCATTAGAGATGAATGCTGTTCCTCTGTCAGAGACAATTCGCCTCGGATTGCCAAAGATGCCTGATTGATTTTTAAGCCGTTTAACTACTTCCTCTGCTGTTGTTGACTTCGTTGGATAGATCCAACAAAACTTGGTGAAAGCGTCCGTTACAACGAATAAATGATTGTAGCTTTTCTTTGTGGATTGAATAGGGTGATCGACATGGTATGTATCTAAAGGCTTGTCTCCTTTTTCGATTGGATTAAGAAAACCTTTAACCTTGCCCTGCTTTTTTTCTATAAGAATGCATTTAATGCATGAATTAATACACTCCTGGATCTTTGCACGCATATTTGGAAACCAGAATTCTTGTTTTAATGCGTGTTCCATTTTGAGAATTCCGAAATGTCCTCTGTCGTGGGTTTGACGAACAATCTGCTGTTGCATTGACTTTGGTATCACTAACAAAACATTTCCATCTTTCTCTTGATATAAAATACCTTGTCTTAAGGAAAAGTCTTCCGTCTTACCTTGTTCAACGTCTAATATAATCTTTCTTAATTCCTTATCTTCTTTTTGCGCTGCACGGATTTGAGTAATAAGGCCATCTTGCTTTTCTCGAACATAATTCACTGAGGCAATTAGTAGGGCCCATCTTGCCACCCGCAGACATGTTTCCTTTTTGCTCATTGTCTGTTGAAATGCACGACAGTCTGTCACTTTTTCCTCTGCGATGGACGTCTTCCAGCTTCCGCAGAAAATCGGATGCATCAATTTGTCCTCAGAATCCTTCTGTAATAAGATTGCTCCAAGGCCGTGCTTGGATGCGTCCGTGTGCAGTTCAGTGTCTGCTCCTGTCTTGAATATCTTCAGGGTCCCCAAGCTGCAATGCATTGAGGTTGAACACTGGCTAACTCTTCCGCCCAACCGGTGGCGGCGCCACGAGTCCGCAACACATTCACATTCTGTTGTGTGTACACGCACAAACTTTACATGTGTTAGTTTAAGGGTTGGTGCGCAATTATTCGCAATCATTGCGTACCAGCCTTTAAACTAACACATGTAAAGTTTGTGCGTGTACACACAACAGAACGTGAATGTGTTGCGGACTCGTGGCGCCGCCACCGGTTGGGCGGAAGAGTTAGCCAGTGTTCAACCTCAATGCATTGCAGCTTGGGAACCCTGAATATCTTCAAGATTGGTTCTTCAGCCAGAGCCAACTTTAATTCCTCAAAAGCTTGTTCTTGATTAGGTCCAAATTCAAACCTTACGCCGTCCTTTAAAAGCTCAGTTAAAGGCCTTGCTTTTAGTGCATAGTGTGGAATGAATCTTCTAAAATGACCTGTTAATCCCACGAAGCTTTGGATCTCCTTTGTTGATCGCGGTTTTGGAAAATGCTTAACTGCTATTGTTTTTTCTATCGAAGGCTTAGTTGTTCCGTTTTCCACGATGTAACCAAGGTATTCCACTTTCTTGACTACTAACTTGCATTTTTTCCAATTGATGATCAACCCGTGTTTACTGGCCAATGCAATGTTAGGACTTCTTCTAGCATCCTGGCATTTCCTTCTTCATCTTTCGTAGGTATGATGATATCATCCAAATAGTTTTGAATTGTTCCCTTGTTCAATAAAGGTCCAAACACTGCCCTGATATGGCGCTGGAACACTGCTGGGGAGTTGCAAAAACCGAACGGGGTCTTTAGAAACTCATAGTGTCCGTCTGGAACAGTGAACGCCGTATATCTCGTACTATCCTCTTCTATTGGGACGTGAAAGAATCCGTCCTTAAGATCAAGTGTGCTGAATACTTTCGAATCTTGAAGCTTATCAATAAGATCGTCAATCAATGGGAGCGGGAACCTGTCTCTCACGATCTTCTGATTCAGCATTCGATAATCCACGCAGAGCCGTGAATCTCCATTTTTCCTCTGCGTCAGCACTACCGGGCTGGCGAATTCTGAAACACTCTGTTTTATTATTCCATTCTCGAGCCAAAAGTCGACTATTCCATTTACTACTTTCCTCTGGTCTGCCGACAGTCTCCTAGGATTCTGGTAAACTGGAGTCTCGTCTTTAAGGATAATCTTCATCTTAATTCCAGTATCCTCCGTTGCTGTTGAGCGATAATCTTTTATTAATTTCTCTACTCTTTCTCTTAAACCTCGATCTTGCATGTGACATGTAAGAGAATTATAATCGGGACCTTTATAACAAGTATTAATGTTAATTACCTCCCTGGCGGATACTTGAGTGCTGCTGCTTCCAGCTGGGCAACTTGCTTCTTCAGGTTCTCTGTCTTGATCTGGATCATCCATTTTAAAACACTGTACTTGTCGTTTCCGCAATCTCACCTCACCATATCCGAAAGTTCGCCTCCGATTAAGAAATCGTGGGAGATGAATTCGTCTGGAACAACATGCACATGTACTTTCAACTGAATTTCATCAACAACTATATTTGCGGTAAAACTTCCTAGGGTGTTGCACTGATTTGGACTAACACTATCAAACGAGATACTACTTGATTCGAGTAATAGAGCTCCTAACCGCACGTAAAAACTAGATCGAATCAGATGAAGGTTACTACCCGAATCTATCATGGCATCCACTTCTTTCTCCATAACTTGCACTTTTTGTAGAACCTCTTATTACAACTGTTCACCGCGTCACATCGAGTCTTGTTTTTATCACTACCACTTTGTTTTGTCAACTTCTTAGGACAACTGGATGATATGTGACCGTACTCGTTGCACGAATAACACTTTGTTCCTTTAGCCTTATTGGGGCAATTTTGTCCCATGTGCTTTTGTTCACCACAATTATAACACCTCTTACCTCGTTGGTTCTCACCTGGTTTCGATTCTTGCGCCAACTTTTGATTAGCTTGTAACTTCGACTTATCACTATTAACACTTGATTTGATTCTATTCGATAGCGTTTCGTAGTTCACAAACTTCTCACGCAATTCTTTAATTGTTGTTGCTCCATATAGAATTGACTTGTTTACCTCGCTATCCTGGACTCCGTCAATAATATATTGGATTTTGGCATCTAATTCCATTTTCGTATGACTTGCAATATCCAATACGCGGTAAATATACTCGTGAAAAGACTCATCTGATTTTTTCTTTATTAGACTCAACTGTTGGTGCACCTGTTTGCTGTTTACTGTAGCAGAAAACTCCACCGCCAGTGCCTTCTTGAGCTTTTTCCAACTTTTTGCTTGACATTCGAAGTTTGCGAACAGCTTTGCAGAACCTCGTAACAGCCTTTTAGCATAAATGACTTTTTGAACTTCCGTCCAAGCGCAAAGATCTGCCGTTTCCTCAAAGCTGGTTACCCACCTGCCAAACTTTTGATTTCCATCTCCGCTGAATGATTCCAGTGCGTCTTCGACGTCCCGAAAGGTCAAAGTAGGTTCTGTTTTTCTTCGGTGTACTCTGTTCCTGTCCGAAGCTACATCATCTTCAGAGGAATTATCCGATTCACTTTCTGAACCCGTTTCTACTTGCTCATCTATTTTCTCTTCGTTGATTTCCAGAGCTGACTTTAGTCTTCGCTGCAATTCATCCTTATTTCCTGTCGTCTTTAAACTTAAATCGCGTAATCGAGTCACCAATTCCGATTTTCTCATCGCCTGAACTTGTTCATTCGTTAATTTCTCGCCGTCATTTACGTCATCTTGTATTTCTGCTTCTAAAATACCTCGTAACCGTTCTTTTAATATCGCTTTACTACCCGTGGTAGGTTTACCTAATTCTTCCAACCTTAATCTTAACTCCTCTACTGTGAATTTATTCAATTCTTCTAACTGTTCTTCTGACGCCATAACGAAATTGAATAATAATCTCTGTACAACGTGCAAACAAAAATGGCGGCCCGACTCTCCACTCAGGACAGCACGAACACGTTTTTCCTACTTTTGTTTTAAGATACTCAGTCTTCACAAAACCGCCCACGATTCACTTAGCACAGTCACAATATCACCACCATTAGTTTTTCTAAACGATCGGCATCGATTTTCACCTTAAAACTTGATTCTAAAACACCGTGGCGCGTTTGCGCAGAACCGAGCGTACCATGCCACGCCGAACGACAAATAACTTTCCTCGAATTTCCTGAACTCGCGATCCCGGACGAGCCCCCAATTGTAGGATTGGGATTTAAGAAACTCAAGGTTACTGTGATATAAAGACAAAATATATTGTTACATGAATAAATGGTAAATTGCGTTATATGAAAAATACACTTCCTTACGGTTAGCGGTTCGTCGCCATTACTGATTCTCCCCACCGTCGACTCCCTCTTCACTTACAACACTGCGACCTCTGTCTTACATGATTTGAACTATTTTTAAATTTGAATAATGCTATTTATATAATGTTCCCACACTATCATACAAAAAAAGTTCATTTCCATCATAGTAAGTGCAAATCCAGTGACCCAAAAGTCGATTCCCACTGAACAATATTTGAATATGTGATTTATTCTTATTAATTGCTTTTATTTCATCTAGCATTCCTAAATATCCTGTAATTTGTTTTTGGAAACTACCACCTGATGCAAGTTCCAATAATTCCTCAAACTTTTACATGTAATTGTCTTTAGCATATCAACATTACGAATAATATCCCAATCTTTATCATTTAAATTAAAATATCTCTTCTTTGACTATGAAATCATTTTTCAAAAAGAACTTGCGAAAAGAATATTAACAAAAAAGGAATATTAATTTCTATGTCTTACGATCTAATATCCTACATGTCATCAAAGTATCATTATATTTTAAGTCTTAATGTTTCTTTGTTTTTGTATCTTATATGTTTATCTTGTATCTATTTATCTCATCTTATTGTCTCAATTTTTCCCTTATTTCTCTCATTGTCTTATCTGTTTATCTCATATCATTGTCTCATGTTATTGTCTCATATCTTTATCTCACTTCTTTTAAATAATTATTTTATTAACACTTCTGTTTCCCTGTAACGTCTGTTTAGAAATAGTATAATCACTTTATTATTTACTAAACATTCACAAATAATTTATTTATTAAACAGTTATCAATCAATTGTTTAATGAATCCAAAATCCCATTTAATGGACACTTTTAGCATTTAATAACACTAACTTTATTAACCCTTTAAGGACGGGACGGACACTTTTTTGTACTCATTTTCAACGTTAAATTTTTGTGTTTTTGGAGGTATACTCGGGGTTTTTTGGGGTCGCTGATCACGAATCTGATGTCAAAATTAAAAAATTTAAATTGGCGGATCCAATATGTCGGACGATATTTTGAAAATCGATCGGATTTGTTTGAAAATTGTTACTCGGGGTTTTTTGGGGTCGCTGATCACGAATCTGATGTCAAAATTAAAAAATTTAAATTGGCGGATCCAATATGGCGGACGATATTTTGAAAATCGATCGGATTTGTTTGAAAATTGTTACTCGGGGTTTTTTGGGGTCGCTGATCACGAATCCATGGTCAAAATTTAAAAATTCAAAATGGCGGATCCAATATGGCGGACGATATTTTGAAAATCGATCGGATTTGTTTGAAACCATGTGATTAAATATTTAAGGTCCTTTAGCTAATAAAAGTATTTTAACGTTTCCCGTCTCAAACACTGAATGGAAGAAAAAAAAATGCATTGTCGACAAGTGTTCAATACGAACACAAAACTTTTGTGAAAGGTGTATTGATTATTTCTGTAAATATTGTTTTAAAAAATTCCACGAATATTAAATGACTGTCTTTGTTCGGTTTAAATAAAATTTTTTTAAAATACAAAAAAAAATAAAATAAATACAGTTACAAAAAAAAATACAAAATATTAAAAAAAATTACTCTTTACTTCACGTTTATCCCCTCGTGGTTTGAGTCGGGCAACATTAAAATACTTTTAATAGCTAAATGACGTGAAATAGTCAATCAGATAATATTAAAAAAATCTCATCGATTTTAAAAACACCATCAGCCACCTTGGATCTGTCATTAAAATTTTGTTTAAATTTGACTTCAGATTCGTGATCAGCAAACCCCTAAACATTCGAGAAACAAGTTTCAATATCAACTTTGAACGATTTTCAAAATATCATCGGCCTTTTTGGATCCGTTGTTTTGACTTATTTATTGAACACTTGTCAACAATGCATTTTCTTTTTTTTCGATTCAGTGTATGAGACGGGAAACGTTAAAATACTTTTATTAGCTGAAGGACCTTAAATATTTAATCACATGGTTTCAAAAAAATCCAATCGATTTTCAAAATATCGTCAGCCATATTGGATTCGCCATTTTGAATTTTTTAATTTTGACATCAGATTCGTGATCAGCGACCCCAAAAAACCCCGAGTAACAAATTTCAAACAAATCCGATCGATTTTCAAAATATCGTCCGCCATATTGGATTCGCCATTTTGAATTTTTTAATTTTGACATCAGATTCGTGATCAGCGACCCCAAAACCCCCCGAGTAACAATTTTCAAACAAATCCGATCAATTTTTAAAATATCGTCCGCCATACTGGATCCGCCATTTTGAATTTTTAAATTTTGACCATAGATTCGTGATCTGCGACCACAAAAACCCCCGAGTAACAATTTTCAAACAAATCCGATCGATTTTTAAAATATCGTCTGTCATATTGGATCCGCCATTTTGAATTTTTAAAATCTGACTTCAGATTCCTGCTCGGAGAGTCGAAAAACATTTAGACACTTAGTGTCCTAAAAATAAAATTTTTTTTTAATGAACCGTACACTATGTGCTCATACATTAAAAAAAAAATTTCGTTGGACGCCATTTTGGATCCGCCATCTTGAAATTTTCAAATGTACGGTTCGTCACTTTTAAGCTTGGATATTACGGTCGCGATATTTTAAGTTGAAACATTTTTCCGATTATTGAAAATATGAAAAAAAATCATTTTTTAAACAAAATTGTCGAAATTACACATTTTTTTTAAAAAAAGAGCAAATAACTTTTTAAAAAAATTTTTTTTTTGAAATTTTGATCACAGATTCTGAAAGAGCGGTAAAAAATACGACAGAAATTGTGATTCCTATAATTTTGTATACCTCCAAAAACAGAAAAAATTAACGTTGAAAATGAGTACAAAAAAGTGTTCGTCCCGTCTTTAAAGGGTTAAAATAAGAAGGAAATAAAAAATAAAAACACTTTCTAAATATTCTATACCACGCACTAATATATTTATCTTTCTTTTTGTTAAAGCTCAAAAATATTTTCTCTTTTCCAAAGCCAATTATAACCCTCATTAAACAAGTGTTTGTTTGAACGATGATGACATAATGAGCTGAGAGCTTCCTTTCCTCTTAAAATTTAACGCATACCTTCTTTCTCTAACCAAGGAACCAGATATAAAAGTATTCTTTTTCGTTAATTGTTACCGCTTTTCCGTTAACTTTTAACGCTCACCTTCAGTACTCCGTTTCTTATATAGGATTATTGTAATTTACTAAATCAGAAAGCAAAAAATAAAGGAAAAAAGGAGCAAGTGAGTATAACAAATTTTCCGCAGAAATAAGTAATATATTTAACTATAATATAAAGGCAACTAAGGTCACATGATAAGTTTAAAACAATTGTATTTTGTTGAAAGTAAATATATGTAAAATTTGGAAGTAGATCGTCGAGTGTGATCTTCTCCTTTTGCCAGTTCAAAACATTTTGGTTACAATAAGAAAAGTTTTGTCATAGGTTAGGGTTAAAGGTATTACAATTTTGAGGACAAAAGTGGTGGACCAATGAATACTTATCATTTAAAGCATTTAGGTGGTTCGCCTTCGACGAAAGAACAATATCGACATATATTGGCAGTTATAGACGCTTTTACCAAATTCATGTGGTTGTATCCAACGAGGTCGACTGATTCAGCGGAAGTAATTAAGAAATTGCTCATTCAATCGTTAGTTTTTGGAAATCCCAGAAGAATAATTACAGATCAAGGTACAGCTTTTAGATCAGCTGAATTCGAGAACTACTGTGCAGAAGAAGGAATTCTTCATACTATGATCGTCACTAGCGTTGCACGAGGTAATGGACAGGTGGCACACTTGAATCGCACTTTGATCCCAATTTTGACGAAATTGGCAGCACCAAGACCTGAAGAATGACATCGATTTGTAGATAAAGCTCAACAGTACATAAATCATGTTCCATCCAAGAGTACAGAGCTTGCACCATTTATACTGGTATTTTTTTATTTATTTATTATACACTCGTTTTAACGACCTTACTGGCCCAATGAGTGTCCCCCGTTGGGAGTTCCTAGAATACAGTACTATATATTTTTCTAAGTGTTTTTTTTTGCGTCTACAGAACGGCTTGAAATTAGGAGTACTCGCATTTGCCTGGACCACCCGGTATATTAGGTTTGCTTGCCAGTGGAGAGGGAAAACTGTAGAAAAACCTCTTCCTGAATACAACCGGTTTATCGACAGTTGAGTTCTAGTGATCTGCACAAGTCGATTATCGACAGTGCATATCATTGATCCTCGACGTCAAACCTTCCACTGAAGTTATCTCACGAGTTAGAAAAATCCCAGATTCATCGGGGCGCGAACCCAGCAAGCTGGACTTGGCGCGACCGCAGAGTCTAGTATTTAACCAACTAAGCTGACTCCGATTTACACTGGTATTTGGAATTCGTATGAGAATAAAGGGAGATACCCAAATAATTGAAATTTTGGAAGAAGAACAAATACGTATACTATAGGATGAAAGAGATGTTGTTAGGGATCAGGTTCGAGAAGCAATCACGAAAATACAATCTGAAAATAAGCACAATTATAATAAAAAAAGAAAATCTCCTAGCTCCTACAAGGAGTCTACCAAACGGAGTTGACATCAGTAAAATAAAATTTGTTAATATAAATGTAATAAATTGTTAATTTATTTAATAATTGGTTTCTTTTTATTAACAATCTCCTTATACTAATTAAAGTTAATAATAAATTAATTACAAACTGGTACACTAAACTTACTTTTTCCGGAAGAGTTTTAAACTTTTACTCCAAACATTTACTCTCCCAAATAATTGCTATGACGTATAATCTTGTAGAAAGTGCTGTTAAGTTGTCACATGACAGATTCTACAAGAACAACATTTCAACGGTTAAAAACATTTTATTAAATAATGACTACCCTTCACATTTTATCCACAGATTCGTTCAAAAAAGAATATCAACAGTAAAATCACAACTACCTAATAATAAAAACTATAACAATTATTACAGAATGGTTCCCAAACTAGCTGTATCAAATATAGAACAATTTAATGAACCATTTTCCTTTTTTTTTAAATATGATATTTGTTCTATTGCAACAGTTAATAGTAATTTAAATAACATTATAAAAAAGCTAAATATACAACAGAGAAGAAACATCTAACTAATTCTGTTCTATTTTATTTATTTTCTTTATTGATATAAATCCAACAGTCACTAGGACCAATTTCAGGATTATCAGTTTAGTATAAACATTTAAAAACTGGCTACAAAGTAAGTTTGCAAAAGCATTGTAATTCATTGACGCGAACTATGTTTAATATAATTAGACACTGCCGTTCTAAAGCCCTGCAATGAGAGTTCAAATGAATTTAAATTAATATTTATATCATTGGCATTCATTCCGTTAAATGTACGGTAAAGCTGTAGAACGGGAGTGAATCTTCCTGATCGAGATGGACCAATGTAAAAAGGCTCTGGCCTGCGAGAGAAATATTGAGGTTCAGAGAATGGTAATTCAGATAATAAATATGGACTGCTAATCAATACATTTATAATTTTAAACAAAAAAATCATTATTATTAATTGCCTCTGGCTTTCTAAAGAAGTTACCTTAAAACGTTTACATAATTGTTCCTAATCAGACCCTGGAGGAGGGTAAAATCCATATTTTTTATAATTTAAAAATTTCAATAATCTCTTCTGACACTTTTCAAGTGCATTGATCAAATTATTATTATGAATTAACCAAACTGTAGTACACTAATTCAATTTCGACCGCACTAGAGAATTATACAAAGATTTTAGGGCAGACTCATTATTAAATTTCTTTCAAATGCGAAATATAAATGCTAAGGTTCTATTGGCTTCACGGGCAATCATGTGAGTATTAAACGTGAGTATTAAATTTAAGATTTGGGGTAAAATATACTCCCAAATCCTTAAATAAATTAACTCTATCTAATGCAACGTCATTAATATAATAATAAAAAATAATTGGACTTGATTTTCTCGTAAAGGTCATGACTTTACATTTACTTGGGTTGATATCCAAAGAATTACCTTTACACCATAAACTAAATATATGCAAGTCCTCCTAAAGCATAACACAATCCTGCACACAATTTACAGCTTTAAACATTTTATTATCATCAGCATAAAATAAACATTCACTACTTATAAGTTTAACAATCTCTTATAATTTAACAAATAATAAAGGACCAAGATTCGATCCTTGTGGAACTCCAGACGAAGGCTTAAACTGACAAAACAAATATCCTCCATTTGAAACCATCATTATTCCATTATTTAAATACGAGGATAATAAGTTAATAATTTTCTTCGGTACACCTAAATTATATTAATCAATTAAAATCTTATTATGATTGACACAGTCGAAGGCCTTTGAAAGGTCTGTATAAACCACATCTACTTGGTTATTCGTCAATAAATAAATTTCAATTTTATTTATAAAAGTAAAAAGATTAGTAGCAGTGGATCTTTGCTTAACAAAGCCATGCTGACTTAGAGAATGACTTGGAGCCAGATAAGTCCAAAGAATATCCCCAATAATCATCTCGAAAATTTTGGAAAAAGTGGATAGTAACGAGATAGGCCTGTAATTTTCAACACAAGTATTATTTCCATTTATGAAAACAGGAACAATTTTTGCTATATTCCATAAATCAGGAAAAATCCAGCTCCAAACCATCATAAGTAACTACTTTTGGAATCCTAGAATTATGCTTAAGTCTATTGACATGCGACCAAATAGCCGCTGGGTTACCAACCACTTCATTATGAACTCCAAGAAGATAATTACCATATTCAAATTTAATATTGAGCTTGATGTCATTTCTTAATTTCTGATAGGCATTAAGGTGCAACTTGTTGCCAGATATTTTATATTTATTTCTAAATTAGTCTTTAACCCTCCTGCGCATGAGTTTCTACCTACCCAGTGGGCAAAAATCCATGTTCGTTCTAAAAACGTTTTAAGAACGTTTTTAAAACGTTTCATGTCGACCAAATAATGTTCTGGAACATTATTCGAACATCCATGTTCCAATAACGTTCCAGAACTTTATTTGGCCGACATGAAACGTTCTAAAAACGTTCTTCAAACGTTTTTAAAACGAACATGGATTTTTGCCCACTGGGTAGAAAGTCGTTTCCAAATGCATACATTTTTCAGACTTATGGATTTTAATATAACTGGTATTTAGAGGTTTTTTGGGTCGCTGATTACGAATCTCAAGTAAAAATTACAAAATTCAAAATGGCGGATCCAATATGAAGGACACATTTTATAAAAATTGTTGGATTTTAATATAACTTGGTATTTAGGGGTTTTTAGGGTCGCTGATTACGAATCTGAAGTCAGAATAACAAACTTCAAAATGAGAATGAGGTATATTTACTGATCGTCAGTTGTATACTACTGATTCAAATTTAGAGTGTAAAAATAATTCTGAAATAGTTAAACAATTTTTTTTATAAATTTTTAACAATGTACTGTAATTGTAAGTGGAAAATTATGTCAGAAAAAAAATTAGCAACCCTCAGTTGCGAGTTTAATTTCATTGGCCTTCTGGGATCGAATTTAAGTTTTGAAAATATACTAGTCTGGAAGGTAATTATTTTATTACTAAGCATTACTAAGTAATTCTAAATAATAGTAATAATAAATAGTTATTATAAATAATGTTCATTAATTAAAATACAAGAGAATTGAAACTGTAACATGAAGTGAAAACTTATATAGATAATAAGAATCTATATTATATGAAATTATATCTACAATTTATTTATTATAAGTATATTTAATTATTTTTGTATTTGTAACTCATCTCTGTTTTTACAGTGACAATACATTTTTCAAAATTAAATTTTTTAAAGAGTTTATCTAAGTATTGTTTGAAAATGATTTGAAATTACCGCCTAATTCTCTAGTTCTGAGAATGCCGCTAGGTGCGTGACTTTCTCACAAAAGACGTGAAGAATAGAATGCATATAAAAGGCGTGTCTTACTTGGATGTTGCTTTATATATATACGTATAGTTTTTAATATACGTATTCAAAAGTATCAAGTTATATTAAAATCCAACAATTTTTTTAAAATTCGTCCACCATATTAGATCCGCCATTTCGACTTCAGATTCGTAATCAGCGACCCCAAAAACCCCTTAATACCAAGTTATATTAACATCCAACAATTTTTTTAAAATTTGTCCGCCATATTGGATCCGCCATTTTAAATTTTAATTTTCGGACCTAATTTTTCTGGATAAAACGCCTCAGAAGTTTTAAAATACTAAATTCCATGATTACATAAGATATTTCTATTCGGGTTTGTTATTAAAAAATAAGCCGTGGTTTGACGGGGAGTGCCTTGAGGCCAGACGGGATTTTAGAAAAGCATACTAAGGTTATGTCGAATCTGATTCGGAAGTCGACAGACTAACTTATGTTAAGAAAAAGCAACACTATGAAAAATTATTATCGATTAAAAAAAGTTCATATGTTAACCGACTTTCGGACCAGCTTGCGTCTTCCCGAAATTCGGCTGATTTTTGGAAAATTATAAATAATGTAAGATTTAATTCGTCTGCAAAAAATTCAATTGGTTTGGATGTTTGGTACTTATATCTGCGCGAGTGCTTTCCAGTCAAAGTCACAAACTTATTCGCCGCCCCGTACACCGCACTCCCTATCTTGGATGGTTATACAGGGAGTCCCACGTTACAGCGTACATATTTGAGGGTCATAATGTACACAAAAAAACTAAAAAATAGGTCCTCTTGACTTTTTCAAAAAAATAATTAGAACTCTAGTTAGCGCGATTCAAAGTTGACCAATCGCGTGCTAGCTTTACTCGATCCCCAAAGGCGTAGGACGAACACCGGATAATCTCAAGACCATTCCTGACATTCAAAAAAAAGATCTTTCTTTGACAAAAATAATTGGATCAACAACAACCGACAGACAACCAACATTGTTTGCAACAAATTTGAAATTGTTTAAACAAAGTTAGTTAACAAATTCCCAAAACGGATAATTTGCAGCAAAGATTGATTTTTCTTTCTCCGAATTTTCAAGATTTACATAAACTAAAAATTGACAAAATTGTTAACAACAAATTCGAAATTGTTTAAACAAAGTTAGTTAACAAATTACCAAAACGGTCAATTTCTACTAAAATTTGATGTTTTTTCACAAAAATATGAAGAATAACATAAAATAATAGTTGGCAACATTGTTATAAAAAAATTCGAAATTGTTTAAATAATGTTAGTTAACAAATTCCCAAAACGGACTATTTGCACAAAAAATTGATTTTTCTTTCTCCGAATTTACAGAGTTACATAAACTAAAATTTAACAACAGCCTTAACAACAAATTCGAAATTGTTTAAACAAAGTTAGTTAACAAATTCCCAAAACGGACAATTTGCACCAAAAATTGATTTTTATTTCTTTGAATTTTCAAGATTTACATAAACTAAAAATTGACAACATTGTTAACAACAAATTCGATATTGTTTAAACAAAGTTAGTTAACAAATTCCCAAAACGGTCATTTTCTACTAAAATTTGATGTTTTTTCACGAAAATATGAAGAATAACATAAAATAATAGTTGTCAACATTGTTACAAAAAAATTTGAAATTGTTTAAACAATGTTAGTTAAAAAATTCCCAAAACGGACAATTTGCACCAAAAATTGATTTTTCTTCCTACGAATTTTCAAGATTTACATAAACTAAAATTTGACAACATTGTTAACAACAAATTCGAAATTGTTTAAACAAAGTTAGTTAACAAATTCCCAAAACAGTAAATTTCTACTAAAATTTGATTTTTCTTTTACGAAAATATGAAGAAGAAAATAAAATAATAGTTGACAACAATGTTATCAAAAATTCTAAATTGTTTAAATAATGTTAGTTAACAAATTTCCAAAATGGACAATTTGCACGAAAAATTGATTTTTCTTTCTCCGAATTTTCAAGATTTACATAAACTAAAAATTGACAACATTGTTAACAACAAATTCGATATTGTTTAAACAAAGTTAGTTAACAAATTCCCAAAACGGTCATTTTCTACTAAAATTTGATGTTTTTTCACGAAAATATGAAGAATAACATAAAATAATAGTTGGCAACATTGTTATAAAAAAATTAGAAATTGTTTAAATAATGTTAGTTAACAAATTCCCAAAACTGTCAGTTTGTACAAAAATTTGATTTTTCTTTCACGAAAATATAAAGAATAACATAAAATAATATTTGACAAGATTGTTATCAAAAAATGCGAAATTGGTTAAATAATGTTAGTTAACAAATTCCCAAAACGGACAATTTCCACCGAAAATTGATATTTTTTCCAAAATATTAAGAGTAATACAAACTTAAAGTTGAAGACCTTGTTAACAATAAATTCGAATTTGTTTAAAACATGTTAGTTAACAAATTACCAGAACAGTCAAATTTCACCAAAAGCAATCATTCTTTTTACAAAAAATAAAGTAAACACAAACTAAAAATTGACAACAATGTAAACAACAAATTCGATCGTAGCTTGACGGGGCTGGCTTCGTTGTTGAATTCTAAAAATGACCTCAAGGAATCGAGCTCCGTGGTTGAGCTCTGTAAATAAGCTCCGTGGTTGAGTTTTGTGGAATGAGCTCCGTAAAATAAGTGAGCTTTGTTGGCGGTCAAATACTCCTGGTGGTATTACCACTCTCAAAGCTGGAGCTGTTAGCAGTATCACTGCTCTAGTCGATCTGAGGTTTCAGACCGGCGAACGCGTATTTACGTACTTTAACGTGTTGAGCGCGGCACATGCGCAGCATGCTCCTCGCCGTGATTGGCCGCACGCGGGCGCTTATTGGCTCTTCACGCTTTGCCGGGGTAACTTTGCCGCGATTGGCCCTTGCGTGAATTCGGAGGAAAAGGATTTGCATCGATTATAGAAACTACTTCGTGTCTTGTGACTTAGTCGCGTTCGTGCATTGCTCTACTCGAAACTGTCGGTCTATTGAATTTTTAATTTTTCTAGTTTTCGACAAGCTAGCTCAGTCGCGTACGCGTACGTTTCGTGCATCGATTGTCGCTTCGTGTCTCTACGCCGGGTTTTCTAACATTCTCTGAGGCAGTAGGTGGAATGGGCACTGTCAGGCGACCAGAGGACCAGAGGGTGACCATGGAAATCCGTGACCTTAACGGCTTAACCGAAAAGGAGGAAGTTGTATCTGCTCTCGAAGTAGTTCTTAATACTCCTCGAGAGAAAAGACAAGTAACGGTCCTCGCACCAAACAGGAGAGGCGACAAAATCGCCATCTTGATCACAGATCGCAAGGAAGCGGAACGCTTAGAAAGACTCGGCAGAATAAAATTGGGCTTCTTAAGTTGCCTCATTAGGAGAAGGCTTATGGTCAGAAGGTGCTCAGGTGCCTTGAAAACGGCCATAAGAAAGCAGACTGCAAGGGAGTAGACAGATCCTCCACTTGCTTTAAGTGTGGGTCTACTGGACACTCTCTTGCAGCATGTAGTAAGGAAGCGTTCTGCTTCCTCTGTGCGGCCGAGGCTGAAAATGAGTCGGAAACGACTCATGTTGCAGGCTCAGGAAAGTGCGCCTTTCTCTTGAAGCGTGTTTTGAGCTGATTGACGGTCTATCGTGTCCCTTGGCTCCACTTGCGTGCGTCAAGGGCCCCAATAACCGTCAATGATATTAGGTCCCGTTTAGAGGGATGAAATCGCTTTGGCGACAGAGAAGGGGATATAAGACCACTCCTGAAGGCGATACGCGTGGAAAGTGCTAGCTGGGAGTGGTCTTAAGGTCCCCAAATAAGGGTGTGTTTTTAGCGGGTCAGGAGGACATCGCCACCCCCGCATAACCCTGTAGTACGGGCTCCAGGGTACCTAGTAGCAGGTTTTCATATCCTACGAAAGAAAACATTGTTAAGGGCATGTAATGGAGAATGATGTCACCAGTACAAGCAAAATTTGTCCGTAAACTTTCTCTAATAATAATAAATATTTTGACGTTAAACTTTGTAGAATTACTTAGAATATCGTTAAGAAGGTTTAATTTTTCGAAAATCAGCTAATGTTGTAGAAAGTTAACTTTAGGGAAAAATTTAAACAAACTTGGGTCAGAGAGACCTTTTCAATGGTATTTTTACTAATTCAATAAAGTGTGAAGTCAAAATATTTATTACTTTAAGAGAAAGTTTACGGACAAATTTTGCCTATACCAGTGACGTCTTTCTCCATCACATGCCCTTAACGACAAATTCAAAATTGTTTGAACTATTTTATATTTTTGAAGCAACATCCATCGAAAGAGTCATAAGATTGCGAGTTTTAATTTACGTTCTTTTCATGGAAGGTAAGAAAATTTTTTACATATTTTCACTTGTTCGAAGAAATATTTATTTATAAATTTTGTTTGTACTGGTGACGTCATTCTCCATCACATGCCCTTAACAATGTTTTTTTTTGCGTAGGATGTGAAAACCTGCTACTATGTACCCTGTAGCCCGTACTACAGGGTTATGCGGTGGTGGCGATGTTCTGCTGACCCGCTAAAAACACACGCTTATTTGGGGACCTTAAGACCACTCCCGGCTAGCACTTTCCACGCGTATCGCCATCAGGAGTGGTCTTAGATCCCCTTCTTTGTCGCCAGAGCGATTTCATCCCTCCAAACGGGACCTAATATCATTGACGGTTATTGGGGCCCTTGACGCACGTAAGTTGAGCCAAGGGACCCGATCGACCGTCAATCAGCTCAAAAAACGCTTCAAGAGAAAGAGAACTTCCTCTATCTGCGTTTTTCTGCAACCTATGTGGCCCTTTGACGACCTCCAACATGAGCCGTTTCCGCCTCATTTTCAGCCTCGGCCGCACACAGGAAGCAGAACGCTTCCCTACTACATGCTGCAAGAGAGTGTCCTGTAGACCCACACTTAAAGCAAGCAGAGGATCTGTCTACTCCCTTGCAGTCTGCTTTCTTATGGCCGTAATCAAGGCACCTGTGGCACCTTCTCCTAATGAGGCAACTTAAGAAGCCCAATTTTATTCTGCCGTGTCTTTCTAAGCGTTCCGTTTCCTCGCGATCTGTGATCAAGATGGCGATTTTGTCGCCTCTCCTGTCTTTTCTCTCGAGGAGTATTAAGAACTACTTCGAGAGCAGATACCACTTCCTCCTTTTCGGTTAAGCCGTTAAGGTCACGGATTTACATGGTCACCCTCTGGTCCTCTGGTCGCCTGACAGTGCCTATTCCACTTACTGCCTCGGAGACTGTTAGAGAACCCGGCGTAGAGACACAAAGCGACAATCGATGCACGAAACGTACGCGTACGCGACTGAGCTAGCTTGTCGAAATCTAGAAAAATTAAAAATTCAATAGACCGACGGTTTCGAGTAGAGCAATGCACGAACGCGACTAAGTCACAAGAAACGAAGTAGTTTCTATAAACGAGGCAAATCCTTTTCCCCCGAATTCACGCAAGAGCCAATCGCGGCAAAGTTACTTCGGCAAAGCGCGAAGAGACAATAAGCCATTCTACGGAGCTCATTCCACAGAGCTCAACCGCGGAGCTTATTTACAGAGCTGAACCATGGAGCTCGATTCCTTGAGGTCATTTTTAGAATTCAACAACGAAGCTGGCCCCGTTAAGCTACGATCGTGGGTCTCGAGATCCTTATCGTAGGGGCTGGGGATATACGAAGATTTTAATAAGGTTAACGCCTTTTTTATCCATATCCTCCTTATCCTGCTCCATGCGAGCAATGCTCGTATAGTGGCAAGGCCACTAGTTAATTTTTTTACGGATTGATTTCTAATTATTTTTTTAATACTTTTCTTTGATTTGGTGTTAGGTTAAATTTTTATTTTTTTGTTTTCAAAATGCCCGCCACCAGCAGCAAAGCATCTTCTGTTTCTATTCGGAGTGTCCTAAGTTGCTATTCTGGCCATTTCAGGGGTGATTGATTCAAATGCTGCTTGAATTCTAGCTGTTAATTCAAATTGCGCTTCGTTTTCGTTGCGTGGTAGAGGATCAGAGTAAACAAGGGATGAGCCCATGAGAGATATGAATAACCAATAAGGAATAAACCTTATAGCTAGACAGTTCAGTAACACACACCGTTGGCTCAACTATTAGACTCAGGTTCGGCCGACCGTCTGGTATTGGTTTTTATTTAGATTTTATTTATATTATTATCGGCAGCTTACTTACAAACTAATGACCAATTTTTTTTAATAATTGTTTGGTTTTCACAACCAAATTATGTTTGGATGTCATAACCAATTTCTGTTTGGTTGTCACAACTAAATTATGTTTGGTTCAACCAAATAAGAGCAACAAAATAATATTGTTGTCCCAAACAAGTTGATGTGTTACGCTAACCAGATCGTTTTGTTATACCAACAAAATATTGTCGTTACAACCAACAATGGTCAACTAACAATATTGTTGGTAAAACTAAACCTTTTTTCTCAGTGTAGACACTTAATATTTCAAAGAAAAAAAATCAATTTTTGGTGAAAATTAACAGTTCTGGGAATTTGTTAACTTACATTGTTTAAACTATTACAAATTTGTTTTTAACAATGTTGTCAATTTTTAGATTGTGTTACTCTTAATATTTCGGAGCAAGCAAAATTAATTTTTAGTGAAAATTGACTTTCTGAGAATTTCTTAACTAACATTGTTTAACTAATTTCTTATTTGTCGTTAATAATGTTTTCAAATTGTAGTTTACGTAAATCTTGAAAATTCGAAGAAAGAAAAATCAATATTTTGGTGCAAAATATCCATTTTGGGAAAAAACATCAAATTTTAGTAGAAATTGACAGTTTTGGAAATTTGTTAACTAACTTTGTTTAAACAATTTGAAATTTGTTGTTAACAATGTTAACAAATTTTAGTTTATGTAAATCTTGAAAATTCAAAGAAATAAAAATCAATTTTTGGTGCAAATTGTCCGTTTTGGGAATTTTTTAACTAACATTGTTTAAACAATTTCGAATTTTTTTGTAACATATTTTCGTAAAAAAACATCAAATTTTAGTAGAAATTAACCGTTTTGGGAATTTGTTAACTAACTTTGTTTAAACAATTTCAAATTTGTTGTTAACAATGTTAACAAATTTTAGTTTATGTAAATCTTGAAAATTCAAAGAAATAAAAATCAATTTTTGGTGCAAATTGTCCGTTTTGGGAATTTGTTAACTAACTTTGTTTAAACAATTTCGAATTTTTTTATAACAATGTTGCCAACTATTGTTTTATGTTATTCTTCATATTTTCGTGAAAAAACATCAAATTTTAGTAGAAAATGACCGTTTTGGGAATTTGTTAACTAACTTTGTTTAAACAATATCGAATTTGTTGTTAACAATGTTGTCAATTTTTAGTTTATGTAAATCTTGAAAATTCGGAGAAAGAAAAATCAATTTTTCGTGCAAATTGTCCATTTTGGAAATTTGTTAACTAACATTATTTAAACAATTTAGAATTTTTGATAACATTGTTGTCAACTATTATTTTATTTTCTTCTTCATATTTTCGTGAAAAAAACATCAAATTTTAGTAGAAATTGACCGTTTTGGGAATTTGTTAACTAACTTTGTTTAAACAATTTCGAATTTGTTGTTAACAATGTTGTCAAATTTTAGTTTATGTAAAACTTGAAAATTTGTAGAAAGAAAAATCAATTTTTGGTGCAAATTTTCCGTTTTGGGAATTTGTTAACTAACTTTGTTTAAACAATTTCGAATTTGTTGTAAACAATGTTGTTTGTCTGTCGGTTGTTGTTGATCCAATTATTTTGGTCAAAGAAATATCTTTTTTTTTAATGTCAGGAATGGTCTTGCGATTATCCGGTGTTCGTCCTGCGCCTTTGGGGATCGAGTAAAGCTGGCACGTGATTGGTCAACTTTGAATCGCGCTAACTAGAGTTCTAATTATTTTTTTGAAAAAGTCAAGAGGACTTATTTTTTAGTTTTTTTGTGTACATTATGACCCCCAAATATGTACGCTGTAACGTGGGACTCCCTGTATAACGTATGATGAAATTTGCGAAAGCCTGGTCAGATGTAAGGCCTCAAAGTCTCCTGGTTCAGATAATATCGGGAATGGATTTTATAAGAGCTTACCAGAAAACTGGATAATTTTTCTGGAGAATTTTTTCAATAGAATTATGGACTCAGAATACATTCCAAAGTCCTGGGCCAAATTAACTTTGCGCATGATTCATAAGAAAGGTGACTCTGGGGCCACTGACAATTTTCGGCCTATCTCGCTCGTTAATTGTGGCGCAAAAATCTTTACTAGGATCCTGGCCAACCGTCTATTAGAATGGATGAAGGAATCTAAGATAATTTCAGAGTTTCAGTCGGGATTTAGAGAGGGAAGGGGGTGTGTGGATAACTTATTTACATTGTTGTCAGCTCTGCAAGTACACTTGAGAAATCCTAGAAGGGTAGTCTACGCTCTGTTCGTCGATTTTAAAAGTGCATTCCCGTCAGTTTCCCATGATATTCTGTGGCGCAAGTTATATGAGGCGGGCTGCAGTACAAAGTTTATAAACGTTGTTAAAGATTTCTATAATAAGGCAGTGGCATGCGTCAGTAAATGGGAAGGATCTACGGACTATGTTAGAGTTTCTCAAGGCGTGCTGCAAGGGGAGGTCCTCAGCCCCCACTTGTTTTCGATTTTTATTAATGATTTGGAAAAATTTTTAAGAGAAAAGGGGTGTAGGGGTCTCTCCATTAGCAGATTAATTGAAATTTTAGTTTTAGCATACGCTGACGACCTCGTGTTGTTATCCGACACCCCGATTGAATTAGGGAGAAAGCTCACGGCTCTGCAGGAGTATTGTTCTCAGAACTGTCTTGAAGTAAACGTCAAGAAAACAAAAATTGTCATATTTAGAAATGGGAACAATTCAATTACCAAAAATTTTTCAGCGTTTAAATTTAGCAATGAGAAAATAGAAACTGTGGACCAGTATACTTACTTGGGGGTTATTTTTGAAAATCTTTGTTCATTTAAGGCTGCGACAAATAAATTTGTAAGCTCGGCTAATGTCTCAGCGGGTACAGTCCTAAATTTAATTAATGGGTTCAAGGCGGAGACTTGGTCAACGTGTGGTAGACTCTTTGATAGCTTGGTAACAAGCGTTTTGCTTTACGAGATTCGAGTTTGGGGCTTAAATTACTCTAATGTTATTGAAAAGGTTCAGTTGTCCTTTTTTAAGAATCTTCTACACCTCCCATCATGCACCCCAAATTATGCCGTTCGCCTGGAGACAGGAAGGCTGCCCTTGGCATGCAAGATTCTCGATAGAGCTTTGTCTTGGATTGTTAAAATTTCTAGGATGGATAATTCACGGTTTCCAAGGCATTGCCTATCGAGACTTATGACTCTGGCGCGCGCAGAAATCCCCAGGGGAAGGCAGAATTGGTTTAGTGCCTTGAGAGCCTTTTTTAAGGAAGGTGAGCTAGAGGACCTGTGGCTTTCGGGCTCGATAGAGTCGATTGCTGCTTCTGCAGGTGTGATTAGAGAAAATTACGCGAATTTTTGTATCTTAAAGGATATGAGAGCGCGGGCGGAATCAAGGAGTCTGCAGGTGTGGCCGTGTGCTCGTCTGAACCCTGGCCCGCAGCCTTATCTTATTAAAAAAATGTCCCTGAATTTGAAAAGAATATTTTCTCAATGTCGGTTAATGAATAATCATGTTAAATTTATTACAATCGCAGGAGAAAGAATGGAATTGCCAAATAATGAACACTGTTTATGGTGTGACGAAGAAATAGAAGACTTTTTTCATTTTTTTGTTATGTGCGTTGGCTACAACGGTATTAAACTTGAATTTTTCCCAGAAGCGCTAACTTCTTCTGACCAAAGCGAATTTTGGAAGAACTTGTTTTCCACGGTAATGTTTCGGTTGCTAAGAAATGTGCGAAAATGTTTATAAAGATGGTGGAGAAACGTAATAATAAATAAATTTGATCCTGTAAAGTTTACGCGTTGAGTTCCCTAAAGGGATTTGTAACTTGTGAGAAAAATGTATACATTGTTATCTTACTAATTTATTTTTATCATGTCTTGCAGTGAGCGAAAACTGTTTGTTTTATTGTATTATATGGTATGGGAGGTTTATTCCCAATAAAGACTATTCATTCAAGATATTTCTAAAATTCATCTCGACGTTATATTCGTAAACTGTCTATCTGCTTCCTATTCTTCATTATTATTTCAATTTGTTTATTATTATAAAAAGCTTAAAATGCAGACATCAACATATTTGCATGACAATCTGTGAACCCTAAGCTTTAATTTACCATTCGGGAGAAGTCTTTAATACGGGAACGACTTCGTTTGGACGAGGGGCCCGTATCATTTTGACACAAATTTTTTCGTGCAACTTGTTATATTGTACTCCCGAAGAAGAATGTTATATTTTACTCCAACTAAAATCAAAGATTTATAAGTTTTAATTATTCAATAATTGGACTTACTGGATTAATTAAGTCTTTTAATATTATTTTAATGTATTAAAATCAATTATTTATAAAATAAGACTTAAAAATCTTTGATTTCAGAAGAAGTAAAATATACCATTTATCTTCGGGAGTACAATATAACAAGTTGCCCGAAAAAATTTGTGTCAAAATGATACGGGCCCTGGACGAGTATACTCAGCCCTCTACGCAGGAGGGTTAAGTTTAATTTTATTAACAATATCTTTGGTGTACCATATGGGATATACAGTGGAAATATATTCTTTTTACAAATAAGACCGACTTCAGAGTCGAGAACATTATATAATTCACTATAAAAACTTTCCAACATGTCATTAACGTCAGTATAATTTGAAAGAAATGTCCAATCGGTAGTCAATAATTTATAATTCAATGTAGAGTAATTACAAGATTTGAAATTATTAAATGAAGCGTTAGGATTATTTACAAATCTTTTGCTATGGTTATTAACCAACAAACACGCCTTAAACTTAACATGTAGAGGAGGATGATACTTATCTACAGGCAAGATTGGTATATCACAGAGAGAAACATCACATAGAAAATTAGCTAAAACCAAATCTAAATATCTTTCCTTAATGTGTAGTATTTTATTGTATTGTAATAAACCATTGAGAATCATAAAGTTGTGTAAAGAGTATGACTTAGGATCAGACAAACCATTTTCTATATATTGTTTAAATTTAGGAATATTAAAGTGACCGACCAACAGAACCTTAGATCCAAGAATATGTGTAGAAGCAGTGATTGCATAAAAAAATTCATCTATTTTACTAGTTGACAAACCCGGTGGGATGTATACAAAGCAGGCTTGGGTCCGTAAATAGTCTACTTCACTATAGAATTTACTTTTATAGTGAATCAGACTATTTACGGACACAAGCCTGATACAAAGATAACGAGAACAGAATTGACATCATTAAAATTTAACCACAACGCCATCGATATTAGAGGAGGATGGAAAAATGTTAGAAGCATCAACACTAATTGAACGGTATTCGGTCTTTACAGATATTAAAACACCCCCACAAGTCTTAGTTCGTCTTAGTTACTCAGAAACATCTAAACCCGACTTCAGTATATGAATTTTCGTGTAAATGCCTCTAACATTCTAATTGTATAGCGTTAAACTATCCGACAAATTTATTACAGAACGCTGAGAGCAAGCCAAAGTTGTGCTGTTCATCTTTACTGATTAAAGTGTAGTGACAAATTCTTGTCTTGAAGAGCAGCTGGTCGATTCCTTTTGACCATTCTCATTTCTCCCCTCACCTCCCTCATTACCAGGTCCGCTTCCCCTTTCTTCTGACGCTCCTGCAGTTCCAAATAGGTCTCCCTCTTGTGACTTCTTTGAAGTGGGGTCAGATCCCTCGCCAAGGAGAGAGTTTATAAAATTTGTTTATAAAATTAATTGTCAAAATTGTTCAGCAAGTTACATTGGAGAGACAAAAGGACCCCTATTTAAACGCACTAACAAACACAAAAATAGAAAAGGTTCTGTAGTAGCAACACACAGAGAAAGTTTTAATCACGATTTTAATTGGAATAACAGCATAGTTTTAGATAGAGAAGAAAACCGACAAAAACGCTTAATTTTTGAAATGGTACAAATCCAATTAATTATGTTATTATTGTTTTCCCTCATAACCTTTTAAAATTTAACCTTGTAATCTTCATACACTTAAATCATCGATCCTAATATTATTAAATTCAATTATCTGTCAGACACTGTATTGTTGACGTCTTGACTCTTTCAAATATGAAATAATTTTAATAATTTTATATTTATGACTTTTTCCACTTAAATCTTTTTTAAGCTAACTCAGAACTATTTTTTTGATATTGTAAATTTTAGTAATGTATTTCTTTGTAAAGTGTCTTATCCCTTTTTTAACTTAAAAATAAAATAAATGACATTTGATGATAGTTTGATTTTGTTATCACTTGATGTAAATACTCTGTTTACTACTGTGTCATGTGAATCAGTAATGAGTAGTTTAGATTGACGTTATAATCTTATAAATCAAAAATGTAAAACCCTTTTAATGATGTTGTGGATTCAACTAAATTATTGTTTAACAACACCTATTTTTCATTTAATGGAAAATTTTACCAACCATTTCATGGAACGCCTATGGGTTCACCAATTTCTCCCTTGTTCGAAGATGTGGTTATGGATGACCTGAATGTTAATTGTTTACGCATTTTAAATGATAAATATAACATTATTCCAGTTTTTTATTATAGATATATTGACGACACAATTATATGTATAAAAAAATAACATTTAGATCTGGTATTAAAGGTTTTTAATGATTTTGACAAAAATTTACACTTACTTTTGAACTAGAAGATAACAACAATATTAACTTTTTAGATTTGACTTTAACCCAGGATAATAACAAAGTCATCACGACTTGGTATAAAAGACCTTTGTCGTCAGACAGATTGATTAACTATCACTCCGATCATCCTATCTAACATAAAAAGATCAGTTGGTAGAGCTATTTCATTATCTCATAAAAAGTTTCATTTTAATAATTCAAATACGAGAAATTCGACGTTAAGAACGAACAATTATTCTAGAGATTTTATAGATACAAACGTAAATATTCGTTTGAATAAAATTAAATTTTTTGGTTTAAATAATAATAACAAACACAATAATGCAGAGATATTCCCAAAGTTTGTTTACCGTTTATAAAACTATATTTTATAAAAATGTCTAATATTTTAAAAGAATATCAGATTTCTTCAATTCCCTTAACAAAATAAAATACAAATTCTATTGTAAAGTTAGGGAAAGATATTATGAAAAAATGGGACCGTACAAACGTTGTTTATAAGTTTTGTTGTGAATATTGTTTGGCTTTATATATCGGTGCAACAAAACGTACTTTATTGGAATGTATTAACAAACATGAAACCAAAAAAAATTTAAACTCTGTTGGGTGTTACCATCGGGATTCAAACGGCCATAAATTTAATTGGGATAATGCGATTATTCTTGAATTTGAATCAAATTGGAAAAAGGAGAATTTCTGAAATGATCCATATCAAGTCTAATCGAGGCGCGATTAATACATAAGAAAAAAATTTTATTCGTTTTTTAGGATTAATTTTTTTCAAATACGAAAAAAAATACTAAACGTTTTCCTTTTGATTTTCAACTTTTTATCCGTTATGAATTATCTTTCTCTACCTTGCTGACAATTGACAATCGAAAAATTGGCAACTATTTACTAGAACGTTTTGTTGGTCATCTGAGGTTAAAATATTCATATCAGAAATACTTAAAAGTCTGCAAATTAAGCTTATATATCGTTTGTTCTGAATTACTTCTTGTTCGCAATTACCATATCTGGCCATATAAACTTTGGTTTTTTGATTTTAAAATGTCACAAACGGCTATTTCTGAAACACCGCAAAAAAAAATTTCATTTAGGATTCAGCGCACAATAGAACCCTTAAATATAGACTCAAAAATTAAATGAACTAGGTAAAAATTATGTCCATTTCGTGGATATTTTGCTTCCACGTAAGAGCCAGTATCATTTTGACACATGACTTAATTTTAGATTGTTATATTGTACAGAATGGAAATGTTATTTTGTACAACTGCTAAATGTTATTTTGTACAGTTTTGAAAAATGAATTTGTTATTTTGTACAATTTTTTAAAAAAGCAATAAAACATTAGAAGTACAATATTTTAGCTTTTTTAAAGAATTGTACAAAATAACAAATTCATTTTTCAAAATTGTACAAAATATCATTTAGCAGTTGTACAAAATAACATTTCCATTCTGTACAATATAACAATCTAAAATTAAGTCATGTGTCAAAATGATACTGGCTCCCACGTAAGCAAAAAAAATTCCTTTTTCCTAGAGAAAGCAATAAATTAATAATATAAAAATTAATTAAAGAAGTTATTGAAAAAAGTAGTCTAAATGCAAACATTTTTTCAAAAGTCCCTGTGTCATTTAGAAACACACACACACATGCATACATACATACACTTCTGGACATTTGTTACATAATGCAAATTTACGCTACTAAGCTTTCTCTATGAGAAAACAAAAAAAAATGTCAAAGTAACGAAATGGTTAAAGTTATTAAAGGAATTAAATATAAATTTATGAAAAAAAATAAATAAAATTTTATAAAATAAATTGAAAAAGAAAAAAGAATCTAAAATTAAAATTTGATAAAAGCAGGAAAATAGAAAGAAGTTTCTAGCAAATAAAAATAAATATAAAGAGTGAATAAGAATAAAAAACACACAAAAATGTATTAAAAACATCAGTTTTTGTATATTGAGGTTGAGTTATGTCAAGGAATCGAAATTAAAACTTTTGAGGTTGAAATAAAATATATATATATATATACATAAGGAAGCAATGTTTGCTGTCACTATGTACTGAGTTATTGATTTTTTATTTATTTTTGTAGCAAACTTTTGAAAGCTTTTTGATGTAAAAATATGATAACATAATAATATGTTTTTAACCTAGACAAGGTATATGTTAAAACCTTTTTTCCCTTAAGGCAAAAATCACCATCACAATTAATTGAAGAATGAAACAAGATTTCACACAAAAATTCAAGATTTTTATTTAAAATTAATAAACTCCAATTATCATACACAAACGAACATTATATTTCTAAAAGATTTTAATAAAAAAATTGCGTTATGATTTTAATTTATTTTTATCTAATATTGTCAATTTATCTGAAATATTGTTAAAAGAATTCAACAAGTACAGATTAAATTTCGTTAAATAATTTAAATTTAATTCAGATTAAAGACTTAAACAAAACGAATTAAATCATTGTGATAATCTTATCCTTAAAAATAATTAGTATGTAGCTAAAACAAGAATTAAAAACAAGTTTAAAATTATTTTTATTTACATTAGTTTAAAATATCAAGATTTTTCCATTTAATAAGAAAATATGATTATAACAAAAACATTAACCTATTCCATTAAATTAGTAAAACGATGTAATTAGTTGCTTATTAAAAAAACAATAAGACAAAAAATAATATACAAACTTATGCAGTCGTAGATCAACTATTGTCCTTCGTCTGACTACTGTTTTTAAAGCAATCTTTTCCAACTTCGTTAACCAACCGAATCAAAGAAAAATGTGATGGATTAAATTGCAACGATTTCCTTTTATCAAATTTCAGGTTATTAAAGCAAATTTCAGATTTTTTTTTATTTCGAATTAAGAACAAGGCTTGCATCTTATTTCAATCCAAAACAATTTTACTTGATTGAAAAAAGCTAATGATTTTTGATACCATAATAGTAGAGTAGTTCGCAAACAAAAGTCAGACAGGAACAGCCAATTCCAATAACGGGAACAAAAATTATCTGACGGAGCAGCAAGGCAGATTCCGAAACTTGTGAATAACATGATTTCGCAGTTTGTAAATCATTTGCTTCTTTCATTAAATAATGATTAACCCACTTTTTCGTAATTCCAGAATGTACCAATCTCTGGATTAATTCATCAAAGCGCCTTACATATGGAGAACCTGGTTCCAGTACCGTATATGCAGGCTGCGATGACCAACCATTTTTAATAAATCTGATAAGCGGTTGACCGCATTTATCTAGACTATTCTTGAAGAAATATTTTGCTCTGTTAATTTCGACGATACATGATAAGTTTTTATTCTTAATTATTCGGCTTAAACATTCCTCTTCTTGAAAAGGTACCTTGACAGCCTTTTGTAAAATTTTCTGAGCAACACCAAGACTAGTAGTGTTTAAATTGTAGAATTGATTTCTATTTATTTCAACTTGCAAATTTGAAGAAATCACATCTTCCAAGCTTTGGAACTTAAATTTTGATTCGGTTTTTAATTGAACATTGGTGACCATTGTGTAAATGTCGGACGAAAAAAAGAAACATCCAATCAAAAATACTCCAAAGATTAATCTCTCTGCTGTCGAGTTCGGCTCCTCCGGGACTGTGGTACCAAACATTATTCGAATTAGGTATTCCATTCTCCAGTTTTTTCGAGAAAATCGCAGAGTTCGTGAAGTTATCCAGATAAGAATCAGTAAACTTATCATGATTAAACTACTTGTTAGCAGACCATGAAATTGCACATGATCCAATTCTTCTCTGATAACAGGTACAACCAGGACCATCATCTTATAGCTGCGAACACCCTTAGAATACTCGTATAAGTCTGCAGGACATTTTATGTTTCTTGTTAATTCAGATCCCATTATCTGAATATTGTTTTGCAAAGTTGCTAAGCAGACTCCCGAACTTTCTCTGTTTGTACAAGCACAGTTGCCCCATTTTACAAGAGAAGATTCTACGATCGTGAAATTCATTACTTTCTCTAAAGCTCTCAGTTTTGTGACCGTAATTCCGGAAATAGAATTTTTTCCAAATTTCTTTCGTGAGACCAAAATATCCGGTGGAGCTGGTACAAAAGATGCTACCAGAGAATATTTGTGTAAATTTTTAAGCTTGTCAGGAAACCACAGTGTTTTGGAAGAGGTTTTTTCTTTGAATACTGACTTTGAAAATGGATTATAATAAACGACCGTTGCTTGTTGCTTTTTGTACTTTCGATCCTTAAATATAATCACATTATCGAAAAATTCAATTTTCGGTTTTTTCAATTCGATAACTGTCACGTCCAATAATTGTCGAGACCAAAGATTTTCAAAAAACCTTGTATAATTTGCAGGCTTCTTGAAAAGAAGTATCAAACATTTTGGTCGGCGGTGTGATTTCCAAGGTCGGTTTAAAAGATCAATTGATTCAGAAAGTTCTGTTTCCGTTTCGGAATTCATGAAAACAAGGACTGAAGTCCGTAGATTATAGGACATGAAATCTAATTTTGCATCATTTCGGAAGATAATTTCACGGCTTGGAATTTTGCTCGATACTTTTTTGATCAAATCTTGGAAGACTGATTTAGTTGTAACTGACAAGTTATTGATTAGAAAGATTACCTGATGAGTCTGCCGATCATTTTCCATGGTTCTGATGAAACTGTCAATCCACTGCGAATACTTGCCTCCTATTTCTGGACTGTTGATTATAATTAATCCCAAACTGATGATAAGTTTAAAAAGCAATTTGACATTCATCACTGATTCTTGAAGTAACAAATCACTTAAATGTATAAACGTTTTTCCAATTGTCACTTTTTTTGGAATCGGAGATGAAGGTAATTGTCAACAATTTTTTTTTTATTACTTAAATCGAATCAAAAATTTTAGCAGTTGTTATTTTTTTTTACTCTTTTACTACTGTAGAGCTGTAGACTTTTCTTTTCTTGTTTTAAATAGTAAATAGAAGGACAACAAAAACTGCGTTTTGGATAATATATTACGTCAACTTCTTGTCAGCTCTGTAAGGTGAATGTTAATAACATGCTAGGAAAATACTTAGTTCAGTTAGTACTTTCTGTATCTCTATATTGATTCATTGATTTTTAAATTTATTTTCGTACCAAGTACAACACGTGTTTCAAGGAAAGAAGGCTTTTTTAATAATTCAAAAAATGAAACCGAATGAACTAAAATGTTCTGAAATTTCGGAAAAACGAATGTAATGTAAATAGTTTAAAATTTAATTTCGAAATAGCAGTTTAAAATATAGTCTTGAACGTAACATTCTCCCATTAACAAAAAAAAGGAGCAAATAGATAAATTGATTTTTCTACAGAGAATATTTTAATTTCAACATAGTGACTGTTATTATTTGCCTCACAAAATCGATTATGAAACTAGATTAATTAATTATTTCACAATGGATTTTTACAATTTTTTACCTTATGGGGTTGGTACCAGATCTGTTTTCAAAAAAACTGATTTTCTAAAAACTGCAGATTCTTCTAGTATATATATGTAGAAATGGTGTAGAAACTATTATTTTGGTTAGAAACTTCGATAACATATGGAAAAACGGGATACAAAATGTAAAAGTTTCGCGACCCACAGTGATTTCAAGTGCCGAAATCATGGACAAAAATCGAAAAAGTAATTAATCCTGAGTATTTCAGAACCAGACTTAACAAATTTCGTCAAAACTTGTGAACTGTAGACATTTTTTAACAGTAAATTGCATATTCCGACGTGTAAGGAGTATTTCTTGTAAAATAACGTGTTTTCTTTAATTCGTTTTTTCTCAAAACAACGTTTTTTGACCTGGCCGACAGCTTAAAAAAAACTATTTCACCAATCGGGCTAAAATTTGGATGGCTTATTCTACACATGCACGGCTATCGTGTGAACGAAAAGTATAATTTGTGCAACACCTGTAAGAAAAGTACCATTTATCTTGCCTGAAAAATAGACGCAAAACAGGTAATTGCTGCACATAGCAACAATGTATACTTTGCTGCATACTGTGCAGAAAAGTGCACTTTTCTGCACACTTTTCCGTCTGGTAGATACCCGCGCAATTATTAATTAGTGCTTTACCTGAACAGGTGTTGCACAAAATAGCGTGTGGACCTCGAGCGAAAGAAGATTTTCCGTCTTCGTGCAAATTGCTGCTCTCGCTTCGCTCGGGCAGCAAATTTCGCACTCGTCGGAAAACACCTCCTTTCTGCTCTTGGTGCACAATATACTATTGTTATTAATTTTTTAAACAATTAACTTTAAAAAACAAGGACAAGAATGACAAAATTCAGCAATATTGGTTTTTTCATTGAAAAAATTTTATTGAGGTTCACACGATAGCGACAAGCTTTCTTTTCAAGGAACTAATTGATTTTTGTTTTTTAGTTCTCCTAAACTTAAAATATCATGTCCGACAATCAAAATAGAAGTATTTTCAGGCGGTCATGACAGTAAGATAATCGTTAATAAATAAGGAATAAAAAATTTTTTTAATAGCTTAAAACCTCTTCTTTAATGTAAAAAAATTAAAGTAAATAAAATAAATTTTGTAATAAAAAATTTTTTAGTAAAAGTCACTGAGATGTGGCACTAACCCCTTCTGGTTAACTCTCGAAGTTTCTTTCTTCGTACAAGGACATTCGCCAGAATTTACAAAACAAGATTTCACGATCGTAAAATTCATTACTTTTTCTTAAGTTCTCAGTTTTGTCACCGTTGTTCCGGAAATAGTACTTGTTAATTCCATACCTTTATTTTAACGCGTGGTTCTGATTTTATTTAAATTATTGTAACTTACTAAATCAGAAAGCAATAAATAAGTGAAAAAAAGGAGCAAGTAAGTAAAACAAATGATCTGTACAAATAATAATTAATATATTTGACTCTAATATAAAGGCAGATATGGCCACATGATAAATTTAAAACAATTGTATTTTGTTGAAAGTAAATATATGTAAAATTTGGAGGAAGATCGTCGAGCGTGATCTTCTCCTTTTGACGGTTCGAAAAATTCTGGTTAGAATAAAAAAAGTGTTGTCGTAGATTAGGGGTAAAGGTACTACAATTTTGAGGTGGGGTATGTAAGTGCTACATGAAAAGGAGTATCAGACATTTCGGACGTTGCTATGATTTCCAGGTTCGGTTTAAAAAATCCACTAATTCTGAAAGTCTTCTTTCCGTTTCGAAATTAATGAGAACAAACACTGAATTCATTGGATTGTAGGACATGAAATCTAATTTTGTAGCATTTTGTAAGATAATTTTATGGCTTGGAATGTAGTTGTGTACTTTCTTGATTAAATCCTGAAAAACTAATTTTTGGCGATGTAGCTGATAAATTATTGTTTTAAAAGATTACCTGATAAGTCTGCTGATCATTTTTCATGGTTTTGATAAAATTGTCAATCCGCTGCAGTTCATTGCTTCCTATTTCTTGCACTGAAATATATTGCTGATTTGAGAACTGCCATGCAGTTTTGTGTTTTAGTTATAGGACTGTTTAATGGAACACTTGATATTTGTGAAAATGACAGTGACATTGTAAGGTTAGGTAAAATCGGTGTAGGTTCGACGCATTTTGGGGGGAACCCCAGTTGTAATTTTTAAAAAATCGAATTTTTTTCTTTTCATTCTCTTAAACTACTTTTAATAGTTTGTCTGGAAATTTTTAAGTTGTTTCGGTGAAAAATGAATGAAATGTACAGAATCCTATTCTAAAAAGAACAGACGTTGTTGTTAACTTCAGACGTGTAACTCCATTTCCGAGTCTCCCATTGGTCAGTACATATCAAACCTCACTATCGATAGTTTTCAGTTTCGATTTTTTGTTTTGCAGACGAATTAAAATCTTTTAATCAAATATTGTAAATTCAAGTTTATTTTATAAAATTTCTTATAATGTTAGCAATCTAAAATAACAAAAAATTTTATTAAAATAGTTAATACATAGAAATTAGCTTTGACCTTGACTTCCCTATACGAGAACCCTTTCGACCAACTTTAGAGGTGTAACACGTTTTATCGGGCTTCTGATTGGCTAGCAGATTTTCGATATTTTTTGTCAACAATAACATCACAGTTTAGACGTTTACTTGGAGTATTTTTCAAGTTAGTTAAAATCTTCGTTTAATAAATAATTGCATTTTATTAAATAATAATAAATTAAAAATAAATTAAATTCTAATAATTAAGGAGTGATAGTTTAAGAAGTGACAGTGATTTTAGTGAAGTTGTTAAGGTTATAGTGTTTTGAGATAAATAATGTTTTGTTTACATTGGCATTCGTTTCTGACAGGTGAGTAATGATAATAATATTAATAATCTTTTATTTCTTTTTATTTTATTTGTAACTTATTTATCTGTTTTTTAGTTCTATTATTAAATGTTTTTTTTTCCTAAAAGTATCATAATTATTTATGTCATTTAAGGTTTTGATATTTCTTTTTATTCTAATGCACGTGGTGATGTGTCATCGGATATCTTTTCGGTCACCTGGAAATTGTGAAACTGGTAAGTTATAATAATTTTTAGTTCTTTATTTTGTTTTATTGTATGTTTATAATTCATTAACATTTTAAGTTTCTGTAAAATAAAAATATTTTACTTCTATGTTTAAGGTTATGTTTTTTGTTATCATTCTCCAGGTACGTAGTAATGGTTAGTGACAGGTAAGTAATAATAATAATTTTCAATTATTTTATTTTATTGTAAGCTTCTATTTTATTCATCTTTTTTCTTATTACATTAATTCAATAGTTGTATTTTTTTCATTAAAGTATCATATTGATAAATGTCATTTGCGGTTAGGATGTTTGTTTCTATTGTAATTCAATAATTACATTATGTGTTAATTATCATTGAAGTTTTTTGACAAGTAATTAATTTCATTTATTTGAAATAACTGAAATAAATTATTTCAAGTTTATTTAAAACATTAGTTAATTAAATAATTATTTTAAATTTATAAAATGAGTACATATGTAGTTATAATAAAGATAATCATAAAATAATTGTAAGTATAGTGAATAATAATAACTTTTTTAAATTTATTTTGTTTCTAAATTTCTAATTTATTTACATTTGATAAAATTGTGTTGTTTATTATTTACATTTTTTATTTATGAAATTAAACCTAATAACAATTTATTATTTTTAATTAATATATTGAATTATTTATTATTGTATTGGAAATAATATTTTATTAATCCTTTTAAATTATTACTATATGAGTAATTTAAGGTTAGAATGTTTGTTTCTATTCTAATTCATGTGTTAATCGTTACTAACTTTTATTAAGGAAAAATTAACAAGCGCGCCGCGGCGCGCAGGTCGATCTCGTAATATAAAAGCGCGTAGGTAGCTCCAGATCAGCCACTAGATACACGTGGCACTAAGTGGCTATTCCTCTTTTGTTTTACGCTTAGATTTACAGTTTTTGGACATGCATTTTATAAATTTTGAGAAAAGAGTGAATAATATGGGAAGTAAAGGTCATTTCAAGTATTTGACAAAAAAGTAAGTAAGTATACCATCATTGTCGAGGTAAGGGAGCTTAGGACACGCCAAGCGCTTGTCCCTCGCTCGCCATTACTAGACGAGCTATTCGGCTCTTCCCAAAACTCATCGATTCCCGTTGCATTGTCTATCCGGTGTGACCAACGACACCGAACCAATCTAAGGTTCTTACACCGTGCCCAAAGAGGAATGATACCAGGGTTACCGAATCCGCCGGAGATGGCGCGAACGTCGCCCAACCTACGTGCTCTTCAACTTGGCGTCTGTAAAGTGCAGGCGTCGGTTGCTGATGCCGGGGGCCTGGGCGGCGGACGCGCTTTCGTCTTCAGTGACACGCTCAGAGGTGTCGCAAGCGGTGGAAATCCTAGGATACCGAGCACTCTTCTAGCGATTTAATGCTTTGTCCACATATCGGAGCTCTGTGTGGATCGACCGTTTTCTCTCCAAGGCTCGTGGGATTCATATGAATGGACATAACTTAAATTTAGATGATGGTAGGCGTCCAGGGGGGACTGCTGCTGACATGGCCTCACGCGAGGAAGATAAGACTGAGTGTCTAAAACTGCGCAAGAAAGAGCGGGATATCTTTCTTTTAATGGAAAAAGAACTGAACCTATAAAGCTCGCAAAGTTAACGGTTCAGACGAATGTCGCGGCCAACATCCAGAGTGGCTTGAAGAAATTCAAGGTTTGGTTGCCGGCACTAATATCAAAGCACGCTAAAGCCGATAAGGCAGACGAAGCTTTTTATAAAGGTCTGCAAGATACGGAGGATGGACGGCAGTATAGACGGAAAATTAGGGAACGCTACCAGGTCAAGGTGGCGAGAAGCCTGATCCTGGAATGCGAGAAATAAATGCGGGCTGCAGAGGAGCGTTCTCCTACGCAACAGGAGCCCAAAAAAAGAAAGTCCGTGGAGACCTTAGTCGAGAGAGTGAAGGTCTTAAAGATCAAGAAGCCGAATCAGGCTATGGAAACACCACTAAGTCTTAATTAACAGGTAGCAAAGAAATCTTAAATATGTCAATTAAGGCGCTTTCGAATTGTCTACAAAATGGGTAGATAGAATTCTAAACAGGATTACGCTAGAAGATTCGCCAATAGCTCAATCTGTGTGTTTTTTAATCACCTACAAGCCAATAAAAATATATTAAAACGTAAAGTATAAGAATAAAATTTTTAGAAAACAAGATTTTTAAAATTTTCGATTTTTTCAAATTTTGGAGATTTATTTATTATTCATTGTCTTTTGAAGAAAATATTAGCATATGAATAATATTCTTCATACATCAATAAAGCTTGATTTGCCCACTTCACATGTGATGACTCAAGGTAAGTCGTTAATTCACGTGTTCAGTAGAATGAAAAAGAAAACATTATATTTTATCATGACGTACTTTTTAATAAATTCACTATCTTCCCTATGTGGATATTGTCTTTTTTAAAAACTACGATAGTATATAAAATTAAACTTTCAATAGCTTCATCACTTTATTAACGATAATTTATTGTATTTATATTTATTTAAGCACAGATACTTTTTTTATTCCTTGAAAATCTACGCCTACGGTAAGTTGATTTTTTTCTATAACAATATTCTTGATTATTAATTGCTTTCTTATTAATTTCCACACGATACAAATGGATATGCTGTTATATTTGATAAAAAAACAAAAAAATTTTGAGGTAAATCGTTAATAATGATTATTTGTTGATAATGTCGGTGATTATTTTTAATGAGACCGATAAGGATATTACTATTTTAATGACAATAGTCTCTGTTATGTTTCCTATGTTTAAAGAAACTTGTGTATAATTTTGCGCGTTTGAAAATACAGGGCTTAATATTTTCCAACATGAGTGTCTGTTTTAAATTATTAAAAATTTGAAAAACATTAAAATAAATAGAACAAAGAAGTGATAAACATTTATATACACTTAACAAAGAAAATAAGAGATACGTAGTTCAAGTTCAGGAACTAATTAATTGTCTATACTTATAACGTGAGTTTTGTTTGTTTCTTAGAATCTAAAGCCGGAAAAGTTCTTTTCAAATATATAACACAATAATATGTTAATAACAATTAAAAATTAGTAACACATGTTTATGAAAGTATAAAATTTTTATCTTTAATAATGTGTTCCAATAGCTTATTATTTATGTCAATGATATCATAATGTGATACCAACATTCAACATTGGTAATTATTGTGTATCGATGTTGCTTCATTTGAGGTTTAATTTTTTTTTTTTGAAAATATTTTTTGGTTTTTAATTCTTTTCTATTCTTATAATTTAATTTTAGAACTTTTATAATTGAATGTAAATAAATTATCATCTTTATTTCTTTTCTCAGAATAATGAAGATCAAACTTATCGAAAAGGTTTCACCAAAACGAAGTTACCAAACACAGTACATTGCTTGTCTTAGTGGTGAGAATTATTTACATATAACTGGTTTAAAATGTTTAAATTAATAAAAATGCATTTCCGTTTAGTTTTTAATGACTTTTTTTGGTTCCAGAGGGCGCGAAATTCGGAATGTATTTTTTTTAAATTTTTTGCTGTTTCGGACAATCTAAAATCATGAAATTAAAGTGCATAACATAAAATTAAAAAAAAAAGTAAAAAGCAATTTAAAATTTAAATCAAAATTATTCCCTATCGTTCAAATATTATATTTCTAAATGGAACAAGTTTTCTTTTAATTTAAAGTAAAAATAAATGAGAAAAAATAGTAAAAAGTGCTTATTTTTCTTGTTCTTAAATTACTTAAAGAACAAATATCAAAATTAGTATTTTTGTTGTTGAAAATTATGACAAATAACTAGAAACGGAAAAAATTATTAGAAGTCAAAAGAAAAAATTAAAAACTAAAAACAATAACTAGGAGGTCAAAAAATAAGAAGCAAATAATACAAAAAAACTCGAAATTAAAAAAAAATAAAATAACTATTTAGAAAATTACAAAAGAACTATAGAACTATGAAAGAAATTATTAAGTAGAAATTTATAAAAAATAAATATAAATACAACTTTATCAAATAAATTGGAAATAATAAAAAAAGCTGAAATTAAAAATTTAATAAAAGAAACAAAATTTGTTACTTCTATGTACTAAGTTATTGATTTTTATATTTATTTTTGTAGCAAACTTGCAAAAGTTTTTCGATGTAAAAAAGTGATAACATAAGGCTTCGTGCACAAATTACGTAACAGGTTTTTAGCCCTTTTTTGACCCCCTCCCACCCTGTTACTTAACAATTTGCAAACCCACCCCTAATTTTTCAATATTGTTTTATTTTTAAAATTATGTTTTATTACTTACTTTACACTTTTTTTGTTAGTCTTAACTAAATGAATAACCCCCTCCTCCCCCTATGTAACAGATAGTAACAGTTTACTGAACCTCCTTCCCCCCCTAAAACCTGTTACGTAATTTGTGCACGAAGCCTAATATGTTACCATTGCTGAGATATACGTAAAAGCCTTGTTTTTTCTCAAGGTAAAAAACGTAATTTTTAGAACAATTAACCGAAAATTAAAATTAATTATTAAAATGAAAACGAAAAATCTTAAGATTTTTAAGAGAAAAATTCTAATGAATAATTTGTAAGATAGGCATGGCATCGAATAACTATTTTCTTAACATACCTATTATAAAGACGCATATAAATTACGGTGATTCTGCTAAAAGTGAATTTTTTGATGTCCACATTAATTTTGTAGAATCAATTCAGGAATAATAATTGTCAATATTCATAGTTAAAATTAAGTATTTACTTAGTATTATAAAGAAAAAATTAAGCTATTCGGATAAACCAAGTTAATAAAAGCACTAAACTTATTTTATAAAAACACACACAATCAATTAGATTTAGGAACATTCCTTTTGTTAATAAAGAAAAATGTTAACGTTTATAATTGTTAACTTGAACAATTATCTTTAATAATTAAATAAAAATTTCTTAAAACTGAAAGCAGACATAGACTAAACTTGCTTTTTCGGATTAACTAAAGAATGTGTGAAATTAAATAATTATTTTGTTATTTAAGTAAACATAATCTGAATATTGCTGATAGTTATTAACACAAAAGTTTAAGTAATATATTAATAATTTTGGAAGATTAGGAATTCGGTGTTTGTAGAAATTACAAATAATGATAATAATAATAATAATAATAATAATATAAATACTAATATTAGCAATGACAGGTTATGTTTATTATAATTATCCATAACTAGCTTTAAATAATAACGTTTTGATATTATTAGTTAATGTTTATAAATTAATTATTTTATTTTAATTACAATTACAATTAAATTTTCTGTGTTAAAAGAATTACAATTATGACATTATAAACATTATTATTTTAATATTATTTATTAATTCAATTTAAATGTGGCACTTTAGTTAAAGATCTGTATCTTTAAGCATCCTTTCGAGTTCCACTTCTATGGGCCTACGCAAACACGAGTTAAGCGCACACTTTCAAAAGCACCATCCTTAATTGGGTTTTTGGGGATTAGGCCCGATTTAAAAGAGTTAATGATTCTTAAAACCATAGTAGTAGATTAGTTCGCAGACAAAAATCAGACAGGAACATCCATATCCAATAATGGGAACAAAAATCATTTGACGGATCATCAATGCAGATTCCGAAATTTGAGAATAGCAAGATTTCGCAATTTGTGCATCTTTTGCGTCCTTCATTGAATAATGATCAATCCATTTTTTTGCAATACCAGAATCTATCAATCTCTGGGTTAATTCATCAAAGCGCTTTACATATGGAGAACCTGGTTCCAGTACCGTAAATGCAGGTTTCGATGGCCAATGATCTTCAATAAATCTGACAAGTGGTTGGCCACATTTATCTCGTCTATTCTGGAAGACAAATTTTGCTCTAGAAATTTCAACGATACATGATGTGTTTTTATAGTTGATTAATCGGTTTAAACATTCGACGTGTCTAAAAGGACCCTTGACAGATTTTTGAACAATTTTCTGGGCAACACCGATACTAGTATTTTTCAATGCATAGAAATGATTTTCACCTATCTCAATTTGCAGATTCGAAGCAAGTACTTCTTCTAAGCTTTGGAATTTAAATTTTGATTCAGTTGTCAATTGAACATTGGTGACCATTTGATAAACTTCGAACGAGAAAAGGAAACATCCGATCAAAAATACTCCAAAGATTACTCTCTCTGCAGTCGATTTTGGTTCTTCCGGGACTGTAGTACCAAACATTATTCGAATCAGGTACTCCATTCTCCAGTTCTTTCGGGGAAAGCGCAGAGTTCGTGAGGCAATCCACACAACAAGTAGTAAACTTAACATTATTAAACTACTTGCAAGCAGATCATGAAATTTTAGATATTCCGATTCTTTTCTGGAAAAGGGAACAACCAAGATCATTTTCTTATTCCTGCGAACACCCTTACCATATTCAAATACGTCTGCAAAACATGGGGTTTTTGTTAATTCAGCTCCCATTACTTGAATTTTGTTTTGCATAGTTGCTAAGCAGACTCCCGAACTTTCTTCCTTTGAACAAGCACATTTGCCCCAATTTACAAGAGAAGATTTTATGATTGTGAAATTCATTACTTTCTCTAAAGCTCTCAGTTTTGTTACGGCAAGACCGGAAATGGAAACTTCTCCTGATTCTTTTCTTAAGACTAAAACATCTGGTGGAGATGTCATAAAAGATACTACCAGAGAATATTTGTGTAAATTTTTTAGCTTGTCAGGAAACCACAGTGTTTTGGAAGAGGATTCTTCTTTGAACAATAACTTTGAGAATGGATTATAATAAACGACCGTTGTTTGGTACCTTCGATCCCTTAATAAAATCACATTGTCAAAAGATTCAATTTTTGGTTTTTTCAATTCTACAACTGTCACGTCCAATAATTGGTGAGACCAAAGATTTACAAAAAATCTTGTATAATTTGCAAGGGTTTTGGAAAGAATTATCAAACATTTCGGTCGTCGGTGTGATTTCCAAAGACGGTTTAAAAGTTTTATTGATCCAGAAAGTTCTGTTTCCGTTTCGAAATTCATGAGAACAAAGGCTGAAGTCCGTGGATTGTAGGACATGAAATCTAATTTTGTATCATTTTGTAAGCTAATTTCGTGGCTTGGAATTTTGCTTGATACTTTCTTGATCAAATCTTGTAAAGCTGATTTGGATGTAACTGACAAATTATTGATTAGAAAGATTACCTGATGAATCTGCTGATCATTTTTCATTGTTTTGATGAAACTGGCAATCCACTGTGAATCACTGCTTTCTATTTTCCGACTGTTGAGTACAATTAATACTAAACTGATAATTAATTTTATGAACATTTTTACATTCATGTCTTATTCGTTAAGAAACAAATCACTTAAGGATATTTCTAATGTTATTGTTGTTTTTCATGGAAGCTGCAATGCAAATCTTATGACAACTTGGACATTTCCTTAATCGTTTAAACTTTCCTTTCAATTGTCACTTTCCTTGGAATCCGTAATTAAGTTAATTGTCTCCAATTTTTTTTTATCACCCAAATTGAAACAAAACTTTAGTTAGTTATTAATTTCTTTTTGTACTCAATTTTTCAATAATATAAAACTGTAGACTTTACTTTTCTTGTTTTAAATAGAAAAGAGAATGAAAATAAAAACTGCGATTTGTAATAATATATGATGTCAACTTCTTGTCAACTCTGTAAGGTGAATGTTACTAACATCCTTGGGAAATCCTTGGTTAGACAGTCAGTATTTTCTGTATCTCTATATTGATTCATTGATTTTTGAATTTATTTTTGTACCAAGTTCAATAAGCGTTGCAAGTGACAAAAGCTTTTTGAGCAATTCTTAACATGCAAACGAATAAACTAAAATATTTTGAAATTCCGAAAAACAAATTTAATGAAAGAAGTTTTAAACTTAATTTGAAAATAGCATTCTCAAATATAATTTTGAACAAAAGATTCTCTAATTAAATAAAAAAAGTAAATAAATAAGGGGCATTCTCTGGAAAAGAAGCGACCCAAAAAAATTTTTTTTCGTTAGTGATTTTATGTCATAATATACATAAAAACAAATATAAAAAGTAGGGTGTTAGATCAGTGTAATGCGTGGTTGACATATTATCGGGGTTAAATTTTAAGGTAGCATAATTTTCATCTGACAATAACTTTTTTCCTAATCATTGAATTTGAAAACCTTATGGATGTTTTTATGTAGAATTTTCCAAACTTTTAAATTAAATAACTAACAATTTTGAAAAAATTAGTTTTGACCAAAAAAATTCAAAAATTATTTTTTAATGCAATTTTTAACATCCGTGCCCCCCTAGGATTTTTTCTAGAATTGTCCAGAAATTTTCTTTATTTAATAAGCTTTTTACCTCTTAAATGGCATTTTGGGACAGCAAGGTGTATACGAGCTACAATTGAATTTTCACTTGAAACAACTAACTAATTTGTAACTTATGATCTCGGGGGACTTATAATAATTCCTGCATTGTTTGAAACTGTTCCACAATTATTTTAAAATGATTTCTAACTATTTTTGCGACTACTAAAAAACATTAGATGCGAATTAATGGGTTGTTTCAAGTGAAAATTCAATTGTAGCTCGTATACACCTTGCTGTCCCAAAATGCCATTTAAGAGGTAAAAAGCTTATTAATAAAGAAAATTTCTGAACAATTCTAGAAAAAATCCTAAGGGGGCACGGATGTTAAAAATTGCATTAAAAAATAATTTTTGAATTTTTTTGGTCAAAAATAATTTTTTCAAAATTGTTAGTTATTTAATTTAAAAGTTTGGAAAATTCTACATAAAAAACATCCATAAGGTTTTCAAATTCAATGATTAGGAAAAAAGTTATTGTCAGATGAAAATTATGATACCTTAAAATTTAACCCCTGATAATATGTCAACCACGCATTACACTGACCTAACACCCTACTTTTTATATTTGTTTTTATGTATATTATGACATAAAATCATTAACGAAAAAAAATTTTTTTGGGTGGCTTTTTTCCAGAGAATGCCCCATAAATGGAATTTTGCCAAGAAGAACTTTTAATTTAAACATATAAACCAAGAATATTTTCTTTGCAAAATAGTAACTTGTTGTCTAATAAAGAAAAACATAGTAATTCGCAAATTAATTGTTAACTACCTGAGTCTTTCAAAAAACTAGAATATCTGTTGTGACCAATTATTACTTACTTTTTATGTTCACTTTAATTTATATAATTTTATGTTTATTTACTTTTTATAACGAGATGTGATTATTAATTAACAGGAGTTTTTGAGCGTGATGCGCCAGGTTATCTTTTAATTGTTTCAATACTACACAATTTTAGGAAAATAACTAAACCGAAATAATAAATTAGTATTATGATTATACACCAAAACTAGATCAGATTTTCAATTATAAAACCGCGAAGAGGAGGGTTGACAAGAGCTGCATTAAATTAAATGAAGAGAAGAATATTATTTACCATAATTAAAGAAGATTTATTAACACAATTATTTCCGTTAAGAAGTGAATGATAAATATATAATTATGAGGCCTCATGGTCTCAGCAAATAATTTACATAGAGCACTGCCTGGACACTTTATTACAAAATTAAGGTCGAGACGACTCTACCAAAACAAAATCAAAATTAATAATGGAGCTCACCTTTATATTGGCTGACGCCTTGGTGACTTCAAACATACAATTCAAATTTACATTCTTTATTAGATTACATTAAACAAAGAAATAGTATTGGCACAACTATAGTTACAATCACCACCAGACTGAGAGTGAAGACTCGTCAACAGACTTGTCAAAATATTTATGGAGTAGTGACACTAGAATCATCAAAGTCAGATAATAAAGCAGACCGCGTTGTGAAAGTTACCAACAGCTACTTTTATTGAGCGTCGAATCGACTGAGGGACGGCGATCACACAAAACAACGGCGCTAAATCCCGCCTAGTCGAAATCAAGATGGCCGCATCAACTGTTTCGACAGTTTCATAACAAAATTGGTTCACGTCGTCTGTTCTTGGCACTCTTGCAAGATCGGAACTCACATCCAATCTCGTGTGTCAGGACAATCCCATGATGACCACTGATGGCAACCTCGACTGGACTGAGGTGTGTCAGCCAAGAGACTGAATAATTATCAGGAGACTGCCGTATATATGTATAGCGGGCCTATAATCGTTGCCGCGAAGAAGAGGAAGAGAACGATGAGCGACAAAAGGCTCGTCTAGACCGTGTGACGTCGTTTTTTATAAACTCGTCACAAAAGTAGTTTCTTAACGGCGGCACCGATGAACTACCCGAGTGAAAACTTAAATAAGTCCGCGCAGTAAATTATTTTATTCGATCCTTAATTGAATCACGAATAATGGCCAGATCCGGACTCACCGACACTCAAAATATTGTATAAAGAGTGATTCATATTACTTTGTGTTTAAATATTATTTTGTATCTGGATTATTGTTGGTTGTGATTTTTATATTCTGTTTATTTTTTTATATAAACTGTCTTTGTAAGTAAGAAAAGATTCACAACAAAGAAAGAGTTGTTGTGACGAATTAAACGAACATATTGTACCACTGGGCAATTCTCTGAGAAATTCGGAAACCGCGCTTCTTAGAGATTAATGTATTTGAATTGGAGTCAACGAATGTGAGATGGTCAGTTGGCGTGAAGGATCGACGTCGATATTACGAGCTCCACTGGAACCGGCAAGGAAAATCAGAGGCCCGAAAACGGAAACACCGAGGCAAGCCAGCTGAAGGGGGACGAGATCGTTCCTCAGTTCGGATTTGGCCGATCGACTCGTCGCTAGTCTCACGGTGGTACCGATTTGTTGGTTGTAAGAAACTGTTAAAATGGGTTATCGGAAAGTGCTGCAACAGCTGAAAGGTTGGGAAACCATTTATTCTCCTTGTACCAGTAGTGCGAAACTCATAAAGGCACGAGTTCCTAGTTGAAAAGGAACCGGCGTTCCGAGCACATGGCACGACAAGGACGCCGCCATGTTGAGCACGCCGTTCCGCTGATCCCTCACCAGTGAAATGCGAATTCTCTTTCAGACTCTCTACGATAATTCTCAGTGCAGTGTTTTAGTAAATAAATTTTATTTCATGATTAAATTTATTTAGTATTGTTTGATTAGTGCAGTGTTCGTACCTGTCAGCCCCCTCTCCCACATTGACGTTACCTACGACCTTGTGACGTGACTGCCGCTCGGACGTCGAGCTAGCCAGGCGGGACTTCGAGGGTTAATTCACGGGCTCAAAGCGTGAAGTCCGTGAATTCCAAGTCAATGACGTCTACGTCGTTATTTGTTAATAGGTGAAAAATAGAAAACACCATTATAACCGTAATAGCTTACTATAGCAATGATATGAATGCACTATGCACTCCGTTAATTTTAATAATATTTTTAAAATTGTAACTCTACTTTTAAAACATTCTTTCACCAACCTAGTATGTTTCAAATTTTAAATAAACAAATTGTTTTTAATTTACAGGTTCTTTGGCATCTGCTGCATGTATTGTAAATACATCCTGGACTTCTCCGGCGGTTCAATATTTAAAAAGCAACGAATCAGAGTTTTCCTTAACGGATGTACAAGGATCTTTTATAGTAGTAATATACAACTTAGGTGATATAATTGGCAGCCCCTTGACGCTATTTTTCATCGACAGGATTGGCAGGAAATTTACTTTGTTACTGTACAGCATACCAGCAATATCTTCCTGGTTAATAATAATTTTTGCGAGTAACTACATCCACCTATACATTGCACGATTAATTGCTGGAATTGGACATGGAATTGCGTTTAGCACACTGACAATATATCTTGCTGAGATTGCAGACAAGGATTCGAGAATCAGACTTTATACCATTATGAGAATTACAATGAGTTTTTTCGGTTTAATATCAACATCAGTAGGATCATTCTTCAGCTATGAAATTTTGAATCTAACTTGTTTAGCTATACCAATCCTTTTTCTTTTCTCCTTCTCATTTATGCCTGAAAGTCCTTACTATCTTTTGTTAAGAAATAAGGAAGAGGAAGCAATCAAGTGCTTGGAAAAATTAAGAGGAAATTCCAGAGAATCGAACTGGCGTGAAAATTTGGAACACGAAATAAACGAGATGAAATTAAACGTAGATGAGATAAATTTTAAAATAAATTCGTTCCGGGAGTTGGTGTGCGAAGAATGCAACCGTAAAGCTATGCTGGTTGTCTTGTTCCTAAAAATCACCCAATTTATGTCAGGACACTTAACTATTCTTGGGTATACGATAGAAATTTTTAAAGACAGTGGTTCTCCAATAAAACCTCAAATAGCAGCGCTCATCTTATCTGTAATTCGTTTAATTTCTTCATTGATAGCTGGAGGAGTGATGAGCTTCATAAACATAAAAGTTAACTTTCTTATCTCTGGAATAATGGGAGCCATTTGTTTGACAATCATAGGCATATATTTTTACTTTAAGCACATCGGAGAAGACGTTACTTCAGTTAGTTGGGTGCCACTTACTGCACTTATCTTTTTCGAATTGATAACGTATTTGGGAATTGCTATCATTCCGTTTATTATTCAAGGAGAACTATTTTCCATGAAAGTCAAAGGTGTGGCTGGAGTTTATGGTATGTTTCTTGGCGCAGTTTGTACACTTGCAAGTTCAATTGGATATAGCTCATTGAACAAAGCTGCAGGATATCATGCGTCATTTTGGCTATTTGCATTTGCCAGCTTTTTTGGGTCTACTATTACATTCTGTATCACACCTGAAACTACAGGCAAAACTTTGGAAGAGATTCAAGCTATGCATAATCCAATTATAAAGAAAAAGTTAGAAATAGTTCGCCGTAAACGATTAGATTCCATAAATAGTACTAATCAACAAACATAATACTACTAGAATAGAATCATTAATAATTAAGTAATTGTACATAGCAATCACATTGTATAATTGTATATACACAGGTAATTTATTTTTCAAAATAAGTATATTGTTTGTAGTGCTCCATTACTACTTTTTCTTTGACGAATTTCAAATTTCATGCAACAAGATCAATTTTTAGAATATTATATATTTTCTTAGCTTTTATAATTGGAATGATTTTGTAATCCGAACCACTTAAGTAATTATTTTTATTATGTAGGTATTTTAAAAATGTTTGTAAATTGTGTTAGTTAATTTGAAGATGTAAAAAGATATGATCTGATTCTCTTGGGACAAATTTAGTTTTTTATTATATAAAATAATAAAATATTATATACCTGAAATTCAATCTGACTACTTATAATGGGAAAAAATTCGAATCTACAAAAAAAGTACACGTTAAAGGATCCGCTTATTTTGCTTCTTTTTCCATGTTACTAAAAGTTTTATTTATATCCAATAATCAGTTTTTAACTTTCTCATTTAGCAATAGACTGTATAACAATTTTACCAAAAAGCTTGTATTGTATCTTAAGCTACCTGCAATCCCAGTATATCTACCTTTCTTATCTCTCTACCTTAAGCTACCTACAATCTTTGCCTCTTTATACCGTAACGGACGAACAGCGAGCAAACTAAAAGCGTAACAGGCCTATAGCTAGCTAATTTTTTATATAGAATATATTCTTTTAGAAAAGTAGAAGACATGAAGACATGCACTTATATGCAGAACACTTAATAAATTCTGTCTAAATTTTTGTTATGAAATTCATTTTTTAACAAAACATTGAAAACAAAACTTACCGGGATGAAAATGCTTCACAAAGAGAGAAAAGGAAGACATTCTCATTTTTGATAAATGGTCAAGGAAAATTAAATCTTAGAAAGGCAATCAGATATATGTATACAAAATACTTAATTAAAAATGTACAATAAAAACAGAACATCTTATGGCTAGAAAAACAATACAAATCACAAATTTCGACTGTAAGATTCCGTGTCGTCGCGTCACAATATTCGGCAACAAATACGGCCTTAACAGAAAGAAGGAAAATTATTTGGAGTCAAAAAAAAGAAGGATAAGGGAATAAGGAAAACTCCGCTTTTTCTTAGAAAATAAAAACTCTCTTACTAAATAAGAATGTCACCAAAAAATCACAATGTCTTTCACAACTTAAAGTTCAGAGGTCACCCTCTCCACGGTGGGTATTCATAACAAAATCAAGAAAAAATCACTATAAATAAAAACTCACTTTGCAACAAGTATCAAAAGAAAAAACAATTGGTATCCAGAACACGTTCCTGAGATGGGATAGGTCTTCCAAAAAAATCCTCTTATCCACGTCAGTCGTCACCCTTATTCGTCGTCAGGGTCTTTACTTCCACAAATGCACTTTATCGACCGTCCTCTTTGAACACCTTCACAAAACTTACCTGGTCTCCCCTATTTTACCTGGTGCTTCTATCCAAATCCCTTTTCCCCACCTGTCCTCATCTTCATCCCTTTTACTCCGTGACGACAATAATAATAGGTTTCTAAAACTAAAAATTAGTTAAAATTATACCATTTTAATGTTGGTTTTTCTAAATTTGGTTTTTTAAAGACCTTTAATATCGAAAAACAATCATTTTAAAATATACTCATTTAGACAATGTTGAACTTCAATATCAAGATGAAAAAAAAAATTTTGTCAATTTTTCGTTAGCTCGTTCCTATAATTTGAAATTGGTATATCAATGAAATTGGAAGAATATTTTCTTCAACTTTTTCACTTTCAGCTAATTGTTTTAGAATTTAGGCATTGAAGGAAGAAAAATTAACGATTTCAATTTAGAAAGAATCGTTTTTAATATCTAAACGCAAGAAGTAACAGAATGATAATGATGAATGTAAGCAAAAAGGAAGCTATTTAATGCAGTTCGTTGCTGGAATTGCAGGTATTAGTTAAAGAAAATAAAATGAATTTAACTTGAAACAAATAATCTCATATGGTAAAAACTAATCTATATAATCGATGAAAATAAAATGTAATTTCCTTTAATCTTTTACTCCTTTATTCATCATGAGAATCTTAAAAAAATTATTTATGATTTACGCTATTAAACAGTTATCCAAATGATTTCATTGTGAAACATGTAAAAATGAGGTTAGAATCTTTAAAGGATAACAATAACAATAAAGATTTAATCTTGACAACAAAAAATGCAATATTTGACAATCTTATTATTTCTATACAGTTTTTTGGAAATTATTCTTAGTCCATTAAAATATTACTAAAAAACTATAATATGAATTCTGTATTTAAATCCACTATAATGAAATTTTTTCGCGACTATCTTATTGATTTATTTATTAATCATAAAAATGATGACGACAAGGGTTTCGTTTTAATATAATAAGAGATTTGTCTGAAATATTGCTCAAAGAAGTCAACAAGTACATATTAAATTTCGTTGAATAATGTAAATTCAATTCAAATTAAAGATTTAAATAAAACGAATCAAATCATTATGATAATCTTATCCTTACAATGAGGCTAATGATACAGGAGTTCGAAAAGTATGTGTGTGAAAGGGATTTGTGTATAAATGTTGAGAAGACAAAAGTGATGAGATTTAGAGGGAGAAGGGAAGGTAGGGAAGAGGAGTTTAGAGTGAACGGCAGAGTGGTGGAGGAGGTGGACGAGTTCTGTTACCTGGGATACTGGTTTAGTTATAATGGAAGAGGGGAGCTGAATGTGAGCAAAAGAATTGAGAGAGCAGGCAAGATCATGGGACAGGTATGGGGGATTGGTAAGAGAAGATTTAGGAATGACTGGTGGAGAAGATTGTGGCTGTTTGATATGTTGGTTTGGTCGGTAATGTGTTACGGGGTAGAGATCTGGGGCTGGGCGGAGAGGAAAAGAGTGGAAAGTATGCAGGAAAGGTTCCTGAGGTGGACCATGGGGGTGAGTAATAGATGTCCAGGATATATCTTAAGAGAGGAAGTTGGAAGGGAAAAGATGATAGTTAGGCAAAGGAAAAGAGCGTGGGGGTTGGAGGAGAAGTTTGAAAGGGGAGAGGGAAGCAGAATAGCGCAAAGATGTTGGAGGATGATAAAAGATAAAGAACAAAGAGGTAGTAAGGAAATGTCAAGGTGGGAAGTAGAGAGGAAAGAGGCAAGGAAGGAGATGACAGGCGAAGGTTTGCAGACTTGGGGGGAAATAGAAAGGGCGATGATAGAGAAGGATAGAGAAGACAGGTGGAAAAAGATAGTGGAGTCAAGATACAATAAATGGTATCAGAGAATAAAAGAGGAGGGGGAGCCAAGTTATTTAAGGAATCTGAGGAAGGAGAAAAAATGGGGAAGAGTGTTAAAGTTTAGAATGGGGGAAGGAGTGATGGAGAGTAGGTATTGGATGGAGGAGGATCAAAAGCTATGTAGGGTATGTGGTTATGAGTTGGAAGACTGGGAACACGTGTTGGACAGATGTGAAGGAAATGATGAGGAAGGGAAGAGTGTATGGAAGAGAGTTATGTGGATTCTAGATGGAAATGGGCAAGGAGTGAAGTGGATGAACAGGGTGGAAAAAAGAAGAGAGAGAGAGTGTGTGCGGAGGGAGAGAGGGAAAAGAATCACGGGAGAGTCAAAGACAGCTAATTTAATGTAAATGTAAAGTCGTAATAGATGAGAAAGAGAGGTAAGAGGAAACGGAAGCCCGGCACTGGCGAGGTTTAGATAGTAGAAATTGTAAATATGTAAATAGTAGATATAAGTTAAATAGTTGTAATTAAGATTAAGTGCGTTGTAAGTAGGTTAAGAAAGAATGTAAGTCTCGAACCTGTAAAAAGGAGAGTAAATAAATGTAAATAATCTTATCCTTACAAAAAATTGGTATGTAGTTACAACATGAATTTAAAATCAATTTAAAATCATATATATTTACATTAGTTTAAAATATTAAGATTTTTTTTAATTATAAAGAAAACATGATTATAACAAAAATAATAATCTGTTTGATTCAATCAGTACTACTGTTTTAAAAGCAATTCTTTCAAACTTCGTTAACCTACCGAATCACAGAAAATTGTGATGGATTAAATTGCAACAGTTTTCTTCTATCCAATTTAAGGTTATTAAAACAAATATTAGATTTTTTTATTTCGTATTAAAAAAAATGCTTGCATCTTATTTCAATCCAAAACAATTTTAGTTGATTGAAATCTTGGAAAGGATTATCAAACATTTTGGTCGTCTGTATAATTTCGAAAGTAGGTTTAAAAGATTTATTGATCCAGAAAGTTCTGTTTTTGTTTCGAAGTTTATTAGAACAAAGACTTAAGTCCGTGGATTGTGGGACATGAAATTTAATTTTGTATTATTTTGTAAGATAAATTGTTGGCTTGGAATTTTGCTTGATACTTTCTTGATCAAATCTTGCAAGACTGATTTAGATGTAACTGACAAACTATTGATTAGAAAGATTACCTGATTTTGTTTGCCGATCATTTTCCATGGTTCTGATGAAACTGTCAATTCACTGCGAATCATTGACTCCTATTTCCTGACTGCTGATTATAATTAATCCCAAACTGATGATTATTTTGAAAAACATCTTGACATTCATTACTGATTCGTGAAGGAACAAATCACTTAAATGTGTAAACGTTCTTCCAATTGTCACTTTGTTTGGAATCGGAGATGAAGGTAATTGTCTACAATTTTTTTATTACTTAAATCGAATTAAAACTTTGAACAGTTTTTTTTTAATGACTCTTTTTACTTTATTATTAATATAATAAGCTGGTGTAAAAACTACACTTTTTAGACAATAGTTGAAAAATTGAAAAAAAATAATAGAATTTTCAAGAAAATAATTAAAATTTGAAAAAAATAATTAAAAAATATCAAGAATTATATATGTGTAGAAAATGGTTGAATAATGACAAAAATAACTGAAATTTAAAAAAAAAATAATGAAAAAGGAGAAATATATTAAAAAATGAAGTGAAAAAATAAAAAATTGAATACATTACCTATTTGAAAAATTGTATGAATGAATAAAAAAATTAACGATATAATTAAAAAGTGAAGAAACTAATTGAATAATGACATAAATAATTGAAAACAGAACTTCAAAAATTATTAAATTCATGATGATAATAAAAAGATTGAAGAAAATGCCATTTAAAGAAAATTCCAAAATGTCAAAAATATTTGATTATTGATAAAAATAGTTGTAACTTGAAAAAATAATTGAGAGATGACAAAAAAAATTTTAAATTTGAAGAAAATACTTGTAAACTTGCAAAAACAATTGAAATATTGAAATAAATAATTCAAAACTGGTGTAAAAATTAAAAAATTATAGACAATAATTGTAAAATTAAAAAAAAATTATAAGTTTGAGGGAAATAATCGAAAGTTGAAGAAATTAATTAAAGTTTGAATACAATAATTGCAATTTGAAGAGAATAATTCAAAAATGGCAAAATAATTCAAATATGAAAAAAATAATTAAAGTTTGAAGAAAATAATTGAAAGAAGTGTAAAAAAATTAATAAATTCGTAACAATAATAAAAATAATGATGAAAATAATTGAAAACAGACGTAAGAAATTTAGAAGTTTGTGACAATAAAAAAAATTGAATAAAATAACTGCTATTTGTAAAAATTAATTCTAAAATGGCAAAAATAACAAAAATATTAAAAAAATAATTGAAAAATGCAAAAGTAAATAAAGACAAAAGTAATTGGAATTTGAAGAAAATAATTAAAAAATAACGAATGTGAATTAAACTTGTGTAGAAAATTTGGATAGAAGTTTGGATGTATGTTCTAATTTCTATAGAAAATTATCTTTAAAATAACACCGAGAACATAAAGAGATCTTTATTATTCTAAAAGTTATTGAAAATTGAAAAATACGCTGTAATTTACACTTTTTTTACAATATTTTTTTTTAAAGTGAACAAAACGACTTCATTCAGAATATCATTCTTATTTAGAATGTAGTTACTTTTGAACCAATTACAGAGAAAATATTTTATTTTAGAATCAGATCAAAGAAAAATTACTTAATCTGAATCACTGAAAACAAATGGCCATATACTACTGGCCAAGTAGTAATTTCAATTTTCATTGATTATATTTAACAAACATTAATATCCATGTTATTTGAAAAATTTGTGTTCTTTGAAAAAATAAAAAATTGTTTTTAAACAAAAATTATTTGTTATTTAATTTAAGCGTTATCAAATTTCTTCAATATTTGTCATTATATTAATTTATAACTATTTGAGTCTAAATATGTTTATGTACCTAATTAATAATTAAAAATAAATATTAGTAACTAATTAATTTACTATTATTATTACTATTCATTGTGAATATTACTATTTATCAAATAAATAAAATCAGAGAAGAATAGTTTTGAATCAAATTTTCAAGTAAAAGTAAGAATCCATAAATTTAAAATTAAACGTAAATAAAATCTTACTTATTATTATTATTATTGTTTTAATGTAAAACATATAATAAAAGCCGTAAATATATTACTAACATTTGTTAATAATTATGTAGACTTTATTTACACATAAAATAAAATTAATAATAATATTTTTCTTTAAAATCTAATTTCTCAATTTCAATTTGCAATTTAATATAAACTTATTTCAAAATTGTTAATATTGTTACATGTCAAACACATAAACAAACGCGAAGGCTGGAACGAGAACCTCTACACGGATCCTCCGTTTGAGAACCTTTAATTCGCGTCAAATTTTTCAGCCAAGCGTTTTGGCACTGACGGAACTCCCCGCAAGTTTTCTTCCCCGGAGATGCCACGGAGCGTCTAGCGCCGGTGCTCCCCGCAAAGTTTTTTCCCCGCTGGGGCCCCACCAAGCTTAGACTGGCCGACGCCGGCTCCCCGCAAAGTATTCTCCCCCGCAAAGGCCACCGAGCATAGACAGGCTGGCACCTGCTCTGCATAGAAGCTACGTCACCTTTTGTTTTCGGGCGTTGTGACACAGAAAATAACGATATGTTCGCATCCATTTCCACATCTACCTTTTCCTGTTTCCTATCCACCTTATTATTTCCTAGGAAGTTAAGTTTTAATAAATGCAAATAATAACCAGTAGGATTATTATTATTATTATAAATATTATTATTATTATTATTAATATTATTACTATTATTCTTATTATTATTATTATTATTAGTATTATTATTATTAACATTAATGTTATTATTGTTACTATTATTATTAGTATTATTATTATTATTAGTATTTTTTTTTTTTTTTTTTTTTTTTTTTTTTTTTACAAAACAAGTTTAGGAGAGGAAAAAATGCATTTACGCACTTGTTCGTGTGGGACTCGACCACGTGCTGTGGTAATACCTCACTAAAACAACCTCTCCCATTCTTGCTTTACATATTCTAATCCACTATTGCTCCATCCGTCCTGGAGGGTAAGCAAAAGCGTGATTCATTTACTAGAGTTGTTATTTTCGTTTCTTACACTGTTGTTCTCACCCATTGCCGCCGATATTCTTAAGCGGTGGTCAAGAACGTTGTTGGATGCTTTTTTAGAGCTACCGAATAGGATCTTATAATGAACAGTGCTGCCGAACCAGATTTAGAGAGTTCAGAAGAACAGCCTTCTGCATGCGAACCGCCAACGCATTAGCCTTGTGCTCGCAGCTAGGAATTTTTTGTAATTGGCTCACAAATGAAGCTCGCATCCCTCCTAAACAACCGACTACAAGAACAATTAATCTGACCCTAATGGAAACCTTTAGATGTACTTTGGTTTCCCTAGACCTCATGTTCCCTTCCTCGGTCGTTGGTGTAGGTGTTACTGTCGGAACCTGAAGGTTCTCGGAGGGTTCTTCTTCTTCCTGCTGAAGAAAAGCTTCATGTCCCTTTTTTCGCAGAAAGGATACTTGGTAAATACTGAGGTGTCATTTGAGCGTATTGGGGGTACATATTGACCCATCGCTCATGCAACCTTAGCATGTATCCTCTTCTGCAAGGACTACTGTTTTGCCAACATAGCATGATGTCCTTCCGAAGTTGGTCCGTCCATTTAAAACGTACTCTAGCTTGTCCCGGGTCAATGCCTGGTCGTTGCCTGGGTTCTGTCCTATTGCCACTCCCAACTGAACCCTGATCTCCATCCGAGAGAGACCTATTGTGGGTATTATTATTAGTATTATTATTATTAATGTTATTATTATTGTTATTATTAGTGTTATTATTATTAGTATTATTATTATTAGTATTAATGTTATTATTGTTATTATTATTTGTATTAACAATGTATTTTGGTCTGACGCCTTGGAAAGAAGCTGGAAGTTTCTAGAATCTACTAGAACCTTCTAGAAGCTTCCAGACGCTTGGGGCTCGGGAAAGGGAAATTCTCAAGGCAAATTTTTTTTGCATAGAGAATTTTCCTATATAAACCGGCCCTTCAGGGTTGTCAGATACACTCTGTTCCGGCTCGTCAACTCGACAAGTCGTCTGTCAAATAAAGTGTCTCTTAACCAAGATCTGCTTGTTTTTACTCCCACCGTAAGTACCCTTCAACCACCTATCTCTCTCTTCTGTTCTCTCCGTTACTCGAATTTGCATGCCCCCTCCTTCTCTCTCTCTCTCTCACGGAGCGTAAGGCCCTGCCTACAGGCGCACCGCTGGGGGGAACTCTTTCTCTCTCTATCCCGTTGTTTTCTTTCTCTCTCCCTCTCACGGAGTGCGGGCCTCGCCTGAATGCACACCACTGAGAGGACCTCTCTCTCTATCTCACTGTTTGCTTTCTCTCTCCCTCTCACGGAGTGCGGGCCTCGCCTGAATGCACACCACTGAGAGGATCTCTCTCTCTATCTCGCCGTTTTCTTTCTCTCTCCCTCTCACGGAGTGCGGGCTTTGCCTGAATGCACACCACTGAGAGGACCTCTCTCTCTATCTCGCCGTTTTCTTTCTCTCTCCCTCTCACGGAGTGCGGGCTTCGCCCGAATGCACACCACTGAGAGGGCCTCTCTCTCTCTCTCACTGTTTTTTTCTCTCTCTCTCTCTCCCACGGAGCGTAAGGCCTTGCCTGTAGACGCACCGCTGGGAATTCTTTCTCTTTCCCTCTCACGGAGTGCACAGCGCCGTCTTTAAGCACACCATTGAGTGGGTCTTTTCAATTAGATCCCTGTCTCCGTTACGTCTAGATTTTACACCGGACCGTAACAATATTATTATTAATATTTGTAAAATTAATAGAAGTCCACAATGATAATTTTGAAATTATTTTTAATTAAAGTTTAACAATGATAAAATTTTAATTTTTAACTTAAATTACATTTTTTTATTATTATTTTAATTAAAAAAATAAAGATTAACAGCAATATAATTAAGTACATTACAAATTAATAATATAAATTATAACTAATTAGAATTGTTTTATGAACAAAATACAATTAATAAAAAACATTTATTTTTTAAATTTAATTTTCTCTTTTTTATCTGATATCTTTAATGCTTTTAATTAAAACAATAATCAAATAAATGAGTTCTAATTTAGGTACGTTCAGAATTTAAATTTTGCGATTTCTTAATTTTAATTGAAAATTATTTTATATTTAATTGATTTTTATTTATTCATAAATCAAAACTAAATTATATAAATTTTATAATTATAATATTTTATTATTATAAATTATTTAAATTTTAATATAGGTAGGTCTGTTTTTTATTATTTAATTCAAAATTAATTCAAAAATATTATTATTATTTATAAAATTAGTAAAAACAAAATTATGTATTCGAAACAATTTTTAATTAAATAATAAAAAAAAGCATATATTTTATTACAATTTTTAAAATGTAATAAACTTGTTTTATTATTCTTATTTTTATTTAAAATGCTACATAAAAAGCAGAAAATATAATATATTATATTTATAAAATTTATAATAATCTGCAAATAATGAGTTTTCAAATAATTATTAATTAAAATTAAAAGATCGAAAAATTAATTTTCTTAACGTAAATTATAACTCATGTATTTGATTATTATTTTAATATTGTTTTGATATTGTTTAATCTTCCTGGGAAGCTTCCTGGAAAATATCGTGCTATTTGGGATATTTCTTTCTTAAATACATTAAATCAGTTGACCATGTGTATTACATTACTCGAAACCATATACTACTTGAAAAGGAAAAATTTATATGGTTTTTGCTCGAAATCCATATTATACCAGGTTGTCTATAGTGATAATAATATATGGTTTCCCGGGCCCTGGTATATTTTTCTTTTTACTGGGCAGCATTTACTGTTTCTCTGTATTGATTCATTGATTTTTTTTTTATTTTTGTAACAAAGCAATTAAGTATTGCAAGAGAAAAAGCTCGTGTTTTAAGAAAATATTGAAATGATAACTAATGAATTAACCTATTTTGAAATTTCTAAAATAAAACAATTCTTTAATAAAACAAATTGAAAAATCCGAAATTTACTTTTCGAATGTTCTTGAGACGTGACGCGAAATTCTTACTGACAATGATTATAGCTATAATAATTTAGTAACAATTCCTATTTAGTGTTTGTACTTTTCATTCTTTTCCTAGAATATTGCAATAATTTATAAATTATATAAAATAAATTGGAAACGATGAAAAAACGTGAAATTAAAATTCCATAAAAAGAACAGTAAACAAAAAATGTCTATCAAATCAAAGTAAATAAAATAAGTGAACATGAATAAGAAAGAAACAAAAATGTTTTAAAAAACATTTCTTAAGGCCAGGTTACTCTGAACAAATTTGAAAAAATCGAAATTTTTTTTTTTAATAAATTGCTACTGTATACTCGTAGAAATAGTATAGAATTAGTCCCGAAGGTCAACATGACCGAGAAGCAGGTATAAAAGAGTGGGGAGCAAGGCACTTTGCTGGTAGGGCCAAAACAGACGTGTTGATCGAGCTGAGCTAGAAGCTACTGAACACACATTATTATTTAAAAAAGTTATAAACAATTAAAAGTGAAAAAAAGGTTGAAAACATTCAAAAGTCCGCCATTTTGTTTTTTTTTCATTGAAAATGTTTCATTCTGCTTGAGGCCATAGCTAATTCGATACAGAACATGAAACCGATTTGTTTTTTGCTTTCAGATAATTCTTTTCAAAGAAATTATGTCATCCATCTACGAAGTAGATAACTTTCAGCAGCCATTTTCAAGACCGACATTTTGAAAAAAAAAATTTCAAGTAACTTCATGTATGTACTATCATATGTAAAAAAACTTATTACTTAACATTTTTTGTATTATAAATAAAATGTATTGAAAAAAATCATGTTTTTCAGAGTAACCTGGCCTTAAGCAACTTCTATGTACTGAGTTATTGATTTTTATATTTATTTTTGTAGCAAACTTTTAACAGTTTTTTGATGTGAAAAAGTGATAACATAATATTATGTTACCGTAGCTAAGGTAAGCTTTTACGTATGTAAAAGTCTTGTTTTTCCTAAAGGTAAAAAACGTAATGTTTAGAAAAATTAACCGAAAATTAAAATTAGTTAATATAATGAAAACGAAAAATCTTAAGTTTTTAAACAGACAAATTCTAATGAATAATTTGTAAGATAGACATGGCATTGAAAAACTATTTTCATTATGAAAAGTGCATATAAATTACGGTGATTCTACTGAAAATGACTTTTTGGATGTTCAGATTAATTTTGTAGAAACTATTCAAGAATAATAATTGTAAATATTCATAGTTAAAATTTAATAATCACTAAATTTTATAACTTAGGATTATAAAGAAAAAATTTAGCAATTTGCAACGGTTTTCTGTTATCCAATTTCAGATTACTAATGCTAATGTTGGATTTTTAAAATTCCATTTCGTATTAACAGAAAAGCTTAAATCTTAAACAATTTTACTCGATTGAAAAGAGTTAATAATTCTTGAAACCATAATAGTAGAGTAGTTCGAAGATAAAAATCAGACAGGAACAGCCAAACCCAATAATGGGAACAAAAATCATTTGACCGATAATCAATGCAGATTCCGAAAGTTGGAAGTAGCAAGATTTTGCAATTTCTCCATCGTTTGCGTCCTTCATTGAATAATAATCAATCCATTTTTTGCAATACCAGAATATATCAATCTCTGGGATAATTGATCAAGACGCTTTACATATGGTGCATTTACATTATGTGTAAATTTTTGTTATGATATTCATTTTTTAACAAAACATTGAAAACAAAACAGTTTTTATCTAACACATCTCATACTTTACATATTTATTTCATTTAGCTCATCTTTATATGAAATAGTTAGGTCACAGATTATCAAGCAAGATTTTTAAAATCTCGTATTTCAATCACTATAACACTATTTGCGGGGATATAACTACACGGACGCGCATCTTCTTTTGATCCTCAACTATCAAATTACATTCAATTAACTTTAAAGTACAGCTTGTACGTATGATAAATGTATTTCATTTTTAAAGGTGAACGTACATTGAAGTGATTTCGCAAATAAACACGCGAGTGTTGTTAAACAATTCAAAAAATTGCATAGAAAGAGTTTCTATTATATCTATCAATTTTTTGGTGTGAATTGCTTAAAGTGTTACCTTATTTCACTTTAGACGATAAGTACATTTAAACATTTAGTTGTTCGTGACAGGTATTAATTTTAGAAGCAAAATCTATCTTTTGTTTGATGATCAATGGGAGATACAGTTATCTGAAAAAAAATTTGCGTATTTGAGTACTGATATCAACATTAAACAATCCGGAGACTAAATATTGCATTTGTGTCTATTACAGATTGCTTTGTAATTATAATGGAATAGTTCATTAGTTTCTAAGAATGCGTATAACAAATGTTATAAACAGAATATTTAGTCTTGGAAAAGAATTGCTGATGATATGATATTTATATCGAGTGAAATGTGTATTAAAAAAATCTTAATGTATAATTCACTTCCTTATACGTTTAGTATTTATTGAAAAAAACAGTATTGTAGAAAGAGAAGATTGACAGAAAACAAACAACGTTACAAAATGGACGAAGATGATAATCTTTTGAAAAAGAAGGTAAATCACAAACAATATTATATCATAGTTTTCTAAAACTAAAAATTAGTTAAAATTATACCATTTTAATGTTGGTTTTTCTAAATTTGGTTTTTTAAAGACCTTTAATATCGAAAACAAGCATTTTAAAATATACTTATTTAGACAATGTTGACCTTCAATATCAAGAAGAAAAAAGAGATTTTGTTAATCTTTCGTTAGCTCGTTTCTATGATTTGAAATTGGTATATCAATGAAATTGGAAGAATATTTCCTTCAACGTTTTCACTTTCAGCTAATTGTTTTAGAATTTGGGCATTGAAGGAAGAGAAATTAACGATTTCAATTTAGAAAGAATCGTCACTAATTTCCAAACTCAAGAAGTAACAGATAATGATGAATGTAAGCAAAAAGGAAGCTATTCAATGCAGTTCATTGCTGGAATTGCAGGTATCAGTTATAGAAAAATATACTAATTAAACTTAAAGCAAATAATCTCATATGGTAAAAACTAATCTATAATTATAATCTATGAAAATAAAATGTAATCTTCAGATCAAGTCAGTCCTTTATTCATCATAAGAATCTTAAAAAAAATTGTTTATGATTTATGCTATTATAGAGAAGATATTATATTATAGAGAATATTATGGAGAAGGCATGCAAAGAAAAAATGATATAAGTTCCATATATTATATAAAAATTTAAATCCATAAAGCCATAAGTTAGACAAGAATTTAGCCACCTGTTTTCTTTATATTACGATTTCTCAATTTCTATTTTATCTTATTTTGAATTTAATATTTGTACTTATGACTCTTATTATTCAAATAATTTGATTTTATTTAAAATCTCAGATTTGATTTTATTAATAATTTTTAAATTTACATCAAGCTTCATAATTGATTCCACAAACCATCTGAACAACAAACATTTAAATTTAAATAAATAAGATAATAATGTTAATTCATTGTCGAATTTAAACTTTGATTTTTCTAAAATAAATAAATCAATAAATCGGTCTTTATTTATTATTTCATTGAACTCGAAATTGACAAATTTAAATGTCTTTATTATTTAAAAACAAAATAAACATTTATTTAAATCAGCAACCACTTTTATCTGAACTTACTTTGCAAATCAAAACAAATCCTAGCAGCCACTCAATGATTATCTTTCATTTTTAGGAATCTAAGACAAGATTTTTATTTATTAATTAATATTTTATTTTCTCAATATTTAAAATTTTGTTTTCTTTCTATTTACAATTTATCCTTTAATCTTTAGGGTAATTCTATGACCTAAGCTATATATAACATAGTCGAGGTTTTTAATTTTCATGTTTTTTTCCTTTACTGGTCCAAATATCAAATTTATTATAAAAATAAAAACATAAGCTTTCGTCTTTCAATGAAAGACCTCCTCAGATTCAGATATCATAAAAACAGCATATAATCAATCTAAACGAGACATATAAACAATACAGTGATTAACAATATATATATATAAAATAGTATTTGCTAGAGATAACCTATAATTTTCCTACTCCTACCTAAAATAACTGACGATAATATATAAAAATAACAACATATTCAATTATATCATAACATGTTCTAGTCAATATTGTACATAATATGGAGAAGCAGTTTTGATTCTTTTTAGATAAATAAGATTTTTGATATATATAACATATTTTAATTTCATGGTTCATAAATAATTAATAAAAATCTTTGGTGAATGTTTGAATTGTAATTCTTCATAAGAAAAATATTTTTTTCGGCAGCACCTCTCCTCTTGACAGGTGACGAAGAAAAGCGACCTCCTTATAAAATCCGCTGTTTATATAGTTTTGACCCTGGATATGCCAACATACAAATTCTCTCCCGCGTCTTAGATATTTTGGCGCAAATTTCTTCTATTCCTTCTATTCTTACACCAATAAATATTTTTCCCTCCAAAATAAGACCGGAAGGTAAACAATTTTAAAAGCTTCTCGAACATTCTCGAATATTCTTTAACGGATTTTTACTTATTTATTTAATTTTTCTAAGAATATTTAATCAATTAAATTTTCAATTGCGGATTATTTTTCTACATCTTAATTGACATCATCTATGTATAAATTTATAAAAATTTAAACAATATTTCTTATCTTAATTGACAATTTTTAAATAAACAAATTAATATTAATTATTTATTGCTAAATTTTTTGTGCTGCTGTCGCTCAAGTTTAATTCGGCGTGTTAACTAAAGTAAGGTACGGTATCTGACTGACTTTGTCTGGAGATTACGTTATTTTATTTTCATGGATTATATTATTCCCATCCGTTAAACTAATTTTGTGTAACATATATATTTTTTCGCAGCTTCTTTATCAGTAGCAGTTCTATCAGCAAACGTTGTTTGGAATTCGCCTGGCATACCCTACCTGAAGAGCAACCAGTCAAACTTTCCAGTAACGGATAATCAAGGAGGTTGGATAATTTCCATCTATCATTTTGCTGACATAATTGGCTCTCTTCTAAATATTCTCCTGATTGATCGAATCGGTCGAAAGTACAGTCTGCTGCTGAGTGGAATTCCAGCCCTCATGGCTTGGATTTTAATAATCAACGCAAGAAACTACGTGTACATATTAATTGCAAGATTTATCGCCGGAATCGGTCAAGGATTCACCTACCACACTGTGGTAATCTATTTAGCGGAAATTGCAGAAAAAGATATCCGAGGTACTTTGGTTGCTATTATGAGAACGATTCAAGCTCTCTTTCATTTCCTACTGACGGCTGTAGGTACTTTCTTCTCCTATGAAACTTTGAACTACACCTCCATTACGGTCCCAATTATTTTCCTGCTTACGTTTTCTTTTATGCCGGAGAGTCCGTACTTCTTTCTTTTAAAGGAACGAGACAATGATGCCATTAAATGTTTGATGAAACTCAGAGGCTTGTCGGATGCATCTATTTTGAAAACTGACATAAGGGAAATGAAGCTTGACATTGAAGAGAAGGAAAAATATAAGTCTAATGCATTAAAGGAATTGTTCTTGAAGAGCTATAATAGAAAGTGTATGATTATTGTCATCTGTATGAAACTCACTCAAGTGATGGCGGGTCATAGTACAATTTTTAATTACACCCAAGAGATCTTTTCTCTGAGTGGATCTTCAATTCCACCGAAAATTTCGGTTTTGATATTGTCGGGTATAATACTTGTTTCAACCTTTGGAGCTAGTGGGATCATGGATCGTATTAGTAAACGTATCACGTTCCTGGTTTCAGGGATATTGTCGGGTGTATTTCTGGCAGGGGTGGGAATCTTTTTCTTTTTCAAGTTTCACGTGAAAGCCGATGTCTCGGCTATTACTTGGTTGCCATTAACGTCACTTATTTTGTACGAGATAGTTTATTATTTGGGCATTGCTGTGATACCTTATATTTTGCAAGGAGAGCTGTTTTCAATGAATGTTAAAGGAGCGGCTGTCGCATTTTGTATGATAACTGGATCAAGCTTCTCGTTTATTTCTAATACTGGATATAATTATATAAGTCTACGAACCGGTGTTTATATTGCATTTTGGTTTTATTCCGCAGTCGCCATTATTGGATCTGTTCTGACATTCTGGATAACGCCAGAATCGAATAGAAAGACTTTAGAAGAAATTCACGCTATGCAAAATCCTGTTATGAAGAGAAAGTTGGAGTTAGAACGAATGAGTAGACAACAAGCTCAAAGTAATTAATGATCCAACGGTTTTAAATTATATTAATTGGCAAATTCTTCGTCAACTTTAATTGTTCTTAAATTTATGACGGAAAAAATATTCTATCAGCGAATAATGATGAAATGAAAGAAATTAGGGTTTTTAGTAATGACGAATATTTAATTTAGAACCTAATGTTATTATTAGAATGTAGCATAGAATTACTATTGTTGTTTAATAAAGGATCTATTTATCTACTAAATACGCATTTTTTAAAAATTAATTTTGAGACAAAATTTAAACAAACTAGAGTCAGGGAGACTCTCTTAATGATATGATAAGTATTTCTACCAAGTTTCGTGACAAATAATATTAATAATTTTCTTACGATTTAATAAAAAAAAACCACAGTTAGTAATAAATTCATGAGAATCGTCAAATTGACATATTTTATCCCTCTTACCTCTGTTAGCTACCACATTGGAAAATTTTTGCAAATAAAAAAGTTAGGTGTCTCATCAAAACGAATCTGCTCAAGGAAAATTAGCTTGTTAGTAATTAATTATAAAAATGTACGAGGGATCCTGGACTATTATCATAAGAATTTGTTTGTATTTTGCCTTAAAATTAACTTCCTTTTTAAATTCCCTGGTTTTTTAATTGTAAATTTAAATTAATTAATTTTAAAGCAAAATTCAAACAAGTTTAAGTGAGGCAGATCAACTTGATTATATTTTAGGTAATTCTATAAAATTTGATGACAAAATAATTATCAGTTTAAGAGTAAGTTTACGGACAAATTCCGCCCATACCAGTGATGCCATACCCCATCACATGCTCTTAAAATTTTTTAAAACTTTTTATAACTTAAACTCTTAAAGGCATGTAATGAAGTGTTGCGTTACTGTAATAGGATAAATTTGTCCGTAAACTTTCTCTTAAAATAATTAATATTTTGGCACAAAACTTTGTAATGAACTGAATGTAGAATATACAAGGTACTCATACCATTACCACAGTAAGCCAGTACGGGAGTGGGCCATCCCTTCTCTCGCGCGTCGCTCTCTCCCCTTCTTCGCAGCGGCGAGTAAAATAGCCTATATAAACGGCTATCGCACGCCAGTTTAATCAGTCTCTTGGCTGACGAGACTCGAGACGCACCTCATGTTCCGTGCTAGATTGCTCATGAAAGTCAAACGCCTCTCAAGTTAATTTGAGACAGGATGTTGACAAGTATTATGTGGGAGCATCCCTCATCATTCTACATTAGTACCGAGTAGCTTAACGAAAGGCTAAAGAAGACCACGAGAGTAATTTCAAGAATAGCGTAAATTCTTTTTTGCAAGAATTATTAGATGTCTAGTAAAATGCTTGTAGCGTCACGCGGAATGCAGGAGTAAATTTCTATTGTGAATAGTAAATTGATTTATTTTGTTGACCTAGATATTTTTTTGGAACAGATAAAAAATCTAGTTAAAGGCAGTTGTGTAAAGAGAAACTAGTTCTCAGTAAACATCTAGTAATTTTGAATCAAGTCGAAGGTTAATATTTTTTTTTCGCCCGTCTAGGAGATAGTGTGTAAAAAAATGTTCTTTTGAGATTTTTTTTTATTTTCAACCTACGATTCATTTTGTTAATTTCTTGTATCTATTTATTTTTATTTGTTAGAATATTTCTAACTACACCTGGCTCATACTAGTACTAACAAAACTTAACAAGTCGAGTCCTTGAATCAAATAAATTTTTTAATGAAAACAAAACTCTTGCATTTTTTAGTAAATATTTTGAGACCAAACTTTGTGGATTTACTTAAAATATCATTAAGAAGGTCTCTCTGACCTAAAATGCTAAAAATTAATTTTTAAGAAAAATTCACTTAGTTAGAGAGTAACTTAATGATATTTTAAATAATTTTTCAAATTTTAGTGTCAAAATATTTATTATTTTAAGAGAAAGTTTACGAATAAATTTTTTTCTGTACTAGTGACGTCAGTCGCCGTCACATGCTCTTCTTAATTAATTTTTTTTTCATATCTAAGCATTTTATAATTTACGTTTCTACAAAAGTCATCTTCTGTTAACATCTGAAATAAGAGTTATTTTAATTAAAATTTTTTAATTAAAGTTGAAAAGAAACTTGGACTATTTGCGTAATTTACAATATTTAATTCGATTTGCATCTAATAAATATAATAATTTAAAAATTAACCAATCAGAAATTTTCAAGATTGATTGTGATTACTAAATCACATAAAATTAAACATAAAATTCTCAATAAAATTTTTCTGTCCCATATATTTGTTCAGCCATTTGCATTTTCGGATATGGGCGTTTTAAGAATTCTATTCCAAATTAAGTTGCGCAAATACCAATTTGTATAAATGAAAATTCAACCAAATGGATATTATGGAATTTAAAAATTCTAGTCACAGCAAATTCTGTTAAAAGAGAATTTTGCTAATTGGAAATTTGGTGTAATTCAAATTCTTTTAAATACAATGGAAGTGAAAAATAAATTCTTCTCAATGTGAATTCGGTGACTTAAAAATTCTGTTGAGTAAAAATTTACATTTATTTACATTTCATTGCAAACAAGGGTCTGTGGAAATAAAAAAATTGTATTTTCATTTATATATAGTCATCCTTTTTTAATGTCTTAGTTTTATTTCCTTCTATTGTTTACAAGTTTTTTTTTGTAATTTAATTATTTATTTATTATTCTTTTCTATTTTTTCATTTCTGAACTTTTTTTTAATGCTTAGTTACTTTTCATCCATTCTATTTTTTATTTTCATCATTTAATAATAGTTTTTTTTGTTACTTTGTAGTTACCTTTCCGTTATTTTAGTTCTTTTTCAATTTTTTTATTATTTTTTTTTAGATTCTCAATACTTTTCGCTAATTTCTGGTTATTTACCAGAAACTCTGGTCATTTATTCACTAAACAGTAATTTTTCTTTTCTTTTTTTTTTGCAGAAATTTACTTAGATTTATAGTTTTTTTATCAATTTATAATTATTTTTTCACTTTCTAGTTATTTTTGTAATTTTCAGCAATTTTGTATTACTATTCAGTTACCATTTACAGTTGATAATAATTTTTATTATTTGTAATTTTTTAAAGTTTCTAATTATATTTCTTAAGCCTGTACCTCTCCACCATTTTATAATATTTTTTTTATTTAATTGCTAATTTTACTGCTCACTTTTCAATAATTATTTATTAAGTATGTCTGTGAATTTATTTTATTTTCTAATTTTTTTTTATTTGTATTCAAGTTCTATTCTCTCCATTTAAAGAGTTTAAACAATAACTGTTTGCACAAATTATTAAAAATTTTAAATTTGTAAAAACTATTTATGCCTATCTGTTCTATGAGAAAATTATAAAGATTTTGTATGGATTATTTTTTTGTACCAGTTGTTCTTTGTTCATAAAATCGTTATAAAGAAATAATACCTAATTTGTTTACAGCAATTTTATGAACAAAGTACAACTGATATAAAAAAATGATATGTACCAAATCTTCATCATTTTTCTTATAGAATCGATTTCCACAAATAATATTTAAAAAATCGAAATTTTAAATAATTTGTTTAAACAATTGGAAATTGTACACAAAGAAATAGGAATAACTTTTTTTTGTCTATAAATCCAATGTTTAATTTGATGCTTGTATGATTATTTTCGTTTTGGTATTTAATTGGTTAATGGTGAGTTATACTAATGCAAATTAGGTAATTTATCTACAAACTACAACATAATTTTCCTCTTATGTTTCGAAGAAAGTAAAATTCGCTACTGTTCTAACTTTTTTTTAACTGACATTTAAACAATCTGAATCAAAGTGTTCAGAGAAAATTATTCATATTAATAACTATTATCACATTGACAGTTAAATTCATTGTTTTTATTATCTAAATAATCACACGATCTTAAAAGCATGATACAATCGTTTCCCTCTCCACAATAAAACAAATAATAAGATATACTTTGGAAATCGTATGAATGTAGTACTTCAAGCTCTTTTAAAATGTTAAGATTGATAATGAGACAATATTGAATAAAACATAGACAAGAATTAAATGAAAAAAAAAATGAATGAAGATAACAGTTCACTGGAAAAACGAGTAGGTTATAAATAAATTACACAATGTTTGCTAAAGAATGAAATAAGGTTTAAAAAATTAATTTTTCTAAATTTTTGGATGAATATTAGAAATTAAATTTTTAATTGAACAAAAAGAAAGTTAGTTAAAACTTTTTCAGTGCATTGTCAATTCTAAAAACAAGGAAGAACTGTATGTGCTGTTTATCTTAGTATAATTTTCATTCCATTTACTGATAAAAATTTACTCGAAGTGCAAAAAAGACTTCGTGGTTATTTATATTTCTGTTGGTTGTTCATATTATTACTAAAATTGCTGTCATATATACTGTTTTTACTTTTCTATATAATAGTTTTTTCAGAGTTCAAGTACTAAGAAGAAGAGAATCAAAAACATGAAGTTTAAAACACGCATCCCTCAACTTCAAAAGTCTGAAATTGACAACAAATGTACAGAAAAAGGAAATAATTCAATGCAATTTGTTTCTGGAATTACAGGTTAGTTTTTAATAATAACATCCTCAACTCTACGAAAACTTATGAACGTTTTTATACAAAGAAAAATGGATGTTTAAAATTAGATAGTTATATCATTTCGGACTAATTAATTTCGGGATGGAATTGTTTTTATTTAATTCGGGTGTGTCCGAAATTAGTCCGAATAAATCAAAAGGAAATATAATATCTAAGAAAAAACGAAAAATTGTCCGCTGGAATCTGATAATAGTCCGGCAGTAAATAATAATCCAGAATTTTCCGAAATAATTCAAAATCAGTCAGATGTTAAAATCGAATCTAAGAAAAACAGAAATTATTTACAATTATTTTATCCGAAATTTATCCGAAAATAATCCGGCAAGTCTGAAAGTTATACTAAAAAGTTTACAATTCCAAAATCAGTCCACAAAACCATCCGGCAGTCTGTCAGTGAACATTAATGCTTAATTGGTTCCAAATAATACGAAATTTTAATAATAATAATGCCAGACTATATTTTGATTCCACCGAAAAAATTTCCGATTTTTCTTGCATATGATTTTTACATCGGATTGATTTCGGATTATTTTAGACGAATTTAAAATTTTTATTTACTGACGTATTATTTTTGGATTGCGTCTAAAAAATCGGACTGATTTCAGATTATTTCGGACAAATTTTGAATTTTTATTTACTGCCGGACTATTTTCGGATTCTAGCGGACAATTTTTCGTTTTTTCTTGGACATGATTTTTACTTTAGACTGGTCGTACAATTTTAAATTCGTTAGATTGTTTTAATTATTTAGGTGTAGCGTATCTTAGGTTAATATAATCATACAAGTCAAGAATAAAATATTAAAAATTGTTATAAACAATCAATCAAATTGAACAAGAATAATGTATAAATAATAATATAAAGCAAAATTATTTGAATATTTCCTAAACAGACAAATTTCTGTTTCTGCCGGATTAATTTTCGATGACAAATACCGGATAGTATACAGGATTTTTTCGGACAATTTTCTGATCAAATTAGGACTTTATTCGGATAAATTCAAACATTTTCGTAAGTTTCCATATGTATAAAAAAGTCTTTTTACAATTAATTTGAACTTGAGAATAAGAGTTTACTATCTCAGATATTTCAATTTAGGTTAAGGCAGTAGTCTCCTTTAGAAGCCGGAATAAAAAAGTTTTTTCAACAATTTTTTTGAAAGAGAACGAAATTTTTGTAGTAAATGAAATTTTTAGGCGATATTGTCAGGCCCGGATTGGCCATTCAGGATACCGGGAAAAATCCCGGTGGGCCGCCGCCAGGCGGGCCGGTATTTTTGTAGGTCTAATTAATAATTTAATTTATGTAATTAAATTTCATTTAACTTTCAATTACTCTTTTCTATTTTCAATTAATTTTACAACATTCAATCATTTTCGGCTTCTTTCTATGTTCTTTTCAATCACAGAAATTGTAGAATTTCAATTAAATTGTTCAATTCTACAACTATTTTTTACAATTCTTATTTATTATTATCTTCAACTTTCAATTCCATTCTTCAATTTTCAATTCCATTCTTCAGTTTTCAATTATTATTTTTTTCTATATTCAAGAATTCTAGACTTTTTCAATTACTTCTTTCAATTTTTAATTACATTTTTTAAATTTCCATTACATTCCTCAATTTTCAATTATCTCCTTCAATTTTTTCAATCCTCAATAATTCTCAAAAAATTTTATAACTAATCTTTAACTTTTTAAATTATTTTGTTCTCTTGACCATTATTTCTTAGTGCTTTACGATGTCAAGACGATATCATATTTGAGCAATATTGATATTGATCTCAAAATCTCTTGACCATCCAAAAATGTTCTCGAGTTGATAATATCGACCTAAAATAACTAAAAAATGACGAAAATAATTGACAAATGAAAAAAATTGGAATAATGACAAGATTAATAAATCGACAATTGACAAAAATAATTTAAAAAATTAAAGAACAAATATAATATTTTAAAAAAACAATTGGAAATTAAAAAAGGAAAAAAATTACAGAAATAATAATAATTGAAAAAAATTTTAATTTTAAAAAATTGACCTGGATTGAAATTTGAAGAAATAATCACAAATTGATAAGAAGAAAATAATATTAAAAAATGCCAAAATAATTAAAAAATGAAGAAAATAATTGTGAATTAGACAGAAAAATTGAGGAATTAAGGAGTTAAATTGAGATTTCAAAAAATTATTGATAATAAATAATTTACAAATTACTATATTAATAAATAAATAAATAGTATAAAAGAGTGAAAAAGCCCAGGATTGGTGAATATTTAAGAAAATAATTGACAATTAAAAACTGAAGAAAACTGTAGGAATAATTATAACAAATAATTGAAAATTGAATGGGATTTCAAAAAGTTAAAGTTGGTTGAAAATCGAAGAAAATAATTTCAAATTAGAAGAAATAGTTGAAAATTGAAGAAAAAAATTCAAAATTAAAGAAAATAATAATTGTGAATTTAAGAGGATAGTTGAAAAATTGAATTGAAAGTTCAAGAAAAATATTGTTAATTGAAAAAATCATCGAAAAAAGCCGAGAATTATTAAATATTGAAGAAAATAATTGCCAATTGGAAAAAATTCTAAACATGGCAAGATTATTAAATTAAAAACTGACAGAAATAATTTTAAACAGAAAAAGATAAACATGAAATTAAAAAAAAACTAAAAAAGAAAGAAAATGACAGGAATAGTTCTAGAAACAATTGAAAGTTTAATTGCTTTTTGAAAAATTAAACTTTATTAAAATTTGAAGAAAATACTTCCAAATTGAGAGAATAATTGAAAATGAAAAAAAGTATCAATAAAAGACAAGAATTGTGATTGGATACAAATAATTAAAGAATTAAAGAACTGAATTGAAATTTCAAGAAAATGATTAATAATTGAATAATATGAAAGAAAATAATTGAAAAAAGACGAAAATAAAGGACAATTGCAAAAAATTCGAAAAATTGCAGCATTAAAAAGTTTACATTTCAACAGAATTATCTTAAAAGTTAAGAATGTAAATTAAAATTTAGAACAGAAATAACTATGAATAAAAATTGAAAGAAAATTACTGTAGTAATTGTAGAAAATAATTGTAAATTTAATTGGATTATAAAAAATTGAACTGGATTGAAATTCTTGGATAATAATTGCCTATTGAAGGAAACAAGTGAAAATTGAAAAAATAATTGAAAAAAATCGAGAATTATTGAATATTGACTGAAATAATTAAAAATTCAAGTAAATAATTGAAAACTGAAAAAATAATTGAAAAAACGAGAATATTTGAAAACTGAAAAGAATAATTGAAAAAAACCGAAAATATTTGAAAATTGAAGAAAATAGTTGAAAACTGGAAAAACAATTGAAAAAATGAGAATTATTGAATATTGAAGAAAACAATTGAAAATTGATAAAAATATTGAAAGAAGCCGAAAATTATTGAATATTAAAGAGAATATTTGAAAATTGAAAAACATGATTAAGGTAGATAGGAATACATTCAGAGGAATTTTTAAAGACAGGAAATTCTCTCAAAATTTTTTTATTATATTTGTTTAATAGAAGTTGTCCATTTTTTGTCCTTTAAAATTGGTTAAAACCAGATTGAGGTGTTCATTAAACTAAGAAATTACTGCTGCTTTCATACAAATGGCAGTAGAGAATGCTACTGTTCAAGAAATTCCAAATAATTAAATTATTGATAAGTTTAAATAAAATAATTTAATAATTTAATATTTTTATATTTTAGTTTTAAATGTTAATAAAAATTTTCAATTATATAGAAAGGGGCCGCTTTGAATATTTTTCCCGGGCCGCTTTTAATTCCCAATCCGGCCCTGGATATTGTACTATATTTGAGGTTTAAAAAACAATTGTTACTATTAAAAAGTATTGCAATTTTTCGAAGTTGCATTGATTTTTCTGGAGCGCTTGAATTCTGCAGTTGTAAATCGGTGCCATAAGTTTCTTTTCTATATGAACTAAAAAAATACCAAAGAAGTTATGAGATCCTAAATTTTTTCTAAGTTTGAAAAAAAATCTGTAATTTTCAAATATCTGTCCCCATATTGAATGATAAATATGATACGCGTTAATAACAACTAGATTTTAAGAATAAACATCCATTTTTCTCAGTGTTGTTATTATTCTAGCTTCCCTCTCGATTTGTGCAGTATCTGCGAATATATCTTGGACATCACCTGCACTCCCTTACTTAAAAAGTAACCAGTCAACATTTCCTGTCACCGATGAACAAGAATCTTGGATTATTTCAATCTACAATATAAGTGACATTATTGGAGCCTTACTAGTTGTCCTTCTGCTTGACAGAATTGGCAGAAAGTGTACATTACTTGTCAGTGGCCTGCCATCCTTTCTCTCTTGGTTGTTTATCATCTTTGCAGACAACTATGTTTATCTCCTAATTGCAAAATTTATTGGTGGAGTGGCTCAGGGCTGCACTTACGCGACAATTGTAATCTACTTATCTGAAATTTCAGAAAAAAATGTGAGAGGTGCTTTGATCAGTATTATGCGGATATTGTCTGTCACGTCATCATTTATATTCACAGCTATCGGGACATTTTTACCTTACCAAACACTGACTCTGTCTTGTACAGTCATGCCCATACTCTTTGTCGCAACGTTTATATTCATGCCAGAGAGTCCTTACTACTTTTTAATGAAAAACAGAGACGAAGAGGCGGTCAGGTCTATGATGAGGCTAAGAAGTGTGTCCAATCGACAAATCCTGATTCCCATCATTAAGGAAATGAAGCTGGACGTAGAAAATTACAAAAGTTTAAAAAAAAATGCACCGAAGGAGTTATTTTTGAAGAGGCATAACCAAAAAGGTCTTTTGATTGTTGCGTGCATGAAGGTAACGCAATTGATGACAGGTCATTCGGCAATTATCAGTTACACGGAGGAGATTTTTACAATCAGTGGATCAAGCTTCAAGCCAAAAGAATCTGTTTTGATACTAGCTGGAGTGCGAGTGATTGGTTCTTTTATTGTTGGAGGATTGATGGAACATGTCAGCAAAAGAATGAACTTTTTTGTTTCAGGAATTCTAGCCTCTGTGTTTCTAGCAACCATGGGACTTTTTTTCTTTGTAAAATTACATCTGGAGGCTGATGTGTCTAGCATCAAGTGGCTACCACTCGTAGCGCTAACGTCGTTTGAATTTGTTTATTACATGGGACTCAATGTTGTTCCTTATGCAATTCAGGGAGAAATTTTTCCACTCAATGTACGGAGCATTGCTGTCTCCGGTGGAATGATGTTTGGATCAGTTTGTTCATTTGTTACTACAAGTGGTTATTATGAGATTAGTAAAGCTGCAGGCGTTTATAGTGCATTTTGGTTTTTCGCCTTGGTTGCTGCTTGCGGATCAATTATTTCCTTTCTGGTTATTCCAGCCACGAATGGCAAAACTTTGGAAGAAATTCAAGCTATGCGCAATCCGGAATTCGATCTTCAAAGAAGCGTCAAAGCGTAGGTGTCACTGTACGAATTATAAAAATAATTTACTGCTACATGTTTGAGTGAAAAAAATAAACACCTCTAAATCGACACGTAATAACAAAAAACATTTATTTACAAAACTTATAATTCTTAAGAAACCTCAATGTAAATCGTAGTAAGAATATAATATTAACAATGATAGTTTTTTTTTCAAGTATGTACAGTTCGAAGACTATTTACAAGAATCACTTGTCACAGTTGTCAGTCTAGATAAGAAAATAGTCAGGTCCAACGAAAGATCCACATTTTGGAAAATCTTCTGGCGCTTGAACCATGTCACTCTGTTCTCCAACCTGCAAAATAACATCTAATCCTCGAGTCCATTCGGGAGCATGTTCATCACGCAGCATCCAATAACCTGAGAAAGTAAATTATATTTATCTTTGAGCAAAAAGTAGAAAAATTAAATTGTCAATCATTAAATAAACGGGGGAAAAATTAAATAAACGGATAGCTTGCATAGTTACCGGGATTATCGGCTTTGAATCTAATAGCCACAGCCCCAAATTTCGGAACAATCACAGTATCTTTGAGCGGAGCGTTTTCTAAATTTCGAGCGAAAAGTGATTCTTGCTCATCCAGTTTCTTAATTTCTTCTAGTGTCATACTTTTTACAAAGTTTCTAGCTCCTACTACGTAAAAACTATATCCATGAAGGTGATACACTAAGTCGTCCAAACCACCTGTTAAAAATAATTACAAGTGTATTACATTATAAAACGTTTGAATAAACAATCAAATTTTTATTTTACTCTTGCTTCGTTTAATTACCTTGATCTAAAAGAATAATTTCTACAGTTGCACCCAACGGGATTTTGCGAACATGTACACACTCACAGGTTGAGCTGGTGACGTCCTCCAATCTACGAGGTATGGAGGAACTTTGACACCGACTTGTGTCAGAAGCAAGGAGATTGGAAACACTATCTTCTCCATTTTCAGAGCAAAATATCGCTTCCTGGATATCAACACCTTGAGTTAATAAAGGTGACGAGGGATAAGTAAATGTGGCATTGTCAATGTTGAGAACTTTAGTTTCTACATTTCCACTACCTAGAATAAAAGTAATTAATTATAGTTAATTATTATTTAGCACATAAAACATTTCAAAGTATGAAAATAAAGTCAATCTAAAGAGTTTAATAAAGTAATAAGCGAACCTGAAAATTCATGACCCTGAATTTTGAAATTTATAGGCAAATACAACTTGACATCTACATATGGATTGGACAACATCATTGGCATTTTGCGAATAGACGTGACCTCAGTGACACATATTTTTTCTGGATTTTCGCAAGTATTTGCTGGATCTGTTGTCATAAAATGCTCCGATTCTGGTGCATTTCCATCTAAAGAGGCAGGAGGCAAATCTTCACTGGACCCTTTATATTTAATGATAGCAGATCCACTGCTTACTTTAGATCTGCATTTTTTAGCAGTCTTTACATTCAACCAATAAGTCGATATTTCTTTATTCGCTTTTAGTATGAAGTCAGCTCTTTCACCTGTTATGCAAAATTTGTATGTTTTAATGTTTCTCTATTTCTTATGGAGGTTAACAAAATACGGAATGCAATTATATTGTTGGAGTAAATCAAAGCGAATTTTGTTGCAGTGGAGAAAAATCAACATACCTTTGGCTAAAGTGATGGAATTAACTGTTTGAGGGGAGACTGGATGCCCATCAAGAGCAATTAGAGTAACAGAATGACCAACTATGGACAAAGTAATCGAACAGGATCCAGAACCAGCCCCATTGGCAACTCGGAATCTGTGTCTACGTCCAGGAGTGACAACAAAAGTTGTCAGTGGTACTTCAGGTCCACCAGGTAGCCTACCTTTCCCATTAACTAGAAGAATGTCCATTTCGTTTGTATCTCCAGTGGAGGAACCTTCAGGAACAATAGGTTGCTGCCATTGACTCAAAAGTATCACATGATGAGGATCATCAACATCGTACAAATCACGATGTGGTTCCTTTAATTGAGCTTGTCTCACGATCAAGGATCCGAAAACTCCGTTTCCAACGTCAGCTCCTGCAATTTTTTGATAAAAGTTGGTTATAATGGAATAAAAGTAAATTTTTATTAATTAATAATAGTTTAGAAAATTGGTGCCCTGCTTCATTTTGATATGTTATTCACCAGCATTTTCTGATTTTTTTAAAGCAAGTTTCATTTTGAATTTAACCCTCAGGGAACGGACTGGGTTAGCGTAACCTAGGCGAATTTTGAATGTTGCGCTAGTTCTAAACGAGTCGATGGAGGGGGCTCGGACCGGAGAGGAAAAAACTTTGAGGTACCAATCGAAGGTATTTTTTTTGTCAGATTCAGTCGACGCTTGCTCTTCAAGCTGGTATTACGTACGGAACCTTACAATATCAAATTATTTTGAAATATCGAAAGTTTCCAAAAATAAAGAAACATTATTTATAAATTTTATTACAATTTAATAAAGTGTGAAGCAGAAGTGTTTATGTAAAATGTTCCTTTGTTATATTCATTGTTAAATTTTTTTCCAAAGATGCCACGTCCGAGAACTAGAAGCGTCGCTGCTCTAGAACAGCTTTATCGTGATGTTACTGCACGACATAGTTTTTTAACTGTTTTTATAAGAAAACCTGGAAAATTTTCTGCAAAGTAGAGCTGGTCACATTGTCTACCTTATTCTACGAAAATTTCGAAAAAGCGCCTTATGATACACTATTGCCTTATGTTGGCGTCTACGCAGATGTTAGTTGTCATAGCGACGAACTTCTGCGCAGACGCAGTAACATAAGCTAGCTTATCCTAAAATGCTTTTTGAAAGTTGTGTATCTTTTTGAAGACGGTGTAACTAGGCCTTAGTGAAACAGTTGAAGAAACAGAATATTGAAACCGGAATCGGTAGAATAAGTTTCAAAATTTCTTTACGGAATGGTGGAAAAATTTCTACATGGTGCATCAGTGACAGAAAACTACAAGACGAATTCAGTTAATTTCCACCTATAAGCTAAGGTATGTATACTTTGTAAAGGCTATTTTATAGAAAACCTGGAAAATTTCTGCAAAGTGATCCTGTCACAAAAAACGAAATACTAAAACCAAAATCGATAAACCTTACCGGGTAAGAAAAGAAAAAAAAAGAAATAAAATAATAAATAAAAGTAAAAGAAATTAGTATTTCAATTTAGTACAAAGTTCAAAAAAAAACTTAGAAACATCGTTCCTCATTCATTCATCATTTCACGCAATGAAAAATCGTATGAAAGGTGCAGCTACATGTTTACTTAATTTCTCTGACAAATCAATTGGCTACGCTTTTTGCATAAAAGAATTTAGATTGTTTTCGTGCAAAACCATCCCTGGTGAAAGTTTTGAATAGGTGTTCTGTTTTAATGATGTTTCTTTTTATTTTTAATCTATATCCAAATCAAGCTAAATTGAAATAATGCAGTTGAATCAAGAATTGAATCGGTCTTTATGGTTGGATGATTTAACCAAATTAAACATTAAGATGTAAATTTAAGTTTGAGGTTTTAGTGCATCTAAACATTTGATTTAGTTCGCAATGAGTTCTGATGAATTAACAATGACAATGACCCTTCTACTGCTTTAAAAAAATAATTAATAGGTGAAAGTAGAGACCAGAATGAGCATGCCAGAGATGAGTTCCAGGTGCAGACGCACGAAACTTGTACTGGAAGGTCGTGTAACTGGGAATTGGACATTGCGTCACCAAAGGAGCTCCATCCATACAAGGTGTTTCTAGTTGAGGTTGTCCTCTCCAGTGTATAACTGCAGCTTTCCCAGGAAGCCTATTAACAACATCCACCACTAGGATGTCATTTTCACATACCTGGAAAAAATTTTCAAAACATTAGAACAACTTTTTATATCATGGAATGATTACACAATACACATCCATCGTAATAAGAAAACTATATCATAATCTGATTCACGTAAAATAAACCAGTGGGCCCACTGGACTAAAAAAAAACGTCCCAAAGACATCTTTTTAGGTACGTCTTTGGGACCTTGGAAAAAGTCTTTAAGGCGTCCTAAACTTCTCTTTACGTGTTATTAAAAAACCCTAAAAATGTTCTATGTCTGGACATTTTGAGATGAATTTTGAACTTCAACCTATAAATTGATTTTTATAAAAATATTTCTTTATTAAAATTCTTATAATCTAATTTATTTCAATTATTTAAACATTGATTTTGAAAAATCTTGAAACAAATTCTAGTCTTTTTTCCGACATTAAACTTGAAAATTCCAAGCTCTACACTGCGTTGGAATTTAATCTTATAATAAGTTTAATATTTTATCAGCACTTTTCCATTTCTTAACAATATTTCTCCTTTTCTCAAAAATGGTTAATTTCTTTTTACTTAATTTTTTCACTTTTAAGGCACCTGTTCGCGTAGAAGATAGTTCATGGAAATCTAAAGTAAAAATAATGTTTAGACGTTTAGAGCATAGTATTATAAGAAGCATACAATAAACTTTATTAACTTATTACCTAACATTAAATAAGTATATTGTTCCGAAAATTATTATTGGTTATATTCTTAAGCATAAAAAGGCACCTGGTGACTAAAATATTAGCGTTTAATATCTCATCATAGTTTAACGTCTCTACTAAGAGAAAGGTATTCTTTGGTTAAGAAGAAAATTTATTTGACGTCAGTTATCGTAAAAAAGATTCATTTTTCTAAACACTGTAATCCTCCTGACGATATAATATAATGAACCGTAAGATTGAATGCTTAAATGTTCTTAAATCCATTTGAAGTTTTAAAATAGATGGACTGTGAAACATTTGAATGATTAGAAACAATAATATTTAAAAAAAAACTAGTATTTTTTACTGAATGCAAATAATAACAATGATAATTTATTCGGAAATTAAAAACAAAAGAAGAATGAAGGGTCACATTTTAAAAATACAAAATGGAGGATCCAAAATGGCAGATAAAATTTTTAAAACCAAGCTGAAATTAAGTTCATGTTATGAAATTTGAGATAAAATGTATACTTTATAAGTATAGTCTGTATTTCAATTTAGAATATATTTTTTTAGAAACTGTGGTTAAAATAATGGAAATTTTAGAAGTTATAAAGAAAGAAGAATTTAAATGTCAAAAAAAAGAAAGGAGAAAAAAGAAAAATCATGAATTGAGCGTCCAGATAAAATAACTCGATCTGCACATTGGTGGATGGTTTTCAAGCCAGTCAAGCTCGGTAAAAAGTGCCAAAAATAAAAGTCGAAATTTTAATTTTTCAAAAACTCAGCCTCCTAGAGAATAAAATTGTGCAACTTTTTTGACCTTAACATTTTTTTATAGGAGTAATATTTTTAACAATAATGAACAAAAAGTGAAAAAATTTTGTTTTCAATTTTAATTAAATTTTAAAATATAACTCGTCATATCTTGAGTAAATCTTAATGAAATGAATTCAAACTTGGTATACCTAACCATCTGAGTCCAGTGAAGCCCACTGAATGATTGAAAAGATAAAAAACATTTATTGTTTAATTATTTTTTAATAATAATAGTGACCTGTTTGTAATAATGTTACTGAAAAGTAGTATGCGGGGAAGTTTTTTGTTTCCTCTATTAGAAAGAACTTCAAGCGAGAAAGTTTTTTATTAAAATCCAAAGAAGTTTTCTGGAAAGTTTCAAATAAAAAAAGTAATAACTTTAGGAAATATAGCAGTTTTAAAAAAACGGAGTCCGCGCGTCAGCGTCTTCGTGCAACTGCTACGTGCATCAAAGTTGTTGTTCGTGCATATAACTATAATACTACCCAATTTACTCTCTGCAGTATTTTTATTATATAATTAAAAAACAATAATTTTTTAATAATTGAATACTCTTATAATTTATCTAACTTCTTTCACTTAAATTTTAAAATAACAGTGTTATACTATTTTTTAATTTTTATTAGATATTTTCTTATTTTCTATATTTTCTTCAAATTAGGTGTTTACCTTATTTTTCAATATATTAATTAGTAAATAATGACAGAAAAAAACTTTTTCGTTATTGTCTAAAATAATATATTAGAAAAAAATTAATTACTTGATTCAATTTTTTATTATTAAACTATCCGTTATCTGATTTTTATTAAATTGATTAATTATTAGAAACTGATAGAAAATAAGGAAAACATTTTAAATGTAGGTATTGTCTAAAACGATAGAATCCGAAACAATAAATTTTTTCATTCAATTTCTCATAATTATACGTTATTTGATATTTATTAATTCAATTAATATTTATTAAGATAAGTTAAGCAAAAATAAATTGAAAATAAATAAATTTCTTTATTGTATTATCTAAAACGGCAAAATAAGAAACAAAAATTAGCATATTTCTAGCTATTTTACTCTTGTTTTGTCTCCAGGCACTTTCATTTCTTGACTTTTTTCCACCAATTCATGAATCATCATAATTATTATTTTTTGACATTTTTGAAATACAAAATTTTCAAAAAGTTTTTTTCAAAAACTGCTATATTTCCTAAAGTTATTACTTTTTTTTTATGAAACTTTCCAGAAAACTTCTTTGGATATTAATAAAAAACTTTATCGCTTGAAGTTCTGTTTAATAGCGGAAACAAGAAATTTCCCCGTATACTACTTTCCAGTAACATTATAACAAACAGGTCTCTATTATTATTAAAAAATAATTAAACAATAAATGTTTTTTATCTTTTCAATTATTCAGTGAGCTTCACTGGACTCAGATGGGTAAGTATACCAAGTTTCATTTAATTTCATTAAGATTTACCCGAGATACGACGAGTTATGTTTAAAAATTTAATTAAAATCGAAAAAAAAAATTTTCACTTTTTGTTCATTATTGTTAAAAATATTACAACTATAAAAAAATGTGAAAGACAAAAAAGTTGCACAATTTTATTCTCTAGGAGGCTGTGTTTTTGAAAAATGAAATTTTCGACTTTTGTTTTTGGCATTTTTTGCCGAGCTTGACTGGCTTGAAAACCATCCACCAAGCGCAGATCGAGTTATTTGATCTGAACGCTCAATTATTATGCGAATTTTTGATTAATTAATACTTTATATAGGTCAATCGATTCGTTTAAAAAAAAATATATGATGCTTTCATTTGTTAAGTTGCATGTTTAGTGTAAAAATTTTTTTTGGCAAAAAACGATATTTTTTGGTGAAAAATGATGCTTAAAAATATTTGGTTCGGCGTTTTAAAAAATCCTTGTGTCTAAATTTAGATATTTATGAGCTTAATTCGCCATCTAAATTTCATGAAAATACGTTAAGGCGTTCTCGAGATATTTCAGCGACAAGAAAGTGACCACACACATACAACCACACTCACACACACACACACACACACACACACACATCTGTACTTTTTCTTAAAAATAAAAATTCAGGCATTTTAGATTATTAAATTTTAATGCTGCTTTTGTTGTTTTTGCTGGGTGATGGTTGCTAAGTACGATTGCTAGGTAACGGTTGCCAAGTAACGGTTGCTAATGATCTTTTGCTGGGTATGGCACATGCAATATCAAAAACAAGTAGATCGCATAATCTGGAGACTTATTTATCAACACTATGCAATTTTAATATTGCTTTTACGTGCTTTCGTTGAGTAATGGTTGCTAGGTTACGACTTCTATGTGGCAGTTGCTAGGTAACGGTTACTAAGTAACTGTTGCTATGTGACGGTTTTTGTATAATAGGTGCTAGATAACGGTTGCTTGGCAACAGCTGTTTGGAGCTGGTTACTAGGTGACTGTTTTTAGATGGCAGTTACTAAGTAACTATTGTTAGGTGACGGTTTTTATATTATCGTTACTAGGTAACAGTTGCTTAGGTAACGGTTGCTTAGCAACAACTGTTTAAAGCCGGTTACTAGGAGACTGTTTTTAGGTGACGGTTAGTATGTAACTGTTGCTAGGTGACGGTTACTAAGTACATATTTATATGTTGCTAGGTAACGGTTACTAAGTAACTGTTGCTAGGTAACGGCTTTTATATAATATTTGCTAAGTAACGGTTGATTAGGTAACGGTTGCTTGGCAACGGCTGTTTACAGCCGGTTACTAGGAGACTGTTTTTAGGTGACGGTTACTATGTAACTGTTGCTAGGTAACGGTTGTGAAGGAACTGTTACTTGACAATGGTTTCTAGGTGATGGTACGTAACTATCTCTAGGTAACGGTTGTTAGGAACCGGTTACTAAGTGACTGTTTTTAGGTGACAGTTACTAAGTAACTGTTGTTTTGTAAACATTTCAAGGTAAAGGATTCAAAATAAGGATTGTTAGGCTACATATTTGCTAGTTAATTGATTATGTGTGATGGTTGCTAGGTAACTGTTTCTAGGTAACGGTTGTTAAGGAACTGTTACTTGACAATGGTTGCTAGGTAACGATACGTAACATTTCTAGGTGACAGTTGCTAAATAACTGTTGCTAGGTGACAGTTGCTAAGTAACTGTTGCCAGGTAACGGTTGCTAAGTAACTGTTGCTAGGTGACTGTTACTAAGTAACTGTTGCTAGGCTGTTAAGAGCCGGTTGCTAGGTAACTGTTTCTAGGTGATGGTTGTTAAAGAACTGTTGTTTGATAATAGTTGGTAGGCAACCGTTGTTTGTCTACAATTGCTAAGTAATTATCGACTCTCCCCAATGATCAGGACTAAATAATTTATGAATAAAACAAATTATAAAAAATAATTTACCTGAATACTAGGTCCTGGCATTTGTCGATTAGCCGTAAACAGGCCCCTTTTCCTCCCGTCTGCTGAAACGCAGTGTTTAGCTAAACACGCAGTTCCATTGTGAGGACATTCTCCACAGGATCTACAAAAATTTGTAGTTAATTCAACAGCTCTCAATAATTAATAATTGGATATGTAAAATAAAAATCGGTAATTGGAAAATTTCAGCTTATTTGTTATATAAACGGCAATTAGTGTTCCAGTGAGAACGTTGAGTTTGTCAGTCATTTTGAGTCTGGAAATTTTTGGCGAAAGAAGGTTTTATGCAACAATTTGAAGGGAAGTGCATATATGTTGCCTGAAAGGATTTTATACTTTTACTGCTGATCTGCTTTCTGTGAAAAAAGAAGATGGAGACAGTAAACGAGTCTTCAAGGTTAACCACCTTAGTACATTGGTAAAATTGAGCAAGTTATGTCACAAGATCCAAGACCTTGACAAAAAATACAAAATTTGTATTAATTATTAAAACCTTTACCAATAATTCTGTCCTCTACATTGAATAAATTTTAATAGTTAATATTGTAACCTACAACAGGTGTAAATTTGTTATTCGAATTTTGATATTTGTAACAGAATTGATTAATTTTCAATGATATAAGATGATTATTTTATATAATTGTTAAAGTATTTTGGATATGCGACTTAGAAAATAAAAAAATACCTTGTTTCTTAAAAGATAAACGTTTCGCAATCAACATGGTCAATAATATTTCCTTTTATTATTTTCACCACCTATCTCAAAATATTAAACTTGCTACGCGTTGGAAATCGTACTCTAACCTCACTTTTACTTTTAACTGATACGTTAATGGCCACTTCATTTAGCCAATAGATAAATCTCTGATAAATTTTATTTTATCTCGCTCTTAACACTATCCAGCGATATATCAAAATAAAAATCTTGAATCCATCAGATAAATTTATCTATAGCCTGCACCTTTTATCTGCAGGTGTATAAACCAGATATAAATTTCATTATTATATAAGTATTTTTAATTAATTTATTTTCCTTTAAAATACTAAGTAGATTATCTTTCATCTAGAAAATAGGCCAAAAATAGTTATATTCAAATGAAAATACTTCATCTACAAGAAAGCTACAATTAGCCGGAAAAAATATATATCAGTAAATGTTAAAAATAACGATATTGACATAAGTTCATACTAAATGATCAGTTAACAAATTAATATTTGTTATTATATATACCAAAACTTCTTTATTTATACTTTCATAACTTAATTAACTCGAGCCCTAAAGATCCAGTTCAGGAAATACGGTTTAAACACTTTTGACATCAATTTACGTTTTGCGTCACGTTTAACGCAAAAAGTAACATAATACGTAAGACAGATTGAAAGTCACTCACTCAAATTACATACTTTCTATTTAGAATTCCTCTTTGAATAAAAATCAGCTATAATTACTATATTCAGGCCCTAAATTGAAATCATTACATTTGAACGGCTATTCTCTGTTTTTCTGTACAGGTAATTTAATCTTGGAATTTTTCTAAAATCAGCATTACAGACACTTTCTAAAAAAAGAAGCGGTGTGAAAGGAAGTGCACTATTGATCAATGTAGGCGTAGCTTTTTGATGAACTCCATAAGAGGAAAGTGTTATCAATTATTGAAAGAAGTTTATTGGAGATAGCTATTGCAATAAAAAGTTTCACATTTGACATTTTTTCCCATTATCGTTAGAAATCCTTTCTAGTCACGTGCGAATCTTACTATATCTCTATTTAATCTCTGTCTACCCGAGAGGTTAATTTGTCACTTTAAAATACTCAGATGAGTTTGATTAAATTGTCACTTGCAAGATAAAATATCTATTTTACACTAAGAATTTTGTTTTTTTTTTTTGGTAAATAATATTTAAACCTGGGTCAATTAGACACTTTGGAATATTTTATGATAGAACATAAAAAGAAAAGAAATTGATAGATATTACTATTATTTTGTTGTTGTGACTTTTGTATACCTGTGTCAGTAATAAAGCATATTTTTTAGAATAAATTTATCTTCATCATACATATCATTCTTCGGAATAATTGGGTTTTTTAATATCAATTTAATCTATTAAAATAAATTATCTCTTTGCGTCGCACCTGATATTTGCCACAAGATATTTTTTTCTTTTAAAATTTTAAATCATATTTCACCTTTTTAAAATGTTCTCAAACATTAAATTTATAGCAATTTTAACTTCTTTAAATTTCAGTGAATTTGAACTAGCATTGATTGAAAGTACAATTCTTCACGTTTCAAAAATACTAAATTTGAAGTGATTTAAAAAATTTTTCAATTTTTAATCATTCTTTTCTATTATGATTTCAATTACTTAAAATACAATTTTGTACTATTTTTTATCATTTTTCAACTATTTCCTACAATCCTTAATTATTTAATAGTTTTTAAATTGATTCCCTAAATCTTAAATTTACCTACCTCAAATTTCAATTATTTTGTGTAGTTTTCTCAATCACTTTTTCAAATTTAATTATTTTTGCCTCGACATTAAATCAATTTACTTATTTATTCCTTAATTTTATAATATTCATTGCAAATTAAAATTTTTTTTAACTTGACATTATTTTTGTTATTTTGAGATTATTATTATCTATTTTTAATTATTTTCATTCTTTGGGTACAATTTTCGAAAATTTCAATTATTTTTCTAAATCTTGAATTATTTTCAGCATATTTGAATTATTTTTTAAATATTAAATTAATTTTATTATGTTTCAATTATTTTCCTTGATTGTTAATTATTATTCTCATTGTTTATAATTATTTTCTAAAATTTTTAAGTATTTTTCTCAAATTTCAATTATTTTCTTCTGTTTTTAATTATTTTCAGATGTTTTCATAATTTCCAATTTTTTTTTTTTATAAATTATCGTAAATTTCATTTATTTTGCTTTCTTCAATGTTTTTCTCCAATTTTAAGTTATTCTCATTTTTTTTTAATTTATTTCTAATATCTTCATATATTTTTCTCAGAATTAAATTAGTTTATTCTTAATTAAAAAAAATTCTGTAATTTTTTCAATTATTTCACTCAAATGTGATTTATTTTTTACAACTTATCATTGTTTTTTTTATATTTCAATGATTTTCTTCAAGAACATAAAAAAAACTCATTTTTCAATTATTTTCTACATCTGTTAGTATTTTTTTTTATATTTCAATTAATTTCCTAATTTTTTGGTTATTATCTCTAACTTATATTATTGTCTTCAATTTTTAATTTTTTAAACAGGTTTTCAATTATTTTCCTTTATACTTAAAAAAAAATTCTGTAATTTTATATTATTTTATATCAAACTAATTTTTAATTATTTTCATTCTTTTGGCTTCATTTTTAAAAGTTTCAATTACTAATCTGAAATTTTATTTATTATTTTCATGAATTTTCAAATATTTCAACGATTTTAAAATTATTCTCTTTAATTAAAAATTTTAAGTAATTTTATAATTATTTTCCTTTTTTAAACATATATTCTGCAATTTTTTCAATTATCTTTCTCAAATTTTATTAAATGTTTTCAAACTTTCAATATTTAAATTATTTGCTTCATAAATTTAAATTATTTTCAGCATATTTGAATGATTTTTTCACTTTTGAATTAATTTTACGATTTTTCTATTATTTTTCTCGATTATTAATTATTATTCTCATTTTCTAAAATTATTATCTAAAATTTTTAAGTTTTTATCGAAAATTTCAATTATTTTCTTCAATTTTTAATTATTTTCATAATTGTTTTCTTAATTTCAAAGTCTTTTTTTTTTAATTATCGTAAATTTAATTTATTTTTAGCTTTCTTCAAGGCTTTTCTCCAGTTTTAAGTTATTCTAATTTTGTTCAATAAATTATTGATTTCTAAGATCTTCATGTATTTTTCTCAAATTTCAATTATTTTTGTTTATTTTAACAAAATTCTGTAATTTTTTCAATTGTTTCACTCAAATGTTATTTATTTTTTAGATTGTAAAATCATGTTTCAATTATTTTCCATAATTTATATTCTTCAATTTTCAATTTTTTTCATTTCTTTTATAATTAAAAAAATTTTAAACAATCTACCTGAGATTTCAATTATTTCATTCAATTTTCAATTATTTATATTATTTTTTATATTATTTTCTTCAATTTTCAGTTACTTTCGTTCTTTTTCGTAATTTCCAAAAAGTTTTTAAATATTTCTGTTTAATTAAAAATTATTATTCTTTTCAATTTTAAATTATGTTCATTTTGTTTAATTTATTTTCTATAATTTTTAATTATTTTCTTTTTTTTCAATGAACTTCTGAAAGTTTGAAGTATTTTTCCGAAATTTGTTTTAACTTTCCTTCATTTAAATTATATTATGTAATTTTGTCAATTATTTTCTCAAATTTTAATTATATTGTTCAATTTTATATTATTTATCTCAATTCTCAATAATTTTTTTTAATTTTCAATTATTTCCCCTATTTTTGTATTTTTCAATTTTTTTCAATTTATTTTTAAGATTTTCGAGTAATTTTTTAAATTTTAAATTATTTTCTTTGTTTTTAAACTATTTCTATGAGTTTTTAAATTACTTTCCCCATTTTTTAATTGGGGAACCACTTGCCCCTTAATAGTTACGCCACTGAATGTAAGCTTTTAAGATTTTTTTAAATTTGTTTGCAAAGTTTTTTTAATAACAAGTTAACTTTTTTTCTTAAAAATATATAATTAATATTTATGAAGGAAGAAAAACAACACTGATTGCTTGAAAAACGTTACTAGGGGGTTTTTTTTTATCAAGCTACCTAAAGTGAAAATTAATTTTCGAGTCCAGACGTGAAAAATTGTTATTGGAAAGTAAATTAGAAAATTTTAAAAGTGATTATTCGAAAATTGGAAAAATTGGCAAATTAGAAAATTGAAAAAGTGGTTATTGGAAAACTGGAAAAATTGAAAATTAGTAAATTGAAAAATTGTTTAAACAGGAAAAATAAGAAATTAGAAATGTTGGTTATTGCAAAATTAGCAAGGTAAAAAAATTAGTAAATTGTAAAATTAGCAAACTAGGAAAAAAAACTGTTTAATTGAGAAATTGGAGATTAGTTTATTGGTGAATTGGAAAATTGGCAAATATAAAGAATTTTTAATTTAACTGGAAAATTGTGAAATTGAAAATTCGATTATTGAAAGATAAGCGAAGTAAAAAAATTGATAAATTGGAGAATTAGTAGTGTGGAAAATTAGGTAAACTTGTAAATTGAAAAACTGGAAATTTGTTTGAATTGAAAACTGGTAAATTAGAAAATTAGAAAAATTTTTAAACTGGTAAATGGTGAAATTGGAAATTTGATTATTGGAAAATAGGGGAAGTAAAAAAACTGATAAATTGGAGAATTAGTGAATTGGAAAATTTGGTAAACTTGTGAATTGAAAAATTGGAGATTGGTTTAAATTGAAAATTGGTAAATAGGAAAACTGGCAAATTAGAAAATTGTTTAAACTTGTAAATTGCGAAATAGGAAATTTGATTATTGGAAAATTAGCAAGATAAAAAAAAATAGCAAATTGGAAAATTAGCAAATTGGGAAAAAAATGAACTGGTTAATTGAGAAATTGGAGATTTGGTTATTGGAAAATTGGCAAATTAGAAAATTGGAAAAGTGGTTATTGGAAAATTGGAAAATTGTTTAAACTGGAAAATTGAGAAATTAAAAATTTGGTTATTGGAAAATTAGCAAGGTAAAAAAATTGGTAAACTCGAAAATTAGCAAATTGGGGATGTACGAACTGTTTAATAGAGAAGTTGGAGATTTGGTTATTGGAAATTTGGCGAATTAGAAATCTGTAAAAGTGGTTATTGGAAAATTAGAAAAATTAAAAAATTCGTGAATTGGCAAATTAGACAATTTTTTAAACTGGTAAATTGTAAAATTGTTAAATTAGAATTGAGAAATTTGAAATTTATTGAAAAATTGACAAAGTAAACAAATTGGTTTATTGGAAAATTAGCAAATTGGAAATTGATTTCTAAATGGTTATTATTTCATGATTTTAGATTTGAAGTCACTTTTCGTTAATTACAGTAAAACCAAAATCTCCTGATCTCAAAAACATGTTCAAATTATAAAACCCGTTGGAGCGATGCTATATATTCTTCCGCATTTTAAAGATTGTTGTACTGTCAACTTGCGTAACGGATTCTGCAATTGAGTGTGTGAAGTAGATTATATTTATACATGCAATGGTAATCTTTCAAAATTTGATTAATTCAGGTAGCTATTACCACAATTATGTAATTGTAAATGAAAATTGTATATATAATTACGAGGTTAAGAAATATCCTTTCTTCAAATCGAGGCAGCTCTCTATTTCTAGATCATTGATATGTTAATTTATTAATCGGTACTTAATAACACGCACATATCAGTACAACTATTTATTGATGTTTCTAAACTCACCAAATCAGTGTAAAATGATGTTAAATAATAAAATAATTGCTAGTTTTCATAAACGCTATATCAACGATAAAAATCAATCAATTCTGTCGTCTGAAATGTATATAATTTTTAATTAAAAAACAAACAAAAAAATATCAAAAATGGGTCATAATGAGGTTTATTAGTTGTGTTTGCTAAATTATATTTTGAATAATTAGTTTCTATAAATAATACTAATTATTATTGTTATTTTATTAATAATAATATTATTCAATACTCACTTGCTCAAAGTTTGAAAAACTTCGAGTGTTAATTTTACTCGACATATCATTGGCCAATCCAAATGATGACACGGTCTGTCGCAGGATAAAAATGTTTGCTCTGAAAATAAAAAAAGAAACAAGTTTTTAATAAAAATGAATAAATAATATTTTAATTAATAAAGCTGAAAATATATATTAAATTTTGAATGAAACACCGTTCGACACAATGAATCCTTTAAAAAAACCATTATTTATCAACTTTTATAAAAATTTCTCAATTTTTAAAAAATTTATCCGACATTTTGAGTTCTTACAAAATTGTCAGATTTTCAATCAGCGATCCAAAAACTTCCCTGATATGAGGTTTTTAAAACATTTTTCTAAATTAAGGTTATGTCAATGGGGCATATATTAAGGGACATTCTTTGTCAGATTTAACCCCCCCCCCTGTCCATTTTTTGTTTCAACGAAAAAATTTCAATAGGGGTCAAATGAAAGCTTGAAACCTCTATTTTTATTTGCACCGTGGCCTTTTTTTAAAATCCAAGATGGCGGACTTGTACAATATTTCAAAGCAGCTGTGGTGCATAAAAAAAAATCAATCTGTTGCTAAATAAATATGAAAAAATAATAAAAATACTTCAGATCTTCCAAAAACATACCTTTTTATGAGTACTTTATATAAACTTAATGAGATTTGAGAAATTTCAAAATGGCCGATCCAATATGGCCGTCAAAATATAAATGTTTCTCAATCTTTGCAAAACTCAGTATTTAATGGTTATTTGGATCTCTGATTACGAATCTGAAGTCAGTTTTGAAAAAAACAAAATGGCGGATCCAATATGGCGGAGCAATTTTTCAAAAATCGTACTATTTTAGTTGAAAGTTGGTACTTGGGGGTTTTTAGGGTCTCTGATTACGATTCTGACGTTAGATTTGTAATCAGCGACCCCAAAAACCTTCGTGTGACGAATTTCAAGCAAGTCCGATCACTTTTTAAAAATTTAACCGACATATTGGATCCGCCACTTTGAATTTTACAAATCAGACTTCAGATTCGTAATCAGCGACCCCAAAAACTTCCGGGTAACAAGTTTTAAGCGAATCCGATCGTTTTTCAAAAATTCATCCGTCATATTGAATCCGCCATTTTAATTTTTACAAATCTGACTTCAGATGCGTAATCAGCGACCCCAAAAACTTCCGAGTAACAAGTTTTAAGCGATTCTGATCACTTTTCAAAACTTCATCCGCCATATTGGATCTGTCATTTTGAATTTTACAAATCTGACTTCAGATTCGTAATCAGCGACTCGAAAAACCTCCGAGTAACGAGTCTCAAGCGTAATTGAACGATCTAATATGTCCGACAAAATATAAATTTCTATCAATCTTTGCAAAACTTACTTTTAAGGGGTTATTTCGGTCGCTGATTACGAATCAGTATTCAGTTTTGAAAAATACAATATGTCGGATGAACTTTTGAAAAGTGATCAGAATCGATTAAAACTCGTTACTCGGAGGTTTTTGGGGTCGCTGATTACGAATCTAAAGTCAGATTTGAAAAATTCAAAATGGCGGATCCAATATGACGGACGAATTTTTGAAAAGTGATCAGAATTGCTTGAAACACGTTTCTCGGAGGTTTCTGGGGTCGCTGATTACAAATCTGAAGTCAGAATCGTAATAAGAGACCACAAAAACACCCGAATAACAATTTTAAAGTAAAATAGTACGATTTTTGAAAAGTAACCTCGCCACATTGGATCCGCCATTTTGTTTTTTTCAAAACTGACTTCAGCTTCGTAATCAGCGACCCAAATAACCTTTAAATACTGAGTTTCGCAAAGATTATCAAACATTTATATTTTGTCGGACATATTGGATCGGCCATTTTGAAATTTCTCAAATCTCATTAAGTTTATATAAAGTACTCATAAAAAGGTATGTTTTTGGAAGATCTGAAGTATTTTTATTATTTTTTCATATTTATTTAGCAACAAATAGAGTTTTTTTATGCACCACGACTGTTTTGAAATATTGTACGAGTCCGCCATCTTGGATTTTTAAAAAGGCCACGGTGCAAATAAAAATAGAGGTTTCAAGCTTTCATTTGACCCCTATTTGGAATTTTTTCGTTGAGACCAAAAATGGTCAGGGGGGTGGGGGTTAAATCTGACGAAGAATGTCCGATAATTATTTTGATTAACTTATGTTTGTAGAGTAATTGAAAAAACTGAAATGCGTTTGAATTTCATTGTAACTTACTGGGCCTGTAATGACTGAAGTGCAAGATGGTTGCAGTGGATAGTATCATAGTTATAACAATGGCACATCTTACGACTTTTGATGCCGGCGAAACCAGACGTTGTACGTCTTTTGGTTCGTACATCGTCCACCTTACTTCCTTATTTTCATTTATTGTAAAGGGGTGACGACATTCCTCAGAAATTATTTTCCCTAAATGTTTCTCCAATGAAGTGCTAAACAACAATTTTTTTGATTTGATAAAGCTTAAAAAAAATTTTTTTTTTTTTGCAACCGATTTAATCAAGTCGGACATTTTTATTTCTTAACTATCTCATAAAACTTTATCATTTTTATTTCATATTACTCCACGAGATTTTGGCGTCCGTCAGTCCGTCCGTACGTCGTTTCCACACCTCGCAACAGGATAGAAAAAAAAAGAATAACCACCAGCTTTTCATTTGAGGTTGAAGTGCAAATGAGTGAAATAGACTTGAAGTGGAAGTGAAGTGGAAGCGAAGTGGAATTGAAGTGGACTTAAAATAAAATTGAAATGGAATTGAAGTGTCAGTACAGTGGGTTTGAAGTGGAAATAAATGAAATTGAAATGTAATTTAAAGAAACTGAAGTGGAATTGAAATGAAAGTGAAGTGTCATTGAAGTGGAAGTAAAGTGGAATTAAAAGAAAATGGAAGTTGAAATGAAGTGGAATTGAAATAGAAGTTGAGTGGAATTGAAATGGAAGTGAAAAGAAAAAGTAAAGTAAAAGTGAAATGAAAGTGAAGTGGAATTTAAATAGAATAAAATAGGAAGTGAGGCGAAATTGACTTGAAGGTGAAGTGGAAGTGAAGTGGAATTAAAAAAGAAATATAGTAGAATTGACATGGAATTGAAGTTGACTTGAAGTGGAAGTGAAATAGACTAGAAGTGAGCTTGACGTGGAATTGAAATGGTAGTGAAGGAAAGTGAAATGAGAGTGAAGTGGGAATAAAATACAATTGGAATAGAATGAAAGTGAGGCGAAATTGAAGTGGAGGTGAAGTGTTCTTACAGTGGAATTGAAATGTAATTTAAGTAGAAGTACGTAGACTTACAGTGGATTTGAATTTGAATTAAAGTGGAAGTGAATTGTATTTGATGTGATAGTAAAAGAAAATGGAAGTCGGAGTAAAGTGGAATTGAAGTGGAATTGAATTGGAAGTGAAGTGGAAATTAAATAGAATTAAATTGGAAGAGAGGCGAAATTGAAGTGTAGGTGAAGTGGAAGTGAAATGGAAGTGAAGTAGACTTGAAGTGAACTTGACGTGGAATTGAAGTGTTCTTAAAATATAATTGAAATGGAATTGAAGTGTAAAGGAGCCGAAATTGAAATGGAAGTGAAGTGAAAATGAAATAGAAGTGAATGTGATGTGAAATGGAATTGAAGTGGAAGTGAAGTGGAATGAAAGTAGAATTGAAATGGAAGAGATATATGAAATGAATCCGTGTAAAAGACACAATACCCAAGATTAACTCAAGAGAAATAACAAATAAATCATAATTAAAATAAATTCCAGAAACTGCATTTTTAATAAGTGACTAATTAGAAAGTGAAATTACGATTTTCATTACACAACGTGTTTGTTAATTCAATAAATATGAATTTATTTTTTGACAATCATCTTATAATTTTTCTGCTTATTATTCATTATTTATACAGTAGCCGCAGAGGTTAAAAGCTTACGACTAGATTCTTTATGAAAGTCATAATTACTTCCCTTTAAAAAAATACTTGACAATTTCACATTAAATATTTCAGTAATCGTAAAAGTAGCTGTAAATTCTTTAAAAATAAAAAATACAAGCAATTTAAAAAATTTTATATCGACAACACCTACATTCATCTGTTAAATGAACCTGAGACATTTTTAACTATTACAAAGTGAAATTTATATTTTCTGTTTACTCATGATTTCGAGTGATTGAATGCACATTTCACGTAGGCGACACACAGAAAGAGCCTTTACACACAATTTTTTCAAAGGATCTGTTCGTCATGCACTTTCTCATCACTGGTTTTTTTCTTTTTTTTTTCTTCAATAAATTAATATCAATCTAAAATGAAATATTTTTTCCTTTCTTCAAATTAGTAAACATTTTTAAAGAACTAATTTACCCCATTAAAGTGAATAAGTGTAAAAGCGCCAATTACGATGAAAATATTTCAATTTCCAAAGGAAATGGATAATATTGCAGATACGTTCGAAATTAACTTATTTTTTGGTTTTGGTTTATAAATGAAAGAAACTAAATAATGGCAAATTAGCGACAAAAAATTGATCTATTAAGGTAAAAATCATAGGGAAAATTACCAAATGGTAATTTCATTGAAGGAAACTGGTCATTAAATTCAAATCAATCATCAATGAGCAATTTCATTCACCGTCATTTTTCTTGGGAAAATGGACACACGTTTTCACTTTCTAACCAATATAAAAAAAATGTCTTATTATGAATTGTAAATTTGTAGTTAGTGGGCAGTTGACATTATAAGATATAGCTTGATCTTTGATCAAAAGTCACAACCGGTTTAGAGTTGACGAAAAAAAAAAAAAAAATTAATGTTTTCAAGTTTAACAAAATTTATTAATTTTATTATAGGTTTGTAACTAGGCATCCGTGCTTATTTTAAGTGGAATCTCATTAATTTTATCAGCAAGGTGAAAAACCATTTTAAAAGGAAAAGTTATTTCAAGTTTTGCATAACAAGTTCAATATCAAGGATTGAAATCGAGATATCTCGATTTCAAGTCTGCGGTATTTTTAAAAATCGGAAAAAAACAAATTAGACTAAAGTGTTTTACAATTCAGGCAAAAAGTGCCAAATAGGAAAATTTTTTTGATTAAAATTATACAATTTAGAAAAAAAAAAAAATTTAAATCGGGCGCAAAATGTATCTGAAAATTTCTTATTATAACACTTTTTTCCTAAATTATAAAGTTAATCACTTTTTTTCGAAAAATTGATAAATTTGTTCTTAAAATAACATACAGATTCTTTAGCGTGTGATTCTAGTTTTTTTTTAATTACACTTTATTTTTTGTTTTTCCACGTTAATTGACACCTTGACACTTATAAGATTCTTTAGATTTCTTCATTCACTTATGAACCGAACAGAATATTAAAAGGCCCCTGTTAAATAATGATTTTTAAATCACAAAAATAAATAATTTGCAAGTTTTTGAAAATTGTTTAAAAATAAATAGATAATAGAAATAAAAAAAAAAGAAATAAAATAAAATATATAAAATATAAATTTCCTTGATTTTGAGCGCTGTTGAGAATAATTTAAAATGCAGTGAAGTGGAAAATATTCGTCTTCTGTCTGCCGAAATAAAAACCTCTGACCTTTTCTAATTTCAACTTTCCATTTCATAGACAAACGAATATCGTTTTTTTTTTTTAAGAAGAAGATTTCTCTCTACATCTTTCGCAATATTCTCTCTCTGCTATAAATACTATCCAGGATTTGCATTTCTACTTCCTTTAATTAATGAGAACGGAAATAAATAAGAAATCTTATGCAAGGTTGTCAAATTATTTTCGTCTTTTAATTACCTTTTTAAATAAAAGAAATTAGAAACGATTTATTTTAAGCTAGTTAAAATATATTTCTCTGAGTTCTTTTCTTGTATTCTTTAGACTCTTTTGTTACATTATTTTTTTTCTATTGATACCAAACTGTCAGAAATGTATTACAAAAGTTGAGGAGAAAGATGATTTATTATCAAATCCGTTTCACTTTTAAAAAATGAACTAATCGTATTTAGTAGATAATAAAAATTAGTTATTGTATAAGAAGAATTAGTAAAACGAAAAAAAAACTTTCTAAATTTAAATACGGGGGGAATTATTTTTAAGGCCTTGATAATAAAGATTTTAAATTAAGTATAAAATAATTAGGATTATTTAAGAATTTGACATTTAGCGGGTTTTGAAAAATTAAAAATCTACAAGACTTTAATTTAAAATTTTATACAATTAATTTTTGTATATTAAAAAATAAAATTTTTCTGGGAAATATTAAATTTTATACTAATTCTCCGAAAAATCTACTAAAATTTTAATGAAATTTCTTTTTCCTAGAAATTATACCAAAAATTTTAAAGAAATTTACGAAATTTTTATATTTACACAAGAAATTAAAAAATTCCAAGAAAATAAAATGGAAATTCGAGCTGAAATTTTTGGTCGGTTATTTCACAATAGTTTTACATAAACTCAAGGGAAATTTAATCTTTATTTCTTTGAATTTTTTAAAAATACACAAAATTAATTTCCAGAATTTTGTAATTTATGTAAAATAATTTTATTTTGGAATAATCTAGATAATAACTTTGATAAAATAAAAAATATTTAAAAAATATTGTTTTAAAATAAAACCAATTTTTAGTTAGTATATTAAATTTCCAAAATAAAACAACGTGGACAAGAAAATATAATCAAATTTTGATGTTTCTCCCAAATATGTAATTTAAGAGGAATCAAATTGTAAAATATTCCGCACATATGATGCACTTTTTTAGTAAAACACTAAAGAAATTCCATTGGGTATGAAAACTAAACACTTTTTTCTGACGAATCGAACAAAACTTTTTTTTAATTAAACTGTTTTCACTTTAAAAAAATTTTCATTGTCACAAAAAAAAAATATGTGCTGACTTTGAACACTAAAATGTGGAGTAGGGAAAGAAATACTTAATTAAAATTAATGAAAATATATACAGTTTGTGTAATTAAAATCTTTGAAAATTTAAGAAAAAAAAAAAATTCCAAACTTTTATGAGTGAAAATTCTAAAATTCAACAAAATTTTAAAGATATCACGAAATTTATAAAAAGATAATAATATTTTTTATTTAAAATTAAAATCAGTACATTGAACTTAAATGTGACGTGCTTCTACAAATTTTAGATAAATTTTAACACTTTCACTGATGTCGCAATCGATAGAGACGTTAATCGACCGACATTTTCAGAAAGTCAACTAAAAATGTTTTTTTTAATTTCATCTTCTACATTTACTTTTTTTAAACGTAGCCTGTTAAGTAACATTATTACAGACTGATTAAAAATGAATTTTTATTCAATTCAATTCGAATAAAATTAAAATTAAATTAGTTCTGTTTAATTACATTTTGTGTTCATTTTAATTTTTAGAATTTTAATCATATTAGAATAAATTTAATTCCGTTTAATTACATTTTTATGTAAATTTTAATTCTCATAATTCTAATCAACTTTAAGTCAATTTAATTCTGTTCAATTCCGTTTTTCTGTGAATTTTAATGTTTGTAAGTTCAGTAAATTTTAAATAAATTTAATTCTCTGCAATTCCGTTTATGTGCAAATTTTAATTCTCATCATTCTAATCAATTTTAAATCAATTCAATTTTGTTTAATTACGTTTTTGTGGACATTTTAATGTTTATAAGTCAAATCAATTTTTAGTAAATTTAATTCTGTTCAATTCCGGTTTTTTTTCTAAATTGTAGTTCTTAAAATTCAACTCAATTTTAAATCAATTTTATTCTGTTTAATTCGAATTTCAGTACATTTCAAATATTATAATTTCTATAAATTTAATTCTATTTAATTTCTTTTTTGTGTAAATTTTAATTCTCATTATTTTAATCAGTTTTAATTCAATTTAAATCTGAAGTTTTCCATTTTTCTGTACATTTTAATGTAATTATAGGTTCAGTCAATTTCAAATAAATTTAATTCCATTTAATTCCGTTTTTGTGTAAATTTTAATTCTCATAATTCTAATCAATTTTAAATCAATTCAATTCTGTTTAATTACGTTTTTGTGAACAGTTTAATGTTTGCAAGTCAAATCCATTTTTAGTCAATTCAATTTTGTTCAATTCAGGTTTTTTTCTAAATTGCAGTTCTCATAATTCAATTTAATTTTAAGTCAATTTAATTCTGTTTAATTCCGATTTTGAGTACATTTCAATTCTTATAATTTTTATCAATTTATTTCTAATTAATTCCGTTTTGTGTAAATTTTAATTCTCATAATTATAATCAATTTTAAGTCAATTATATTTCGTTAATATACGTTGTTCTGCATATTAAGTTCAGTTAATTTAAATCAATTTAATTCTGTTCAATTCTTTTTTTTGTGAAAATAAATCTCAAAACTCCAAGAAATTTTAAGTCAATTTACTATTCTGTTTAATTCCGTTTTTCTGTGAATTTTAATGTTGATCAGTTCAGTCAATATAGAATAAATTTTATATTCTTTAATCCGTTTTTGTGTAAATTTTAATTCTCATAATTCTAATCAATTTTAAATTAATTCAATTCTGTTTAATTACGTTTTTGTGAACAGTTTAATGTTTGTAAGTCAAATCCATTTTTAGTCAATTCAATTCTGTTCAATTCCGTCTTTGTCTAAATTGTAGTTGTTAGAATTCTAATAAATAAAAGTATTTAAAGTGAATTAAATTGTGTTAAGTTAAAAGATTTTCGACTCTAAATAATTTTATAGTACGCAAAATAAAATAAAACAATTTAAAGATTGGAAAAGTTTACTTTGGATCCAAACTTTCGTAAATATTTAATCTAAACTTAGTTTCAGGTGCAGTTTAACAATTTTTTTAAATGTTGATATACTGAAATTTAAAATGGTTTTTTGACATTTACACAAATCTTTTTTTTTTAAATTTAGATTTAAATTCAAATTAAACAATATTAATCATGAATATGAGCGGTACATAACCTCAAACTAAAATAATGATTTTTAATACAAAATTTATTTTTATTTTGAACAATTGTGAAAAAAAGTTTCCTCAATAGATACAAACGCAAGACTTTTTTTTGTTCATAATTTTTTTTACAAAATATTTTACAAAAAGTTCATCTCCAAAGCGATACACAAAATATTTAATTCAAAAGAAACTAATTTTTAATTCTTTCAGAATAGAGTTACAATATTTGTATTTTTCATATAAAAATTTTTTTTTCATCATCTTCCACTATTTTAATTTAATTCTAATTTTCTTGTTTCGATTTCATGAATATTAAAATTTATTTTCTTTATAACTTTAGAGCCCTCAACATTCACAACTTTAGAGGTTAGAAACTTTTGCGCATCGCCTAAATGCATTTTTATAATACTTTAACACACTGTTTTTTTAACAAAAAGTCACACTAGAAAAACCATTTTAAGAAAAAAAAATCATAAAACCCGTTAATGTGCATGTTTTATTTTTTTATCGCTCCAACTAATAAAGTTAATTTTTAAATCGCCCTAAAATACTTCCACTCACACCAGGAGCGGACTTTGCCAAAAACTAAATATAATTTTAAAAAAGTATTTCTTTGAATTTAATTGGAAAATTTTTTTTTCTAATTTATGATGAAAAAGTGAGGATATTTTTCGGAAGATTTGTCACGACCGGCTTATCGCTTGCACATGGAACCTACGTAAAATTCTCGGGCGCTTTGTTCAGAAAGCAACGCGCCTTCGCGCTCCCGCTCTCGCTACCGAGGGACCACTGGCAAATTTTCCGAATCAAGTCTGAGTTGCCTGGCGAGCGAGTCGATTAGGGGTATTAAGCTTGTGTTACAAAGTCGGGGCCTGGACCCCATCCCCACTCGACAGCATCCTCATAGTTCACGTCCGTACGCCTGTCTATCTGTCTGTCTCTATATAGGAAATTCAATATTCTAGGGGAATTGTAGTGGCGCAAATTCAACACATGTGTCAGGCTTTGAAGCAGTGAAAGTTTTTAGTAAAAGGCCTCTCTGTCCCACACCATCAATACACTGCACAAACACTTTCAATTCACTCGACCTTTCTCTTTTTTATCTCAAGGATGTGTGATGGTGTTGGTATTGGACCAGTGGTTTCGCTTTCGCCTGAATCCCGAAGCACACCAAGCTAGAAAATAAGGTCCTTTGTCTTCTCGAGATTTGTTAACTTCCACTTCTATGTGTGCCTCGAGAGACAGACTCTTGGGAAAGAGATTTTGATATAGGTTTCTTGCGAATTTTTAAATATTCTTAGAAACAGAACCTTTATCGAATACTGCTTGTAGACTATTCAATAAAGTGAACCAGTGTGACGTCACAGGTCGAAGAATTATTTTTATATAATATTACGCCACTGCAGGGAGTAGTTTTTGTAAAGGCTATTTTATAAGAAAACCTGGAAAAATTTCTGTAAAGTGAAACAGTAAATATTCTTAGAAACAGAGCCTTTATCGAATACTGCTTGTAGATTATTCGATAAAGTGAACCAGTGTGACGTCACAGGTTAATGAATTATTTTTTTATAGTATTACGCCACTGCAGGGCGTAGTTTTTGTAAAGGCTATTTTATAAGAAAACCTGGAAAAATTTCTGCAAAGTGAAACAGTAAAAGGTTAAACTGCAGATTAGGAATGTAAGACTTGAAGTTGGTTGTAAGTAGATCAGATGTTTTCAGGATTGCAACCTAAGAAGCACGCAAACGAAATATCGGGAGATAGGATAATTTAAGGTAACCCCCCTCCCCCCTCCGGTATTTCGTCGTTGTCAGGTTGCAATCCTGAAAACATCCTAATCTGCAGTTTAACCTAGTAAAAAAACGAAATATTGAAACCGAAATCGGTGAAATTAGTTTAAAATGTTTGTTAAGAAGTCTTGGATGAATGATGGAAAAATTTGTACAAAGTGCATTAGTGACAACAAACTACAAGACCATGATCGCGCAAGTAAAAAAAAATCAACCAATCAAACCCTTACCCCTGAGGTATGCATCTTGACTCGCAAGAGATAGAAATTGCCCCTTCTTAATGATAACCAGTTTGGCTGTTTCGGAGGTATAAACAGAAAAAACATGGCCATCTTAAAATGTTGATAACTCTGTCTGATATTAGCAAAATTCAATTTATTTTAGACCATTGTAAAGCTTATAAAATTTGCCGCTAAATGGTCCTAATTTGAAGCTTTTTCGATTAATAGAATCGGAGATTCAATGTGATTAAGACAGGTGAATTTTTCGTTTTTTGTGAATTTTCATTGTTCAAGTTCGGTGAGCTTCAATTTATAGAAAAGTAATTGGAAAAATGTGAAACTAAGCTAAATTAAACCTTGAACTCTTAGCTTTAAAATAAGCCGAAGAAAATTAAAATATCTTGACTGGTTCAAAAGTTATAAGTAAATGTGTATAATACAAGAAGATGCAACAGTTCCCTTGCTTCATCCACTAAGCAGCCAAAAGTGGAGGGAGCACTAGAATCGTTGCGTTTTATCGTGTCATACATTTACTTATAACTTTTAAACCAGTCAACATATTCAAGTTTTCTTTGGCTTATTTTGAAGTTAAAAGTTCAAGGTTTAATTTAGCTTAATTTCAAAATTTTACAATTTCTTGTCTAGAAAATGCAGCCCATCAACCTTGAACAATCAAATTCACACACAAAAAAATTCACCTGTCTTTATCACATTGAATTTCCGTTTCTATTAATCAGAAAAGCTTTAAAATATGACCATTTAACGGCAAATTTTATAAGCTTTCCAATGGTATATAAAAAATTGCAATTTGCTAATATCTGTCAGAGTTATGAATATTTTAAGACGGTCATGTTTTTAAACACATTTTTGTAAGTAGTCCCACAATTTCGTCCGGTAGTTTATGTATGTTTTTTAAGGGATGATTTTATAAGAAAACCTGGAAAATTTTCTGCAAAGTGAAACAGTAAAAAAACGGAATATTGAAACCGGAATCTGTAAAATTAGTTTAAAAAGTTTGTTAAGATTCCTATTGGAAATCCCCACAAAGGTTCCTGAAAGGTTTTTCACATAGGAAACTACGTATGTTTCTATATAGGATACTACGTAGGGACCTACAATCTATCCTCTGAAGAATGTCCTGTAGGAAAGTACATAGGTCCCTACATATGATCCTATGTAACTACGGCGCAGATGTAGGAGCCATAGAAACCATTTAAACTTAGTGCGCACTAAGTAAAATTTTTATTTTTTTATTTATTTTTTGAAATATAAAGTTTATAGGTCTGATGAGACAATCGAAGAACATAATGTAGCCTGAGAGGCAGTGAATCTATAGAGTACTTGGTCAGAAAAAAATATAGTGTAAATGAAAAAAAATAAAAGTAAAAGTAAAGGAAAAAAAAGAATATTAGAGAGAAAAAAAAGGTGAGAATTAAGTACATTTTTTTTTAGATTAATAATTTTATATTAATAACTTTATTTTAATAATTTTATATTAATAATTTTATGTTAATAATTTTATATTAATAAAAAAAGAACTAAAATTCCTAATATATTTAGGAAGCTTATTCCACAACTTTCAGCCACGAACTATAAAAGAAAGTTGGAACTTTGAGGTACGATTTGACGGAATCGTGAGTACCGAGTTCCTATCTCTGAGTTAACGTCCGTTATCCCCTTCATTTGTTCTAAAGGTAAAAACATTAAAAAGATATTCAGGTATCCCAGACTGCAAAAGAGAAAAAAGAAAGTTACCCGTGAAAAATTGTCTTCTTTTGGCAACAACCAGCATCCCTGGCTTGACTTTGTATTAATATAAATGGTCATTCCTACTCAGGCTAAAGACAAATCTAATGCACGCATTGGGGGATTTCTCCAATTTATTATTATTTAATTAACCTGTCAGATCGTCATATACGATGAATCCAAAATCAAAATGAGGGAGTATTAGACTCTTAACTAATAGAAGTCTGGTAGAAGTAGGTACTGACTTTCTATTTCTGTATAGCTGCCTGAGAGACATGTATGTCTTTCTACAAATTCCCGCTACATGGTCCTCCAGTCCAAAGATCTATCAAGCACCAAACCTTGATCCTTGACAGACTCCCCAAATAAAATATTTAAATTTCCATCATGCAAATGAGGTGGACACTTATTTAGAGTCTCCACGGAAGGAATGCCGGAAGAACTGAAAATATTGCCTTGGTCTTAGAAGCATTAAGAACAAGACCAATGCTCTCAGTCCACTTAGCCACAAGGTCAATATCCGACTGCATCATGGCAATTATCTGCGGTAAGGAGGATAGAGTTTCCGAGAGATATAACTTAAAATCATCAGCGATCTTATTATGTTTACAATATAGAAGTTGATTCCCAAGCTTTTTGACATAAATATTGAAGAGTAAAAAAGCTTAACGAGGAGCCTTGAGGAACTCCAAACTTGACTATAGCCCATCCTGAAAACTAGCCTCCGCTATTGGCTACCCTCTGTCAGCGATCATCAAGATAAGAACTAAACTAACTGATCGAAGAGTTAAAGAGTTCCAAGTCACCTAGCCTCTGTTATAGATCTCTCTCTACCATGTCGAAGACCTTAGAAAAATAAAAAAAGACTGATGCCAGCGTAACCTCTTTAGAATCCATGGCATATTTGATGTCCATTGTGAATTTGAGAGAAGCTGTAGTAGTACTATGCCCAACTCGAAATCCCGATTACATCGGATCAAAAAGGTTGTTGGTATTCAAATATTTAGTAAGTTGTTTGTGAACAATACGCTACAGAGGTTTTGATAATGCATTAAAAATCAAGATGGGTCTTAAGCCTGCAACCAAGTTAGGTTTAGAAACTTTGGAAATGGGACGGATTATTGCCTGCTTCCAGAGATTAGGAAAAACAACTGATTGTAGGGAGAAGTTATAAATGTGGAGAAGAGTAAGGAAGATAACTGGTTCCTCCATAGCAACCTACTTAGAGGACGGATTGTAGGTCCCTACGTAGGAATCTAAGTAGGTTCCTATGTGGGCAAACTTTTAGGGACCTTTCTGGAAATTTCCAATAGGGAGTTCTTTACGGAATTGTGGACAAATTTCTACAAGGTGCATCAGTGACACAAAACTACAAGACTATCCACAAGACGAACTTAGTTCATATTCATCCATCACCTGAGATATGTATATTTTATGAAGGTGAATTTTATAAGAAAACCTGGAAAAATTTCTACAAAGTGAAACGTAAAAGAATGGAATATTGAAACCGGAATTGGTAAAATTACACTACCGGACAAAATTGTGGGACTACTTATAAAAATAGGATAAAAAACATGACCGACTTAAAATGATGATAACTCTGCCTGATATTAGCAAAATTCAATTTATTATAGACCATTGGAAAGCTTATAAAATTTGCCGATAAGTGATCTTACTTTAAAGCTTTTTTGATTAATAGAAACGGAGATTCGATGTCATAAATTTTTTTTTATAAAATTGTTGCGTTCTGTTCTTTATACACATTTACTTATAACTTTTGAACCAGTCGAGATATTTTAATTTTCTTTGGCTTATTTTAAAGCTAACAGTTCAAGGTTTAATTGAGCTTATTTTCACATTTTTTCGATTTATTTTCTAGAAAATGCAGCTCACCAAAGCTAAACAATGAAAATGAACAAAAAACGAAAAATGTACCTGTATTTATGACATTGAATCTCCGTTTATATTATTCGAAAAACCTTTAAAATAGGACCATTTAAAAGCAAATTTCATAAGCTTTCCAATGGTCTATGAAAAATTTTAATTCGCTAATATGTGACAGAGTTATCATTATTTTAAAACGGCCATGTTTTTAATCCCATTTTTGGTTCTACAATTTTGTCCGGTAGTGCAGTTCAAAATGTTTATTGAGATTTTTTATGAGATAATAAAAACATTTCTACAAGGTTCATGAGTAAGGTGACGTCTTATTTACCAAAAAAAAAACAAATTTTTTGTTAAAAGTGTCATTTTACTTTTGACTCTGTTACATCGTAACAATGTGTAATGGTAGGAAGTGTGGAACCAGTTACCAAAAGTCGATTAATTTTGGCGCCAAAAGTTCTCTTTTTAAATATTGCTTTTTCTGAAACAATTATAAGAAGTTTATTATTAATTCAGGTAATAATTAAAAAATTAATTAATAGTAATAGCAGTGATATTATATTATAACTCAAAGTAAATAACAGTTTTCTTAAATTTACATAAAAAGTAAGGGGGTAATGTTTATAAAAAAATTCTTCAAAATTCATCGACTGTCTGTTAAAATTTGGTAATTAAAGACTCTAAAAACCCTTGTATTTAAAATATATATAAATCATCAGGTTTCATAAAAATTAATGAATTTTTTTTCCATCACCATAATGGATCCATTATTTTGTATTTATTAAAAAATAACTATAAATTTCTAATCAGATACTCAAAAAACTCCTAAATACCAAGTGCCATAAATATTAATAAATGTTTTTAACCGCCTTAGGATTCAATATTTTAAGATTTGAATCTATTATTTTAGTTTTAACTCTTTTTCTTCTTTTTATTAAAATAATTCTCCTTGAACAAACACAAGTAGCATTATATTTATTTTATCGTCAATTTTTTAAAGTTAAGCCGTATTACTTTTCTATTAGAATTCAATACTTGGTTGGCAGTTAAAAGAATATTATCAGAATGAAAATAAAATTTTATTGTTACGGAAGTAACGATTTTCTGGTATTAAGAAGTAGCGCTTTTGAAACTATAATTTAAACGTAATTTATTATGTAAGAAGTTTATTATGATGCTTGTAAATCATCAGTATAAATGATTGATTATACTTTGTTTATTTTATAGTTTATACTTATAGTTTTTAGCTGTTCGTGTACATGTTTTGCTACACAATAAGAAAGTGTTAGAAAAAAACTAAATACGTCTGCAAAACGCTTCCTGAATCATCAGTCAAGTTACAGGTGTATAAAATAATACCGGATTACCAAAAAATTATTTCAAGATATTCGTGATATGACACAAAAAATTTTAATACGAAAAAAAAATTTTGTTGTATTTAATAATCAACTAAAATCAACAGTTTGAATTATAAAAAGTTTTAAAAATTTTCTAATCAGTTTTTAAAAAGCTGAAAACAGTTTTAGATAAGTTCACAAGATTAGTAATAATGTCATTTCTGATGTTACTTCCAATATCATTTCCAATATGAATTTGTTTAAATATTAGATACCTAAATAATAAAACAATATAAAAAAAATATATTTATTTTGTTAAAAACTTTTTTACAAGCCACGCATTTAAATTCAGTAATTCTGGAAAAAGTGTAAATTTTTATCCAGATATTGCAAATTAAAGTATAACATAGAATTGTACTAATTGAAAATTTTTAAAAATTTAGAAATTCAGACATTTAGATATTTAAAACTCAAACGAGTCGAAACATGTAAATTTAATATTTTAATATAAAAATAACGCAAAAGGCCCTGTAAAAGTTTTTAACAAAATTAATAAATGCGGATGTAAAAAAATTTATAATTAATATATTTATGTTATAAATGTTTAACATTCACATTACGGTTAATTGCATTACTATATTATGATAATAAACAGATTTTAAACAGAAAATTGAATTTATTATTTTCGAAATTAATTTCATTGATTTTAAATTAATAGGCATTGCGTTTTGCTTCTTGGAAAATTAATCCGTTGAAATCAACATTTCATATTTCCATGCCAATTTCTAGAAAGCAGTGTCTTTTATAGTTAAGATTAAAGAGGGAGATTTGAAAGTTTGATTTAATTGAAAATATAGATCAAATTTAAAATTTTCCATGTAAATACTCTTGCAGAAGATTTGCAAATAGATAATGTCGGTTTTGGTAAGCCATGGTCATTAATTATTATTTGCACAAGATATTAAGGACAAATGATAACCGGCGAGCATAATTTGCATTTTGAAAGTTTTGAAAATCATTACTGACTGTTCGTTAACATGTTTATTAATGAATATTAAGCATTTACCAGAAATTCTTTATTTACCAATTGACTTATTTCTACACCTACTTTTTCATTTTAAATGTTTCCTAATCTGAAATGCAACTACTAGCAACTTTCGATTTCAATCTTTATTAGTAATTAACTGTCGTACCTGTCTTTGGAGGTTTTCTTTTTAGAATTTAAAATTCTCTTCTCAACTTTGAATTTCATGTTAATTATTTTAAAATTATTTCTAAACTTCTTAAAAACAAATTAAAGTAGGGTAAGTGCTAGATAGTAATAAGTTCAGCCCGTATCAGTAGTCGGCCAAACATTTATTTTCTTTTAGAAATAAAGTGTTAAAATATTTTAAATTAAGTAATAAAGTAAAGAGACGACTTGAATTTGTACTTAAATTTTTAATAAAATCTGATTTTTATTTTTATTTTTGATTTTTGCTTTCTTGGCAACTGTAGATTCAATATTAATAATTATTTGAAAATTATTATTTTTCGACTTAGAAAAACACATGAAGGGAATTAAGAAGTAATTTATAAAGAAGTTAACATTTTTTTATTTTTGAGAAAGTATGATATTTTTCTTTCTAATTAAAAAATGTTAATTGTCAAACTTAAAAAACCTAGTTTGGGTCAATACTCAATACACTTCTAAGTTTCGTTGAAATCGGTTCAGTAGTTTAAATGTGCTTGGCGTACAAAGTTTTATGACGGACAGACGGACAGACAGACATGGAATTTTTATAGATATTTTTAAATTTTTTGATACTCAAAACGAAAATTTCTGTTAAAAATTAAAGTTCCAAACAATGTAAAGACAAAACTCTGATTTTATTTATGTATAGATAATAATAAAAAGTTGTTTTCGTTGCGATTTTCATTTTTGTTAGTAATTTTGTAATTAAGTTTTTTTTAATTCCAAATCCTCAGTTTACAATTATTACTTAACAGTAATGTTTTTTTTTCGTTCTCACATTTGTTTTCTTGTTATTTTGTTTATCATTTTAGTAATTTTTTTCAGTCTTAATTACTTAGTTTTTTCTTACATATTTTTTTATTTTACTTACGTATTAGTTTTGACTTTTTTTACTTTTTACGTTTCCTCACTTTTTAGTTATTATCATTTATTTCCTACTTTTTATCTTTCTAGGGTTTTCTTAACATCTTTTAGTTTATAATTCCAAAATTTAATTATTTTTATCGATTCTATAATTCCCAGCTATTTATTTACTATAATTTTACTTTATTTTTATTTTTTAACTAACTTATTCATAGTTTTTTTAAAATTAGTTTAAAGTTATATTCTTCCATTTTTTAGTTATCATATTAATAAGTAGTTATTTTTTAAATTACTAATAATTTAAAGAAAATTTGTAATTATTTCTCTAAAATTTCTTAGTATTTTTCTTTTAATTCTGGTTAATTATCTTTAATGCTAGTTATACTTGTTTAATTTTTATACTAATTTTATCACTTTTAAGATCTTTTGTAATTTTCTTGCAATCTTAATCATTTTTAGTTCTTTCTTTTAGTAAATTATTTGATTTTTTTTATTATTTTTCACTTTATAGTAATTTTTCATAATCTAGAATATTTTTTAGAAATTCTAGTCATTTCTTTCCTTTTCTAGTAACTTTTTTTCAAATCTCTAAATTTTTATTACTCTTTTATTATTTTCATTCATTTTTCATTATTTCTTAATCCGCTCTTTGTTTAAATTTTGCATTTTCTAGATTATAATCTCAAAATAAAGTTCTTTTTTACATTCGAAGCATATTTTATATTTTCTTTTTATTTATATTTTATGGTTATTTTTTAACTTACTAGTAATTTTCTTAATGTTGGTAGCTTGGTCTCTTAAATTTTAAAGTATTTTTTTCTAGTAATTTTTTTTTTTCTAGTTATATTTCTTTAAATATGTTTTTTCTCATCTGTTCAAAGGTTTCATTTTATTTCTGGTTACTTATGTACAGTCCTAGTTATTTATTTTCTTAACAGTAATTTCTCAGCATTTAAAAAAAAAATTTTAATTTTTTGTTTTTTTAGAACAATGTATGGTTACTATCTTCTCTTTTTAGTTATTTTATAACTTTCTAGTAACTTTTTTTCATTCTTAATTATTATTCTCATTTTATTTTCATATTTTAACTCACTAGTAATTTTAAAAAAATTTTAATTTTTTTTTTCCGATTTTTAAGTATTTTACCTTTTCTAATAATAATTCTTCATTATTTAATAGCTTTTTCCCATATTTCCAATTCTACTTTTATTTTGTAGTGAAAACCTCTAGTTATTTATTATTTTTCATAAATTTTAGTTATTTTCTTCAATTTGTAGTATTTTTTTGTTATTTTGAAATTTTTTAGTTTCTTTTTAATTAACTTATTATTATTATTATTATTAACTTACTTATTTACTTTTAAAATTTTTTTTTCCAAGTTATTTTTTCAAATTTCTGTTTAAGTAAGAAACTTAGATTTTAAGAAACTAAATGTTCCGTAAATTCTAGTTATTTTATTACTTTCTAGTAATTTTTCTCCACTTTTGAGTTACCCTTTTTTAATACAAGAATTTTTTTACTTAACAATAATCTTTTTACATTCATTTTTCATAAAATTTAAATTATTTACTTCATTTTTTATTTAATTGTTTCTTATTTTTTTTTATTTAAATTTAATATAATTTACTTATTCAACTTTTCAAATTTGTTCTTTATATCCAAGTTATTTTTTAAGAATTCCTTTTTTTTCAAAAGTTGTTATTTATACTCTTTAAAATCTAATTCTTCTTTCATTCTCTAGTAATTTTTCCTAATTTTCAGTTATTTTATTTACTTCTAAATTTTAAAAATTCCTAACATTTTTTCATCAATTTTAGTTAACTACTTCATTTTATCTTTTTTTTTCTTCTAATTTTCTACTTTTTTAAAATCTGAATCAAATATTTACTCACTTTGAAAATTTTCCTTCTATTTGAAAATTATTTTTCATAATTTCCGTTTGCTTCTCATAATTTCCTACTTATATTCCTCAAATTCTAGTTCTAGTTTTTTCACTTTCTAGTAATTTTTCCCTATTTTTAGGTTATTTCCTTCATTTGCTTGTTATTTTCTAACTTTCCAATATTTTTTCAATTTTTAGTTAATTTTTTAGTTATTAATTAATTTTTTTACTTTATAGTACTTTAATCAATATCCAGATGATTTTCTTAACTTCTAGCGATTTTTTCACTTTCTAGAATTTTTTTCTTATTTTATTTACTTAATTTCTATTTGAATTTGTTTTTAATTTGGAATAATTTTCTTCAATTTCTAAATAGTTTTTTTTAAGTAATCTTACACTTTATACTAGTTTTTCAAGATGGTTTTTTCAATTTCCGGTAATTGTTTTTCACTTTTTAGTCATGTTGCTAAATTTTCGAAAAAAATTAATTTATTCTAAGTAATTTTCAGTAAGATTCGTTTTAAAGAATTTCATTCTCTCTCTCTCTCTCTCTCTCTCTCTTTCTCTCTGGTTTTTAATCTCTAAATCTGAATTAGTTAAAAATAACTAATTTGAAAGCAAAAAGTCATTAACCAATAATTCAAATAGTTATATTTATATAATAATCATTTAGTAAAATTTTTAATCCGTCCATCCGTCCGTCTGTCCGTCGTTTCCAGCCAATAGATGAGTATTTGAGGTTATGTGTGAAAGAAAGAGTGATAGTCAGATACAGAGACGGATCCGGAAACACCCGAATGAGTCCGGAAGTACCCGAACTGAGGCGGAAACACACGAACGTGTCCGTAAACACCCGAATGGGTCCGGAAATACCCGAACGGATCCGGAAAAATCCGAACAGACGCGGAAACTAATAATTAGTTATTTTTCACTAATTACTGATATAAAAAAAGTCAGAAACGATTTTACTAATATTAATTAGTAATTTTTAACTAACTCATATTTAGAGAGATTCACCACATTTTTTTGATGGTACAAAAAATGTAGTTAATATTAATTGTGTACAAAAAGGGATTGAGAAATTAGTGAATTTTCGCATATTTTTGCCTCTCGTGTGTTAACTTTTACAATTAAAGGATACAGAATCCTATTTCAATTGGCAATTAAAACATTCTTTGGAAGTTTCTTGGATTAAAGGAATGATTCTGCAAACTGGTAGGTAAATACTTTCTCTTTCATTTAATAGTCAGGTATAAAATAAATTGTCTGAAATCAATTTGGTAAAAAAATTTATCAGTTTAAACAATTATTTGCTTGAATGCATTTGATTGATTAATGTTAACAATCACGTACCTGAATTCGATAAATTTTAATTAAACAAAATTAAATTTAAATCTATGTAAAATAAATTTAATCACTTTTCTGAAATGCGTTACTTTTTTTTATCAATTAACACTTTATTAATATCAATTGAAAGAAAAATTTCTAATTTTTGAAAAGTACACGAAAAACTGTAATTTTCTATAAACATCACGTTGAAATTTAATAAATAGGAAAAATAATCTCTTTAAACAATTGTTAAAATTATCATTTTACGATTAAGGTTTAATTTCGGTTATTTAAAGATTAGAAAGCAGTAAAATTACGACTTTTAAAAATTCAAAATGGCGGATGGAAAATGGCATCCATAAAAGTTTAATTCAATTTCCGGAAATTTAGATTTTTGTAGCTTCTGAGAACAAATTAATAGTATATTATGCACCTATGACACATGGTACATACGATTCTTTATGCAACAAAGGCGTATTATGGTCACTCTACGCTACCTATGCCGGTGCATGCTAAGTTTTTCCATATAGCCCAGCAGGTCAATAAAGTAACCATTACTGCCCTAGGGTAATAATGGATACTTTATTGACCTGCGAGCGGTCCATAAAGTATCCATTATTGCCCTAGGGTAATAATGGGCACTTTATTGACCGCTGGACTATAAGGAAGAACTTAGGATGCGCCTATATAGGTAGGTAAAGTGACCATAAAACGCCTGAGTTGCATAAAATTCTTTTTTTTTATCATTTGGTGTTAAAATTGACCATTGAAATAGAAAGGATATTATTGAAAACAGATTTCTCTATTTATCCAAAAATGGCAACTGTAGAAAGAACATAAATAATCAGAAAATGTTTGAGAAGATTTAGTGAACTTAAATTGTTAATAGTTGTTATATAGACAATTGAATACCCTTATATGTTATTTACAATATAGCATTAAATGTACACATTCATCAGAAAATGAAGGCTCAAAATGTCCATGTCTGTAACTGTCAGTTTCTAAGATATTAACAGTCGTCCACATGTCCATATATACAGTATCAATTGATTACGTTTCAATGAGTTAGGAACTGCTGTTTCTCAGTGAAAGCCACACTATCACAAAAGGCGGCATTTAAGCTTCATCAAACCGTAAATATAAGTGTTAGCAAATCTCGCTTTCTCGATTTTGATGATCCTGAACACATACTAGTGATATTTTATTATCCCATAATTTTTTATATCACCTAATTCTTTTTCTATAACAGGTCGTGTTTAATTATAACCGCGAAAAGTGATTTTTACGAGTCTGTCATTAACAACACAGATATTACAATAACCATTTTCAAGTAGTTAAAAATTAATTATTGTGAAATTACAGAACCGACACGTTTACTATTCTAACTTCATAAACTTTCTTTTTAAAAATCAAATTCATTTGTTGATCTTCTTTGCGCATTTCTATTCTAAAAATCATAAACATAACCTAAAATTTGTAGATTCTTAGGTTTCTCTTCGGAGCACGTATGTATTTAAATTTAATGATTTATTATAAAGGAAAAAAGATCACTCTTTCCGAGTCAAATGAAAAGCACAATTTTTGTTTTGGCCCCTTGCTCGGGCGCCAAAATAATAATATAATATTTTTCGACCGAATGATAAATTCATCAACATATTAATAATTTATTTATTAATCTACATCTAGTTTTTCTTAATTAACTTTTTCGATGTGTGTAAACATATTGTTTTTTTTTAAGAATATAGAAAATATTAACTTACATTTGTTACGCAATTTACTAGGTATAATAACTATTTCAAAACACGTTTAGTTAATTGCACATAACACAAATAAATAATATTAAAATAATTAAAGTACTTGTTTGCTTGTATTTTTAATAATCTTTAAATGCTCTACCTGTTAATCTTTCGTTTCTTCATTTCAGCAACGCAAAAAATACGACACAAATTTTCGCACAAAAATTTAAATGCCTTTTATCTTTTTACTCAATGTGCTTCCACTTAAAAGTTATAAATAAACAAGAAATATCTTTAACCTGGTTTGCGTACAGTTTAAAAGAAAAGGAAGCAATTAAAACGTTTCAAAAGAAATATTTTCCGTTAGACTAACTTTTCAATGAACTTTGATAATAATTAAAACTACTGTTTATAACATTATAATACATTTTACTATGGTAATAATTCATTAATAATATTTCCGTTGAGTGAAAATAAAAATTTAATGCATGCATAAATAACTATGAAGAATTAATTCCAATAGTAAGCAAACAAAAAAAAAGTAAAAACGACTAGAAGTTTTCAGATGGAAATTTCAATGAAATTTCATTTTAAAGAAAGAAATTCCGCTAATATTTCTGCGAGAATTTTATCGAAATTCCAAATATTTAAATTCTTTTCACCTTTTTTGGCAAGAGTTTCATGAAAATTTAATGTGAAATTTCCATTGAAATTACAGCTGGAGTTTTGGCAAAAATTTTCCCAAATATTTGTTTATAATTTCGACGAAAATTGTTAGATTTTATTATTTTATCAATTATTTTTATCGATTTTCTAGAAATTGATCATGAAATTTTATTGAAATTTCCAACAAATTCTATCGAATATTATCAAAATTTATCAAAATTTTGTTTTAAAAATTCCACTTCGATTTTTATAAAATTTTCACAAAAATTCCAAAAATGTGAATTTTTTAAAATTTTAAACAAAAAGCGTTTGGAATTCCAGGTAAAAATTTAATTAAAATTTTTTCAGAAATTTCATATAAATTTTTGTAAAAATTTCATATAAATTACATCTATAAGTTCCACAAAACTTTTATGTAAAAAGTTCACAGAAATTGAAATTCTATTAAAGTTTTTAAAAAAATCTCATAGAAATTAATAAAAAAAATTAAAGTAAAAATGAATCAGAAGTTTCTTGTAAAAATTCCAATAGATTCAATAAGAAGTTTGACCAAAAGTTCAAAAATTCAAAGAATTTCAAAAATAAATAATAAGTTCTATTAAAATTCTAAATTAAAATTTTACATAAATTTATGTAAAAATGTTCTCGAAATTTGATGTAAATAATTCACTGGCTTTTCGGGGAAAATTCCGAATTTTCAATCCCTGCTGATTTCCTAGAAATTTTATGCAGAAATTTCATCAAAATTTTCTTAAGAGTTCAATAGAAATGTAGGTATGAAAATTCCACTAAAATTGTCCTCAAGTATTTCGGCACAATTTATTCAAGATTTTTTATACAATTTCAGAAATAATTTTAAAATTCTTTCCGAAATTTTTAGATTTTTAATTTTTTAATTTTATATATTGGAGAATTCCGACAGATATTCTAAAAATTTAATATAGAAATATAACAAAAATTTTCCAAAAAAAACAACAAAAATTTTTTTTCTTGGAAAAACTGTCGATTTTCTACAAAATCGATATAGAAACTTTACTGCAATTTGCTTCAAAATTCCATTGTAATTCCGCAAAAAAATTCTAACTAAAACTTTCTATAAACAATTCAACAATATTCTTCAAAAAATATTTTAAAACTTTTTTCTGTAAAAAATTCCACAAAATCCTCCACAATATTATCAAACAAATATTAGACAAAGTTTTCCATAAAAAGTTTCAAAAAATTCTTTGTAAAATATTTCACAATATTTTTCATAAATAATTCTACACTACTCTTCAGAAAATATTCCACAAAATTTTCCTTAAAAAATTCCATAAAATTCTCCACAAAATTTTCCACAATATTTTCTATAAATAATTCTACATTATTCTTTACAATATATTCCACAAAATATTCCACAATATTCTCCATAAAATATTCCACAATAATTTTTATGAACAATTTCACAATATTCTCTACAAAATATTCCACGAAATTTTCCATAAAAAATTCCACAAAATTCTCCACTAAATTTTCCACAATTTTAGCCATAAAATAATAGATAAAATTTTTCAAAAAAAGCTTCAAAAAGTTCTTTGTAAAATATTTCACAATATTTTCCATAAATAAATCTACAATACTCTCCACAAAATATTCTACAAAATATTCCCTAAAGTTCCCTATATAATATTCCACAATTTATTCTGTAAACAATTCAACAATATTCTCTACAAAATATTCCACAAAATTTTCCATAAAAAATTGCACAAAATTCTCTACAAAATTTTCCACAGTATTTTCCATAAATAATGCTTCATTATTCTCTACAATATATTCCAGGAAATATTCCACAAAATTCTCCATAAAATAATCCATAATAATTTTTATGTACAATTTCAAAATATTTTCCACAAAATAGTCTACAAAATATTCTACAAAATATTCCACAAAATTTTCCATACAATATTCCACAATTTTTTCTATAAACAATTTAACAATATTCTCCACAAAATATTCCACAAAATTTTCTATAAAAAATTCCACAATATTTTCTGATAACAATTCCACAATATTTTTCACATAATATTCCACAAAATATCCACAATTTTCCATAAAAAATTGCACAAAATTTTCCACAATATTTTCTGTAAAATATTACACAAAATTTTCCAGAAAAAGTTTCACAAAATATTTCGTAAAATATTCCTCAATATGTTAGATAAATAATTCTACAATATTTCCCTTAAAATATTCTAAAAAATTCTTCATAAAATATTCCACAATACTACCCCGAAAAAATTTTCATATAAAAATGTTATTTAACTTTCTGCATTAAGAAATCCACAATATTTTTCACTTTCCATATTTGGGTCATTCCACGTGACATTTTCATCCAAAAATATTTTTCCTTAAAATAATTTTTTTCTGATTCTATTTGAAAAATAAGAAAATACTTATTTTTAATTTTTTTACTGTATCAAAAAAATTACAGAAGTTATGAATTTATGAAATTTAACGTTTTTAAAAACAGAGAACTTTTGAAACATGTATTTCTCCATTATTATTAGAAAATTAAAAATAATGCCCTACATAAAAGTTGTTCAGTTTTTCCTACATTTTTGCATATTTAATAAAAAATAATATATTTCCACTAAAAATATGTAAACAATTGAACTTTAACCTAAAAAGTGACTTATCTCAAAACAAAAGTTATCGATTTTCGATTTTTTGTTTTCAACGCAGTTACTGATTAACAAAGAAATTTTTCTCATCAAGCCTAAAAGAAAAAAATCGAAAATCTATGACTTCGGTTTTGAGAAATGTCACTTTTCAGACTTGAATTCAATTTTTTTTTATATTTCTATTTAAAATACATTATATTTTATTACATATGTAAAAATTTTCGAAAAAACTCAACAATTTTGATGTAGAACATTATTTTCAATTTTCTAATAATAACGGAGAAAAAAAAGTTCGAAAGTTCTCTATTTTTGTAAACGTTAAATTTCATAAATTTATAACTTCTGTAAGTTTCATTCAATAAACAAAATAAAAAATACAAATTTAAAAATATCATTTTATAATAAATTATAAAATTGATTTTATATACAATCAGATAAAAATTATTTCCATCCAAAAATTTTTTTAAATGAAAATGTTACTAGATGGAATGCCCCATCTAGAAATTCCGTTTTATTACTATAAAAAATTTCAATGTAGAATCAGTTGACGTGCGAATATAGATTTTAGAATATGAAATATTTCACAAAAAGCGTTTTATTAAGTTAAGAATATGTTTGTTGGTAGAAATCCTTGGCACTGCATTTTATGGTCTCACGTGTATAGTAATAAACACCTGCAGTTTAAAGCTATAGAGTCATGATGTCCGGTCATCAACCTCACTGATGATTGCAAGTGTAGTTTCTTTTCAGCAAGTGTATGTCTGTACGTGTAGAATTTTAAATTGAAGGCTTATTGGAAGCAAAATGTACACGATCATTTGAAAGAAAGATCTTAAAGCTCATTAAAAATATCACTTTAAATAAAAAAAATTAACACCTATCTTCGTATATTTTCGAATTTTTACTCTATATTTCCAATGTCACATCCGTCTTATTATTTTAATATTTCCTTCCATAAAATTTCAATCCTAATAAAAACGCACCCATCTAAAAATTGGAAAACTGTATTTTTATTTCACTGTCTTAAATTTATTCATAAATAGAAAAAACAAAACTCGGATACTTCAATTTTAAATTTTCGTCCGTCATATTGGATCCGCCATTTTGATTTTTGTAAACTTGTTAAAATCGTAAAAATGACCGTTTTTGCGTGTACAAAATATTGGTCCCGATATATTTCGAGAAAAAATGATACAAAATTGTTTCAAATTGTTTAAAATTTTCAAATTTACTAGGTATATAAAATTCAATAGAGCGATGACAGATCCGCTAAAGATTTTTCAAAATTCAAAATGTCTGACAAAAATGCAAAATTTCCGTTAAATTCACAATTCTTAGGTACTTTTCGAGGTTCTAGGTTTTCAAGATTTTCGTCACCTAGAATTTTAGAAAATCATGAACCGATTTACTAGATGCAACCAAAAAATCTCTAATCTTAATTAGTAAAAAATTACTAATTCTGATTTTGAGGTTATGTTAAACTCGTAAATAAATAGGTGGATTTGTGCGTACTATTAATTTAGTTATTTTTACTAATTAGAATAGTAATATCTTGTTCAGTGTTTTACAACTGAATTTAGTAATTTTTTACTAATTCAGATTTAGAGAGTTTTAATAGTTTCATTAATAAAAATTTTGCATTTTTATCCACCATTTTGAATTTTTTAAAAATCAAGAATCAGCAGTTTTTCAGTTTAAGTAATAACAATATTTAAATAGTTAAAAATGATGATAATAATAATAATAATAATAAATAATAATAATGAAAAATTTAAATTAAAAAATTGTTTTGTTAATACATTTTAACCAAATTATTTGTTCAGAGCAGGAAAAATAGATAAAAATTATATCTTCTTTTCTTTGGTTAATTTTTTTCTATCTGTATAATTAGATTTCCCATTTAATTTGTAGTAATTGACAATGGTCTACTTTGCACAATTTATGAAAAATCGTGGTAAAAGAGGATTCATTTCAAGTCGAAGAGTGCATTTTAAACAAAGCTCATTTGTAAATATAATGTTTTTAATTTACCTTCTGTTAAATTGTTCATGATTTTAAAATAATTAACGTCATTTAATAACTTGAATTTTTATTTAAGTATCAATGAAATTTGTGTTACATTAGCGTAAAAAAGAAAATGATGTCGCATTCACTTTTTCGAGAAATAATTTTTTTTTCTTATTATAGGAAACGCATTACTATCAATATTAAGAATTAAATATTCAAGAAAATAATAATAATAATAATAACAAATTTTTTAATTAATCCAGGTTTAAAAGCAGTTATTTTAATTGCAATTTCTTTTATTTATACGAATCTTTGAAAAAAGTGAAAGTCACCTTCACTTTCAACTTAACTCTGATTGACGCAGATATATTTCAGGTATTATTTTTGAAAAATATTTTTTAGATATTAAAATTTAACCTTGATTGTAGTACAATGTATACTAATAATAATAATATATTAACAATAATAATTATTATTATTATTAAAATTATTATTTTTTTATTTGATTTTTGATTTATATTTTATATTAACTGTAATTTTATATTAATTATATATTATTATATTTAATAAAAAGTAAGACGAACGAACTAGACAAATCCTCTCTAAACAGGAGATTTATTAGAACAAAGTATTTTTTAATTAATACTTAACAAGTTCTAATTAGAGAATCGCTTATTTTTTAATTGGCACTAAAGTTCCAATTAGTCAGGTTGTATTTGTTATAAAAATTACTGAAAGGAGGCTAAATATTGTATAAAGAAATATTAAGCAATAATATTTATTTAATTTTGAAAATATTTAGTTATCAAATTCATGATTTCCAATTTATTAACTAAAAATTCGAAACTGAAGCAAATTAATAATTGAATTGAAAATTCCACAAAAGTTTTTCTTGAAAACTTCGGAAACTTCCAGTAAAAACTTTCTGAAAAGTTTTTTTTATATGAGCTGAATTTGAATCCGCGATTAGGGTTGGTCAGGAGAATATTGGAAACCTCAAAAAATACCTAAAAGTCAATAAAATGGCAACTTTTACAAAAATTTTGCGGGAAATATAAAGGGGAAGCTTTTAGATTCATCTATGAAAAGCTTTCGGAAAAGTTTTAAAGAAAGTTTTCGGGAGGTTTACAAAAAAAGATTCTATTTAAAAGTTTCAAGGGACCAAGAAGTTTCGAAAAAAATACATCTATGATGTTCTAATGAGAATTTCCAGGAAAGTTCCCAAAAGAAGTTTCAAGAAATGTAAAAAAAAGCTTTCAAAATATTTCCAAGGGAGCCATTTAGACAGTTTCCAAGAAAAATTTTATGAAATGTTCAAGCGAAGCTTTCAAAACGTTTTCAAGTGAAGCTTTAAAGAATTATGCAATTGAAGCTTTCAGGAAGATTCCAAGGGAATCTTCTAAGGGAAGTTTCCAGAAATTTTAAAAAAATATAAAAGAGGAGCTTTTTGGAAGTTTTCAAAGAAAGCTTTCAGGAAGTTTCCAAGGGATGCTTCCAAAAAAAAGTTTAAGGTAAATAACTAAAGAAAGCTTGCGGGAAGTTTCCATTAAAGCTTTTAGATATATCTCAAGAGAAATTTTAAGAAATGCCCATGGAAAGCTTTTGGGAAGTTTTTTGATGAAAGCTTATGGGAAATTTCCATATGAAGTTCCCAAGATATATCCAAAAAAAGCTTTTAAGAAGTTTCTAAAGAAAGCTTATAGCAAATTCTCAAGGAAAGCTTTTAGGAAGTTTTCACGAGAAGTTTCGAGAAGTTTTGAAAGAGAAGTTTTTAGAAATGTCCAAGGGAAATTTTTATGAAAGCTATCAAAATAATTTTCAAAAGTAGCTTTTGGGAAGTTTCCAAGAGAAGTTTTGGCAACTTCTGAAGGAAAGCTTTAAAGAAATTTCCAAAAAAAGCTTTGAGTAGATTTTCTCGACAAGTTTCGGAAAGTATATTCAAGTGAAGCTTTCATAATATTTTCAAGAGAAGCTTTTTTATATATAAGCTCACAAAAGAAGTTTCGGGAAGTTTTGGGAAATATATATTAAAATGAAGCTTTCATAATATTTCCGAAAGAAGTTTATATGTATATAAGCTTACAAGAGAAGCTTCGGAAAGGTTTTATAAAAAGCTTTTAACAAGTTTACAGGAGAAGCTTTAAAAAATGTATATAAGGGAAGCTTTTGGGAAGTTTCCACAAAAGCCTTCAGAAAGTTTTCAAAAATGCTTACAAGAAAATTTTAAGGTAAATAACGAAGAAAAGCTTCCGTGATGTTTCCATCAGAGCTTTTAAGAATATCTCAAGAGAAGTTTTAAGAAATGTCTACGGGAAGCTTTAAGGAAGTTTTTCGATAAAAGTTACCAGGCAATATCCAAGAGAAGTTCCTAGAATATATCCAAAAGGAGCTTTTAAGAAGTTTCTAAAGAATGCTTTCAACGAAATATGAATTAAAGCTTTAAGGAAGTTTTCAAGAGAAGTTTCTGAGAGAAGTTTTTAGAAATGTCTAAGGGAAATTTTCGTGAAAGCTTTCAGAATAATTTTAAAGGTAGCTTTTAGGAAGTTTCCATGAGAAATTTCGGCAACTTCTGAAGGGAAGCTTTGAAAAAGCTATCAAAAGAAGTTTTGAGAAGTGTTAAATGAAAACTTTCGGGAATTTTATGGAAAAAGTTTCTGAGAAGTTTCCAAGGGTTGCTTCTAAGAGAAATTCTCTAAAAATAATCAATGGAAGCTTCCTGGAAATTTTCATTAAAGCTTTTAGGAAGTTTCCAAAAAAAGGTTTAAAAAACGTTCAAGGGAAGCTTTTGGGCAATTTCCAAGGAATGTTTTGAAAGGAAGCTTCCAAGAAGTTTCCATTGAAGCTTCCAAGAAGTTTCCATTGAAGCTTTCAAGAAGTTTCCATTGAAGCTTACAGGAAGTTCTTAAGGGAAGCTTTCAGTAAATTTTTAAGGAAAACTTTTAGGAAATTTCCAAGAAAAGCTTTTGGCAGTTCCCCGTTGAAGTGTCGGGATATATTCAAATAAAGCTTCCAGAAGAATTTCAAAGAAAGCTTTTAGGAAGTTTACAGTTTTCGCTGAAGTTTTCCTTAGAGCTTGCGAAAGTTGTAGAAATTTTGATTTTTCTCGAAATTTCTCTAAGAAACTTTTTAAATGCTTTTCATGGAAACTTCTTGGGATCTTTTTTTTAAAACTTCATAAGGTATAGAAAACTTCGCCCAACCAATTTATGAAGTTTTATAGAGAAGTTTCCTGGAAGATTTGAAACAGAAGTTCGGAGAAATGTCCAAGAAAAGCTTTCATAAACTTTCCCAGAGAAGTTTTCAGAAAATTATTTCCAGTAAATTATCAATTCTCTTGGAAGCTTTCTTTGGAAACTTCGCGAAAGCTTCTTTTGGAGCTTCTGAAAGCTTCTCTTAAGGCTTCCGAAAGCTTCATTTTGATATTTCCCGAAACTTCACTGGGAAACTTCCGGAATGCTTTCCTTGGACATTTTTCCGAACTTTTTTTGGAAACTTCCTGGTAATTTTTCTCGAAAACTTGATTAGATTTTGAAAACTTCTCTCAAACACTTCCTGAAGTTTTTTAGAGAAGTTTGCAGAGAGTTTTCAAGAGAAGTTTTGATAAATATCCAAAAAAAGCTTTCGGAAAGTTTCCCAGAGAAGTTTTAAGAATTCTTCAAGTGAAGTTTTCGTTAAGTTTTCCAAGGAGATTTCCAAGAAGTTTCCAGAAAATTATTTCCAGTAAATTAGTAATTTTCCTGGAAGCTTTCTTTGGAAACTTTTCTGAAACTTCTTTTGGAGCTTCCGAAAGCTTCATTTTAATGTTTCCCGAAACTTTACTGAAAAACTTCCTGAATGCTTTTCTTGAACATTTCTCCGAACTACAAAATATTTCCGTGAAATATTTTGTTAACTGATCATTTTTTCTGCAAATCACATTTTTCATTACTTTTTTTTTATTCCAAAAAAACCAATTTCGTTCATTTTTATTGGTTTTATCTTCGGTTTAAAATTATAACCATGTAGTTTCATAATTTTTTATGCGTATCAAATTAAGAAGCATATGATACTCAATTTTGAATCCAAGATTTTCCTGCAAATAAATTATAAAATTGAAAATACAGTAACATATTTACAAACTTGCTTAAATTTAAAATTGAAAACGTTAATAATAATTATTTTTAAGTCAGATTTCTAATTATTTAAAATGATTCAATTAATAATAAAACAATTATACATTTCGTTATTCTACACCAGGATTACTTACGTCATTTAGCAAAAAGAGGTAAATAACTCCTTAAAAATGGAGGGGATAAAGTAAAAGGGTGAGTAGGTGGGGGGCAAGTTATTCCCAAATAAATAAAACTTGATGTAGAAAATGTTTAATATCAGGACTAGCTAATATAATTTGTACAATGTGTAAATGTTCATTTATCAGAAAAGAGGTAAAATCTTTATCAAGACTCCTATACATGTTAGAGAAACTTTCACTCACGATCCAAACTTTTAATTTCAATAATAAAGTGGCAATTTACTTTATATATATAGTAGAACATAATTTCATGATAGTACAATGTGACATTACAATATTTCAAATAACACCATTTTAAATTATTCCAATTGGAACTTGATATTAATTTTGTAGATTCACCAAATAACTATTTATAAATTTATTCAGTTGCCACCGGTTTATTAATAAGTCAAAAATTACCATTTTTCAAAGTACACAGTAAGCACACACGTCCAAAGGACGTCCCTATGTCGGCTTTTATGTGAAAAAGACATCCTTTAGACGTTTTTTTTGCAAATTTTTAAATATTATCACGAATTTTTCAGCTTTGATGTTGATTTTAATAAACAATTGTGTTTTTGCGTATAATCCTTCAAATTCAGGGACAATAATAATATATTTTTCCAGCTATAGGGAATAATTAGAAGATGTTTTTTTTTTTTAATAAAAGTGGGACAAAACTGTGTTTTTAAACATAGTTTATAGGTTTTTTGATTATTTTTGAAGACTTACCTGGTACTGGTGTGAAGTAGATTATTGTAGCGACCACGGAACTGAGTCCAACAAAAATTGCAAATCTTAACAACATCTTCCGGTTTTGCGTTTATGCTCACCTCGAAGAAAGTGGCAAAGCGCTTGGTGTCTGGAAGAACTTAGCAGTATCGTAGTCGCGGACAAACTACTTCTTTACAGACAAGTTCATTGCCAGGCTGAGAAAAAGAGACAGAAAGGGAAAGAAAGAGAGAGTTGCAGCTTGATCAAGGAAGAAAGGTATCTTACGTATCATTTATAAGCGCATAAGTCTTCTCAAGATATATACTACCAAGCCTCCTGTGTTTGGACCTATGAATGTATACATTACATATGAGCAAAGTAGATTTAACACTTCCTTTCAAATGTCAAATGTTCCTCGGCTTTTGCAAATATTGAAGGCATCTTCTTCCTAAACCGGAATTTCTCCTTACTCTAAAAATATGATCTGTTTTTTACAACATTTTACCTAGATAAACAAATTTTTAATTTACTGTAATATAATGAATTTTACTTCCATAATATTATAAATTTTTTAATTTATTTATATACTAGCAAAATAAAACGCGCGCCAGCGCGCGATTAGTTTTTCATACCTTTTAGAAATTATAAAATACATTAAAAAATATAACAAATCGGTAAATAATATTTATCTAATACGAAGAAATAAATATTTTAAATATAATATTTAAAAATCAATAAATATAAATAAAATAAATATTTATTTAGGAAAAAATTTCTAATATTTTAGAATTAAAAAAAATTGCAAAAAATAATTGAAATTAAACAAAATAATTGCAAATTTTGCAAATTAATTGAAAAAAAATGAAAACAATTAAAAATTGGGGAAAGTGATTTAAACAATCATAAAAATGTTTTAAACATAAAGAAAATAATTTAAATTTGAGAAAAATACTTGAGAATCTTAAAAGTAAATTAAAACAAAATTGAATAATGAAAAATTAGAGAAAATAATTGAAAATTGAAAAAACATGGTTAAAAATTGAGATAAATAAATTAAAACTAAAAGAAATAATTAAAATTTAGGAAAATAATTAAACAAATTACATAAAATATTTTAAATAAAGGAAAGTTAAGCAAAATTTGAGAAAAATACTTAAAACTTTCAGAAGTTCATTGAAAAAAAAAGAAAATAATTAAAAATTAGAGAAAATAAATGAAAACAGATAAACATAATTTAAAATTGAACAGAACAAATTTTAATTAAAGAGAAATAAGCATAAACTTTTTGGCAATTATGAAAAAGAACGATAGTAATTGAAAATTGAAGAAAATAATAAAAATAATGAAATAATTGAAAGGTCAGATAAATAGATAATAATATTTTTAATTATGAAACAAATGTAAAGAATTGAAATTTGAAGGAAATAAATTTTGGAAAATAATTGAAAAATGTTTTTAAATTTTATAACTTGCCGAAAATAATTTAAATATGTTTCATTTAAATAAATAAATAAAATAATTGAAATTTGAAAAAAATACATGAAGATCTTAGAATTCAATGAAAAAAAAAAGAAAATAACTAAAAATTGGAGAAAAGAATTGAACAACTAAGCTAAAAGTAATCGGAATTTACGATAATTAATAAACAAATTTTGAAATTATGAAAACAAAGAAAAATAATTAAAAATTAAAGAAAACAACTGAAATTTTAGAAAAATTCTTAAAAATCTTAGAAAATAATTTTAGAAAATGAGAATAACTCTTTTACAACTTATAATATTCTAAAATGTTTGTATTTTTATTGCCCATAAATGGTTTTTTTTTAAATCGAGGGCTGTATTTTTGGATCAAATAAAAAAAAAGAAAAATTGGAAAAAAGACTGGAAGAATGCTAAAAATAATTGAAACTTACGATAATTAATAAATTTTTTTAGAAATTATGAAAACAAAGAAAAATAATTACAAATTGAAGAAAATAATAGAAATTTGAGAAAAGTACTTAAAAAATTTTAGAAATTAATTTTATAAAATGAGGAAAACTAAAAATTGGAGAAAAGTCTGGAAGAAATCTAAAAATAATTGAAATTTATGATAATTAATAAAAAAAATTTGAAATTCTGATAACAAATAAGAATAATTAGAAATTGAAGAAAATGTTTAAATTTTCAGAAAAATACTTAAAAATCTTGGAAAATAATTTTAGAAAATGAGTATAATAATTAAAAATCGAAAAAAATAATTGAAAAATGATAAAATTAATTAAAAATTGACAAAAATAATTTAAATATGCTGAAAATAATTTAAGATTGAGAAAGAAAATTGAATTATGATGAAAATAATTTAAATAATATAAAAACTTAAAAACATTTAATAATATTTGAGAGAAATAACTGAAAAATAGAATATATGTTTAAAATTATCGAAAATTGATGAAAATAATTGCAATATCGGATAAATAATTGAAAATTTTAAAAGTAATGCCAAAATAATGAATATAATTATAAATTGATGAAAATCAAGAAAAAATGCAGAATTTATTTTTAAGCAAAAGAAAATAATTAAAAAATCGTTATATAATGGAAAATTGATGACAATAATCTAAATTTGAGATAATATCTGAAAATTTAGGAAATTAATTGCATGTGTATATATTTTAAACTTCTTCAAAAATCATAATACATTTTTAAAGCATTTTTCGAAATTTTTTTTTTTACACAAATGACAATTAAAAACCAGCACAATACGACACTAACGAAAAAGGTTACCTTATTCTTTCAATTCAAATTTTAAAATATTTCCTGATAAAGAGAGTCAAAATCAATAAAATAACAGGGAGTAGGACTAACTTCACTTCAGTTTTTAAAACATGGACAGAAAAAGATGAATAAATATTAATACTAACTAACTTCACTTCAGACTTTAAAACGTGGACAGAAAAAATGAATAAATATAAAAAGTAACTAACTTCAGGAGTTTACGGAGATTATTATTATTTAATATTTACTTATATGTGACGCTCTACGAGAGAAAGGACCTATAGAGGCAAATGCAAAATTTAGAGGATGGACGGTCAAAGAGGAAGGACAAAAATCGAGACATAACAAAAAAACTAATTGCAGAAAACAAATTTTGATTTTTGGAACTAAAAAAGCAACTCAAAAATGATCTTTTAGCATAAAAAAATGGAAATTGATTTTTTTTGGGTTAGGTCCTTTATCTCGTGGAGCGGCACATATAAACGGGCTTATTCAATGTGAACTTTAAAATCAGAATCAAAAAGAAAAATAAACTAAAATGAATAAAAGATAATTTCACATGAATTATAAATAATAAGAAATATCAAGTCAAAAAGGAATAAAATTAATCGGATCAATTCTATTTTCTATTTATGTGGAAAGTTGTTCCTTCTGATTTAAATTTTTTAAAAATATATATATTAATTTTAAACAACAAAAAAACAATATGAATTATAAATAATAGAAAAAATATCAAATCAAAAAGGAATAAAATTAATCGGATCAATTATATTTTTTATTTATGTGGAAAGTTGTCCCTTCTGATTTTAATTTTTTAAAAATATATATTAATTTTAGGACAACAGTTTTAAATTGACGAAAAAACAAGTAAAAATTTAAGAAAATAATTGAAGAACGACAAAATTCATCTTAAAATAACGAGAAAAATTTAAATTCAAGAAATTCATTGAAAAACACAAAAATAATTGAAAATACAAAGAATACTGTAAAATTGAAGAAAATATTAAAAATAATTAAAAATTATAAGCTAAAAGTTAAATTTGTAGAAAATACACTCGAAGCTGAATAGTCGAGAACTTATAATAAACAGAGTCTCCACAATAAAGATTTAATTGAAAATGAAGAAACTTGTTTAAAAATATTAAAAGTAATTTAAATTGCAGACAAAATAGTTTTAAATTAAAGAAAGAAATGAGAAACAAAGAAATGTATTTAAACATATTATAATAAACAGAAATTTGAAAAAAGTCCATAAAATTAAAAATTGAAGAAATTCCTTAAAAAATTTTTGAAAATTAAAAACTATAAGTTAAAATATACGAAAATAATTATTGAAAAATGTGAAGTAGACGGGAAAAATTAATTTAAAAAATGAGAAAAATTATTAAAATTGAAGATAATAATTTAAATTTAAAGAGAAAAACAGAATTGCTAAAATAATTGAAGACAAAACAAAGAATCCAAGATTTTAATTGAAATTTGCAGAAAAGAATTGAAATTTAAAGAAAACTATTTAACTATGACTAAAATAACTGAAAATTGAAGAAAATAATTTAAAAAAGAAAAAGTTAATAATTAACTAATGACAAAAAAATGACATTGAAAACAAAAATTTCAAAATGGAAGAAAAAAAATACAAAATTGAAGAAATTCATTAGAAAATCACAAATATAATTAAAGATTATTGATTACAGGTTAAATTTAGGAAAATAACAAAAAATGAACAAAAATCTGTAAAAAAAAATATTTTTAACTATAAAAATGAGAAAAATAGTTAAAATATAAATAATAATTTAAAATTGAAGAAAGATTATATAAAGTAAAGTCAATTACCAGGGGCAAAGCCAGGGGGGGGTTTTGGGCCCCCAAACGAAAAATTCTATTAAAAAACGAGGTCTTTAGATGCAAATTTTTTTTCAAAAACCCCCTGAAATGTAAAAAATTTCAACCCCCCCCCCCCCCCCGACATTTTTTTCAGGCTACGTCCCTGTCATTAACTAAAAAGTGACAAAAAGAAATTAAAATTTTAGCCTACCTGTGAAAATTGAAGATATTTTTGAAAAATTAAGAATCATATTAATGAAATCGATAAAAAATTAAAAGATATTTTTAATTGTCAGAAAATTTAAAATAATACGAATAGAAGATTAAGAACAAAAAGAAACTAAAATTTAAAATAAGATATTGAAAAATTTAGAAAATCTTTAAAAAAAATAATTGAAAATTAAAGAAAAACATTTCAAAATATTTAGAATGTAATTGAAATTTTAGAATCAGCTAGACAACAATTTAAATTCAAATAAATACTTTAAAATCGACAAAATACATCTTTAAAAATTAAAAATTAAAAAAAATTACAAAATACTCTGAGATTGAATAAAATAATTGAATATTTAAGACAATAATTAAAAATTGAAGACAGAAATTGAAAGTTCAGGAAATTCATTAAAAAAAATAGCAAAAATAATTAAAAATTGTAGGCTTCAATTTAAAAGTGGAGAAAATAATTGAATGAAGAAATACATGAAAAAATGACAAAAGTAATTGAAATTTAAGACAAAAGTTTTAAACTGAAGAATGAAAAAGTGAAAATTTAAGAAAATAATTTTGAAAAGAAAAAATTCATTTTAAAATGAAGAGAAAAATTTAGAGCCAAGAAATTCATTTAAAAACACAAAAATAATTGTCATGGAAGACAATATTATAAAATTGAAGAAAATTGTTTGACCAAAAATATTAAAAATAATTGAAAATTATAGGCTACTAGTTCAAAATTGAAGGAAATATCTGAAAACATAAAAAAAATTATTTCAAAATGGGAAAAACAATTCGAATTGAAATCTATAATTAATTATTAACAAACATAATTGCAAAATTTATATTTCGTGAAAAAATGCAAAACAATAATTGAGAGTAGAACAAAAACATCGAAAATTGAAGACAATTATTTTAAAAATTACTAGTGTATTTAAAAATGATGGCAATTCTCTTAAATTCAACAAAGTAATTGAAAATTAAAGAAAGTAAATGAAAAAAAATGCAATTAATTTTAAAATTTCGAAAAAATTTTAATTGAAGACAAAAATTTATAAATTGCGAAAAATATAGTTGAAAATTGAGGACATTCAATTAAAATACCAAAAATAATGAAAAAAAGAATAATAATCGAAAATTGAAAAGAAATATTTAAAAATCAGAAAACTAACTGAAATTGAAGACAATAATTTAGAATTGAAAAAGTAAATTTTTCATTGCAGAAATTCGTTATAAAATGATCAAAATATTTAAAAATTATAAGCTACAAGTTAAATTGGTAGAAAATAATTGAAAAAGAAGAAACTTGTTTAAAAAAAATATTAAAAGTAATTTGAATGGCAGACAAAATAGTTTTTAATTAAAGAAAGAAATGAGAAACGAAGAAAATAATTAGAAAACGAAGAAATTGCATTTAAACATATTTTTGAAAAATTAAAATTTAAGACTAGATTGAAATTTGAAAAAGTTCATAAAAAATGACAAGAATAATTGAATTAAAATAATTAAATATAAAAATTGAAGAAATTCCTTAAAAAATAATTGAAAATTAAAGACTACAAGTTATTATATAAGAAAATAGATGAAAGATGAAAAATAAGACGAAATTTGAAAAAAGTAATTTTCCAACAATTTATTGTAATTGAAATTTGCAGAAAAAAATTGGAATTTCATGAAAACAATTTAACTATGACTAAAATAACTGGAAATGGAAGAAAATCATTTAAAGAGAAGTTAATAAAGAAATGACAAAAAAATGAAATTGAAATAAAAATTTCAAAATGCAATGAAATTTGATGTCTCAAATCGCGAAATCGTCAATTCTTAAACTAGGTTAAAATTATGTCCATTTCATGGACATTTCGCTTCCAAGTAAACAAAATAATTAGCTTCCTCATGGAGAAAGCAATAAATTAATAATATAAAAGTTAAATGGATAATTTATTGGAAAAAAAAAAATTGTAATGGAAAAAAATGAAAAAACATGAATTACTTTACGAATTTTTTATCAATTATAAAAGTTATAAGAGTCAATTAATTCATTTTGAGATAAGGAATATGATTTTTGTTTTCATTAAGTTGTATTTTTAGTATGAAAAAAAATTTTGTCGAAAAAAGATTTTTTTTCGATGAAAAAAGTTGATCAAAAAAATTTGATTGGGTATTTTTAAAAATCCCTGTGTTCAAACTTGCGAGCTTTCCTCGCTTGAAGCTTTTTTGAATAATTAAAACGAAGATTTGATATGATAAAGACAGGTGAATTTTTTGTTTTCATCGAAGTTTGGTGGGCTGTATTTTCTAGAGAAATAATAGGCAAATTTTGAAATTAGGCTAAATAAAACCTTGGAATTTTAACTTCAAAATGAGCGAAATTAATCTTAAATAGCTTGACTGGTTTGAAAGTTATAAGTAAATATATAATACGAAAAAACGCAACGATTACACTGCTAGTTCAACTCTCGGCTATCTGACGTGTGCGAAATCCATGGAGAGAGAGGCAAACGGCAGAATTGATGCGTTAAAAATTTTTCATGCTCGGTTAACATTATTTACTTATAACTTTAAAAACAATCATATCGTGGATTTTTCAGAAAGAATAATTTATTTAAATAAATTTTTCGACAGTTTCTGTTATCGGCAATGTATTTAGGCCAATGAATTTATTTAGGCTAACTATAAACGTAATTTTTAAACAATGGTTAATATAAACAATATTCTATTTACTAAACATCATCTCCGTCGAGTCCAGATCTGAATTCTATAGAACATTGATAATAGGATGTTAAAAGAAATTAAAAAATATTTTTAGAGGTTATGACTAACTGCGGTGACGCATTCTTTCAGATTATGTTTAATGTTTACTTCTTAATTATTTAATTTTTAATATTTAATAAAAACAAATAAACAATTTAAAAATAAATATCTCCCGGCAAGTTATTTTATTGAGAAATGACTAAACAAAATAATAAAACAATAAACTAATGGAATTAATCAAATTAGACAATATTAAAAACAATAATAAGCCACCACTAACTAACTTTCTGGAAAGTGGGGGATAAGGAGTAGCACAAATTTAAATTTTACACTATAAAAGAACATATTTCTTCAATTTTAACATGATCAAAAAATTACAAGAATGGAAATAGTCGGCCGTATGGCACGGCGATTTACAAAGACGCGCACTGAACACTGAGTCTATTTTTAACAATAATATAGTCGGGGAACCGACTCATCAAATAAAATAAAAATGTTAATAATGGAGCTTAGCTGATAGGGCACAATGGCCACGAATAGAGCCCCGGTCTTTATTTTGTTCCATCTTTACAAAGAAAGTTTCCAACTAAGTATTAAACAATATACGACCAAACGAGCGAACACACCAGTTCAGTGCAGTTCAGAATACGACGACAGCGAGAATGCGTCGTTGAAGCTGGCTCTACATGTGAACCTAACACTGCTCCGCACGCACGTCGTGCATGAGATAGAAAGGGACGGAGAGAGTCTCTGTCCTTTTCTATCTCGTGCAAGTCGGGTCCGACATGTCGTGTCGGATCAAAGTTAGCTTTGCATGTAGAGCCAGCTTGACAAAACAAACTGTGCGGCGACACATGCGCCACGGTGCCGCTCTCACAAATTACATTTTAAAGTTCGCAAAGTCGCATTACCCGCGGATGGAAAGATCGAGCGGCAATAGACCGAGAAGTGTGGCGGGGCTGACGTCAAGCGGTAAAACAAGATGGCTGACACCAGTGTTTTGACAGTTTATAACACGACTGACGATATCATCTTCCGGTCCTGGCAATCTTAAGAGAACGGGACTCATGTCCGGATCCATGTGCCAGGACAATTTCACGACGAGGACTACCACCAGATCCACCTCCTTAACGATTCCTTATGATGTGGAAAACTCCACATTGGAGTCAAGCAGTGTTCGTGCGTGTAAAATAAAAATGCGAACATTTAATGTTTATTGCACAAAACAACATTTGTCCGCTCTGACAAGTTGGCAGTTAAAACCGGAAGTTCAAATAATAATATTAACTCAACAATTTAATTAGTTAAATACAAAATCAAAATAGAAGTTAATCTTAATATAACAAAGTCTTAAATGTGACTGGAATCAGAATAAACTTCTGAATCTTAAATATTTAATAAAATTAAATAATGTAAACTCAAAATAATAACAGGCACAAATCGCCAAGTTTATATTGAGGCTGAACAATAGCCTGGAATTGATTCCAGACTAGTGTGTAATAATTTAATTGAACAATTAATATATTAACATTATAACAATTATTAAACGATATAATATTATATAATTATATTTTTAATCCAAGCTCTCCCGTGCAAAGAATTTACCCTCCACAAGATCGGAGAGAAAGAGGTCTATTAAATTTAGAGTTTCCTCATCGAAAAATTGTTCTGGCTGTAGCATGTGTAGTGATGAACAGTAGAGATCCTCTTATGCAATTTGGGGCTTTTTTATATCGTACCTCAGAGTGTAAGAGTGTAAGAGACAAGTTTAAAAAAAAAAAAATAATAATAATAATAACAAGTAGAGTAAGAAAAGAAAGTCACTTTTGGAGATTTTGCCCCATAAAACCTGTATCTAATGGAAATTCTCTTTTCAAATTTCCAACTGATCCTGAAGATTTAACTCTTTATAGCTGCAAAATTTTGCAGAACTTTTTTTTCTTTTTTTTTCTTTTACCTCGCCTGGTAGGGTAAAAAAGCTACATTTCAAAGTAAGCAAAAATTATGATAATTTTTGTTTTTTTATATTTTGTTTTATTTATATAAAAAAAATAAAGTTACCCCACATCAACTCTTTTTTTACAAAAGGCTATAAAAATGTTAAAAACAGGATAAATTTGAAAAAATAAGGAAGATCAGTGGCGTAACTGGGGGTGCAAGGGCCCTAGGACAAAAAGGAAAATGGGGTCCCAATTATATATAATAATTTACAAGTTTAATTAACTCATTCATTCATTCTGTCCACACCTGATATTTGTCACAAGATATTTTTTTTCTTTTAAAATTTTAAATCATATTTCACTTTTTTAAAATGTTGTCAAATTTTAAATTTATAACAATTTTAATTTCTTCAAATTTCAGTTAATGTGAACTTGCATTGATTAAAGTCCAATTAATCCACGTTTCAAAAATACTAAATTTGAGGTGATTTAAAAATTTCTTCAATTTTTAATAATTCTTTTACATTATGATTCCAATTACTTAAAATACAATTTTTTATCATTTTTTAACTATTACCTACAACCCTTAATTACTTAATTGTTTTTAAATTAATTCCCTGAATCTTAAATTTACCTTCCTCAAATTCCAATTATTTTCTATGGTTTTCTCAATCACTTTTTCAATTTTAATTATTTTTGCATTAACATTAAATCAATTTAATTATTTATTCTTTAATTTTATATTATTCATTGCAAATTTAAATTTATTTTTTTAACTTGCCATTAATTTTGTAATTTTGCAATTATTATTTTCAATTTTTAATCATTTTCATAATTTCTGAATTAATTTACTGAACATTCAAATATATATCCCAATTTCCAATTCTTTTGTTCAATTTCCATTTTTTTTTATTATTTTACAATTATTTTTTCCATCTTTTAATATTTTCATTATTTTTCAATTAATTTCCTAAATTTTTAGTTATTATCTCAAATTAAAATTATTGTCTTTAATTTTCAATTTTTAAAAAGATTTTTCAATTATTTCCTTTTGCTTAAAAATAAATTCTATAATTTTATATTGTTTTCTTCGATTTTTAATTATTTTCATTCTTTTGACACAATTTTCAAAAATTTCAATTATTGATCTAAAATTTCAATTATTATTTTAATCAATTTTTAATTATTTCTGCGATTTTTAAATTATTCTCTTTAGTTAACATTTTTAAGCAATTTTGTAATTATTTTCTTATTTTAAACATATATTCTATGATTTTTTGGATTATTTAGCTCAAATGTTATTTACTGTATTTAAATTATTTCCATCATAAATTTAAATTATTTTTCTCAATCTTGAATTATTTTCAGCATATTTAAATTATTTTTTGAATATTGAATTAATTTTATTATGTTTCAATTATTTACCTCAATTGTTAATTATTATTCTCATTGTCTAAAAGTATTTTCTAGAATTTTTAAGCAATTTTCTCAAATTTCAATTATTTTCTTCAATTTTTTACTTATTTTCAGATGTTTTCATAATTTCCAATTTTTTAAATAAATTATTGTAAATTTCACTTATTTTTAGCTTTCTTCAATTTATTTCTCCAATTTTAAGTTATTCTAATATTTTTCAATTTATTTCTAATATCTTAATATATTTTTCTCAAAATTAAATTATTTTCTCTTTATTTAAAAAAAATTCTGTTATTTTTCCAATTATTTCACTTAAATATGATTTATTTTTTGCAACTTATCATTGCTTTTTTCATATTTCAATGATTTTCTTCATGTTTCGAATAAAAAACTCATTTTTCAATTATTTTCTACATCTTTTAGTATTTTTTTTATATTTCAATTAATTTCCTGAATTTTCAGTTATTACCTCAAATTTAGATTATTGTCTTCAATTTTCAGTTTTTTGAACAATTTTTCAATTATTTTTTTTTTGCTTAAAAACAAATTCTGTAATTTTATATTATTTTCTCCGTCTTTTAACTATTTTCATTTCTTTGGCTTAATTTTCAAAAATTTCAATTGTTTATCTGAAATTTTATTTATTCTTTTCATCAATTTTCGATTATTTTAACGGATTTTTTAATTATTCTCTTTAATTAAAAATTTTAAGTAATTTTGTAATTATTTTCCTTTTTTAAACATATATTCTAAGATTTTTTCAATTATTTTTCTCAAATTTTATTTAATGTTTTCAATCTTTCAATATTTAAGTTATTTTCTTCATGAATTTAAGTTATTTTCAGCATATTTGAATGATTTTTTTAATTTTGAATTAATTTTACGATTTTTCTATTATTTTCCTCAATTGTTAATTATTATTCTCATTTTCTAAAATTTTTTTTAGAATTTTTAAGTATTTTGCTCAAATTTCAATTTCAATTTCAATTTTCAATGTTTGTTTCATATTTCCATTATTTTCATCAAGTATCAAATTGTAAAATAATTTTTCAATTATTTTTCAAAATTTATATTCTTTAATTTTTTTTTTATTTCTTTTATAATTTCCAAAGTTTTCAACTATTTATCTGAGATTTCAATTATTTCATTCAATTTTCAATTATTTATATGATTTTTCATATTATTTTCTTCAATTTTCAGTTACTTTCGTTCTTTTTCGTAATTTCCAAAAAGTTGTTAATTATTTCTGTTTAATGAAACATTATTCTCTTCAATTTTAAATTATGTATATTTTGTTTTATTTATTTTCTCTAATTTTTAATTATTTTTTTTTCAATGAACTTCTGAAAGTTTTAAGTATTTTTCTGAAATTTTCTTTAACTTTCCTTCATTAAAAATATATTATGTAATTTTGTCAATTATTTTCTCGAATTTTAATTATATTTTTCAATTTTATATTATTTATCTCAATTTTTAATCACTTTTTTTTTCAATTTTATATTATTTTCCCTACTTTTTCATTATTCAATTTTTTTCAATTTATTTTCAAGATTTTCAAGTAGTTTTCTCAATTTTAAATTATTTTCTTTGTTTTTAAAACATTTCTATGAGTTTTTAAATTACTTTCCCCAATTTTTAATTGATTTCATTTTTTTTTCAATTAATTTGAAAAATCAGCAATTATTTTTTTTAATTTCAATTATTTCTTACAATTTTTTTTAATTCTAAAATTTTATAAATTTTTTCTTAAAAAATAGGTTTATTAGGGTTGACTGAGGGCCCCGGGGCACTGCTTCACTTTGCCCCTTAATATTTACGCCACTGAGGAAGACATACGTCTTCAGTATAGTTTTTTCGTAAAAAAACAATAATTTTTCATTCTGTCCATTCAAAAAGTTGTAAAATGTTTTAAATGTTTCCAGAAATTTCCAGAACAGGAAAAATGAAAACTATTGTATTTTGGATACAACAGTCAAACTAGAATTAAAAGTTGCGTATTACTCAATAGATCTTACATTTTGAATTGCTTATAAATCGGTTTAATAATCTTAGTATAAAATATAAATGGCTTTTTTTTACACCAGCGTAGAAAAAGCTGATTTGGAAAAAATTTTTACACCGAAAGAAAAAATGAAACAAACATTGTTTTCCCCCTTTTACACAAAGTTCCAAATTTTTTTCCTTTTCTTCATTTGAATCAAAATGCTTCAAATATTATTTATTATTATAATAAACAACAATCAATTTTCATGTACACTAAAATCTAAATATTCTAAATAAGATTTGCAATTATTAACTCATCACATAATTTATAACCACAAATATTCATCAAAAAGCAAAAGTTGAATCTCATTCGGAATCTTGGGAACGAGGATATCGATTCTCAATTACACTATCTACATCTATATCAATTTCAGAAATCTCAGATTCTTCCTTTCACTTTATAAGACGACTAAAAATTGGATTATCCTCTCAAGAAAGTTTTCGAATTAGTTTTTTCTAATCAACTTTCACACTAGGAATTTTAATTTTATAATTAATCATTTTGCAAATCGCACTTAATTTTTCATTTCTTATTTAATTTTCTTAACTAGAAAAAAGTTTTGTAATCACTTTCTAAAAATAGAACTCTTTAATAAATCAGTGTTTATTCGAATTTTTTTAACGAATGACAAATTTAAAGAACGCCGTGTAAATTAAAATGTTTTATTATTACTTAATTAAAATTATATACAAGAGCACAAAAAATAAACATTTTGTCCACAACATACGGACAAAATGTCTGTTTTTCTTTCTTTTTTTCAATATATCCACAAACTGGGAAATATTTTCGAAACTTTTAGAATTTTTACAAATTAGTTTCAAGATAAACTAAACTAAATTAATAACCGAATCTCTCATTGAGAGAAGTTTTACCGTCTCCACTTTGACCTTGCGGTGGAACCCAAGTGCAATAATCTTCCTGATATTCTTCATTCTCGTAACTTTTAATTTTTTCTTTTTCTGCCTTCAACGCTCGTTTATGAATTCTCTTCATATTGCGTCTTTTCTTTCTCAAAACTTCTTCATCTTCAATTTTTTCTATTGAAACTTCCTTATTTCCTTCGTCATCTTCTAAATTTTCATCACATGCATTATTCTCTTCTGTTCGATTAGAAATAACTTTCTCATCGTCACCACTTCCACTTGTCTTCCTCATCATATCCTTCTCTTTCAACATCTCATTATCAGATTTTTTACTATATTTATCATCCAAAAACTCAATTTCACGATTGGAATAATTTCCTTCTTTATCTATTTTTTCATCCTTTTTTGTATCTTGTTCATCGTTAGATTGAGGTATATTTGAAGTTTTCATCTTTTTCTGAAAAAAGTGAATTTAAAGATTAAATTTATTTTTCATTTATTTTTTAACTTCAAGGCAAATTTGTATCTTTTATCTTATTTAAATTACGTTTGTTCGCATCATTAAACAGGGTGTCTACTAATTTCGTCCCACAAAATTCCCGGTCATTTCCCGGTTTTTCCCGGTTTTTTCTCTTGTTAGCTTATAATTTATTTTAAGTATAAATAGACCTACAAATGGTTACAAAAATTAAATAAAACAGTTGATAATTGAAGAAAATAATTGAAATTCAAAAAAAATAATTGAGAATTGAAGAATTAAATATTAAACTTTACAAAAAATAATAATTAAGAATTAAAAGAAACAATTAATAATGAAAAGAAATAATTAATAATGGAAAGAAATAATTGAACAATGACAAAGATATTTGACAATTAGAAACAAAATTAAAAAAAAAAAGTAAATATTAATCTACAATTAAACAATAATTAAAAAAATTGAACAATGGTAATTAAATTTAAAGAATATAATTGAAAATTGGTCAACTAGATAGAAAATCAAAAAAAATAATTTAAAATTTAAGTTAATAATTCAAAATTGAAGAAATAAATTGAAAATTAAATAATCAAATTGTAATCAGTAAAACACAGAATTATTGAATATTAAAAAAAAAATTGAAAATTGAGGAATAAAATTGAAATTCGAATACAATAATTGAGAATTAAAGAAAATTACTGAACAATTAGATTGAAAAAAGAAGAAAATAATTTATAATTAAAAAAAATCGAAAATGACAGGAATTATTTAATATTGAAGAAAACATTAAAAATTAAAGAATAGAATTGTTATTTAAAGAAATTAATTGAGAATTGAAAAAAAATAATTGAACAATTGAACAATTAAATTGAAAATAAAAGGAAATTATTGAAAATTGAAGGAGGTTTTGAAACATGAAATAAATAACTGATAATTGAAAAAAAAATAATTAAAAAAAGTCGAGATTACTGAATATTGAAACAAACAATTGAAAATTGAACAACATAATTAAAAATTAAAGAAAATAATTGAAAATTGAAGAAAATAATTAAAAATTGAAGAAAGTACTTAAAAAGTAAATACAATATTTGAAAACAGCAGAAAAATTTAGAAATCAACGGAAATAATTGCGAATTGATGAAAATAATTTAGAAATTCTCAACTTAAATAAAAATTGAAAGAAATACATAATTTGAAAAAGCTGAGAATTGTTAAATATTGAAAAAAATTTAAAAGAAATTGAAAATTGAAAGAAATTGAGAAACTGAAAGAAATATAAAAAAATAATTGGAAATTGAAGAAAATAATTGAAATTTAAGAAAAAAATTGGAATTTGAAGAAAATAATTGAGAATTTAAAAAAAATCATTGTAAAAAGCCTAGAGTTATTGAATATTAAAAAAAAATTAAAAATTAAAGAATGGAATTTAATGTCGAAAATTATAATTGTGAATTAAAGAAAATAATTCAAGAATTAAACAGTGGGATTGAAAGTAGAAGAAAATAAGTGATAATTGAAGAAAAAAGAAATTGAACAACCCAGAAATTATAGAATTTGAAAAAAACAATAAAAAATGAAGAATGTAATTGTAATTTGAAGAAATTAATTAAAAATTGTAGAAAATAATTTGAAATTGAAGAAAATGGGATTTTATGAAAATTATTGAATAATAATTGATGAATTGAATTCAAGTTTCAAAAACATAATTGATAATTGAAAAAAATATTGAAAAAAGACGAGAATTATTGACTATAGAAGAAAATAATTGAAAAATGGAGGAGTTATTGAGATGTGAAATAAATAAATGATAATTCAAAAAAATAGTTTAAAAAAGTCGAGAATTATTGAATATTAAATTAAATAATTAAAAATTGAAGGAAATAGTTGAGATCTGAAGAAAATAATTAAAAATTGATGAAAATAATTAAAAATTGAAGGAAATAGTTGAGATCTGAAGAAAATAATTAAAAATTGATGGAAATAATTAAAAATTAAAGAAAATAATTGAAAATTGAAAAGAATTTATTATCCCAGAAAAAAATTCCCGGTTTGACGGGAAATTCCCGGTTAATTCCCGGTTTTTCCCGGTCAATTTAAATTCCCGGTTTTCTCGGTTTTCCCGGTTAGTAGACACCCTGTTAAATTATTAAATCAGAAAAAAAAGAAAAGAATTAAAAAGTTGAAGAAAAATTAAAAATATTGCAAAATTAAACAAAATTATAGAAAAAGGCATTTTAATTCAACTTAAATTTAAATTTAATTTTATACTTACTTCAAGTTTAGGAGAATCATTAATGGATTTTCTTTTAGTTGACGGAGTTTCATCACTTGAAATTTGTGGCCTCAAAGCTGGTAAATTTGCCGGTCTCGAAATTTCAATTAACTTTAAAAGCTGCTCTTCCTCTTTATGGAGCTTTTGTAAATCCATTTTCAGTTTAGTTGTCTCACTTTTATTCAAAATTGTTGCATTTTTCAAATGAGACATAAATGCATCTAGAGCATCAACACTCGAATTTGCATCCGCGTTTTGAATATTTTGAGACTCCTTCAAGCGATTTTCAATGTCCTCAATTTGTTTCACTATTGTCGAATGTTTTTCAGTCTGTGATGAAATAAAAAGTGTATTAATTAATTTTTATTTTTAATTTAATTTTTTTCAATTTGAGTAAAAATATGTCATTTTAATTTGACGATAAAATAAACTTACCAGCGAACTGTAAGTTTCTGCTTTTGCATTTAATTTGCCGGCATTTCTCATTCTTTGCTCCCTTTTCTTTTCAACTGTTCCTGTTCTGTCCAAGAAATTATCTTCATCCGAATCATAGAAATCTTCTTCCTCCCAGTTTCGCGCTTTTTTCTTTCTGCCCTCTGCAAATACAAAAATAATCATTGGATATTAAGAAATAAATAATTGAAAGATGTAAAAATGCATAAAGTGCCCTTCTGTAATTATTGCAAAATTTTTCGTTTTTTTTGTTAATGATAAAAATAACGTTAAATATCAAATTGAAAAATGTTATACTGACAGTAATAAAGAACACTTTAAGAATTTAAAGAAAAATTTGAATAAAAAGAAGGATATAAATTGAATCTGAAGAAAGAAGTTAAAGAAATGAAAATAATTTAAAATTGAAAAAAATAATAATTGAACAGTAACGTAAAAATTGCAAATTAAGAGGATGATTACAAAATATTTTTTAAATTTTAAGAAAAGAATAATTGAAAATTGAAGAAAGTAAATAGATAATTAAAAACTTTAAAAGTAGGGAGGACAAAGTTTTTGGAGGACGAAATTGAAAAAATAAGGGAATAAAACTAAAATTTCAGAACTTAATTAAAAATTAGAGAAAATAATTAAAAAATTGGACAACATTATTGGAAATTGAAATATTTATTGAAAAATGAAGAAAATAATCGAGAATGGAAAAAAGTAATTAAGTAAATTAAAGAATTCAAATGAAAATAAAAGAAAATAATTGAAATTTGGGAAAAATAATTGAAAATATTAGAGAAATAAAGAAAATAATTGACAATTGAAAAAATCATTGAAAAATAACGAAAAAAAAGTGAATGATAAAGATATAATAAATGATAGATGGAGAAGTATATTTAATATTGAAAAAAATTATTTAAAAAAAAATATAGAATACAATTGAAAATTGAAGAAACAAATTAAAAAAAATTGAAGAGTATAATTAGAATTTGTCAAATCAATTTAAACTTGAAGAAAATTATTGAAAAATAAATAAAAACGTTTAAAAAATTTTTTAAATTTAATTTAATTAGTAAGGAAATAAGTAAAAATATTTTAAATCAATGAAATAAAAACAATAGAATTAAAAATTGGTAAATGAAAATAAAATTGAATATAAAAGACAATATTTAAAAACATTGAGATTGATAATTTAAATTTGCATTTGTATTTAAAAATTGATCAAATTAATTGAAAAAACAATTAAATAGTTTAAGAATTACCACAATAATTGAAAAATGTTAAAAATAATTGTGTATCGATAAAATTTATTGAAAAATTTTTTTTAAAAATAATTGCAATTGGAAAATTTGTAAAATGACGAAAAAAAAAAATTAATGGCTAAATACCTATTATATAATTAATAAATGGAATAAAAATTTAAAATTGAAAAACTAATTTACAAATTTGAATGATATGATTCGAAATTGAAAGTCAAAATTTAAAAGACAAAGGAATATAACTAAAATTTAAGAGATTAATTGAAAATTCAGGAAAACGATTGTCCATTCATGAATTTAATTAAAACTTAGAGAAACTAATTCAAAAATAGAACAACATTATTGGAAATTGAACAACATTATTGATAATTGAAGAAAATAATTAAAAATGGAAAAAGTAATTGCAAAAATTGAAGAATAAAAATAAAAATTAAAGAACAAAAATTAAATCTGGGAAAAATTAAAAAAAATAATTGAAAATTGCAGAAAATCATTTAAAAAATTAAAACAACAATTGATATTTTAAGGAAATAAAATCAAAATTCAAAAAAATATTTGAAAAAAGAATTATTATTAAATTAAAAAATTAAATATATGTAGATAACAATAATTAAAAATAGTTATAAAGTTTAATTGATATTTGAATGAAAATAAATAAAAAATTAAACAGATTAATTAAAAAATTAAAGAATCTAAATGTAATTTAAAGAAAATCATTCAAAATTGATGAAAATAATTGAGTACGAAGAAAGAAATTGAAAATGAAAAACAATAATTGATAAATGAAAAATAAATTGAAAAAAATAATTGAAAACGATAAAAATAATTGAAATTTCAGAAAAATAATTAATAATCGAAGAACAGCATTAAAAATAATTGACAATGAAAAACAAAATTCAAAAAATGGGTAGAATAATATACAACACAACAAAATAATTTAAAAAATTAATGAATAATTATAAAATTTTAAGATAATAATTAAAAATTAAAAAAATAGTAGGAAATAATTGAAAATTGCGCAAAATAATTAATGATTGAAGGAAATAGTTGAAAAATGACTAGATTAGTAGAGAACTAAAAAAAATAATTGAAAATATTAAACAAGAAATATTAAATTTAAAGAAAATAATTGAACAATTATACTTAAAATTAAAGAAATTTAATGATAATCGAAAAAAATAATAGAAAAAAGGCGATCATTTTTTAATATTAAAGAAAATAATTGAAAATTGAAAAGTGGAATTTAAATTTGAAGAAAATAACTGAGAATTGAATAGAATAGTTCTAAAATTGAATAACTGAATAAAAATTTTATATATATTAATAATAATAATAATAATAATAATAATAATAATAATTGACAAAATCCGAGAAATATTAAATATTGAGGAATTAATTGAAAATCGATAAAAATAATTGAAAATTAAAGAAAATATTTGAAAATTGAAGAAAATAATTTAAAATTGGAGAAATAATTTGGAAATTAAAGAATTAAATGGAAATTTCAAGAAAATAATTGATAATTAAAAGAAAAATTTCACTTTATTATGATAAAATAAAGATTCGTTTAATTAAAATAAGTATAAATGAAAACATTTATTTATCATTTGAAATTTAAATTTAGTTGAAACTTCAATGAATTAAAACTTAAATATATCGATGATTAACTATTAATTTAGATCTCCATTAATAAATAATTATTTTAAAATTTTAAAGATCTCAATTTTCAATGATCTAAATATCAGTCAATTGAAACTTCTACGCAAGAATTTTTTAAGTAATTTTTGTATTGATATAATTAAATTTTAATTCACTTATATTTTAGTGTATCGAAATGTCAGCTTAATATTTTAGAGTAAACTATATTTTTTATTAATCTTAGTTTCTTTAAATGCGGTAAATTGATTTTCTTTAAAATAGAATCTGATTTCAATTGATATATTTTATGAAATTTTTAATTAGGAATTAAATAAGTTTAATAGTAATTTGCTCATGCAATAAAAAGAAGCATTTTGAGAACTAAAAATTACATTCATTTAAATATATTCAATTTACTAAGTCTCTTTTAATAAAAATTACGTAGGAAGTTTGGAAAAGGTGTTTATAAAATTATAAACACTTATAAATTTCTTATTATTGAGATATTACTTATTATTCTACTTTTATTTTTTTAAGAACTTTAATTATTTCCAAATTATAAATTAAATGTTTCTAAACAAATACAAGCAATTTTTTCCATATTTTTTAGGATAATTCTGCGTTTTTTCATATATTTTCTGCTCGATAAGAAAGTGATATTTTTATGCATCTCATATTCTTGAAATTCATATTTTAAGAAAAATAATTAAAATATTATAGTAATTCTTATAATTTCGTACTCCAGAAAATTTGTGAAAAATAATGAAAGAAATTAAAGAATATAATTAACATTTTCTGAAAGTATATAAAAATATAGGAAATTAATGGAAAAATAATTGAAAATTGAAGTAAATGCACTGAAGCTTCACTTATTTTAACCCAGTCTACGCAAATCCAAGACAAAAGTCGCACTTATTTTAACTTCCATGTACTTCTAGAGAACTTCTCTGATTGGCTGATCCAATTCGCAGCAACCAATGAAAATGTTAGTTCGTTTTGATTGGTCGACAAGTTAAAATAAGTGAGACTTCGAACTGTTAAAATAAATTCGACTTCAAATAAGCGAGACTTTAAATAAGTGAAGTTACAGTGTTTAAAATTCAGGATATTTTTAAATCAATTCAAATCGACTGACGTTTCAATAATTTAAATAAATGTAAATTAAAAAAAAAAGAAAATGGCAAAATTTTCAACTTTTTTCCTGAATTTTAAACACTGTAACTTCACTTATTTAAAGTCTGGCTTATTTGAAGTCGCATTTATTTTAACAGTTCAAAGTCTCACTTATTTTAACTTGTCGACCAATCAAAACTAACTAACATTTTCATTGGTTGCTGCGAATCGGATCAGCCAATCAGAGAAGATTTTTAGAAATACATGGAAGTTAAAATAAGTGGGACTTGGTCATGGATTTGCGTAGACTGGGTTAAAATAAGTGAAGCTTCAGTGTATTTACTTCAATTTTCAATCAAGGATTTGTTTTAAAATTCCAGAAGATTTTCAAGGTTTTCTGGACATCTTGAATTAATTAAAATTTACACTAACCATGAACAGCTTGCCTTAAAAGTCCATGTCTATCTAAAATTCTGCAAGCCTCTAAAGCACACTGAATTACAGCTTCTTTCTTTTTTCCTTTTACGCAAGCCTCTGCTCTTACGGTTCTGCCCACATGATCATCTAACGGCAAACTTGAAAAAAAACACATGAAATTGTATTAAAAAAATTAAAATTCCCAACTACTTTTTTTTAAAGATAAAAGAAAATATCTCAAAGCACGGAATTTATTTAAATTTCTATTTGTTAATTTTATTATTTACTCAATTTTACTTACTCAACCCAACAAGTAAATCTGCCGATTCCATTTTCTTCCGCCTGATACTGCAATTCGTGTCCTTCTCTTTCGAACCACCCTCGTAAAGTTTTTTTTGGATCGTCTAAAAACAATTCCTCATTATTTGTCTGAGCAAATGGATTTTCCTTTAAATCCGTTTCTTCATCTGCATCTTCGGACATTCCCCAATTAATTCCATCATTTGCCTCTTTCTCAATTCTCAATCTTTCTGCTTCTTCTTCTTCCTTCTTTCGCTCCAGCTCCTTGAGCGTTCGTTCTTCCATTTCTAATCTCTTTTTTTCCTGAAAAAAATATTTCATTCTCTTGAAAACTTACTTTTAATTAAATGGAATTATTTGATTGTTTACAGAATTTTTTTTTATAGCTCCTTGTTATCCCAGAAATGAATACAGAAAAAATGTTTCGTGGCTTAAAATACGCGGATTTTCAATAAGATGCAATTTTATCGAGTGAAATGTAAAAAAATATTAATATTATTCAATTAAAATCATTTTCAATATTTTTGGCTTTAGTGAGTTTTTTAAATAAAAAAACTTCACAATTCTCCGGATGTCTAATACTGCGTGTAAAAAATTAAAAACCATTAAAAAACCAGAAATTTGTGGATAAATGTTGAAAATTTCAATTTTAATCTAGTCTTTATAAAATTTAAAAAAATTGTGTTAATATAGATGATCAAAATATCTATGATCTACAATTTTTTGGTATGTAGACAGCAAAAAATGTTACATTTCTATGTATTTAAGTCATTATAATTATTTAAATTAATTCCAAACGTCAATTAACTCATATTCTAATTTATTTAAACTTTCAAATTTCAATTAATTCAAATTTATATTAATTATAAAAATTAATATTATTAAATAATTTTAATTATTTTTCATATACACAATAATCCTTTTTTTAATTCTTACAAGATTTTTAAGACTGGATTCTCTTCATTAACATAACCTCAAACTAAAAAATGTTTTTTCCCCATCAAATAAAATTATTATTAAAATTAAATTCACTAAATTTTAAGAGATTCAGTTGTTCATTTTTTAAAAAAAATTAGGTTGAACTAGAGTTTTCTATCAAATAATAATTTAAGATAATAATAATAATCCTCAAGATTCATTCATTCATTCTGTCCACACCTAAATTTTGTTACATAGATATTTTTGTTTTTGTTTTAAATCAGATACTTTTTAAAAAATGCACTTAAATTAATTAAAATTTAAATTTATAAATATCAGTTCAAATAATAAATTTCATTAATAAAGAAATCTATAATTTTTTTTATAATTTTCAACAGTTTCTAATTGTCAATTATTCTCTTTCAATTTTATAATTATTCTTTAATTTTTTAAAATTATTTTGTTCTGTTGTCGATTATTCTCGCCACATTTCGAATTTTTCTTTCAAATGTAAATTATTTTCTTTAATATTTAATTATTTTAGTCATTTTGTAATTTTTCTTTCAATTATCAACGTATTTTTAAAAATTTCAATTTAAATCTTTAATCCTGGATTTAATTATTTAATCTTCAATTTATTTCTCTAATTTTTAATTATTTTTCTTAATTTTCAATTGCATTCTTCATTTCTCAATTATTTTATTCAAAATTCAATAATTCTCGCATTTTTTCAATTATCAAATATTTTTTTGAGATTTCAATAAAATTCTTTAATTTCTAATTGATTTCCTTAATTTTCATTTATTATCTACAATTTTTTCTATAATTTTTATCAGTTTTCAAATGGACATTTATTCTTCTTCTTCATTTTTATGAATATTCATTAATATAACAAAAATTTTTGTTCAAATGGCGATTATTCACCATTTTTCGAATTTTTTTTTTTTCAATTGTTAATTATTTTTTTAATTAGTTAATTATTTTCGTCATATTGTAATACTTCTTTTAATAATTGTCAATTATTTTCTTGAAATTTCTATTTAATTCTTTAATTTACAATTTATTTCTTCAATTTTTAATTATTTTCTTTAATTTTCAATTATTTTTATCTATTTTCAATTAATTCCTCAATATTAAATAATTATCGGATTTTTCAATTATTTATTTCCCTCATAAAAACTGTTTTAAAATTTCAATTCAATTATTCAATTCTGGAACTATTCTCTTCAATTATAAGTTATTTTCCTCATATTTAAATTCCACTTTTCAATTTTCAAGTATTTTCTTTAAGGGCATGTGATGATAATGATAAACTTGTCCGTAAACTTTCTCCAAAAATAATAAATATTTTGAGACCAAACTTTGTAGAATTACTTAAAATACCCTTAGAATGGTCTCTCTGACCTTATTTTATTTCATTTTTGTGATTAAACTAATCTTTTGTCAATTTCAAGAATTTTGGAAAATTTTGAAAAATCAGGATATTTTAAAATAATTTCGTTTCAAGACAAAAATGAAACAAAATTGGGTCAGAGAGACCATTCTAATGGTATTTGAAGTAATTCTACAAAGTTTGGTTTCAAAATATTCAGTATTTTAGGAGAAAGTTTACGGACAAATTTAACATTATCATCACATGCCCTTAATATTAAACAATTATCGTCTTTTTTCTATTATTTTTTTTTTAGTATCATTAAGTTTGTTTAATTTTAAATGCAATTGTTTAATTATTTTCTTTAACTTTTAATTTTATTCTTCAGTTTTCCATTCAACAGTTTTGTTAATTATAGTTTTCTATATTCATAATTTCTTGGCATTATTCAATTACTTTTTTTTCAATTTTTAAGTATATTCCATAAATTTCGATTCATTTAATAAATTTTTTATTGCTTTCTTCAATTTCCAACTTTTATTATTTTTTCTATTTTCAATCCAGTTGTTAAATGTGTGATTATTTTCAAGCATTATTACTATAATTTTCTTAATTTTTCAATTTACAATTATTTTCTTTAAATTCAATATTATTCTTCTTTAATTTTTCCAATTATTTTTTTCATTTGTCTGTTAACCTAGTATTTTTCGAATTTTGTTTTCAATTGACAATTATTTTCGTAATTTTTAACATACTTTCTTCAATTTTTCAAATATTTCCTTCAATTATTAATTTTTTCCCCCAATTTTCAATTATTTCCTACAATTTTTTCAATTTTCTATTATAAATTCTTTGATTTTTTAAATTATTTTATTTGGTTGTGTGTTAATCTAGCTATTTTTTAAATTGTTTTCAATTGTCAATTATTTTCGTCATTTTGTAATTTTTTTTCAATTATCAATTATTTTTTCAAATTTTAATTTAACTCTTTCAATTTATTTCATCAATTTTTTATTATTTTGTTCGATTTCAATTATTTTTTTTTCGATTTTCAATCCAGTTTTTCAATTTGCAATTGGTTTCAGCAATTATTCCTATAATTTTTCAACTATTTTGTTTATTTTTTTTAAATGACGAACAACAATGCAAAGTTTATTAATTAATACTAAGTTTTAGGCCATTTTTTCAATAAGTATTAATATATTAGTATTAGTATTAATATATTTACATCCACAAAAAACTCTTTTTAATTAGAGTTTATTAATGTTGCTCGTTACTTAAAAATAGATCATTTTTTTCTCGTTGAAAACTTTTCTACAATTTTATTTGTTGAGTTTTGTTAAATAATATTTTAATTAAAAGTTATTAAACAAATAAAATTTATTCTTCACGTATTTTTTAACCGGAATATTATTTTAAAATATCTAACAAATAAAATTGTAGAGAATGTTTCAACTTCAAAAATGAGCTATTATTAGTCAAAGTTGGATAAAAATTACAGATTTTTAACTAGGTTTAAAGAAAAAAACATAAAATGTCAAATAATTATTATTTGGTAACAAATTTAACTCAACCTAATTGTTTCTAAAAAGTGTACAATTGGATCTTTTTAAATTTGTTAAAATTAATTGGAATATTTTTATTTGGGGTAAAAAACGACTTTTTAGTTTGAGGTTATGTAAATGGAGAGATCCTCCTTAATTATTCTCTTATAATTTCTTATTTTTACAAAACTCAACGATCTTCTCTTCTTTTACTTTTGGTATTTTTTTTTGTATTTGTCCTTTTATTTTAGAATTTTCTTGAATTTTCTTCTTTTTATGCAAATTATTTAATATTATTTTCCATAATTTGGTTATTATAACATTCACTAATCTTTTTATTTTGTTGATTTTCTTAATTATTTCCATATTTTCAAAAATAAATAAATACGCTCATTTTTTTATAAATTTATTCAATTTGTTTCGACTTTTGTCTATTTTTTACAAAGTTATTATTTTTTAAAATTTTTAAATTTACTTTATTTTTCTAAAATTATTGTCGCACTTGTTTTAAGTGTTTTATAAAAATAAATAAAATATAAAAATATTTTTTGGTCTAATTTTTCTAAACTTTTTTATTTTTAAAGAATTTTTAAATTTCTTTTGTGGATTTTTTATTTATCTTTATATTCCTTTTTTTATTTTATTGCCTATTTATTAATTCTTTAATTTTTGTCATTATTTTTTCAATTTCTTAGGAACATTTTTCCTTCTTTTAAATTTTTTAGTTTATATTTTGTAATTACAAATTTTTAAAAACATATATTCGATGCTTTTAATTACATTAATTAAATTTCTTAATTTTTTATTTTTTTGAAGACTTTTATTCTTTTATTTTATATTACGTAAATTTAATTTTCTAAACTTGATATTCTCATTTCACATCGTTCTTCTATTTTAAAGAATTTTTTTTTAATTTTCCTAAATTTTGTTCTTTTTTTCATCAATTTGTAAAATAATTCTCTAAATTTTCTACTTTTAAATTTTTTTTCTCTTTAATAATATATTTTAACGTTTTTAATTATCTTCTTATTCATTATTTTAATTTAAAAAAAAATATCCGTAAATAGTTTAACTTTTTGAAAAGCGTTTCTACTTTTTTATATATTTTCATGTCACAGTTTCATTCTAGTGTTGTTTTTTTAAAACTTTTCTTACTTTCTTTAACAATGTCCACGACATTTTTATTTAAAAGAATTTTCTCAAATTTTTAATCATTCTGTTTACTTATCTTTTTGTATTTTTTTTTCTATATCTAATTTATTATTTTTTCGTTAGTTTTACTTAATTTTTTCAATTTTGCAATCATAAGAATTTGAAGATATTTCTTTGAAAAATTCTCATTTATTCGACATAATTTGTTTGATTTTGATTAAATTTTTTACTCTTCATTATTCCTCATTAAATGTTATCAATTTAAAAAATAAATTACACACAAATAATCATTTGCAAATTTTATATACTTTAAAAAAAATCAATTTTTGATTCAAATACAAAAATCGGTTTTTTTTTATTTTCTTTAAAAAAATCATGATTTTCATAAGATAGCAATCATGAAGAATAATATATATTAATTAATAGCAAGAAAGAATTTCTAATACTTTAAAACTATTTCTATAAATTTTCTTTTAAACATTTTTTTTAAGAAAAAAAAAAGAGGTCTGGAAATAATATGAATCTGAGACGCATGAATATGTTCTAAAACTCATTAGTTTGAACTTTCAATTGTCAGAATTTCATTCAAAAGAACTTTCATGAAGTCGAATGTTTATTTTATAGAATTGAATTTCAATCGAATGTGAATTAATCCGAATTTTTACCAAGTAGAATTTTCAAGTCACCGAACTCATATTTAACATAAATCTCAATTTACAGAATTTCTGTTTAACAGAATGTTAACTTAGCCAAATTTTTAAATGACAGAATGTCCATTTGGCCGAATTTTCATTTGTCTGAATTTTGATTTACACGAAGTAATACTTCATAGAATCCTTAAAACGCCGAATTTTCACTTGTCCGAATAAACATTCGTCAGAAAGTTTTTGGCGCGAATTTAAAAATTAACCAATCACAATTTTGTAGATAATTTCTGATTGGTTAATTTTCAAATTCGCGCCAAAGTCTTTCTGGCGGATGTTTATTCAAAAATTTGCTGTTTCGGCCAAATGAAAATTCGGCGTTTTAAGGATTCTATGTAAATTTCATAATATGAATTTGAATATTGAGAAATTTAAAAAGAACCTTTAATTCCGTAACGGTCAGTTCAGATTCCTCTTCCTCTTCCTCTGGTGGTGTTTGCATAATAAATTTTCTCTGACTGTTTCCAAATCTGATCATGTGACCACCTCGTATTCTAACGTATATATTTGGCCTTATACGATTCCCATTCCAAAAAGTACCATGTGTACTTCCAAAATCATAAACATACAAGCCTTTCTCATTATTTTCGTCTGGTTCCCGTCGATATTGAAAAACTGCATGATATCTGGAAACAGTTGGATGAGCGAGAGCAATATCACACATTGGTAATCTTCCAATAACGTGAAAGTTTTTTTCACTTAGATCTATCGTTTCCAAAATTAAACCAGATTTAAGAACCTCTGCTTTGTACTTTTTTTCTGGTTTTCCACTCCAAGAAGGTTCCTTGTACAGTAAAGGCATTTTTCTCTCTTTATCAATTATTTTCCTTTCTTTTTCTGCCTTTAACTCTTTCCCGATCAGCTTTTCATCACCCTTATTCAACTGATTTTCGCTTTTTTCATCTTCGTGATTTTTATTACTTTTATTCAATTGATTATCGGTATTTTTATCCACTTGTTCATCAGTTTTATTTTCCTGCTTTTGTGTCTCATTGGGACAACTGCGAAATTCATTTTTTAGTTCCGAATCTTCTGATTTTGATGAATTCGGGGGATTATTGGGATTTATAGCTTTACGTGAAAAAGGTTTTCCTTTTCTGGGTCCAATAAATAGAGCCGGTTTTTTAAAAGTTGGTTTAGAAGAAGGTTCAATTTCTTCTGATATACTTTTCGTTAAAATAGTACTTTCTGTTTCGTTGGTTTTTAAATCCGAATCAGGATTTTCAGTCAATAAAGTGATTTTACTTACGTGAGATTCAATATTGTCATTATCTGATAATAACTCTTGTTTAGATGCATCGTCTAAATTTGTGCTTTCTTTTGGAATATTGAGGCTTTTTTCACAATCCAATTTTTCAGAATCCTCCATTTTTGTAAAATGTTATAAAATTATAATTCTTGAGTAAAAGGGAACAGTTTTTCTTTAAATAATTCCTTTTATATTTTAAACACAAATCATGAAAACACTTTTTTATGTCGACACATAACCTTAAATAACAGTAATAAACGCAACACGTATATTTTCTTCTGTTTAATCACCTACATTTGAAGATTTAAACTTATTTTAAAGACAAATTTCTTGATATTGTTCATCACTTTAAATATTTGAATGTAAAAATTGAGTATTTCTTTAATATCTGTTTGTAAAACACGAGAAATCGACTTGCAATCAAAATATTTCTTTTAAAAAGTGTTAAAAACGTCAAATCAGAGATGGGAAGTTATGAAGAGTCACTTTAGGTTTTCTACGTAATTAACATGATTTTTACGTAAAGTAAAATAAGGTTATTTAGATGGGTGGGGGGAAATTCAAAATGGAAGCTAGCCGGATGATAAACAATGCATGGAAGTTATTTAGTCAATGGCAGGGATGTAAAGGTAATTTACCTCACGTAAATAACATAGTTTATTACATGTAAATTACGTACGTAATTTACGTCTTGATTTCTTTACAGCAATGCATTTTTTCGGAGTGGGGGGTAATAAACGTAATTTACATGTAATTTACGTAAAAAAAAACTCGAAGTTACGCGTAACTTTACATCCCTGGACAATGGGGCGAAATCAGTTTTTTTAAAATAACTTTTTAAAACCAAAATTCCGAACCTATGTTTATTGACAAATTATTTTTCATTTACGGAAATATATTTTTAAAAATAATAAAAAGTAATGTACGCTTCCATTTAATTGATCTCCATTTTAAATGAACTTCCATTTTATTTGGACTTTTTCGTATATTTTAATGAACAAAATTATCCCTACCACCAGACCCGGATCCAGAAGTTTTTTTTTAGGGAGGGGGCATATATGCCATTTGGCGCTCTTTTCTCCTTAAATTTTTTTTCTATAAACTTTTTTTTTTTTGCTTCACTCAACGACCATTTTGGCGCCCCCCTGGTTGGTGTAGGGGGGCACGTGCCACCCCTTGCCTTCCCCTAGATCCGGGCCTGCCTACCACTCATGTGCTAGGTTAATACACAACCAAACAAAATAATTTTAAAAATGAAGAACAATTATAAAATTTTAAGATAATAATTAGAAATTAAAAAAATTGTAGGAAATTATTGAAAATTGCAAAAAATAATTAATAATTGAAGAAAATAGTTAAAAAATTGAAGAAAATATGTGAAAAATAACGAAAATTATTGTCAATTGAAAACAAAATTCAAAAAATGACTAGATTAAAGCAAGCAACAAAAAATTGAAGAATTAAATTATAATTTATGGAATATACTCAAAAATTGAAAAAAAACTAATTAAAAAAAGCTGAGAATTAATGAGTATAGAAAAAAAACAATTGAAAACTGAAGAATGGTAATAAAAATTGAAGAGTAGAATTAAAAATTAAAAAAAAAATTGAACAGTATATATTGTATTTGAAATTAAAGAAACTTAATGATAATAAAAAAAAAAATAATAGAAAAAAGGCGATAATTTTTTAATATTAAAAAAAATAATTGAAAATTTAAAAGTAAAATTTAAATTTGAAGAAAATAACTGAGAATTGAAGAGAATAATTCTATAATTGAATAATTGAATTGAAATTTTAAAACAATTTTAATGAGTGAAGAAAATAATTGAAAAAATAAGAGAATTATTCAATATTGAAGAATTAATTCAAAATCGATATAAGAAATTGAAGATTAAAGAAAATATTTGAAAATTGAAGAAATAAATTGGAAATTAAAGAATTAAATGTAAATTTCAAGTAAGTAATTTACAATTAAAAGAAAAATTACAATATGGACGAAAATAATTAACTTAAAAAAAACAAAAATTAACCATAGAAAAAAAAAAATCGAAAAATGGTGAGAATAATCGGCATTTGAAAAAAAAAATTAAACTGATGAATAATCATAAAATTGAAATAGACAAATAAATTGTTAATTAAAAACTGATGAAAATAATGTGAACAATTGTAAAAAATAAATGAAAATTAAATAAATAAATGGAAGATAAAAGAATTAAACTGAAGATTGAAGATTAAAATTAAAAAAAAAAATAGTTGATAATTGAAAGAAAAATAACAGAATTTTTTTCAACTTATTATTGTTTTTTATCATTTTTCAATTATTGTCTTTAAGTTTCAAATTTTAAAATCATTTTACAAATTTTTACCACAAGTTTTAATTATTCTTATTTTTCTACATTCTTTTCTATAAAATTTTAAAAAATTTTTCTCAAATTTCCTATCATTTTATTAAATTTTTAATCATTTTCAATTATTTATATTATTTGTTTATTATTTTCAATTACTTACTTTCTTTTTCATAATTTTCAAAAAAATTTTAATTATTTATCTGATATTTTTATTTTTCTATTTAATTTTAAATTATATCTACGATTTTCTTGTATTTTATGTACCTATATTCTGTATGTTTTGCAATTTTTTCTCAATTTTACAATTTTAAATTATGTTTATTTTTTTCCATTTATTTTCTCTAATTTTTAATTATTTCTTTTTTTTTGCAATTAACTTCTAAAAGTTTCAAGTATTTTTCTGAAATTTTCTTTAAATTTCCTTTATTTAAAATATATTATGCAATTTTTTCAATTATTTTTTTAAATTTTAATTATTTTCTTCAATTTAAAATTATTTATATTGTTTCTTCATAATTTTCTTAAATTTTTAATCATTTTCATCATTTTCTAAATTAATTTTCTAAATTTTTAATTATTTATCTCAATTTAAATCATTTTTCTTCAATTTTCAATTATTTTCTCCAATTTTTCATTACCTTAATTTTTTTCAATTTATTTCTAAGATTTTGAAATATGTTTCTCAAATTTAAATTACTTTCTTTCAGTTTAAAATTGTTCATAATTGTTATATTTAATAATAATTTTTACACTTCATCGACTTATAGTTAATTTATATTGATAATTATTTTGTTATTTATCAATTTTTTTTTAATAAATTGTTTGTGTTTCAAAATAGTCGGGCTCATTCAAACATAGAAAATTCTCATAAATTATTCTCCGGAAGGAGAATATTCTCGGTTATATTCTCGAGAATGTAGCCGGATTTTTACGTAGTTATAAGCCAACGTTGCTAGTCAAATTGATTTTTTGGATGAAAAGGTAATCAGAAGTGCATTTAGATTTAGTCAATAAATATTCAAAGTATCTTTTAAACTTAAATGATAAACTTTGAACACGAAAAAATTAATTAAATAAAAATAAGTGTGAAAAATAAAACTTATTTGATAACAGTTGTCATTTTCTAGTAGTTTATCGTTGCAATGTTGCTTTTTTAAAAAGGTTAACTTCAAAATTGCATTCAATATTGTTTTGTACTAATAGTAAACATTGAACGTTCACAAATGGCAAAAAAGTGTGAACATAGTTATGTATATAGCCTAACGCACAATGAATCGTAATCGCTAATCCTTAATTGTAATAATGAGAGGAAGCAGGACAGAGATATATGTCTGTCCTACTTTCTCCCATTCTTACGATTAAGCCCAAAGCACAACGAATACAGTTACGGGAGCAGGGCATGAGATAATAAAGGACAGAGACTGTTTCTGTCCTTTTCTGTCTCATGCTCTGGTCCCGTAACCGTATTTCTATCTGCTTAAGCCCTTAAGGATTAGCGATTACGATTCATTGTGCTTTAGGCTTATTTCTGAATCATTAAAAAAGCGATGTTGCCATATGTATAAATTTTCGATTAAACAAAAACAAAACTTGAAAAATTTAATTATCTATTTAATTTTACTCTCTTATCTTGCGGTGAAATAAGAAGTTACAATTAAAATCTATAAAATCTACAAATATTTTTAATTATTAAGATTTAATTTTTTAACTTGATCCCTATGATTTATCTATTGGATATTAAAAAAAATTGTCACCAAAAAGATGTATTTTAATCTATACCTGTGTAAAAATAAAAGTTTGCGCTTCCTGCTCACAAGGGATTTTACCCTAAGCCGTAAATTAATTTTATATTTTGTGGAAATGCGTATTGAATACTATACTTTTTTTTTTGCTGAAAGTTTTATTACGTTCTCTATGATTTCGATTTTTGAAACAACTACGTTAAATTACCGAGACTTTTGCAACTCTACTCCTGATTATACGTAGAAAACCTCGAGTTTCCTACATGTATTTACCCATCCCTGTAATCTCACATCTAAAAATCCATATTCCCAACCCTGATAATCAGCTGTTTATTGTGCTTTGTTTCTCGTTTTTGAATCTTTTTCCCCAAAGCTTTTGTTTCATTCCCAAGCCTATACAGAAACGTAATAACAAATAATTCAATAACCAACAAATGTCAAGAAATGATAAGAGAAACAAGTGAAGAAGAAGTTGCCCTCTTATCCGATAAGATGCAAAAGTGTTCGACAAGCGATTCCGACAGTCACATCGATCAAGTTTTGGAGAGCAGAAGAAAGGCCGAATTTCGCTCTAAAATGCAGCTAAGTAACGCAAAGCCAATCAATATTCAAGAGAGGATAATGTTCATTATCGATGCCACAACGGAAGCAAATTCAACACAATTTGAACTCGGCAGAGGTGACAAATTTCCTCCCCTCTTTATGATAAAACGAATTGTCGAAATTTTCATAAACATCAAGTCAATGATTAATTCTAATCACGAGTATGGATTGTTTATTTTGAATGGAAACAAAGTGCACACAGTTCAGGGATTTTCCAATAATACTGCCGAATTTCTTCAACATATTGACGACATCGAGGAGTTTGGTTCAGACAATGATATTTTTGACTTGGGCAATCTTTTTCGCGATTTGGACGAATTGCTTCTCAAGAAAACCACCAATTCTGTGACTCGTGCAATTTTTATTTATTGTCGCTCGCGAACAATTCCCAAGTTTCTCACGTCCAGAATGAACTTTGATAATTTAATGAAGAGGCAACGATTCTTTCTCGATATTTTATACATTCACGAGCATCCAAGTGATGACAACGATTGTGACAAAATTTACTCGGCTCTGAATGATCTTGATGTCGAGAATTCAGCGTATATTTTCGAGGTTGGGAGAAATGCCACCAGGCTCCACGATCATATGGTAAAATTAGTCGCTCATCCTTTACAACGACCGCTTCAAAGGGACGCTCGTTATTCACTTCAAGCACATTTATTGTCTTTGCACAAAGAATCGCATACAAGTGTCTGATTAAAACAGTAAGGACTCTAAAATTTTATTTTAAGTTTGCTAAGTTAAAAAAAAAGCCATATTATATATTAAAATTTACGAAGTTGAGAAATGTAAGGACAAAAATCTAGTGAAAAAGTACGAGTTAATCTATTCCTAAAATTGATAAAAGTGAAAAGTTGGATTTTTGAATTTACGCAGATTATTTATGTTCAGACATTGCATTATTGTGATTATTATTTACAATATTTTTAACACTGGCAAAAAACAAATTATTATGTATAAACAGTGAATTGATTGTTAAATCAATGGAGAAATTTGTTTTTTGTATTCGTTGATTAGAATGATTTACAGCCGTCTATGAGATTGTTGAGTATTTTTATTTTAATCGAAGAAAATGTTTGAAAATATGATTTCTTTTAATAATATGTTCGTTTAAATGTAAGTTTTGTAAACCTAAATCAGATATTAATGTTTTTAGGAAAATTGTCATTTTATTAAGACTGTTTATTTTGCTCTCATATCTAAATAATTTCTGTGATCGGGAATGCAAATAAAGTCTATTTATGGATAATTTTCGGGTTTTTTTTTAATTTAAAGGTCGAAAACTTGATTGAGTTTGATGTTATATAATTTTCTTTCTTTTTTCAGGATAAGTGTTCAGTTGGAGAATTATTGGTAATTGTAGATAGAGAATTTTCAAAGATTTGTGGTATTTGAAAAAATAGTAAATCTACAAATAAAGTTTATTTCAGATAATAAATAATCAGGGCTTCAATGGATTTAAATCATGATTTAAGTAAAATAAAAATTTCTCTCTTAAATTGAAAACAATGAAATTTTAGCTAGACATTGTAATTTGAAAAAAAATATAATTTAAAAACAAAAATTATATTTTGTAAAAATAATTGAAAAATGACGAAAGAAAATGGAAGTTAATTATTAAATAATGAAACTAATTATTGGAGAAAACGATTTAATGGAAAATTTAGGAGAAGAATTGAAAAATAATCAGAATCATTGAAGAAAATTTTTTGAAAAATGATAAAAATAGTTGAAATTTGTAGATATTGCAATTTTAGAAAAAATAATTTTAAAAAATGCAGAATATTTGTGAAGTAAAAGAAAGTACCTTATTACAAAATGATTTCAAGAATTTTAAATTCAAGAAAATAATTACAACATTATAGAAATAATCGAAAAATTTTTGCAGAAAATAATAGAAATTTGAGATAAATAATTGAAGTTTTTGAAATTAATCAACAGATATTCAAAATAATATAAAATTTGTGAAAATCATTGCAAATTAAAAAAAAAAAAAATTAAAAATTGACGGAAGTATTTGAAATTTAAAAAAATAATTGTAGAATAATTAAAACATTGAAAAGTGGATACTTTAACTTAGATTTGAGATAATAAATCAAAATTTAAAAAATTAATTATTGTTAATAATAATTGAAAATTTGAGAAAAATATTTTAAAATCTAGGAAATTAATTGAAGAATAATGAATAAAAAAATCCGAGAAAATATTTGCAAAATAATAAAAATAATTAAAAATTGAAGAAAATAATTTTAGTTTGTTAAAAATAATTGAAAAAATTACAACATATATTTGTAATAAAAGAAAGTAATTGCAGAATAATGAAAATAATTTTAATTTGAAAAAATAACTAGAATTTGAGATAATTAATAAAAAAATTAGAAAATTAATCAAAAAATAATTGAAAAAGACAAAAAGTAATTGAAAATTAATAAAATTAAATTAAATAAATAAATTCAATTCAATTGAATAAAATTGAATTAAATAAAAATTAATTAAAGTAATTAAAAATAAATTTCATAAAACAATAATTGATAGAAATAATTGTTAATTGAAGAAAATTATAAAAAATTGTAAAAAATAATTGAAATAATTACAGAATATATTTGGGATAAAAAGACTACAATTACAATTATATATATATTATAATTCTTTGAATTTCAATTAGTTTGAAATTTAGTTGATTCAAAATTTAAAATTTAATTAATCCACGTTTTGAGAATAATAAGTTTATAATTATTTAAAAATTTCTTTCATTTTTAACAATTCTTTTCTATTATGATTTCAATTATTTGCTACAATTTTCATCTATTTTTATCATTTTTCAAAAGTTTTCTTCAATTTCTAATTATTTTTTCATTTTCCCCCTAATTTTTAAATTCAATTTTTGCAAGTTTCAATTATTTTCTTTAGTTTTTTCAAATAAAACTTTTTCATTTTTAATTATTTCCTTCAATATTAAATTAGTTTCATCATTTATTAATTTTCTTTCGTTATTTTTCAATAATTTTTGCAAAATATGATTTTTGGTTTTTAATTTTAATCTTTTTCTTCGAATTGTAAATTCATTTATCCACATTCTTAGTAAGAAATTTATTTTTTGTCTGTAAAAGATATTACTTTTTTCAAACTGTTTAATTTTTATTAATTTTTAATTCTTATTTCTACAAAATTTAAAGATTTTTTCTCCTTTTACTTTTGATATTTTTTTGTATTTGTCTTTTTATTTTAGAATTTTCTTTAACTTCTTTTTATGCAATTTACTTAATATTATTTTAAACAATTTTGTTATAATAACTATAATAAGATTAATTAATTGTTATAATAACTAAGCTTTTTATTTCGTTAATTTCCATAATTATTTCCATATTTCTAAAAATAAATATTTTTTTTTTATTATAATAATATATTTTTTTATTATAAAAATGTTTTTGGTTTAATTTGCCTAATCTTTTTTATTTTTAAAGGGTTTTTAAATTTCATTTGTGAACTTTTTATTTATTAAATAATTGAATTATAAACTAAATTATAAAAAAAGCATTCAAAAGCCTTAAAAATTGTTGAAAAACGTGCTCGCTTTTTTCAATTAAATTTCATGATATGTCATTTTTTATTTTTATTTATGTTGTACTTTATAAAATTTATTAATACCTCGAAATATTGGAAACATTAAATTATTATTTATACACATTTTTTCATTAACTTACATTTTATGTTTAAAGTGTTTAAAATCTTTATTAAAAGCTGTAAAGTAGATTTAAATAATACACATTTATATTTTAATTCCCTATTAATAAAAATAAAATATAAATTTGTTAATTAATTTAAAATCTAAAGTCCGGAGAATTAATAATTAAATAATATTAGAAATCATATACTTAATATAAAAATTTATTTTCTTTTTAAATTTTTTTTTAAATTTTCGAAAATTGTATTAATTTTTTTTTTATTCAATGTATAAAATAATTCTCTAATTTTTCTAATTTAAAATTTTTGTTCTCTTTCGTAATACATTTTAAATTAATTAAAATATTATTAATATAATAATAACTTTTTCTTATTTATTATTTCAATTTTTAAACAAATGTCCGTTAATATTTTTATTTTTGAAAAGAGTTTCTACTTTTTTATAAATTTTTATGTATCTGTTTTATTCTTGTGTTGTTTTTTTAGTTTTTTCTTTATTTCTTTAATAAACTACTTACAAATAAACTGTGTGTTTATATTTCTTTTTAATTCATCAATTTTCAAATAATTTTGTTCAGCAGTTTTCATTTTTAAATTATTACTTCATTTATTTTTTACAGTTTTTACTTTAGATTTTTTGTTTTATTTTTAAATTCTCTCATTATTGCAGTACATTTTCAATGACTTTTCGTTGAGTTTTTAGAATTAAAAAAAAGTTTCCGTAATTTCTTTAAATCTGGATAAATTTTTTAAATTTTCTGACATTTTTCTTATTTTTATGCTTTTTTATTGTTTTACTTCTGTTGTTTTTCGTTTCATAAATTTGTAGAATTTAAAAGAAAATTTAATATTTTGATATTGTTGCGTTCTTTGTCAGTCGTTTTTACATTTTTTCAAATTCCACATTTTTCGAATAATTTCCTTAAGATTTTTTATTTTTTAGTAATTTCTTTTTTATTTATATTTTTTTAGTAGACATCCCCACCATTTTTAATTTTTACATTCATTTATCAGGTTTTTAATAGTTTTGGAAATTTTATCATTTTTTGTATTAGATTTTAAATAAATAATTTCTAATTCTGTTTAAGAATTAGATAAACTTTATTTTTAAAGTAACTGTGAGAAACTAATTATCCCTTAACTTTAATAAATAATAGTAATAGTTAGTAAGGATGTTAAATATTATTTTTGATTTTTAAAGTGGAAGAAAAACGGAAGGTAAGTGAAAATTTAGTTATTTTAATATGTAGATAAATTCTTTAAAAACAATTATCAATTACTGTCTGGCATTTCAAAAATTTAAATTCTGACATTCAATTCAAAATCAAGCAAGAATCCTCAAATTTATAAGAAAACTGAATATTTTTTTTAGAAAATTAGATCGCCATATTAAATCCGCCATCTTGAATTTTTGACTTAAAATTTGTTGTCCAGAACTCCAAAAATTCTAGGATACTATAAATATACACAATTTTTTTGAGTCTTAATGTCAATTTAAAAAAAAATTAAAAATAATGATATTTTATTTAACTCTTTATTTTAACAATTTATTTTACACTTTTTAAATAAATAATCAACTGATGAGAAAATAATTACGCAATGCTTCAAGTTTTTTCTGTCGGAAAATTTATTAAGATAAGAATTAATGTGATAAATGGTCAAAATTAATCTTTTAAAGTAATATTTTATTGCTAGTACATAATTTTAATTATGCGCTTAATTTCCTCAAGGTACTTTATTATACTATATTATCCTGCGTTCGTGCACCTGTTGCATGTATCTACTTGATACTTGCGACTTGAATGAATTACCTACGCAAGATATAGAAAATTAGCTTTGTAGATTTTAGATGGCCTAAAGCAATAGTTAATTGAAGATAAATCTTTCGTTTTTATTTTGCCACACAATAAAGTACAACTAATATGAAATGCCATAAGAGGTATGGGAAAATTCTGTCGTTAAATTTCTTGTGTATGTTTAACGAGTAACATCAATAATTTGTGTGAATATTTTTTACGGAAATAAATTTTGTGATTTATGTCACGGAAATCCGATTTATAATAATGTAAAAAAAATATGCATTTATCCAAAAGTTTTTTCTTTAAAAATGTTACGTTTACAAATTTATTTATCAGTATATAATTATATAAATTGACATATTATTATATTGACGAGTTTTTAAGCATGCTTGCAATAGTTATTGAATATTTTAATATTTAAATCATTTTCTAATTTTATTTTTGTTACAAAATACAACATTTTGTTTATAATTGAGACAAAGTTAATAATAAAAATTTCTACCTCTGGGGGGATTCGAACACGGAACTGATACCGTTGAAGAGCAACGCTCTTTACCACGAACCTAACGCAAGATTCAATAAAATATATTTTAATTATTTGTGTCGAATTATTTTTATATTTAAAATAAATATTTATAGAAGATTAATAAGCAATTAGTTATTTGAATGAAATAGTTTTTCAAATATTGGTCATGTTAAAAAACTATAATATTAAGATCCAATTTTCAAAATTTTTTTAAATTAAAAAAACATGATATTGCATGCTTAGTTAACGAACGAAAATTTACTGGATTTATTAATGGAAAAAAACATTTGGAAAAAGTTTTCAGCTTTATCTATGTGTCTTGAAAATTATTATTAATAAAAAAATGGTTTTGTCTTAATTATATTTTGAATATGGGACTTTCCACGTCAAACGGACCAAAGCTCTGTCCAAAATTCTAATTAACGAAAATGAACTTATTATAGCTCAAAATACTCGTAGGCTAATCCCCTTTCAATTAAAAAGTGGCAAATTTGAAAATACAAAATGGCGTCATTCCTGGACAACGTAATAGACGCTGAAATCGGAAATACGCAAATATATTTATTAATTTCTTTCTACAAACGATGCAGAAATGTTGGGTAACGACATATTTTAATGTTTTCGGACTCGCTGATTACGAATCTGAAGTCCGAATTTCAAAGTTCAAAATGGCGGATCCAATATGGCGGACGAATTTGACAAAATTCGTCGAATTCGCTTGAAACTTGTTACTCGGGGGTTTTTGGGGTCACTGGTTACGAATTTGATGTTAGTTTTTCAAAATGCAAAATGGCGGTTCCAATATGGAAAATAGAATTTAAAAAAAATTATTAAAAATGCTTAAAACTTGTTACTCGGGGGTTTTTGGGGTTGCTGAATACGAATCTGATGTTAGTTTTACAAAATACAAAATGGCGGATCCAATATGGTGGGCGGTAATTATAAAAAATCAAAAAAATTGCTTGAAACTTGTTACTCGGGGGGTTTTGAGATTGCTGACAACGAATCTGATATTAGTTTTTCAAAATACTAAATGGCGGATCCAATATGGCAGACAATATTAAAAAGCCATTAACAACTCTTAAAACTCGTTATTAGTGGATTTTAGAAAGGTACCTGTTAATACAAAAATCAGAGAGCACACTAGTTTTTTAATGTAACAAGTTTCAAGCAAATATAATGAGTTATAAAATAAGCGTCCGCCATATTGGATCCCCCATTTTGAATTTTAAAAATCAGACTTCAGATTCGTAATCAGCGACCCCGAAAAACTCCGAGTCACAAGTTTCAAGCGGATTCAATGAATTTTAAAATAACCGTCCGCCATACTGGATCCGCCATCTTGAATTTTGAAAATCGGACTTCAGATTCTTAATCAGTGACCCCGAGAACCCCTGAGTAACAAGTTTCAAGCATTTGTATTGATTTTTTAAAATTATCGTCCGCCATATTGGATCCGCCATTTTGTATTTTGTAAAACTAACAGATTCGTATTCAGCGACCCCGAAAACCTCCGAGTAACAAGTTTTAAGCATTTTTAATATATTTTTTTAAATTTCGTCCGCCATTTTGTATTTTGTAAAACTAACATCAGATTCGTATTCAGCAACCCCAAAAACCCCCGAGTAACAAGTTTTAAGCATTTTTAATAATTTTTTTTAAATTCCATTCTCCATATTGGAACCGCCATTTTGTATTTTGGAAAACTAACATCAAATTCGTAACCAGTGACCCCAAAAACCCCCGAGTAACAAGTTTCAAGCGAATTCGACGAATTTTGTCAAATTCGTCCGCCATATTGGATCCGCCATTTTGAACTTTGAAATTCGGACTTCAGATTCGTAATCAGCGAGTCCGAAAACATTAAAATATGTCGTTACCCAACATTTCTGCATCGTTTGTAGAAAGAAATTAATAAATATATTTGCGTATTTCCGATTTCAGCGTCTATTACGTTGTCCAGGAATGACGCCATTTTGTATTTTCAAATTTGCCACTTTTTAATTGAAAGGGGATTAGCCTACGAGTATTTTGAGCTATAATAAGTTCATTTTCGTTAATTAGAATTTTGGACAGAGCTTTGGTCCGTTTGACGTGGAACGTCTCATATATATTTTTAAAAACTTGTTTTGATATAACAAATTACAAAATTCAAAAATATAAATTTTGTTGCCTTTTCTAAAGAGACATCTCTCAAGATTTCACGTAACTAAAGAATTATCGACTTGCAGTTCTCTGCAGAGCCTTGTGAGGTGCTGCCCTCCTTTGAGTAAAGAATTAAATATATATCTACACAAGAGTTTTGTATATCAAAAACTCTGTATAAAAAAAAAAAAAATATGTCGGAATTCACAAAATAATTATATTTTGTAATAAAATTTTTACAAAAATATTTTATATTTTTCAATAAATATTGATAATTTTTTATCAATTTACAGTTAGAAAATAAATCTTCGAGCACAACAATTTAGTTTTAAAAACATATAATTTTTTAAAAAATGAATAAAATAAATCATAGGTAAATAATAAAATTAATAAAATTGAAATTATTTTTTATTAATTAATTAATGAATTATAATTATTAATTTTAGTTATTAATTATAATTATTAATTATGCTGTAATTATAAACTTTAATATTAACTAAATGATTTTTAAAATTGAAGATTAAAAATTAAGAAAACAAAAAGAAAAAAATTAACAAAAAAAATTAATTCATTAAATTACAACTAAGTCTAGGATAAAAATATAAGTTTATAATTTCAGTCATATTTAAAATTATATTTCACAGTTCTTAGTTTTGAAAATTGTTAATATTTATCTACGAAAATCGTTTTTTATTTCAAAAATAAAAATTCTATTTAAAAAACTTTGTCTTACTCTTTGGGTGCAAAAATTTAATTTAGTTTTTTATCTTTTCGAATAAACAAAAGTCTGCTATTTATGTTTTAATTCCACTAACATTGTATTTTAATTAATTATATCTTTACTCTAAAAAAGTATTAATAATATTTACGTATTCATAAATTAATTATTAATACCAAGTTTTTAAATAAAAAACTCTTTTCTTTAATTTATTACAATATTAGTTTAAATTTAAATTAATTTATTAATGTTACTAATTTTAACTATTAATTCTATTCATTCTCTTATTTCTCTCATTTCTTAAGTTTCTTACAATTTTACTTTAAATTTGAATTAATTTTTTAAACTCTCTATTCATATTTGATCTATAATTTACAAATTAAATTCCAGTGTGCTTCTCAGGGAATTTTATTAATAATTATCCTTATTTATAACTTAGTACTTATTAAAGCGTTATTTCTATTTTTCCAATAAAAAATAAATCATAAATAAGCACATTTCAATTACAAAAACGTTACAAAATAATACCACTCTTGATAACCAAATATTTTAAAAATTAAGCGCCTTTATAATAGGTTATTAGTTATTTTGTTATTTTCTGCCAAGTTTTTTCATGTTATTTTTTTATAATTTTGATTTTCCAGTTCTTTTTTAAATTAACACTTTTGCACTTTTATAATTTGTCACACTGACAAATCTTTCTAACCTTATATTCTAAATATTTTTTTGACTATTCAAAATAAAGAAAATTATTGCGATAAGAAGTATGACTATTCTACAAAAACACTGGAAAATATGTTATATTTGATACATTAGAGTAAGAGAGACAGACTGTATATCTGTCTCTCTTACTCCAATATAATTTTCCCGAACTGGACAAGTTTTTTTCAAAAGGTGTAAATGCGCACCTTTTCCATTCTGAGTTTTTGCAATGTGATAAAAAAGGACAGAAATAGCGTCTGTCCTTTTCTATCCCATTGCAAAAACTGAGAATGGAAGAGGTATATAAGCGCCTAATGTAGCTTAAGAGAGAAGCAGTTATACAGTCTGTCTCTCTTAGATTTTCCTGTTGGAAATTTTTTTACAGACGGTGAAAACGTTTCTTTACTTTACCCCCTCCACCAAAAAATAAGTTGCGTACAAAGCTTTTAACGTAAAATACATGATAAATCACTGTAAAAAACTTAGTAATGGCTAACGCACATAAAAATCATAAAACTTAAACTTAAGAATGAGAGAGAAAAGAATTAAGATATCTTCCATCTTTTTCTGTCTCATTCTTAACTTTAAGTTTTACGACTTCTATGTGCGTAGGCCTAATACGGTTACGGGAACTGGACATGAGATAAAAAAAACAGTGACAGTTTCTGTCTTTTTCTGCCTCATGCTCTGGTCCTGGAATTCGTATATTCAATTTGCTAAGAGTGAATTCACATGTATCCGTCAAAAGGAAAACGTAACACAGCAAATCATGAGAGTGAGAGCAGAGTGGAGATATCCAGTGTCTCTCTCACTCTCATGATTTGCTATTTTACATTTTCCTTTTAACGGACACGGTGTCTTCACCCTAAGGGTAAAATCACATGCATCCGTCAAACGTTGCATCGTAATGAGATAGAAAGTGATAGAAACATATCTGCGTCTTTATCTTTCTCATTACGACGCAACGCTTGACGCATTCATGTGATTTAACCCTTAAGGCCTGTTTACACCTTCGAAAAAAAAAAAATTTCGCATTGGAGGGAAGAGGACAGACTGTGTATCTGTCCTCTTTACTCTCATGCAAAAAATTTTTTTTTTCGAAGGTGTAAACAGGCCATTAGACTTAAGTGACCAAATCTGACCAAACTTGACAGACAACTGGTAATTTACAATATTATGAATTTTATTAAAGCTTATTTATTAATTTTGCTTTTTAGTACTTCTGTCTACAAATTAATATACACTAAACCTGTTTCCCGATCGGAATATAAAAGATATTACTATTATGCAAGTTGCTGTCAGCCCTCTTTGACTTTTGAACGTTATTGCCAAGTAACTGCAGCGCGACTGGCTTCAGAAATTGCAAACCTATATTCAATCCTGGAGCTCAGGAGGCTCAGTATCATGCTATTGTGAGCCGTGACTTATTGAGAGTAAAATTATTGATTTTTTTCATCATTGTCGCACGTACATCTTGTAGAAACGTCAGACGTGGGCATTGCGATTGGTTCCATCTTATTCTAAGAATTTTATAGGTGTGTAATTCCCAACTCATGCAGAGGCGTGACGAAAGGAGACATAAACTTGCCGCAGCTCGGAGCTAAAGATGACGACTGGGAAGTCGTCCTCGTCACATGATGCTAGACGTCCTGTCTGATGATTACTAGCTATTTACGATCTCATTACCACTTAAGTTGGCAAAAGGAAACAAGTCCTGAAACTGAAAGCATCATGGGAATATTACTAAGAACAAATGCAAAGAAAATGGAATAATATTACTAACATTTTGTTTTAACAAAAATTACTAGTAAAATTCGAAAAGTAACTATAAAATGAAAATAATAATCAAAAACTGAAAAAATTACTAGATAGAAATTAAGAAATCACTAGAATTGAAAAATACTATATTTTGGAATTAAAAACTAGAAGTTAAAAATCTCTAGAATTAACTATAGAATTCACATTTCTCACTATTTAGTTTTTTAAAATTAAAATAAGATCTAAAAAATTTAAAAAAATTACTAGAAGAAGAAAAAAAACTAGACGCTGGGAGGAACGTGATAAAAAAATGAATATAAAACTAGCAGTGGCGGATCTAGACAAGGTTTTTGGAGGGGGTATTGCATGAGAGAGAAAGAGATAGCACTATAGTGCTATCCCTCTCACTCTCATTGTTATTTTAAGCAAAGTTACTCAAAAATAAACATATAATTAAGGAATGAAAATAATTAAGCAAAGTCACTAAAAAATAAACATATAATTAAGGAATGAAAATAATTAAGCAAAGTCACTAAAAAATAAACATATAATTAAGGAATAAAAATAAATAACGAGAAAATGAGAAACAAAAAGAAAAAAAATGAATATGAAAGAAATGAGGAGCTATCCATAAATTACGTAAGACTTTTAGGGGGGAGGGGGGTCCAGTAAATCTTACGACCAATAGAAAAAATGGCGCTAATGCATGTAAAAAATCTTACATGTGGGAGGGAGTGTTCAAATTACCGAAAAAACGTCTTACGTAATTTATGGACGTAAAAGTAAAAAATAAATAAAAGTTACTATAAAGTGAACAAATAACTAGGAGAATAACTACAAAAAGTAACTAGATAATATAATCTCAGAAAATAATCCTTGAATTAGAAAAGGTAAGTAGAAAGTGAAAAATAACTAGACATTTTAGAAAAAATATATTGATTCGACGATAAAAATAACTCAGAAGAAAAAATATCCAAATATCGGAAAGCCGAAGAAAAAGGAAAATTATTTGAAAGTAATTGAAATTTTATCAGCTGTGGAAAATAAGAGCAAAAATATTATGTATTTAAAAATTATAGTCAACAGGAAAAATAACTAAAGGGTGAAAAAAGTAAACAGAAAATAGAAAAATTACTAGAAAATTACCAAATTACCAAATGGTAAAAAAGATAACTAGTATATTTCTATGTATTTTTCTTCGCTGAATCCGAATCCGAACTCAGAATTGCTAGATTGGTTTTACTTTTTAAGATATTTTCAAAAGAATTTTCAAAAACACAAATTAAAAACAAAAAATTTTTTTTCTTTTACCGAGACACTTAATGATGGACTTATGCTAATTATGAAAATGTAAGTAATTACCTTACTGGTAATTTCCAGTATAATTACCAGAGATCGGAACGTAAATTACTTGAGGTAATCTACATGGTTGTTTACATGTAAATTACCTAGTAATTTACCGGAGAAGTATTCTACGTAATTTACATCTCTTATAAATATCACGTGATCTACAAAAATACGGGGCGCATGCCTGAGTCCTAATCGTCATATGCAGAATGCTTATTCTCATGAATTTCATATTTCGAAATCATGAAAGTTCGAAATTGCCTTTATTAGAATTTTTTTCTACAGAATTTTTATTATTTGGAATAAACATTTATCTGAATTATTTATATAGGAAATGTTATTCAACGGATTTTTTATTTAACGGAAAAGTCAAAAGATAGAATTTTTAAAATTAGAATTTCCATTAATAGAAATTTTTTAAATCAGAAATTTTATTTTCTAGAATTTTTTTTTTAGTGAATTATCATTTACTCGAATTTTTAATTTTCTGAAATATTATTTCATAGAAATTTATAATTTAGAAATTTCATTTCACGTAATTTTCATTATTGAGAATTATTATTTACCAGAATAATTATTTTTAGAATTCCTAATTTGCGAAATTGTTATTTTGTAGAATAGTAATTATTTAGAATTACCTTTTATGGGAATTAGCATAAACAGGAATCTCTAATTTAGGAACTTTCGTTTTTCCGAAATTGTATTTTATGGAATAGTCATTCCGTAGAACTGTCATATTTTGGAATTGACATGACTAAGAATCCCCAATTTACGAATCACCTTTTGTCGGAAACGGCATTTCTATGAAAAGTCAATATATAGAACTGTCATATGTGTGAATCGCCATCTGTAAGAATCGTCTGCGCTGAGAACCTTCACAATTCAGAATCGGCATTTTTCGGAAAAATCAATCCATAGAATTGTCATACTTGAGAATTACCACGATTAAGAATCTCCAATCTACGAACTTTCATTTCTACAAGGCTTGTTGGCTATATGAGTTTCCAATCTACCTATACTTATTCATGCCGGTAAAGTAGAACTAGGAGGCGCCACAGAGTCTTTCTTAATATAAATAGCGCGCATATTTAAAATTTAAAATAAAAAGATATATCTTTTTAAAAACAACATTTTAAATATGCGCGCTATTTATATTAAGAAAGACTCTGTGGCGCCTCCTAGTTCTACTTTACCGGCATGAATAAGTATAGGTAGATTGGAAACTCATATAGCCAACAAGCCTTGTAGAAATGAAAGTTCGTAGATTGGAGATTCTTAATCGTGGTAATTCTCAAGTATGACAATTCTATGGATTGATTTTTCCGAAAAATGCCGATTCTGAATTGTGAAGGTTCTCAGCGCAGACGATTCTTACAGATGGCGATTCACACATATGACAGTTCTATATATTGACTTTTCATAGAAATGCCGTTTCCGACAAAAGGTGATTCGTAAATTGGGGATTCTTAGTCATGTCAATTCCAAAATATGACAGTTCTACGGAATGACTATTCCATAAAATACAATTTCGGAAAAACGAAAGTTCCTAAATTAGAGATTCCTGTTTATGCTAATTCCCATAAAAGGTAATTCTAAATAATTACTATTCTACAAAATAACAATTTCGCAAATTAGGAATTCTAAAAATAATTATTCTGGTAAATAATAATTCTCAATAATGAAAATTACGTGAAATGAAATTTCTAAATTATGAATTTCTATGAAATAATATTTCAGAAAATTAAAAATTCGAGTAAATGATAATTCACTAAAAAAAAAATTCTAGAAAATAAAATTTCTGATTTAAAAAATTTCTATTAATGGAAATTCTAATTTTAAAAATTCTATCTTTTGACTTTTCCGTTAAATAAAAAATCCGTTGAATAACATTTCCTATATAAATAATTCAGATAAATGTTTATTCCAAATAATAAAAATTCTGTAGAAAAAAATTCTAATAAAGGCAATTTCGAACTTTCATGATTTCGAAATATGAAATTCATGAGAATAAGCATTCTGCATATGACGATTAGGACTCAGGCATGCGCCCCAAAAATACGTATGCAACATAACCTAAAAGTAAAATCTAAAACCAAAATAATTGCTTAATTTATTTTTAAACTAGTCGAAATATATAATAATACCCTTAAAAATTATTAAAAGACATTCATAGAATCAAAAAATTATAAAAAATGTTTTTTTTTACTGCCGCCATGTTGAAATTGTAAAGTACCCAGGTTGTTTACAGTTTTCTACGTATTTTACGTATTCTACGTATTCTACCTCAAAACCTAAAATGACATGTCAATTTCCGGTCTCTGATAATAATTACTGGTAAACACTTACAAAAATGGTAAAAAATGGAAATTTAAAATATTTAGTGATTTTTCTGAAGTAAAAACAATTTTCCTATTATTGTTTTTATTAGTATTAGTTACAATTTGGGTTTATTATGAACGTGTAAAAATAAAAATAACAAAAAAGAGTGATGTTTATAAAAGCTAGCAGACGACAGCCTTGTTTGTTTTTATAGATACATAACATTACTTTTGCATTGTTCCATTGTTTTGCTTATTTTTGTGTGGAGTTTTTCTATTTAGGAGGCAGAGAATTTTCCAATTATGAAGCTTTCGGAGATTTATAAACAACGTTTTGATAATAATTATAACATTTAAAAATAAATAAAATAAGTTTTATTTATACTTACGACACGCGTTATTGTTTAAATAAAAGACGTCTAGAATTAATTATTCAAATATTATGGTTTTGGTAACGTTTTACCGGTAATTACGCGTCAGAATTTGAAATTACTGGGTAATACCGGACACACTATATATCACTAGCAGACACTACGGTAGTGTATATTCTTACGTATTTTACTCAGCTGAATCCGAATTCGGAGTCAGAATGACCAAATTGGCTAAATTTATTTAGATATAATCTTAAAAAACTGCTCAAAGACACTAAAAGAAATTTTTTTGTATTCCTAAGTATCTTTTTCTGCTGAATCGGAATTCAAAGTCAAAACCCTATGGGAAATTTGCCGATGCTCAAGATCGGCCCAAGCTTGGGCTAATATTGGTCTAATATTGGCCAAGCTTGGATCAAGCTCTAGCCGATTGTCATTTCCCATAGGGAATGACCAGATAAGCTAAAATTTTTTAGATAATCTCAAAAAAGCCACTTTTTGTGTTTTTGATCAGTTTTTTGAAATTATCTAAAAAAAGTAAACCAATCTGTCAATTCTAACTTCGGATTCGCCAGATAAAAATACGTAGGAATACATTAGCATATTGTCCCGGACAAAAAAACTTTTTTTTGGACTTTTTCAGCAGTTTTTTGAGATTAACTCAAAAAGTTTAGCCAATTCGATTATTATGACTTTGAATTCAAATTCAGGGGAGAGAAATACGTAGAAATATGTAGTGTCTCGGACAAAAGAATTTTTTTTTTGTAGGCCCGTGTTATTATTGGGATATAGAGTGTTGATCCTGTTTGTGTATTTTCATTCCAAAAATCACAAACATAACCTAATAAAATTGTTTTCTTCTCATATTGCGTCATATTAATTTGCTGTTTAACGATAAATTTTTTCTTTACATATAAGCAATGTAGCATTAGTATAAATTATAACCTCAAAACAAGTGGTAGACACTGCGGAAATTGCAAGCGATAATTGAATTTACCAAAATACAAAAATGTAATATGCATTCGAGTATACTCCGAGTAGTAATGTGACATATACAGTTTGGCTTTGCTTATTAGAGTTTGACCAACTGGTTTATCGTGACCACAGATTGATTTACAATGGACTAAGGTGTGGTAGAATCCAATACCAATATTATGCCAATAGCCCCATAGGCTCGTGGACAATTATCGTCTGTTGAACAAAGGCTACGGGGGTGTATATGCAGCATTATATCTACAGGGTGATCTAAAATCTTATTTGCAAGTCTAAGGACTTACTAATCCAATTACTTATAAATTCTTGACAAAATCAAATCTACTATATTTTTAAAATTCAATACAATTTCACCCGTCTTGCTCCTTATGGAAACTTTTTACTCGTTAACTTCTAATAAACTTTTCATTTTTATTTATTTTTTTCTGCGATCGGAAGCTTTTGGGTATCATCGGAAGCACTTGGTTCTACTTGATAACTTTCGTCATCGTTCGGAAGTTTTCGGCTACATTCGGTACGATTCGGGAATGTTCAGCTACGTTCGAAAGCTTTCGGCATCATTCGTTTCAGGTCTCTAAATACGAATTCAAGTACCTAGAGATTTTTTTTGTATTATCCAACCTATTTTTTACCAATTTTCTTTTCCTTTTGAAATGTATAATTATAATTTGATAAATTTAATATGTACTGTATTTCAAGAATCACCCTGTAGTTTGAGTGAACTCGTACAATTCTTTACGCAGCTGGATGCTGCGTCTCGTATTAAGGTTGCGTAGGTGTTAAATGTGCGTGGGCTAACACCCGCACGCAATGTAGAAATCTTTACAAAGAATCTTTACAAAGACTATTCAATTATGCTCGTTCCCTGTCAGATAATCGAAAGATCAACATATACCCGAGCATAGAATGTGAGTTTTTTTAGATTAGTGAGATACTATTTTTTACGCCTCGTGAAATATATATACCCTTTTCTATATTATGAGATTTGGTAAACACGCAGTTTCAATTATATTGCATTCTTTTGGCTAATATATATACCAACATAAAAAAAGAAAAGATTCCGTTAGTCATATTTCGGATTCTACATTTAAGGTTTCACATTCTGATTCCACTTTTAAAATCCCGCATTTCAAATTCCACGTTCCATATTCCATATCTAAGATTTCGCATTTCAGATTCCATATCTTAGATTTGAATTCCGCATTCCAGATTTTAAACCTAACATTCCATCTTCCACATTTTGAATTCCACATTTCAGTTTCAAAATCCTCATATGCCTTAAGGCCTAAAGCCCAAAGCACAACGAATATGGTTACGGAAGCAGGGCATGAGTCAGAAAAGGACAGAAACAGTCTCTGTCCTTTATTATCTCATGCCCTGCTCCCGTAACCGTATTCGTTGTGCCTTGGGCTTTATTTAAAGTTCCGCATTCCTAATTCCACATTTTAGATTTGGGAAGCAGACATTTTGACCAAAACTCAATTGACTCATATTCCGAAATATTTAACTTGCTGAATATGCATTTTCCAGAAATTATTGTATTTAATCTATTTACTTTTTGTATGAATATTTAGAAAACCAAAACTCTATTTGTCAAAATATTCAACCTTCCAAAAATGTATTTAACAGAAATTGTAGTATTTATCAAATTTATCATTTGTTCAAATATATTTAATCTCTCAAAACTCCATTTCTCAGAATATTTAACCTCTTGAATTTTTATATTCTCTAGAAATATATTTCTCCGGAATTGTATTTATCCAAATTATTATTTGTCCGACCATTTAACTAACAGAGTTTTCATTTATCAGAGTTTTAAACTTTCAGAATACATAAATTCCTGAATGTGCATTTTCCCGATACACGGAATGTAGAGTTTCTAAAGGAGCTGTCTGATTGGCTGGTAATCTTTCCGGAAATATTACCGGCCAATCAGCGAGCTCTTTTAGAAATTCTACATTACGTGTGTCGGGAAAATGCATATAATATGAAATGAACTGAAAATGAATAAATTATTAAATATATGAGAATTTTAAAGAATTCTAACTTTAAATAAAAAAAATACTAGAAATATTATTAAGTTTATGTCTATTTCGCTGCTTTGCGTACACAGATTTCATGAGTGAAATAATGTCCAGTTTAGCACATTTAAACACGTAAATAAAATGTCCGATAATTAAAAACTTGAAGAAAAAAATGTCTTTGTTTTCTCAAACAATGTATCTAATTGGACTATTTTAACGAGTGAAATGAACTTTCCCCTGAGTAAAGAACATAAATTAGTTTATTTTACAACTAGTGCTGTCCACTTCCTAGAATCAATTTTCGATGCATTTTGGCAATGTCGTCTGCTTCTAATTGAACGTAGCAAGTGAAATTATCGTTTGCTCAACTGCACTAAATACCTATAACTGATTCGCTGTAAGGTTCGGGACACGAGATATGAGAATTTAGAGGGTGGATGGGTAAAGTGGCCTGATATAGTTAGAGACGAATGCGCATTCGCTTCTGTAGAACGAAATTTCCTATAATTTGTGAGCAATCAATCGTAAATTGGCGTATGAACTTGCAATCGTTCGGTGCAGAACGAAGTAAACGAAAAGCGCTGGACAAGAAAAAAGTTTTCCTAATGTTCATTTCCGAGTCTGCTTACGATTTTCGCTTAGTCCACTACTGTCCGTTTAACAGAATAGGCAGAAACAGGCACAGAAAAATCTATGGATTCAATCCAAGTCTGATTTTCGGCACAAAAATTGACATACATTCCAAAACGAACTTGGTCACCCTGGCGAGTTGAGGGTGAAAATAAGAAATTTAAAAATAATTTATTCATAAACATTGCTCACGGCCCAATAAATGAAAAACTAATTTAAAAAAAAAATTTTCGTCAAATTTATAGAAAATTTAAAATTTGTGAATTACGTTTTAAACCAGCTAAAAACCATCTATCAATTCTCTAAATATGAAGTAAATCTATTAAAAACTGCTAAAAATATCGTCGTTTGAAAAAGCTCGTAACTGAAATTCAAAGCTTTGTAACTTCAACAATTTTGAAAATTTTTGAAAACCCTTTGGTCTACAAACAACTCTTACCTAACAAATTGTTGATTCGTTTAAAAAATATAGCTTTTCTGCTGTTAAAGTACCATCTTCATGAATTTTTTTTCGACAGAATATGTTTGTTAAAGAGTTTTTTTATTTCTTTATTAAATTATTTCCTTTTGTTCAGTGGCGTAACTGGGAGGACAAGGGCCCTGGTGCAAAAAGGAAAATGGGGCCCCAATTATATATAACAATTCAGTGGCGTAACTATTAAGAGGCAAAAGGGGGCAGTGACCCGGGGCCTTTGAGTTCAGGGGGCCCTCAGTCAACCCTAAATAACCTTTTTTTAGAAAAAAATCTATGACATTTCAGAATTAAAAAAAATTGCAAGAAATGATTGAAATTAAACAGAATAATTGCTGATTTTTCAAATTAGTTGAAAAAAATGAAATCAATTAAAAATTGGGGAAAGTAATTTAAAAACTCATAGAAATTTTTTAAAAACAAATAAAATAATTTAAAATTGAGAAAATTACTTGAAAATCTTAAAAATAAATTGAAAAAAATTGAATAATGAAAAATTAGAGAAAATAAATGAAAAGAAGATAAACATAATTTAAAGTTAAAGAGAACAAGTTTTAATTAAAGAAAAATTAGTAAAAACTTTTTGGAAATTATGATAAAGAACGAAAAAAAGAACGTAAGTAATTAAAAATTGAAGAAAATATTATAAAAAATAATATAATTAATTGAAAATTGAATGAAATAATTGAAATGTCAGATGAATAATTTAAAAATTATTAAATTATTTTAAGAAAAATACATGAAGATCGTAGAAATCAATTAAAAAATGAGAATAACTAAAAAATGGAGAAAAAAGAAGAGAATAATTTTTAATTAAACAGAAATTATAACAACTTTTTGGAAATTACAAAAAAGAACGTAAGTAACTGAAAATTGAAGAAAACAATATAAAAAATCATATAAATAATTGAAAATTGAATGAAATAATTGAAATCTCAGATAAATAGTTTAAAATTTTGGAAATTATAAAAGAAATGAAAAAAAATTGAAAATTTAAGTATGTAAATTTTGGAAAATAATTGAAAAATTATTTTACAATTTGAAACTTAATAAAGAAAATGGAAATATAAAACAAACATTGGAAAGTTGTAAAAAATAAATCACATTTCAGTGGAACAATTGAAAAAATTACAGAATTTTGTTTAAATAAACAAAAATAATTGAAATTTGACAAAAATACATAAAGATCTTAGAAATCAATAATTGAAAAAAATGAGAATAACTTAAAATTGGAGAAAACCATTGAAGAAAGTTAAAAATAAATGAAATTTACGATAATTAAAAAAGGATTTTGAAATAAAGAAAACAAATGAAAATAAATAAAAATTGAAGAAAATAATTTAAATTTTAGAAAAAAACTTAAAAATTTTAGAAAATGAGAATAATAATTAACAATCGAGGAAAATAATAGAAAAAATCGTAAAATTAATTTAAAATTGAAAAAATCATACAAATATGCTGAAAATAATTCAAATTTATAATGAAAATAATTTAAATATTAAAAGATTGAAAACATTAAATAAAATTTGAGAAAAATAATTAAAAAAATCGTAGAATATATGTTTAAAAACGGAAAATAATTACAAAATTACTTAAAAATTTTAATTAAAGAGAATAATTAAAAAATCGCTGAAATAATCGAAAATTGATAAAAATAATAAATAAAATTTCAGATAACCAATTGAAATTTTTAAAAATTAAACCTAAAGAATGAAAATAATTAAAAATTGGAGAAAATAATATAAAATTAAAAAATTTATTTTTAAGTGTAAAAGAAAATAATTGAAAAACCGTATAAAAATTAAAAATTGAAAACAATAATCTAAATTTGATATAATAACTGAAAATTTAGGAAAGTAATTGAAATATAATAAAAATACTAAAATATGTAAAAAATAATTAAATAAGGAGAAAATAATTTAAATTTGAGAAAAATATATGAAGATCTTAGAAATCAATTAAAAAAAATGAGAATAATTTAAAATTGGATAAAAAAAGTTGAAGAAAGCCAAAAATAAATAAAATTTTATTATTTTACGATAATTTATAAAAAAAATTGGAAATTATGAAAACATCTAAAAATATTAGGTAAAAATTGAAGAAAATAATTGAAATTTGAGAAAAATACTTAAAAATTGTAGAAAATAATTTTAGACAATGAGAATAATAGAGGTAAATAATTGAAACATAATAAAATTAATTCAGTATTTAAAAAATAATTTAAATATGCTGAAAATATAACAGGATTGAAGAAAAATAATTGAAATTTATGATGAAAATAATTTAAATAGAAAAGAATGAAAACAGTAATTAAAATTTGAGCTAAATAACTGAAATAATCATAGAATATATGTTTAAAAAAATAAAATAATTACACAATTGCTTAAAAATTTAAATTAAAGAGAATAATTTAAGAATCACAGAAATAATAAAAAATTTATGAAAATAATAATTGAAATTTCAGATAAATAATTGAAATTTTTGAAAATTGTGCCCAAAAAATAAAAATAATTAAAAATCGGCGAAAACAATATAAAATTACAGAATTTACTTTTAAGGGCATGTGATGGAGAATGACGTCACTGGTATAGGCAAAATTTGTCCGTAACCTTTCTCCTAAAATATTCAATATTTTGTTGCAAAACTTTGTAGAATTACTTAAAATATCATTAGGAAGGTTTCTCTCAGCCGAATTTGTTTGAAATTTGCCTCAAAATTAATTTTTAAAAAATTTGATATTTTTCGAAAATTTTTCAAAATTAATTTTGGGTCAAAATTCAAACAAATTCGGGTCAGAGATACCTTCCTAGTGATATTTTAAGTAATTCTACCAAGTTTAGGGAAAAAAATATTTAATATTTTAGGAGAAAGGTTACAGTCAAATTTTGCTTATACCAGTGACGTCATAATCCATTACATGCCCTTAAGCAAAAAGAAATAATTGAAAATTTTTTTTAAAAATTGAAAATTAAAGACAATAGTTTAAATTTGAGATAATAACTAAAAATGTAAGAAATTAATTGAAAAATAATGAAAATATTGAAAGATGGAGAAAATAATTGCAAAATAATAAAATAAATCGGTACCTCCGAGCAAAAGAACCACTCTCGCGTTATACGCCTAAAAACTCCTCTCTGACGTTGGTCGTCTAAAACAACCACTGCGTTTCTTTGGTTAAATGAAATGTCAAAATGTTTCAATTAAAATCAAAACAGCATTTGAAATAGACTAACTTAAATATGCACCAATCTATACAATATTTTATTGAGATTTTGAATTTTTCAAGTTTCTGAAATTTTAGTAATTACTTTCCTGGAAAAATTGGAAAAACCAAGTGTGGTTTTTGACGTTCATTTTAACAGTGGTTGTTTTAGACAACCGATGTCAGAGAGGAGTTTTTAGGCGTAAAACGCGAGAGTGGTTTGTTTTGTTCGGAGGTACCGAAGTGGAATTTAAACAAATGAATTAAAAATTGACATATATATTTAAAAGTTCAGTAAATTATTTTTTTTAATAATTTTCATAATTTCTGTATTAATTTACTGAACTTTCAAATACACATATATCTCAATTTTCAATTCTTTTCATCAATTTCCATTTCTTTTTATTATTTTGTAATTATTTTCTCCATCTTTTAATATTTTCATTATTTTTCAATTACTTTCATAAATTTTTAGTTAGTATCTCAAGTTTAAATTATTGTCTTTAATTTTCAATTTTTAAAAAGATTTTTCAATAATTACCTATTGCTTAAAAATAAATTCTGCAATTTTATATTACTTTCTCAGATTTTTAATTATTTTCATTCTTTGGGCACAGTTTTCAAAAATTTCAATATTGTTTATCTAAAATTTCAATTATTATTTTCATCAATTATTAATTATTTCTGTGATTTTTAAATTATTCTCTTGAATTAAAATTTTTAAGCAATTTTGTAATTATTTTCCTTTTTTAAACATATATTCTATGATTTTTTCAATTATTTAGCTCAAATTTTGTTAACTGTTTTTATTCTTTCATATTTCAATTATTATCATCATACATTTTAATAATTTTTCTTAATCTTAAATTATTGTCAGCATATTTGGATTATTTTATTAATATTAAATTACTTTTATTATGTTTTAATTATTTTCCTTGATTGTTAATTATTATTCTCATTGTCTAAAATTATTTTCTGAAATTTTTAAGTATTTTTCACTAATTTCGATTACTTTCTTTAATTTTTACTTATTTTTATTTTACTTATTTTCAGAGAATCTTCAGTCATTATCTAAAATTTAGATTATTGTCTTCAATTTTTAATTTTTTTAAACGGTTTTTCAATTATTTTCTTTTATATTTAAAGACAAATTCTATAATTTTAAAATATTTTCTCCGATTTTGAATTATTTTCATTCTTTTGACTTAATTTTCAAAAATTTCAATTGTTCATCTGAAACTTTATTTATTCTTTTCACCAATTTTCGATTATTTCATCGATTTTTAAAGTAATTATTTCCCTTTTTTAAACATATATTCTTTGATTTTTTCAGTTATTTAGATCAAGTTTAATGTTTTCATTCTTCCATATTTAAATTATTTTCATCATATTTGAATAATTTTTTCAATTTTAAATTAATATTAAGATTTTTCTATTATTTTCATGGATTGTTAATTATTATTCTCATTTTTTAAAATTATTAAGTTTTTTTTTCCAAAATTTATATTCTTCAATTTTTTTCATTTCTTTTATAATTTTCAAAATTTTAGACTATTTATCTGAGATTTCAATTATTTCATTCAATTTTCAATTATTTATATAATGTTTTATATTATTTTCTTCAATTTTCAGTTACTTTCGTTCTTTATCGTAATTTCCAAAAAGTTGTTATTATTTCTTTTTAATTAAAAATTATTTTCTTCAATTATAAATTATGTTCATTTTGTTTCATTTATTTTCTCTTATTTTTAATAAATTTTTTTTTTTAATAAACTTCTAAAAGTTTGAATTATTTTTCTGAAATTTTCTTTAACTTTCCTTCATTTAAAATATATTATATAATTTTTTCAATTGTTTTCTCAAATTTTAATTATATTGTTCAATTTTATATTATTTATCTCAATTTTCAATCATTTTTTTTTCAATTTTCAATTATTTTCCCTATTTTTTATTATTAGATTTTTTTCAATTTATTTGTAAGATTTTCAAACAATTTTCTCAATTTAAAACTATTTTCTTTGTTTTTAAAACATTTCTATGAGTTTTTAAATTACTTTCCTCAATTTTTAATTGACTTTATTTTTTTTCCAATTAATTTGAAAAATCACCAATTATTTTGATTAATTTCAATTATTTCTTGCAATTTTTCTTAATTCTAAAATTTTATCCTAAAAAATAGGTTTGTTAGAGTTGACTGAGAGCCCGCTGAGCCCAAGGGCCCCTGGGTACTATCCCACTTTGCCCCTTAATAGTTACGCCACTGAATTTTGACATATCTCACACATTTCTCAATATTTAGTTTAAACGAGATCGACCCGCGCGCCGCGGCGCGCTTGTTATTTTTTTCTTAATGAATGTTTATAATGTGAACTGTTTAAGAAAATTTATAAAGTGTAATTATTTATATAAATTGTTTATAATAATTTTTAAGCGCAAAAACTTCTTTTTACTATTGACACACCCCCAAACATCAAATGCATACATTATTATGTATGCAAAAAACTTTTTGTGCAACCGAAATAAAAAATTGGAAAAAATCATTTTTTTCATACTTTTTGCATTAACCTTAAAAATTTATAAAACAATAATTAAAAAATCGACCCTCACATATCTCTTTAAAATTTAGTTCTGCGTTAGAGGAAAGAATTTTTTAATTTGGTTTAAAATTGCGGTCTAAAAGTCAATTTGAACCAAATTTGTCATTTTATCCTACAGTTCTACCTAACCGGAGAATAATAACAAAAAACATAACCTCAAACATGAAAGTATAATATCTTTATTTTATAGAAACTTAAATGTTAATGAATTATAAACATACAATAAAACAAAATAAATAACTAAAAATTATTCTTACTTTACCAGCTTCACCATTTTCACTTGGTCGAAAAGAAATCCGATGAAAATCACCACGTGCATTTCAATAAAAAGAAATATAAAAAACTTAAATGACATAAATAATTATGATACTTTTAGAAAAAAATAACATTTAAATAACAGAACTAAAAAACAAATAAATAATTTACAAATAAAATAAAAATAAATGAAAGATTATTAATATTATTATTATTATTATACTCACCTGTCAGAAACGAATGCCAATGTAAACAAAACATTATTTCGCTCAAAACACTATAACCTTAACAACTTCACTAAAATCACTGTCACTTCTTAAACTATCACTCCTTAATTATTACAATTTATTTTATTTTCAATTTATTATTATTTCATAAAATGCAATTATTCAATAAACGAAGATTTTAAATAAATTGAAAAATACTCCAAATAAACGTCTAAACTGTGATGTTATTGTTGACAAAAAATATCGAAAATCTGCTAGCCAATCGGGAGCCCGATAAAACGGGTTACACCTCTGAAGTTGGTCGAAAGGTTTCTCGTATAGGGAAGTCAAGGTCAAAGCTAATTTCTATGTATTAACTATTTTAATAAAATTTTTTATTATTTAAGATTGCTAACATTATAAGAAATTTTATAAAATAAAGTTGAAGTTACAATATTTAATTAAGAGATTTTAATTCGTCTGCAAAACAAAAAATCGAAACTAAAAACTATCGATAGTGAGGTTTGATATCTACTGACCAATGGGAGACTCGGAAGTGGAGTTACACGTCTGAAGTTAACCACAACGTCTGTTCTTTTTATAATAGGATTTTTTTTTTAATATTTTCTTCAATTACATTTATCAAGCGATAAATTTAAACATTATTGCTTTCTCTGTAAATTGTCAGGTGCGATACGCTTAAGCGTGGGATAGAGTGAGGTTCACGTGTTATTATGCGCGGAATTTATTGCTCTTTCTTCTAGTTTCGATGCTGGATGAAAGAGTGGATTGAATCAAGCGAGTAACTACACTATTGTACGCTCTTGCAGTGACACACTCTCGAAAAGTGTTTGTTGTGTGTTTGCCAAGTACATGTGCATATTTGTGCCGGTAAATTGCTCTTGCCTCGGACGGAGTTTATTCTAGTAACACAGTTTTGGGTGTTCGCAAGCTCGAGTTTGTTTGGGTCCATCTCGCTTAAGAGTGGGCGTTTCTGTTGAAGATGCAAGGATAGTTTATGGACATAGGAAGAGACGAATCAACAGCGTAAAAGTCGTTTTCAAACTTTTGCTTCTTCGGCAGTTTTAAACGACTTGACGAATAAGAAGCTTTACTCCCTAAAGACAGAACAGCTTCTTGTCTTTCTCGAGATTTCTGCTTGATCTGACTCATCAGATTGCTCTCAGGATTCGTTGTGCTTTCATACAACATACAACTTTTGGTTTACAGGATATAGCTCCTGGTAGATTTTACTCAATAAGCAAGTTTCAGGTAGAGAGACATTTCTTAATTAGTACTTTCCACTGGAAGATAGTTTACAAATTGTACATTCATCAAGTTATTTAAATGAATTAGTGTTTCATTTTACTAATTTGATAAGGAAAAGTTTGTCATAAGATTTATAAAGAAGAGAGTCCAATGTGTACCTTTATGCAAGTTTTCGAGAAATAGATTACATTAACTTGAAACTACCTAAGATAACATTGTTACACAAAATATAATTGCAAAAGTTAAAGAAAGTTAGGGAAAGCAATTGCAGCAATGAATAATTCAAATAAAATAATGAGTATAGTTGTTAGGTTTTCAATAACAGTTGGAAATTAATCTTATTAATTATTTATGCAGTTAATGATTCTGAATTTTATTGTTTTAACTGAGTTTAAAACATTTTAAATTGTTTAAAAATCATAGTTCTACTTCTGTTTATAATCACAAAGTTTCTTTCTTTCTTGTAACTAATTTAATAATAGCAGCTCAAGAGTTACGGGAGATGCACAATCAGTGTGATATTGAATTATAAAAACAGGCAGAGAAGGATAGTTTGCGAGAAAAGAGGATAAAACAAAAAGAAAATGTTGATAAAGAAAAAAAGTGGGAAATGAAAAATAATAAAAAATGAAAAAATGGAAGAAAGAAAAAATAAGGTGAGTTTTGTTAGAAAGAAAAATTTAATGTAGATAATGAAAATTGTTAATTATTTAAAGGAATTAGGTAAATGAATTCTTTTAAGTTGTATTTTCATCGGATTTTATTTTTTATAAGCCGAAAAAATGAAAAGGGAAAAAGAATTCGAAAAAGATAAAGCAGTAAATAGATATAATAAAATAAATTTAAAAGAATAAAAGTGATTAAATAGGATATATGAAAAAAGGGAGTAAAAACCCTGTTAGAAAATCAAACATTGGAAATGACATAAAAAATGATATCATTTCTGATATTATTTCAGATGTCATTTCTGATATAATTTCCGATGTCATTTCTGACATCATTTCCGATATCATTTCTGATATAATTTTTGGTGTTCTATTTTTTAACAGGGGAATTAGGTAAGAATGAAAATAACGCAGAATTTTAAAATTAAATAGTGAAGAAGGCGGGAAAAAGGGGGAAAAATGGTACTAGAGGAAAAAATTTACATTTTAGATAAGCGATAAAAAACTTTGTAAAATATTAAAAATAGACTCGTAACTTATTTTCGAACTGTACAGCTGAAATTTTACAAGCAAAATCAACTAAGAAAGCTGAGAATAGTTTTTGTGAAAATTTTGGACCGGAAAAAGAAATTTGCATTTTTGAGAAGTTGATTATACGTCTCTAATTTTATTCTTTGCTTCTTTTCAATTATGTATTGTGACGCTATTTTTAATTATTAATTATCTTATAATGCTTAATAGGAAATTATTATTTATATTATATATTCATTTATATTAATTAAAATTTAATTTAATTAACATGCCGAGATGCTTTTGAGACAAATACTTAGAGGATAATAAACCAGATTATTTAAGTTAAATACCAAATAGGTCAACAAGAAAAACTGAAAATAGAGGGAATAAAAAGCAGTTTTAAAATAAAATTCACATTTATTTTATTAACCTTTTCATTTATTTAATAATTGAAGCGACACACATCTAAGGCTGCATGGATACAGAAATATTTAATATGACACCGAGCTCGAATTTAAATTATAAAGTTTCTAAAGAATTACCTTCATAAGTGCATCATATGATTCACGAGGTTTTATCTTACAGATCATTTCGAAAATATGTTCAGACTTTTTAAGCAATGTCAACTTTTTAATCACGAAATAAAATTATTCTTGTTAAACTGTAACTGTCCGGACTCAGGAATTTCCTCTGATCTACACATCTACTAAGGTTTTTGTTCCCGCCATTATTAATCTTATTATTCTAATTTCCTGTTTCGCCATTCTGAATCTCACATCCTGTCATCTGTAATCCGACATTTTACTTAAAATCATTCCGGATTCCATAATTCCGGTTTCTTAATACCCTCATTCCAGATCCTACTATGTTGGAACTCTAATAGTAATTTGGGATGCGGGATCCGGAATGGTAATATCCAGAATAGCAGGATATGGAATTTCTGGTTCCGGGATTTAAATGAATGTGGAGTCCGGGATGTAAATTACCCGATGGTGAGATCGGGGATAACAAAATGCGGAATAGCGGGATCCGGGATAAAGAAATGTGAAATTTTGGAATTCGAGATGATGTGGTTTAGGATTTGGGATCGCAAGATTTTAATTGCGTTACCTTTCCCGGATCCCACATCTTTAATTCCAAAACCCTAGATTTTGCCATTCCGAATTTAACCAACCATGTCCCGAATTCCACAGTACCCAATTCTAATGTCCAAGATCATACTATCACACCATTCCGCTATTATTATTTTAAATCTGCTATTTTCTATTCCTGATCCGACCATTATCCCACCATTTTAATTTCGTGCTCCATCATCTGGAATTTTACATACTGTCTTCTCTAATTCAATCATTTTATTTTAAATCATTCTGGGTTCTTTATACGGTAACCCAAAGCCGACAACGTTAGAACTCCAATAATAATTTGAGAGGCAGGATCCGGAATGGTGATGATTGGTATAGAAGAATATAAAATGTCTGGTTCCGGCATTCAGATTGTGAGATGGTGACATCCGGGATATTAAACAATATGATCCGGGCTAGGGGAATATAAAATTTTAAGGCACGAGAAAGTGGGATACGGAATATGAATTATCCGATTGTGAAATCGAGGATAACGAAATGTGGAATAGCGGGATCCGGGATATAGTTCCACAGAACCAAATTCTGACGTCCAAGACCACTTACATAATTCCGCTATTACACATTTCGAATCTGCAATTATCTGTTTCGGAGCCCACAATTATTAATCCCACTGTTTAAATTGTTAAAAGTTATAAGGGAAATTCCTTGCATTTTAAACGGGTGGTTTATGGCTTCCTGTAAGCATTGTTAAACAAGGCTTAGTCTGTTCTAAAATTTTTAATATAGTTTAAAATTCCTATTAAGGTGGGAATTTAGGAGGAATAGGTGGGGTTTCCCCCTATTCTGTGACCATGCTTGCTCTCTTTCTCTCTCTCTACAGGATAGAGCTCGAATCGCTGGTAGGAGCTCTCCCCCCCTTTTCTTAGCTAATGCCTTATGTGATCATACAGTCCAGTTACATTTTGGCCTTCTTACAGTTCACATCGGGCGGGTTTTCAAGTGCACTTTCCAACCGTTTCTTTACTGGTTCTCCAATTTGTGTTTATAACGGGTGAACAAATGTGACGTATTCTCAATTTGTAATAAGAATAAACTATCGGTCGTGAAATATAAAAGTGCCGTGAATTTTTATGAAATATCAGCAAACGCTTTTTACACCCACCATTTTAATTTCCTGCTCCGGCGTCCAAAATTTTACAACCTGTCATCACTAATTCCACCATTGTACTTTAAACTGTTCCGGATTATATATACCCTCATTTTAAATCCTAAAAGATTAGACCTCTAATACATAATTTGAGAGGCGGGAACCGGAATGATGAAATTTGGAATTTGGTATACTGAACTTTGGTTCCCGGATATAGATGAGATTGTAAAATCTGAGATATCATACAACAGGTCCGTGAAAGAGAAAAAATTTCAGAATACGGAATAGCGGGATCCGGGATGTAAATTATGGGTAAGGTCGGGAACGACTGTTTAAAATTATTGTTATAACGGAAATTCCTTGCATTTTAATAAGGTGGTTTATGGATACAGGATCGACCTCGAATCGTTGGTGGGAGCTCTCCTTCCCTTTTTTTAGCTAGGGCCTTATGTGATCATGCAGTCCAGTTCCATTTTGGCCTTCTTACAGTTCACATCGGGCGGGTTTTCGAGTGCACTTTCCAACGGTTTCTTAACTAGTTCTCCAATTTGTGTTTATAACGGGTGAACAAATGTGACGTATTCTCAATTTGTAATAAGAATAAACTATCGGTCGTGAAATATAAAAGTGCCATGAATTTTTACAAAATATCAGCAAACACTTTTAATACCCACCATTTTAATTTCCTGCTCCGGCATCCCAAATTTTAGAACCTGTCATCCCTAATTTTACCATATTATTTTAAATCGTTCCGGACTCTTTATACCCTCGCTCAAAATCTTACAACATTAGACCTGTAATAAATATTTTGAGATGCGGGAACCCGAATTGTAAAGGAAGGGGAATGGAAAATTTTGGAATACGGGATAGTGGGGTCCAGGATGACCGAATGTGAAATGCCGAGATCCGGGATGTAAAACTCGATGGTGAGATCAACGATACAATGTGGAATAGCACAATTCGGGTTAGCGAAATGAGAAATTTTAGAATTCGAGCTGGTGTGATTCGGGATGGCAACATTTAGAACATGGAATTCGAGATGTCTGATTGTAAAATGGCGGAGGGAGTTAAGTGCAAAGCGTCACCATCCTAACTGAACTAAGTTGCCTAAAATTGCGGAAAGTTTGGACACTGCTTCTTAATCACTTTGGCAATTACTTATGTGAGAAATGAAAACAGATAAAAATAATATTCAAGTTTTTAGTCCAAAGATTCTGAATGTTTCAGAATATTCGTTAATCACTAAAAACAGTTTTTAACAAGTTTTCTAAAATAAACAGTTCGATTTCGACTATAAACATTTTTTTACAAGAAAAAATAAAAGCTTATGATGGACTAGACTTCGGAGAAAGATTTAGCTGCCAAATATTCCAATTCATCGAATCTTTATTCAAACAAGCTACAGTAATCTAATTGAACAAGTTACTTTACACTATCCTAAAGATGAAACTTCTTGCTTTTGAAAAGTTTCAAGACCTGAAACTTCTTATCGTTTCCTGTCGGAGTAAAAAAAGCCACTTGAGATATTTGCGAGGTTAACGGGTACAGATATCAAATTGCAACTAGTAAACTTTCATTGGCTGGAAGTAAAAAGCGGAGATAAAATTCGGTTCAACTTCCGTTGCTCGTCTCGTGATCGGATCTTCGTCCAACACTGATGTAGGTGGATGGAAAAGGTGGTGGTGTAGGAGGGGGGTTGTTAGAACCTAGAGGGGGGTGGGTTAAGAGTTGGTAGCGGAAGTGCGGCAAGACGCGACGGTGTGGTCCGTGGGTGGGCAGGAGACAGGCAAGGAGCTAGGGTTGTCGTTGAAGGGGTGAGAGTGGGTAGTGGGTGTGGGTGGGTGGAACGCAATAGGGGGTTGAAACCGGGACTAAGACGAGGGGTGAGGGTGCGACAAGAGCTAGGAGTGAGAAGGAAGGCAGGCAAGACCACCACCTCACCCTCAGCTCTTTGCTACGCCACGCCTCGACTCACAATGCACCGGATTAGCGATTGTATTGATCCGCCCTCCTAGGATAGTCCCTAGTACCCCCTTTCTTCCTTGCCGAAGGAGCTACGTTTTGGTCGAATGCATTTCGAGAGGGCGAGCTTGACACTCGGTCTTCTTGCTCACCCGTCACCAGAAATACCCATTCCATTCTCCACCTTTCACACACCTACACACACTATCTTCAGTTTTCACGTCCTGCCTTCTATTCACCTACACCACTGACAAATTACTTGACCATTCCTAAATTAATCCTTTGTCCTGTGTCTCTTCGTTTTTCCACTTTGTTGTAATCTTCAGCCACCTTCCTTTACCAAATGATCAGAAGACATTTTGTATTATTGGATAAGTTTTAACAAACCACACTTTGTCGAATAGAGTTAGAGAATTTACACTGAATTTCGCTTATTTTCTGGATGTTGATAGGGTAGTTCTTTTGAAGTATAGGTTTGTGTTGATGAGAGAGAAGAGAAGAAGAATGGTGATTAATAAAATAGGGTGACCAGTAGTGGAGAATTCAGGGCGGGCCACTTGAGTACTTTAGGACAGTGTGAAATGGTATTCAATGGTTAGGGCCATTTCAATAAATGTTACCAATGACTTGAATACGAATTATTAAATAAAATTAATAAGATTTTAGATTCATGAAATTGAAAAATTGTAATTGAGTTGCTTCTTTGGTTAGGGTTTGCTTTGCTTTTAGAAAGTGAGTTAGAGAAAGATATTTTTGAAATAAACAAATTGGAGATTCCTAATAAAATTTATGGTTTATATGGATTTAAATGTCCATTCTCTAGTATGCCGTCTCTATTTTCTCTTTAAGTAGAGATCACCAATTCCCCGGTTTAGGAATTTAGAAGAGAGAACAATATATCCTTCAAGTGGGTCATTTGATGATCGACGGTCAATAATCAGTTTAGTTTCACGTAATCTTTATGAGGGTGCGTCATCGTTGTGGCAGCTCTGGTTAAAAAGATACTCGACGCGTCAGTTTTTGTTTTGAGTTTAATCTCAGCGAGCCTAATTTAAAAGCTTAACAGTAAAATTCTACTTTAATTATTGATCCTTTACGTTAGGTATTAAAAATAACAATTCATATTGCGAAGCCTAGTTTTTGTTTAATATCGTCCTAAGTAACACTTCAACATTTTAATTGAGCTGGTGTTTAAATAAATTCGGGTTTAGTCATTGGTATTTTACATTAAGTCTGGAAAACAACAAATTAGGTTGTGACATTTTGTTTCTAATAACTCAAAAGTGATTAAAAAGAGTCGAAATAAAAAAACGGGTTTCTGGCTTTCTGTAAAAATGGTAAAACAAGGCTTAATCTGTTCTAAAATTTTAAATACAGTTTCAAATTCCTATTAAGGTGGGTTTTCCCCTGATCTGTGTATATGTTTACTTTCCTTCTCTCTCTCTCTCTACAGGATGAAGCTCAAATCATTGGTGGGAGCTCCCCCTTCCTTTTCTTAGCTAGGGCCTCATGTGACCATACAGTCCAGTTCCATTTTGGTCTTCTTACAGTTCACATCGGGCGGGTTTTCACGTGCACTTTCCAACGGTTTCTTAACTAGTTCTCCAATTTGTGTTTATAACGGGTGAACAAATGTGACGTATTCTCAATTTGTAATAAGAATAAACTATCGGTCGTGAAATATAAAAGTGCGATGAATTTTTACGAAATATCAGCAAACACTTTTAACACTCACCGTTTCAATTTCCTGCTCCGGCATCAATTCCCTCGGTGTTTAAATAAATTCTAATTTAGTTATTGATCATTTCTTTCTTTGTTCAGGTAAGCAAAGATCTCGCCATTTACTTTAATTAATTTTAAATTAATTAATAAATTATATAATAAAATTAAATAGGATTACAGTGCACAGTCGGATGTAAACAAAAGCTGATGCTGCTTCTTAATCTATGTAATAAACAGATCACTGTGTAAAATCAGTTAACTTGTTTGGGCTAAACAAAGGGCTTTCCACTATGCAGAGTGCATAGAGGACTTAGAAACGTGATGAGACACCAAGCAGTGACTAAACAAATAGAAAATTTCGAGAGGTCGTTATGCTGTGTTGGCAACTTGATACGAGAATAGCACCTAAATTAATGCCTAAAGTGAAGTTCGAGAGACGTTTGCATTGAATGTTGCACGCGTCATTTGAAATTCTGCGCACGTAACGCGGTATCCTTTAACCATCCGACACAGTAACATCTGTCGAGACCTTTAATTTAGAAATCCTCATGCCTCACTATCACCAGGAACCTCCCTGTTACCCTTTCAGACTCTTCCCCTTTCCAATTTGCCACGTGATCCATTGAATTTGTCCTTCGGAGCTCAAATTGTTACCCAAATAACAACAGTGGTTAAAAACTATATATGTATAAAGTACACGTTATGTGCTACATATACAAATGCAATTTTATGGGAGTTTTAGATGTGTTTTCATAAAATTAATACAGAGTTTAGTTTCACGGTCATAAACTAGATCCAGACGGTAGTAAAACGCGAAATGGCGAAGGACACTGCTGTCTAGCCTGGAGACCATTAATGGGTCATGGGGCTATACAGCTAACTGTAATATGAGATTATACATTGATAAGGCCATTTGACCCAGACTGTTATGATGGTCACGTGCATAATCCTATGTGCATAATTTTCTTCAAAAGGAAATAATATCCAGAAAGAAAAGTTTTTAGAAAAAAGGGATATATTTTTCTATGGTTAAGTAGAAGAGGTAATTTAATATATGGGTTAGGAATTTACCTAAAACTTTTAGGTAAAACATTTTAAATTTGAATAGAGGAAATAATATTTACATATTAAAAAGTTCATTTATATTATTAAAATAAAATATCAGTAGGAGAAGTAGGCCAACTCATGTCGGCAACTATGTTATAATGTTAACATTATAACGTAACCTGATATTTTTTAGTTATTTTAAAAACTGTTAAGTCATTTTTTGTCATTTTTAGTTATTACTTTTTTTTTCTTTACTTCATAGTTATTTTTCCCCGATTTTAAACGTATTATTAATAACTTTATCGCTATCTGTTTCATTTTCTAGTAATTTTTCTTTACTTTCTATTTTTTTAGAGGTTATTCCCTGTGTATAAATTTTTAACATCATCTCGTTTTAATTCCAAAGTTTAGTTATTTTTCACTTTATAATTCCCATTTTATAACACAGACACAAAAAAAATTTTTTTTTTTTCAAGACTATTTTTTAATTTCCAGTTGCTTTCTTCATTTTCTAATTTTTTCCCATTTACTTTATTTTTATTCCTAATTTTCTTGTTACCTTTTAAATTTCTAGTTATAATATTTTTTTTACAATGTTGTTGTTTTTATACTTGTTTATTAAATGTATGCTGTCATTTTGTCACTTTCTAGTAATTTTTCTTCATATTCTAGTTTCTCTTTCTAAATGTGAAGATTCTTTTATTTTACACTTATTTTTTTTCATTTTCCGAATTTTTTAGTTACTTTTTTAAAGCTCCTTTTTTTTAGTTATTTATACATTTGATAATTTTTAACTACCTCAAGAGAGTAAAAGTTTTATTTAGTTATTTTTTTTTTTTACTATTATATGTAAATATATTCTCTTATTACATTAATTCATTATTTTAATAACATTCATACCTGACAAAACCCAGGTGAAAAAGTGTCTTGAAAAATTATTCCATTCCGTCTAAAGCTTCAAAACAGTTTTTTTTTATAAATATTCACAGGATTGAAGTTTTTGTCAGAATGATATCAAAATACCTTCTAAAGAATTTTTCCACCTGGGTATAATTGGTTTAGAAATAGCAACAGAAAGTTTTCGTTTGTCGAGGATTTTTACCAATAAAAGTGCTTCGAGTGGAAAGAAAAAAAATACATCAGTTCGCAGAACCAAACCTAGATATTCATCACATTTTCAAAAAGTGAATTCTATTTTAATTCTGTGGAATTATCGGTTTTCTTTATACAGTATTTTATCCATAGAAAGTCTCCGATAAAAGGAAAAAAAAATTTATTGGTATTTCCGCACTCAAAGGCGTGAGATTTTTTTTTTATTTCCACGGGTACATTAAACTCATAGAAAATGTGATAAATAGGGAAAATGGATAACTAGAAGTTTTGACGCACGTTCATACGAAGAAAAAGATTTTTTTCTAATTTTTCAAAATTACATTTCATTTAACGTAAGATTTTTAATTTTGTAAAATGCTATTAATTTTGGTAGAGAAATTTTAATTATTTGGGAATTTTCAAAACGTTTTCTGAGAAAAATTACCTTAATATAAACCATTATTATTTTTTGTTTTATTTGTAATTTTCCGAAAATCTAATAAAACTCAGTAATTAGGGGATTTTGGGTTTGATTACGAATTTAAAATCATGCTAACTTAATAATTTAGAATGTTATGAGTTTTATTTTACGTAAAAATTGAGTACTTTATTTTACCCGTCAGGTTGCTTAGAAGTGTCAATTTTTTTAGTTACTTGGTATTTATAATCATATATAAGCTATATATATATATATATTATAATTTTTTTTTAATTTCTTATTTATTTAGAAACTTATTTTATTTCTTATTCATTTGAAAAATTATTTAAAATCCACGAGGAAGATTGAAGAAAAGTATTTAAAAAGTGAGAAAACAATTGACAAAAGTAGATAGTTAAAATTATTAAAAAAGTTCAATTTTTAAAAAGTTTGATTTTTTTAAAAAACACTTTAAAGTAGATATAATTTTCAAAGAATATTTATGATGGTACTGACTTATGAGTAAAAAACTGTTCCACAATTTATATTTTTTAAATAAGAAAGGATTATCTACTATTGTCAGAAAGTAATTTTTTAGTATAGAAATTCTAATTTCTTCAAATTTTTGTTAATTTAAACATGCATTCATTAAAAGTTCAATTAATCCATGGTTCAAATATACTAAATTTAAAGAGATTTAAAAATGTCAATTATTTTCTTTTATGATTTCAATTATACTTAAAGCACTATTTTTAACTGTTTTTATCATTTTTCAATTATTTTCTGCAATTTCTAAGTATTTTAAATCTCTTAATTTTAATTATTTTAATTATTTCTAAATTAAAATCCTAAACTTCCAAATATATATCTCAATTTTCAATTAATTTGTTTAATTTTAATTTCTTTTTATTATTTTGCAATTAGATTTTAATTATCATATTTATTTTTTAATTAACTTCCTTTTTCAGTTATTATCTCAATTTTAGATTATTGTCATCAACTTTCAATTTTTAAAACACATTTTTCAATTATTTTCTTTTGATTAAAAATAAATTCTGTACTTGTTCTATTATTTTCTCTAATTTCTAATTATTGTCATTTTTTTGGCATCATTTTCAAAAATTTCAAATATATTTGTTTTATTTAATAAAAAATCTGCAATTTTTTCAATTATTTATTTCAAATTAAATTTATTTTTTTCAACTTACCATTGTTTTTATCATATGCCAATATTTTCTTCAAGTTTCCAATTTTACAATGAATTATATTCCACCATTTTTAATTATTCTCATTTTTTAAAATTATTTTCCAAGATTTTAAAATATCTTTCTTCAATTTTTCATTATTTTCAATTTTTTTTATCATTTCAAAAATTTAAACTATTTATCTGAAATTTTAATTATTTAATTCAATTTTAAGTTATTAATATTATTTTTTTATTATTTTCTTCAATTTGCAATTACATCTATGATTTTCTTGTATTTCATGTATATTCTGTATTTTTTGCAATTATTTGTTTTTCTTACAATTAAAAGAAAAATTTTTGTTTTCAATTTCAATTATGTTTATCTCTTTTTTCATTTATTTTCTCTAATTTTTAATTTATTTTTTTCAATGTACTTCTAAAAGTTTCAAGTATATTTTTAAAATTTTCTTGAATTTTTCTTTAAGTAAAATAACGTATTATGTAATTTTTTCAATTTTTTTCTTTTATATTTAAAAAAAAATTCTGTTCTTTTATATTATTTTCTCCGTTTTTTAATTATTTTCATTCTATTGGCTTAACTTTCGAAAATTTTAATTGTTTATTTGAAATTTTATTTATTATATTTATCAATTTTCGATTATTTCAGCGATTTTTTAATTATTCTTTTTAATTATTCTTTTTAATAAAATTTTTTTAATAATTTTGTAATTATTTTTCTCTTTTAAACATATATTCTGCGATTTTGTCAATTATTTTTCTCAAATTTTATTTAATGTTTAATGTCTTTTAATATTTAAATTATTTTCTTTTTAAATTTAAATTATTTTCAGCATAATTAAATAATTTTTTCAATTTTAAATTAATTTGATCTTTATTCAATTATTTTCCTCGAATGGAAATTGTGACTATCATTTTCTAAAATGATTTTTAAACATTTTCAAGTATTTTTCTAAAATTTCAATTATTTTCCTCAATTTTGAATTATTTTCATTTGTTTTTATAATTTTCAAAATTTGTTATGAATTTTCGTAAATTTCAATTATTTTTAGCTTTTTTCAATTCTATTCTTTAATTTTTAGTTATTCTCCTTTTTTTTAATTATTATTATTTTTTTTTTATTTTATTTGATTCAGAAGTACAGCCCTCGATTTATAAAATCATTTATGGGCAATAAGAATACAAAACTACTTTTTCATATTATACATTGAATAAAAAGATATTAAAGTAAGTAAAAATAATTAAAGGTAACTACTAATTTCTAAGATCTTCATGTATTTTTCACAAATTCTGATTAATTCTTTTTTTCAATTGTTCTACTCACATGTGATTTATTTTTTACAATTTATCAATATTTGTTTCATATTTCAATTATTTTCCAAAATTTATATTCTTCGATTTTCAATTTTTTTCATTTTTTTATAATTTCCAAAATTTTAAACAATCCATCTGAGATTTTAATTATTTCATTTAATTTTCAATTATTTATATGATTTTTTATATTATTTTCTTTAATTTTCAGTTACTTTCGTTCATTTTCGTAATTTCGAAAAAGTTATTAATTATTTCTGTTTAATTAAAAATCATTCTCTTTAATTTTAAATTATGTTTATTTTGTTGCATTCATTTTCTTTAATTTTTAATTATTTTCTTTTTTTTCAATGAACTTCTGAAAGTTTTAAATATTTTTCTGAAATTTTCTTTTACTTTCCTTCATTTAAAATATGTTATGTAATTTTGTCAATTATTTTCTCCAATTTCAATTATATTTTTCAAGTTTATATTATTTATCTCAATTTTCAATTTTTAACTATTTTCCCTAATTCTTCATTTTTCAATTTTTTTCAATTTATTTTTAAGATTTTTAAGTAATTTTCTCAAATTTAAATTATTTTCTTCGTTTTTAAAACATTTCTATAAGTTTTTAGATTACTTTCCCTAATTTTTAATTGATTTCATTTTTTTTCAATTAATTTCAAAAATCAGCAATTATTTTGTTTAATTTCAATTATTTCTTGCAATTATTTTTAATTTTAATATTTTTTAAATTTTTTCCTAAAAAATAGGTTGATTAGGGTTGACTGAGGGACTCCTAAGCCCAAAGGCCCCGGAGCACTGCTCCACGTTGCCCCTTAATAGTTACGACACTGGAACGATCTATCGACTATGTTGGAAATGAACTTAAAAAAATTAAATTGCAAATCGACTCGCTTAAAGCTACATTGGATGACATTTCTGGACGAGTTGTCAATATCGAAAACTTTATTTCTCGTGTGGATGTCCTCGAAAAGAATATTGAAGTTATCAAAAATGACATTGAATTAAAAAAAAAAAATAAACTCAATGACAACTCGGATCCAATTATGCATGACTGTTTGAATGAATTAGAGGAAGGCAACATTCGTAAATTTAATATTGTTTTATTTAATTTTTTGAAGTCTGATCTCGAATCTGTCTGATTCAAATTTTATTACTAAATTTATGAACTATTTATCTCTTGATAATATCTCTGCCAGATTTATTCCTCAAAAATCTGTCTCTGTCCTGGGACACCGTATGTGAATATTTTTATGGATCCTAACTTTATAACTTTAAAACTGAATCACTTACAGCAATGACTAATTATGCAGAAATTTAATAAGCTATGTCAACTTTTCACTATTCTTTCTTTAAAAATATTTTTGCAAATCATCTGTTAAAATTAAGTACTTATGTACCAAAGAACAATGTCCGTTTATCTTTGTTAAATACAAACAACAATTTGATATAATCACCAATCTTTACAGGATGGTTTTGAAACTGATTTGGTGGGTATGCCGAAGTGAAACGCCTCACGCACCTTAACAATAAATAGCAATCCATATTTACAAATTTAATTTTTTTTTAGTTATTATACACTCGTTTTAACGACCTTTCAGGCCCAATGAGTGTCGCCCGTAGGGAGTTCCTTTAATTCAGTACTTTTTTTTTTATATTCTCTAACTGTTTTTGCGTCTACAGAACGGCTTGAAATTAGGAGTACTCGCATTTGCCTGGTTTGCTCGCCAGTGGAGAGGGAAAACTGTAGAAAAACCTCTCCTGAGTACAACCGGTTTATCGACAGTCGAGTTTCAGTGATCTGCACAGGTCGATTACCGACAGTGCATATCATTAATAAAAGATTTATTTGATCTTGGGAAGGTCAGTGAAATAAAAATTATCAAATTTTTATCTACGTAACGTTTCGTTGGCTCAGGTTTGCCAACCTCATCAGGCTAGAATTTATTAAAACACTTCATTAACACTTTTTCTTTTACACAATACATAACAAAATATTCATAAACAATAAGTCCGTTGTCAATAAATTAAAAAAGTTCAAATTTACCTAATTGCTTAAACCATAGTAGCTTTTTTATTTCGTCAGAATTTAAAAAAATTAAAAAAGTTATAAATAAATAAATAAATAAATATTATTTTTTTTTATAAAAACTCATATTGTAAATTGCGTCTAGAGCCATCGACGGCCCAGTCAAAACTAAAATAAGAAATAGCGCTGTTTTGCTTCTATGGTCAGGTCGAGATAAAGTTAGTATTTGAGAAGAGTCAGTGAACTCTAAATAAAAACAAACATTGTAATCTCAGTCGTGACACTGAAAAAGTCTAATCACAAGTTCAATTGTCTAAGTAAAGGATAAAATATTTTATTTATAGTTAAACAGTCTTCTTTAATATTTATTGCGTGGTGAATAGAATTTATATGAATCATTTCAGAAATAGTGCGTTTTTCCAATTTGATTCATAATCCAAAATCTTAACATTCTTCCAATCGAACTCGTGACCAACCTTTTGACGATGATAGCCAATTACAGAATTTTCATTTTTGTATTTTTGTGTTCATTAACACGTTTTTTTAACATACGTTTTGTTTCTCCTATGTAAGATGCTGGACAATCTTGACATTCAATTCTGTAAACAACATTTGTACGTTCTGATTTGTTAGTCACGTCTTTACCTAATTTTACGATAGAATTCAAATTTTTTTCAATCAAAGGAATCGTCGAGATATTATATTTTTTAGTAAGTAGGATAATTTGAAAAAATAATCATTGTATGGTAGAGCAATTTTCGGAATGTATTTAAATAAACTATTGCAATTGTTGACAGTTTTTTCTTGTGTGTATTTTAATTTTTGCATGCGGATTTTTATATGTTTCTGAATAAAGTCAAAGGGGTAGTCATTATTAGTTAAAATCTTAGTTGCCAATTTTATATTGTTAGAATGGAATCTATTATCAAACAAAGATATTGCACGATCAACTAGATTTTAAACAATGTTCTTCTTTTGTTGGATCGTGTGATTAGAAAAATAATTTATTAACCTACCAGATGAAGATGGTTTTTTGTACCAATCAGTAATAATCTTTTTATCTTCTTTAATTAATGTTAAGTCTAAAAAGTTAATTCTATCGTCATTTTCAATTTCAAAAGTGAATTGTAAATTTTTGTCATACGAATTAAAAAGGTTAATCAGAATGTCAACAAAGTCCTTCTTTATACAAATAAGTGTGTCATCGACGTATCTGTGATAAAAATGTTAAATGTAACCATACTTTTCCTTTAATTGTTTAAGACAATCCAATTCTAAATCTTTCATTACCATATCGGCAAAAAGAGGTGAAATCGGGGAACCCATCGGGGTTCCATTAATTTGTTGATAAAATTTGTTGTTCAAGGAGAAATAGGTGTTGTCAAATAAAAATTTTGTGTATTCTACAATTTCATGAAAAGGAATATTGCCTTTTTGATTTATATGATTAAATCGACGCTCTAAGCTTTGTATAACTAGGTGGCATGGTATGTTAGTAAATAAAGATTTTACATCGAGTGAGAGAAGGATGTCATTTTTATCTAAAGTGACGTTACTTAATTTATTTTTTAATTCAAAGCTGTTATTAATGTGTGACTTCGGTGCTGGAATACATTTTTTTAATTCATTATATAATACTTTAGATAAAAAGTAAGTCGGACTGTTTACAAGAGATATAATCGGTCGTAGCGGTAAATCAACTTTATGACCTGGTAAGCCATCTGCTTTAGCTAAATTCGTGTCAGTCAGAGTGAGGTCATTATGATGGTATTTTTTTTCATTATACCTCGACGTCTTTACCTTCCACTGAAGTTATCTCATAGCCGGAAAAAATCCCAGGCTCCCCGGGGCACGAACCAAGCAAGCTTGACGCCTGACTTGGCGCGACTGTATTACAGTTTGGTATCAACGTTTTAACAACTGATAAAATATCCGTCGTGATTCGAGAAAATCTTCCTCAAAATAAAATAATAATCTGATTTTCGGTCGAGGGCCATAAGAAAGACCACGTAGTTAACAATGGATTTTCCACGTATGTTGATACCAAGACAGGGGTGCGTTTAATACACCAACACACGTGCCAAGAACATTGACGATGGCGTGCGTGTCAGACAAAGGATGCGAGTGGGTTCATGCATTTGGAGGTAAATCCACTGCTGAGGGTGGTAAATCATGCATTGGAAGGTGGTTTTTGCACGAGCTAGAAAAAGAGCACGCAAGCATTGAAGAGCAGGAAGGGGGTGAAAAGGAGCAGAAGAGATAAAGGAGAATGACTGTGTGCGAGCAAGAGAGACAGCCACATAAACTGAACAAGGGTAAAAGAGAGTCGGTGAATTTGGGTGTGGGGTTCGGGACTTGGGTAGTGTGCTAGTCTGGTCGAGGGGCGGAAGGTCGTATAAGCGGCAGGACGAAGAAGGTGAAGGGGGTGAGATGGGAGTAGAAGGTGGTTGTGGATAGAACTGGCAGTGCTGGGGGTTAGATGGTTTGGGAGTGGATAGCTGGGGTCGGCTAGACTTCCGAAACAGTAAAACCGCGCCAGTGTGTGAGTCTTCGTAGAGTGTTTATTTCCCCTTGCCCCTCTAGAGACCCGGGTATCTGCGGCAACCCTATAAACCCTGGTCGTCCGCTGGCGCTGGCTCGTTCACTCGAGCGATGTATCCAGACGCGAAGCGAAGGTCGTAATTTTCGCGCGTGTCTGCGTGCATCGCGTTTGCTGATGTTCTTGCAAGGTCCTCCGTTGGGTGTGAGTGGGACCACCCGACAATGTCGGTGTGCCATTCTTCAAGAGTCTGCGTGCTTTGTGAATCTGTGAGAGTGAAACTGAACGTTAGTTCGGGATCGATGTGTGGGTAGATGGGTGTGCTTGTGTTAGGAGAAACTACAAGTGCACGTGTGCCGGGGAATTTAGTACTAGGATGTTAGGCAGGTACGTGTCGGCGAGATACCGCGCCGATGACAGAGTCTGATCAATCGAAAAGCATACGCCATGGCATCGCGTGTACAGAATTCCATTTCTACGACGGAGATTCCTTTCTTTTTTTTTATCTAGCTAGCTAGTTGCATTTTTGCAATTTTAATGATTTGCGGCTAGCTTCACTTCTATTGTGATATTGAAATAGGCGTATTTTTTTTAAATTGTGTTATGTCTGAAACGGAAGCCTATCCAAATATTTTCTAGATCTCTCGTTTTAAATAGGTTCATATTAATGAATCAAATTTGGGATGAGGAAGATCTCTATGAGTTAACTAAATAATTTGAGAATATTTATTTATTAATAAGAAAGGTAATAATGGAGATTTCTGTCGACAAATTTGAGTTACTGAATTGGCTTACTTTTAACATAAGAGAACGATTACGAAGAGTTGGAACTCGTAGTCTCTTCTTTGTTCATAACGTGGAGAAACAGTTCTCGTTGTAGGTAGGTAGGCTGAGAAGTTATTCTTCTAGTTGAAACAGTGGTTGGACCCACGTGAGTCAATATTTGTGTTTTTAGTAAAATTCACAAGATGAGTTTGATTTGCGTGTACAATCTTTTAGACTTGGTCTGAGGTTCACGGAATTTTATTTGCTGGGTCTCCTTTCGAGATTTATAGTGATGCTTTATCTAAGAAAGCTGATAATATTCACTGGAGTTAAATGTATCTCGTTCGTAATTTATTTGTATTTGCGACCTTGAAAATAATAAGAGCTGACCTTGAAAATAACACTTGCTGATTTAGAAAATAAAACTGACTGCTACTATGGAAGTAATATTGTCTATGATGTTGAAAATAAAACTGGCTGCTACTATGAATAATATAATAATGTCTAAGATGTTGAAAATAAAAATGGCTGCTGTTGCTTTCTGGTAGGTCGAATATATACTGAATCTAAACGTCACTTGTCATATTTTAGACTGTTTCCGGAAGTTCCGTGTAGCGTTAAATTTCTCATGACTAGGTTGAGTTGACTCATGTAATCGTTATCTCAATTAGGTAAGTTTGATATACAAACTAAGAATAATTTGATGAAGTAACCAGTCGTGATACATCTAGGTATTATTGCAGAATACCGATGTACAAAAATAAGAAAGATTTGGTAATATCCTAAACTTGACATAGTTTGTTATTATTCAAAAGTATAAATATGGAATAAAATACAATATGTTATAATATGATATGTATAATAATTATATTAGTTACGGACGTAACAATTGCAAGAATAATTTTTATATACATTATTTACCTGATCTATAAGTAACAAAAAGTTTTCTGTAAAAAGTTTTTACATTTTGTCAGAAGTTTTCAGGAAATAAATCCCTCGTACATATGCTTATTTTGTCAACTATGATCAAAATAAAAACCATATTTACAACAGGACGGTTACATTGATGAATTTTTCAATTTGACATGTGTAAATAGCAAGGTTAACAAGGAACGTTTGGTTTCTCGCTTTGTAGGTACTGCTGTCACGGCTCATCGTAAGTATGGTAACTGACGCTTTGGGCGTAAATTGCGTCATCATGTTAGCACTCTATTCCCTTTACAAGCCACGACTATTATTAAGTATTATACTTTCAAAAATGTCGGACTGATCAGCTGGATCTCTGGAGGGACAAAAAACCACTTTAACCAATAAACGACGAGAACGATTTCAAGCTAACCTCAAAAACTTATGTTTGACAGATACTTGACCAATGATGTTGTTTGTTGTCCCTCTAGCGATCGACGTCATCAACCTCTGACGTCACAAGGTATAATGTCTAATAAATTATATTTTTGTAAACGTGATTTAAATATATAATATTATAATATTAAATATATAACAGAGTTTGGGTTCCTAATTATATGATACATTTCAATAAAATTGCGTCTAATAAATAATTTTTAAGACGATTTTAGAAGAAAGGCAGGAGAAAAAGTTTTAACTTTGGTTGATTCTCGTCCGAGGGGAAAGTTGGAGATCTAGGCTTTAGATATTCAAGTTAATGGACAAATGAGGGATAGTGGGTGCTAAGTTGAAGCGATTTATGGATATTTTACATTAGTTTGGTTACAAATGCAGTGGAAACGGTTGTTAGCGGATTCAGTGGTTATTGGATTGCTAACATTATGAGAGAGAGAGATATTCTTCCATTTATTTCAAGTTGATCAAAAATATTGACAGGGGCAGGGGGGGGGGGGGAGAAGAGAAATAAAGCAATAGGAAAAAATTTAGGAATTCTATTGAGGAATATTAAAAATAATTAAAAATTGTAGAAATTGATTGCAAATGGTAACAATAATAATTGAAAATTGAAGAAAATTACTAAAATTTGAGAAAAATATTTTATAATCTAGGAAATTAATTGAAAATAGTTAAAAATTTGAGAAAATATTTGCAAAGTAATAAAAATAATGAAAATTGAAAAAAATAATTTTACTGGAATTATTAATTTATTAAAAAATAATTGAAAATGACAAAAACTAATTGAAAAATGATAAAAATAATTAAAAATTGAAGAATTTAATAAAAATTTGTAAAAAAATAATTGTAAAAATTACAGAATATATTTAAGATATGCAAGACTACTTGAAAAAGGATAAAAATAATTCGAAATTGATGTTAATTATGGAACTTTAAGAAAGAAATTGAGAAAATTACAGAATTTTTTTGATATAAAAGAAAGTGATTGCAAATCGAATAACATTATTTAAATACTTGAAAAATACAACTAAAATATAATAACACTAAATCAAAATTAAATAAATTAAATATTTTATTACTTTGCAAATATTTTCTCGAATTTAAAAAAAGGGGTTTAAAATTAAAAAAAAGGTATTAATGAAAATTTAGTAAGTTGGTGAAAAAGATGGTCAAAAATTGAAAAATAAAATGAAAAAAAATTGAAAAAAATGGTAAAAATTGATGGAGGATGAAACAAGTTTTTTAATATTGAAAATTATTTGGAAAATTATGAAAATAGTGAAACTGATAATTAAATTAATAAATTTGATGAGTTATGTCCTTCCATTATTTGACATTAGAAATTGACATTGATAATTCGATATTGAAGAATTTAATTGTAATTTGAAGAAAAAATTACAATTTAAAAAACAAAAATCATATTTTGAAAAAATTATTGAAAAATGAAGAAAGAAATGGAAAGTTAATTAATAAATAATTACACTAATTTGATATTGAAGGAATTTATTTAAACTGAAAAAGTTTTATTTAAAAAAATTAAAGAAAATAATTGAAATTCGGAAATTCTGAATTTAAAATTTAAGGGGAAAATTGAAAAATAATTAAGGCCGTTGGAGACACAGAGTCCGCAGAGAATCTGTAGGGGGGAGCAGTGGTTCTCAAAGACTGTCCCCATGCGTTTTGAAGACTTAGGAATTTTTCGCGACAAAGTCCAACACTTTTCCCACAAAAGAACATCGTACTGCAAATTCTATTGAAATAAAGATTCAGAAAAATACTTACTTTTGATAAATCAAGTATTTCCTGAGCTTTAGTGTCTCGAGGAAATTCGTGTGATGAAAACAACCTCCAATGATGTTCCATGTTTGGCAATTTTTTCCAATAAAACCAGACACTTTTTCCGAAAATGAAAATCGTAGTGAAAATTTAAATTTAATTAGCACTTTTTCACTTATTTTGTTTTTGGCATATGAGTTTTTAAATCGCGTCAGTCTCTCGAGGAAATACAAAATCACTTGACACTTCACTCACTGATTCCCACTTTGACAATTTTTTTCGGCAAAACCAGACAGTTTTTCCGAAAATGAAAATCGTAGTGAAAATTTAAATTTAATTAGCACTTTTTCACTTATTTTGTTTTTGGCATTTGAGTTTTTAAACCGCGTCAATCTCTCGAGGAAATACAAAATCACTTGACACTTCACTCACTGATTCCCACTTTGACAATTTTTTTCGGCAAAACCAGACACTTTTTCCGAAAATGAAAATCGCAGTGAAAATTTAAATTTAATTAGCACTTTTTCACTTATTTTGTTTTTGGCATTTGAGTTTTTAAACCGCGTCAATCTCTCGAGAAAAGTAAATTTTTTTCAATTTCATCAATGAAAATGTCAAACAATGCAGCAGAATATAGTTTGTCGTGCGCTGTTCTGATACGGCATTTTCGGGTACTATAATTCACACGGCGCCGCCTTTGAAATTATAGACAGGCGTACATTATATTCATTATATTAATCAACCTATTTATAAAATTCAATGTTTAGATATTAATTGTAAAAATTTAATATAAAAAATTAATGTCAAGTTCCAAACATAATTTTGCTAACTTTGTACAAAAAATAAAAGTTGTTTGTTATTTCAAGTGTAATTAGCTCTATTGAAAAGACGCATTAAAAATAATTTAAACCATTCAAATGCAACAAGTACATTATTTATTGTAAATCATGCATTAATAATTTCTAAACAATTTAAATATTTTTTAAAATCTAAGAGTTGAAGGAAAAACAGTAGAGCTTATTTAGTTTATCAGAAGAATGCAACCCGACTTACAGAGGAGATGGGAAATAGATATTGTATAGGAAATGAAATAAGTGTTTCTTTTAATTTTTTAAAATTAAATAAACAGAGCATTCGATAAATATTTTATACATAACGTAAAAATTAAAGAAATAATTAAAACGCAAGAAAGGACTAAAAAAATAGTGTAATATCAAAAAAATTAAATGAACAGGAAGAAAATGGAGAAATGTTTTTTTCTTAATCTAACAAACTGTAAAAAATGTAAAAAGTAAAAAAGAATAAGTAAGTAAGTTTGTAAAAGAACTCTCAAGAAATAGACAAGATGTGAAAAGAAATTGAATAAATTTACAAAAAAATAAGTGTATTTACTTTTAAAAGTATAGAAATAATTATTAAAATTAACGTAATAAAAAGTTTAATGAATGTATAAATAAGAAAACTGTGTAATATAATATTAAATAATTTTTATAAAAAGAAGAAAATTAAAGAAAATCCTAAAAAGAACAGAGACAAATACCAAAAAAAAAAATATCAAAAATACCTAAACGGAGAAAAAATTTTAAAAATGTTGTAAAAATAATAAATTATAATATAAAAATGAAAGTAAAATCTCTTAAAAATCTTGTAAGAATATTACCAAAGGAAGGATTATTGTGAATATGGAAATTAATTAATATTATTGAATTAAGATGCATTGAAATTTAAATTAATTTAAATTTAAAAGTTGGTACAAATTGGAATATGAGTTCATTGACGTTTGGAATTTATATAACTTTTAATGAATTGAAGATATACAAATCTAATATTATTTTTTGATAACTTGATACCAAAAATTTGTAAATTGTAGCGGTATTTTGATCATCTGTATTAATACAATTTTTTAAATTTTATAACGAATAAAATATTGAAATTTTCAAGATTTATCCACAAAATTCTGTTTTTTTTTATGATTTGCGATACTTTACATGCAATATTGGACATCCGGAGAATTGAAAAGTTTTTTTTTTCATTTAAATCAATAACAGCCCTGTTTATAGATTACATTTATTTTATTTATTTCAAGCAATCTATACATATATCTTTGATGAATAATTTGATCTCTGTTTCCGAACTTCTATGTAAGTCGGGTTGCCTTCTTTCTCTGCACTAAATAAACCATAAGGATTTATGATGTAACTCTTAGTATTTGAGAAATAATTTAGCAAAAAAAAAGATAAAATTTTTTCCTACATAAATTTTAATTTGTTAATTTTAAATTATGCAATTCTTTATTACAATATTAAATATAATAAACAAATGAATAATGTTCTAAAACAAGTATTAAAGTAAATTTCTTATTTCTTCAAAATAAAAGAGAGAATTTTTGTTACATAATATAAATATTATATAATTTTTTTTTAATATATTGAATGTTTTAAAAATAAAATAAATTAGTTCAAAAATGATATTAGATTAAACTACATATCTTTTAAAAATAAAATGTAAGAAACTACTTGGTAAATAAATTATATTTACTTATTTAATTTTAAATCATACATTTTTTAAACCACGTTTTTTTTTCTTATAAAAAAAGAGATATACATTTGTCTGTGTAGCATAAAATACATACAATTTATTGACAACATTTTCAGAAAAAGCTGTCTCAAATTCGACCAATTCAGATGAAAATTCTAAACATGACAGTTAAATTTCAAAAATATTTGTTAACATGCCCAAGTTATTAAATATTCAACAAAAAAGATCTATAAAAACAATTTAGCTTTCAAGAAAGTGCAACATTCGCAGTTTACAAAATTTTTTCCAAGAAATTTGTAGAAAAATTTCATTTTTCTCCCGTCAATAAGCACAAAGTTGCTTATTTCTGATCCAAATTTTGTTAAATATTTGATAACATGCACAAGTTATTGAATATTTAACAAATTAGATCTATAAAAACGTTTCAGCTTACGAGAAAGTGGAAAATTCGCAGTTTAAAAAATTTTTTCACGATATTTGTAGAAAAATTAAATTTTTCTTCCGTCAATAAGCACAAAGTTTCTTTTTTCTGATCTAAATTTGTTAAGTATTCAATAACTTGTGCATGTTATCAAATATTTAACACATTTGGATCAGAAATAAGCAACTTTGTGCTTATTGACGGGAGAAAAATGAAATTTTTCTACAAATGTCTTGGAAAAAATTTTGTAAACTGCGAATGTTGCACTTTCTTGAAAGCTAAATTGTTTTTATAGATCTTTTTTGTTGAATATTTAATAACTTGGGCATGTTAACAAATATTTTTGAAATTTAACTGTCATGTTTAGAATTTTCATCTGAATTGGTCGAATTTGAGACAGCTTTTTCTGAAAATGTTGTCAATAAATTGTATGTATTTTATGCTACACAGACAAATGTATATCTCTTTTTTTATAAGAAAAAAAAACGTGGTTTAAAAAATGTATGATTTAAAATTAAATAAGTAAATATAATTTATTTACCAAGTAGTTTCTTACATTTTATTTTTAAAAGATATGTAGTTTAATCTAATATCATTTTTGAACTAATTTATTTTATTTTTAAAACATTCAATATATTAAAAAAAAATTATATAATATTTATATTATGTAACAAAAATTCTCTCTTTTATTTTGAAGAAATAAGAAATTTACTTTAATACTTGTTTTAGAACATTATTCATTTGTTTATTATATTTAATATTGTAATAAAGAATTGCATAATTTAAAATTAACAAATTAAAATTTATGTAGGAAAAAATTTTATCTTTTTTTTTGCTAAATTATTTCTCAAATACTAAGAGTTACATCATAAATCCTTATGGTTTATTTAGTGCAGAGAAACAAGGCAACCCGACTTACATAGAAGTTCGGAAACAGAGATCAAATTATTCATCAAAGATATATGTATAGATTGCTTGAAATAAATAAAATAAATGTAATCTATAAACAGGGCTGTTATTGATTTAAATGAAAAAAAAACTTTTCAATTCTCCGGATGTCCAATATTGCATGTAGAGTATCGCAAATCATAAAAAAAACAGAAATTTGTGGATAAATCTTGAAAATTTCAATATTTTATTCGTTATAAAATTTAAAAAATTGTATTAATACAGATGATCAAAATACCTACAATTTACAAATTTTTGGTATCAAGTTATCAAAAAATAATATTAGATTTGTATATCTTCAAGTCATTAAAAGTTATATAAATTCCAAACGTCAATGAACTCATATTCCAATTTGTACCAACTTTTAAATTTAAATTAATTTAAATTTCAATGCATCTTAATTCAATAATATTAATTAATTTCCATATTCACAATAATCCTTCCTTTGGTAATATTCTTACAAGATTTTTAAGAGATTTTACTTTCATTTTTATATTATAATTTATTATTTTTACAACATTTTTAAAATTTTTTCTCCGTTTAGGTATTTTTGATATTTTTTTTTTTTGTATTTGTCTCTGTTCTTTTTAGGATTTTCTTTAATTTTCTTCTTTTTATAAAAATTATTTAATATTATATTACACACTTTTCTTATTTATACATTCATTAAACTTTTTATTACGTTAATTATAATAATTATTTCTATACTTTTAAAAGTAAATACACTTATTTTTTTGTAAATTTATTCAATTTCTTTTCACATCTTGTCTATTTCTTGAGAGTTTTTTTACAAACTTACTTACTTATTCTTTTTTACTTTTTACATTTTTTACAGTTTGTTTGATTAAGAAAAAAACATTTCTCCATTTTCTTCCTGTTCATTTAATTTTTCTGATATTACACTATTTTTTTAGTCCTTTCTTGCGTTTTAATTATTTCTTTAATTTTTACGTTATGTATAAAATATTTATCGAATGCTCTGTTTATTTAATTTTAAAAAATTAAAAGAAACACTTATTTCAGTTGCTATACAATATCTATTTCCCATCTCCTCTGTAAGTCGGGTTGCATTCTTCTGATAAACTAAATAAGCTCTACTATTTTTCCTTCAACTCTTAGATTTTAAAAAATATTTAAATTGTTTAGAAATTATTAATGCATGATTTACAATAAATAATGTACTTGTTGCATTTAAATGGTTTAAATTATTTTAAATGCGTCTTTTCAATAGAGCTAATTACACTTGAAATAACAAACAACTTTTATTTTTTGTACAAAGTTAGCAAAATTATGTTTGGAACTTGACATTAATTTTTTATATTAAATTTTTACAATTAATATCTAAACATTGAATTTTATAAATAGGTTGATTAATATAATGAATATAATGTACGCCTGTCTATAATTTCAAAGGCGGCGCCGTGTGAATTATAGTACCCGAAAATGCCGTATCAGAACAGCGCACGTCAAACTATATTCTGCTACATTGTTTGACATTTTCATTGATGAAATTGAAAAAAATTTACTTTTCTCGAGAGATTGACGCGATTTAAAAACTCAAATACCAAAAACAAAAAAGTGAAAAAGTGCTAATTAAATTTAAATTTTCACTGCGATTTTCATTTTCGGAAAAAGTGTCTGGTTTTGCCGAAAAAAATTGTCAAAGTGGGAATCAGTGAGTGAAGTGTCAAGTGATTTTGTATTTCCTCGAGAGATTGACGCGGTTTAAAAACTCAAATGCCAAAAACAAAAGAAGTGAAAAAGTGCTAATTAAATTTAAATTTTCACTGCGATTTTCATTTTCGGAAAAAGTGTCTGGTTTTGCCGAAAAAAATTGTCAAAGTGGGAATCAGTGAGTGAAGTGTCAAGTGATTTTGTATTTCCTCGAGAGATTGACGCGGTTTAAAAACTCAAATGCCAAAAACAAAATAAGTGAAAAAGTGCTAATTAAATTTAAATTTTCACTACGATTTTCATTTTCGGAAAAAGTGTCTGGTTTTATTGGAAAAAATTGCCAAACATGGAACATCATTGGAGGTTGTTTTCATCACACGAATTTCCTCGAGACACTAAAGCTCAGGAAATACTTGATTTATCAAAAGTAAGTATTTTTCTGAATCTTTATTTCAATAGAATTTGCAGTACGATGTTCTTTTGTGGGAAAAGTGTTGGACTTTGTCGCGAAAAATTCCTAAGTCTTCAAAACGCATGGGGACAGTCTTTGAGAACCACTGCTCCCCCCTACAGATTCTCTGCGGACTCTGTGTCTCCAACGGCCTTAAGATAATTAGAAACTGAAGAAATTTTTTGAAAAATGGTAAAAAAATAGTTAGAGTTTGTAGATATCAATTGCAGTTTTAAAAAAATAATTTTAAAAAATACAGAATATTTGTGAAGTAAAAGAAAGTACCTTATTACAAAATGATTTCCAGAATTTTAAATTCAGGAACATAATTACAACATTATAGAAATAATCGAAAATTTATTGAAAAAAATAATGGAAATTTGAGATAAATAATTGAAATTTTAAGAATTAAAAATACATATTCAAAAAAATATAAAAATTGTTAAAATCATTGCGAATGAAGAAACATAATTAAAAATTGTCTATGTAACCAAAATTTGAGAAAAATAATTGAAGAATGATTAAAACATTAAAATCTGGATGCAATATCTTAGATTTGAGATAATAAATAAAAATTTAGGATATTAATTGAAAAATAATTAATTTATTTAATTAAAAGGTGGAGAAAATAATAGCAAAAAGATAAAAGAAAATGTAAATTGAAAAATATAATTAAAATATGATAAATAATTGAAAATTTAGGAATTTCATTGAGGAATAGTAAAAAAAATAAAAAATATAAGAAAATGATTGCAAAATGATAACAATAATAATTGAAAATTGAAGGAAATTGTTATAATTTCAGATAAATATTTTAAAATCTTGTAAATTAATTGAAGAATAATGAAAATAATATAAAATTCGAGAAAATATTTGCAAAGTAATAAAATATTTAAAAACTGAAGAAAATAATTTTAATTTCTGAAAAATAATTGGAAAAATTAAAACATGTATTGGATATAGAAGAAAATTATTGCAATGATAAAAATAACAGTGAATTTAAAAAAAACCGTAATTTGAGATGATATTAAAAAAAATTAGAAAATGAATTAAGAAATAATTGAAAATGACAAAATGTAATTAAAAAATGATCGAAATAATTAAAAATTTAAGAAAGTAATTGAAATTTGAGAGAAATAATTGTACTTTTTGGAATTAATCAACAAATATTCAAAATAATATAAAATTTGTGAAAATCATTGCAAATTAAAAAAAATAATAAAAAGTTTACGAAAGTATCTGAAATTTGAGTAAAATTTTTGAGAAATGATTAAAACCTTGAAAATTGGATAAAGTAACTTAGATTTGAGATAATAAATAAAAATTTAGAACATTGATTTAAAAATAATAATTAATATAGGTATCTAATTAAAAGGTGGAGAAAATAATTGCAAAAAGATAAGTGAAAATGAAAATTGGAAGAAATAATTGAAAAATGGGATAAATAATTGAAGATATAAAAATTTAATCGAGGAATGAAATTTGAGAATAATTAAAAACTAAAAAAATTGATTACAATAATAATTAAAAATTGAAGAAAATTTTTAAAATTTGAGAAAAATATTTTTATATCTAGGTAATTAATTGAAGAATAATGAAAGTAATAAAAAATTCGATAAAATATTTGCAAAGTAATAAAAATAATTAAAATTAATTGCAAAATAAATTTAATAAAAAAATAATTGATCCCGTATAGAAATAGCCCGTTTGCCCAAATTGAAACCATCGTCATTGAATTACACTGAAGCTTCACTTATTTTAACCCGATCCACGCAAATACATGACAAAAGTCGCACTTATTTTAACTCACATGTAATTATAGAGAACTTCTCTGATTGGCTGATCCAATTTGCAGCAACCAATGAAAATGTTAGTTAGTTTTGATTGGTCGACAAGTTAAAATAAGTGAGACTTCGAACTGTTCAAATAAATGCGACTCTAAAAAAGCGAGACTTTAAATAAGTGAAGTTTCAGTGTACATTGCAAAATTAATAAAGAATCAAACTAAGAAATGTGATCGTACAAATTTTGTAATTTTATCCTGCCGTTGCACATGACAGTAATTGAAATTTTTTTTCAGATCTCATTACGAAAAGTAGGACAAAGGCAGCAGTTTTCGATGTTAAACAAAATACGACTAAAAGAGTACTTTACAGAGCCTTAATTTGGTTTTAAAAAAAGTGTTTCTGTCCTTTAAACTTGTAATAAAAAGATGTAAAAATTTTTAAATGATGAAATTATTTTATAACCCGTAACAATTGTTTATAAAAAATTAACCTTCGAAATTATTTGTCAGGAGAATATCTTTATTAATAATTCAAAAATGTAATTATACGATAATCTTGGGGTTTTTTATTTCGACTTTTGTTGGCGTCCCACGTTGGGCGCCATTTGTAACAATTGTTTATATAAATTTAACCTTCGAAATTATTTGTCAGGATAATTTTTTTTTAATAATTCAAACATGCAATTATACAATAATCTTGGGGTTTTTTATTTCGACTTTTGTTGCAAACCCTTAAAAAAATTCTATCACTCACAAAAAATAACTATTTTTCAAGCGTTTAAAGGGTTTGTCACCTTAATTAATTACGTATCTCTAAATTGTAAAACCTAATTTTAAATTTTAACAGAAATATTTTAATTTAAAAAAAAATTTACTTCAAAATAAATAAAAATTATGTGAATCGTATGAAATGAAAGTACCAAGAATTAAACTCAGTAGTACAATCCGTGTTTGGTCAGACTCGACGAGGAAAAGCACGATTTGTATTTATCTTGTTTGTATATTTGATCATAAATGTAATACCTCTGTAATAAAATACATTAAAAATAAAGTTTACGTACAATTTTCTTTTCAATGAGACTCGAAAAATTAAAAACAAAATCCTAATTAAAGAAAATAATTTTATTTAAATTATTTTACGTCTACAGTTTGACATAATATTTTCCACTGAGTTTCTTGATGTAAAAAATCTAAGAGCGAGGAAACTTTTTACCAAAAAAGAAATGATATGATCCAGATTACTCTTGAGGGCGGTCTGTAAATCCTTTGGTGATGTGAAGAGTTTTTTTTTTTTTTTTTTTCGTTAAAAGAAAGTTGCCAATCTTTGGAGAATGTTTCTGAGAAAATGTGACGACGAATGCAACGTTTGGAAATTCCAACGACAACCCGTCCCTTCCGGATTTTATGGCACCATATATGAAATAGAGTGGGTCGCCGCGCCATCGACGATATTTCGCATATCAATGGCGGATGGCAGCCAGAGCGGTCGCTTCATTTGAAATTCAAAACCTTAAATACTAGGCCATATATATGCACGTATAAGATATAACACACGGTATATTCACGGTTTTAATAAAGCTTCAACAACGGGCGTGGAAAGAAGTGACGTTGCAGAAAACTTTGTGGATACAATCAGGGTTTCGTGCCAACCTAACCATAAAAAATTACATTGTGAGAGCAACGCCAGAAAACTCCTTACTTCGATAAACTTTCAAATATCGGACTCTATCAACACTAAACGATATACTTCTACTTTTTATCCACGTAATCGCTTTTGTTCTTGGTTTAAAAAAATTCCTGGAATTTACTTCATTTTTAAATACTAATAATAATAATAATTAATAATAATAATTAAAAATTATAATTTTTAAGCGATTTGTACAGATATACGCTTTGCACACATATAATTAAGAAAATATGTCAGAATGGGCGATTTATATTTTGGGCCGGACCTTGAAAATTCAAGATGGCGGTTCCAATATGGCAGAGAAAAAAATTAAAAAGTCAACGAATCCTCATGAAAATCATTACTGAGGGACTCTTGGAATCGCTGAACACGAATCTGGTATCAGATATCAAAAATCCAAAATGGCGGATCCAATATGGCGGAGACAAAAATAAAAATCAACAAATCTTTACGAAAATCATTACCCGGGACTTTTTTAGGTGGTTGAATACGAATTCAGTGTTGGATTTATAAAATTTAAAATGGTGGATCCAATATGGCTGAGACAAAAATTAAAACACTTATGCTTTTCTAACTTTTCAACAACAAAAATTGATAAAATGTACTTTAAGTAAAACTTTACACAAAGAAACAAAATTAATGAAAGAAAATTAAAGTCAAAGTAAAGAAAATCAAAGAATAAATGTAGACTTATAAAAGAGAAGAAATGAGAATGAAAATTCTTAAAGCAGGGAAAGTTATAAGAAATAAAAAAAAATGAAAAAAAAAAGAAAATTCAAGTCAAATAGAAATGTAGGTTAGAAATAAGGTAAAAGGAAAAAAATACGACAAATAAAGAAACTTTAAATAAAAGTTTAACATGAGAAATAAATTAAAAAAGAAAGGGAATTAAAAAAAAGACAAACTTAAAACAAAGAAAAAAGTACAAATAAATAAAGAGAAAAAAAAGAAAAAATAGAAAATTTCTTTTTTATAAAGCAAGAACAATTGAAGAAAGAATAAAGAAAAAAATTGAAATAAATTAAATAAAATAATAAAAATAAATAATAAATGAAATATTATGCTATAACATATTATTATTATTTTATTATCTAAATAAAAATTTAAAATAAAAATTTGAGAAAAGTACTTAAAAATCTTAAAAGTAAATTAAAAAAACAATTATTCAAAATTCAGATAAATAAATTAAAATTGAAAAAAATAATTGGAAAACTTACATAAAATATTTTAAAAAAGGAAAGTTAAAGAAATTTTCAGAAAAATACTTAAAACTTTCAGAAGTTCATTCAAATAAAAGATAATAATTAAAAATTAGGAAAAATAAATTAAAAAAGATAAATATAATTTAAAATTAAAGAGAACAAGTTTTAATTAAAGAAAAATAAGTAAAAAAAATTCGAAATTATGAAAAGAATGAGAAAAAAAACGAAAGTAATTGAAAATTGAAGAAAATAATATAATTAATTGAAAATTGAATTAAATAATTGAAATGCCAGATAAATAATTTAAAAACTATTGAATTATTTTGAGAAAAATACATGAAGATCGTTGAAATCAATCTGAAAAATGGGAATAACTAAAAAATGGAGAAAAGAATAATTCAAGACAGCTAAAAATAATTAAAATTTACGATTATTAATAAAAAAATTTGGAAACTATGAAAACGAATGAAAATAATTAAAAATTGAAGAAAATAATTGAATTTTTAGAAAAATAATTAAAAATCTTAAAAACTAATTTTAGAAAATGAAAATAATAATTAACAATCGAGAAAAATAATTGAAAAATGATCAAATTAATTCAAAATTGAAAAAACTAAGTAAAACATGCTGGAATTAAATTAAAAATGAAAAATTGAAAATAGTAAATAAAATTTGAGGGAAAAAATTGGAAAAATCATAGAATATATATTTAAAGAAAGAAAATGATTACAAAATTACTTAAAAAATTTTAATTAAAGAGAATTATTAAAATATCGCAGAAATAATCGAAAATTGATGAAAATAAATAAAGTAAATACAAAATACTTTAAAATTGTAGAAAATGGGAATAATAATTAAGAATCGAGGAAAATAATTATAAATTGAAGAAAGTAATTGAAATATTCTGAAAATAATTTAAAATTCAGAAAAAATTGAAATATGCTGGAAATAATTTAAAAATGAAAAATTGAAAATAGTAAATAAAATTTGAGGGAAATAATTGAAAAAATCATAGAATATATATTTGATGAAAGAAAATAATTAGAAAATTACTTAAAAAATTTTAATGAAAGAGAATTATTAAAAAATCGCAGAAATAATCGAAAATTGATGAAAATAAATAAAGTAAGTAAAAAATACTTTAAAATTTTAGAAAATGGGAATAATAATTAAGAATTGAGGGAAATAATAAATAATAAATTGAAAAAAGTAATTGAAATATTCTGAAAATAATTTAAAATTCAAAAAAAAAAATTGAAATATGATGAAAATTATTTAAATATGAAAAATTGATAACAGTAAATAAAATTTGAGGGAAATAATTGAAAAAATCATAAAATATATGTTTAAGAAATAAAATAATTACAAAATTACTTAAAAAATTTTAATTAAAGAGAATTATTAAAAAAATCGCAGAAAGAATGGAAAATTGATGAAAACAATTGAAATTTCAGATAAATAATTTAAATTTTTGACAAAAATGCAAAAATAATTAAAATAATTAGAAATTGAAAAGAATAATAGAAAAATTGCAAAATTTATTTTTAAGCAAAAGAAAATAATTGAAAAATCTTTTAAAATAAAAAAATATGTAAAATTGATGACAATAATCTAAATTTGTGATAATAACTGTAAATTTAGGAAATTGATTGATAAATAATGAAAATATTAAAAGATGGAGAAAATAATTGCTAAATAATAAAGAGACATGAAAATTGACCAAAATAATTATTTGAAATATTCAGGAAATTAATTTAGAAATTATGAAAATGATTAAAAATCGAAGTTAAAAATTGCAAAATGTCAAAAATAATGGTGAATTAAAAAAAATAATTTAAATTTGCGATGGATAATATAAAATTTAGGAATGAATAATTATATTGAGTTAATGTCAAGGAAAAAAGAATTGAAATTGAAAAAGTGATTAAAAAAACTAAACAAAATAATTAACATTTGAGGAAGGTTAATTTAAGATTTTGGGAAACAATTTAAAGATAATTAAAAGAATTAAAAATTTTAGAAAATAATTAAAAAATGATTAAAATAATTTAAAATTCAAATTTAGTATATTTGAAACGTGTAGATTAATTGAACTTTTAAGGGCATGTGATGGATTATGACGTCACTGGTATAAGCAAAATACGTCCGTAACTTTTTTCTTAAAATATTTGATTTTTTGTTACGAAAATTTGTACAATTATCTAAAATGTCATTAGCATGGTCTTTCTAACCCGAATTTGTTTAAATTGTAGCCAAAAATTTATATTTGAAAATTTTCGAAAAATAGCAAATTTTTTAAAAATTAATTTTGAGCCAAAATTCAAACAAAATCGGGTCAGAGAGACCTTCTGAATGATATTTTAAGTAATAACTAAAAAATAATTAACTTATAAAATAATTTACAGAACGATTAATAATAACGAGGGAAATAAAGTGATAACTACATATATGTGACTGTCCACGAGAAAAGGTGCCTTAGTCCCAAAAAATATATTTTGATATTTTAATGCAAACTGACAGACTTTGAGTTTCTCTTTCATTTACAAAAATAAAAGATTTTTCTTTTAAAGAACTTTTTTGTTATTAAATAAGAAGCGTAGGTATGTAACAGTGATTTTAATGCATTGTTGCAAGTTTAAACGCTTATCCTGTAAAATTGACGTTTGGGAGCTAAGGCACCTTTTCTCGTGGACAGTCACATATGTCAAGAACAATTTATTAATATTCAAAAAATGACATTTTACTTACAAATAGTTTAAAAGTACTCATTCATAGATCAAATGAGGATTCGATGAAATGTTTCGACAAAGATATGCTAGATTTAGAAATTTAGATCATATTAGAAAATCATCCTCTCGACGTGGAGAGGATTCATTTCATTTTATTCCAACTAAATTCAGATTTGGGCGAATGAAACGGCCACACTTTAATAAATCAAAACACAAACAATTTATTTACTCTTAACTTCGCGATTATTGATAATAACAAAAACCGAGAGAAGGATCACAATCTTACCTTTCCGTGTCCTTGGCCGGCACGTAAGAGCGTAGCCATTGATTAATTTCTATCAAGGTACGAAGATCGACTGATTAATTTGTCATTCGAATTTCTTCGACCCGACAATTAAATTGATTACCAAAGAAACCCAAATCTTATCTTACAGAACGACAACCTGAACAATAGATGATTTTTAAATTTATAGTAGGAACACAAAAACTAACTTTACCAAAAATTTAACAGTTGTTGGAATATCAAATTCGGATCAAAAAGCAGTATACTCATGACTAAATCTATCATAAAAAAAACCACCCGTTGTCTGGCAACAAAACACAAGGACTTATTTTTCGATCATTATTGCCAAAGTTTTGGCGTAGGCATCGACATCCCAAGCATTTGCCAAAATTGGTTCAATAATGGTCTCCAACAGATTCCCAGCATGTCAGCCAATATTGCTGGAAATGTGATGCCAATTATAAGCCTCGTCAATTTATCACTGCCCACCTATTCTAAACAATTATTAAATATAAATTAACTTGTTTGTTCAACTCGAGAGATCTATTTGTCCAACTGTGGGTAAGGATTTAATTTATTTTCTGCGTCATTGCTGAAAAAACGCAATCTGTTAAATTGGTTGTTTCGACGACGCTTTTTCCGAGTATATTTTTCAAGCCGGATGTGTATGCACTCTGTCCCAAATTCGCAGAGGAGTTGTGTGTCGTGCGTGTAACCAGGTCGGGAAGAGCGGTGTAAATTACGACCTTACAATCGATTCGGGCAGGGACCAGGTCGCGAGGTCGTAAACGTCATCTCCCATTCACTAGGTTACGTCCGACGTTACAACGACACACCATTCCAGAGTGACCTATTCCGATAAAATAATCCGATTTAACGGCAGCGCTGGCAACTAATGGGGATTCCCTTAAAGAAGAGCCATTATAGGATAAAGGAAGCAGAGGTCGGGAAGTATACGTCTTCACCGATCGAATCCAAGTAGCGGATCCCTTCTACCTCAACTATATGGGAAAAGTTTTTAATCTGCTTTTCATTATGCTCGTAGCTTAAGCTCCCATCCGGACAAGGGAGATGATGCACACTCTCTATTGCTCGTCGCGTCGCAGTATTCTATCGTGAGTGACTTTCTCCGCTCCTGTGTGAGTTTACGACTTGTGTATCCTTCCGCGTGTGAGTCCCTCGGTGTATTCACGCTTGTGAGTACGCTGACATTAACGACAGGGCAGTAAATTCTTGTCTGTGAGGGTGGCAATGGATGCTTGTCGGTGTGGAGTGCGTCTAGACAGGGGAGAGACTGCGTCACAACCCTGGCCCCATATCGCAACTCCGTTTAACGACAGACTATCGAGGGATGGGAATTTACTTGCACCACTTCAACCTATCCGCTGTTCCGTGTTAACAGCAATAGCAGAGATGATGCCACTGTTGTTCGCTTCCGTCAGGCAACGATCCACTGTTTTCCTACCAAAACCAAATATTCATTGCAAATCGCGTTTTATCTTCGAATTAACGTTAAAGTTAATTACAATTGACCCAATCGCAATGGCAACTTGATGAATACTGAATTAATTTTTGACTCATGATGATTTCAATTTTACGCTCGGGTTTAAAGAAATCATGGTGTAAAAGTTATGGGAAGTTTAATAGAGGAGAATCCTCCTTTAGAGGGTTGAGTAAATAGATTTTTTGTTTTATTATTTATTATCGATAACGCATTTAATCGTCGAAGAAATGATCCTGGTAGTCGTCATCATAGGATTAGATGTGAGTCCGTTCTCACAAAAGTGATAGGACTAGAAGAAGACGACGACGACTGTGTTTATAAACTGTCAAAATACTGGTGGCAGCCATCTTGATTTGGCGATGGATGTCAGCGCCGTCACCACAAAACGTGATTTACGTTCACAGGTCTATTGCCCCTCGATGCCTCGATCTTTCCATCCGCCGGAAATGCTACTGCGCGTACTTTGAAATGTGATTCGTGAGAGCGCCACCGTGGCGCATGTGTCGCCGCACAGTGAACCCCCGACGAGGCGCTCTCGCTCTCGTCATTCTAACTTAGTGTGTTCGACCGTTTGGTCGTGTTCTTTTTTTAAAGTGTTAAAACTTTATAAAAATGTAACTAGATAAGATGGACGGGGCTCCCACAAAACAAGAAGAAGAAGTGCTCAGTCAGTGTTCACTGCGCGTAACATTTGTGAAATGTCCGTGTCATGGGGCCGGTTATTTAACCTTCTGTGAATCTTCTTAAATTGAATATTTTGAATAAATATGTTAATTTGTAATCTAATTTAAAAATCGAGGTTCTGTTGCTGCTCCTTATTCCCCATTCTCTGTAAATTTCTGTGTTAGCAGTGGTTTAATTTGAATTTGAAAACAATTTGATTAGTTTAATTAGGCTATTTTCTCTTTTTTGTTTAGTTATTTAAAGTTAAAATAACATGGCGCTAGGGTTTATTTAATTATTTGTTTATTTGTTGTCGTTAAACAATAATTTAAATATAAAATTTAAATAATAAACATAAACTAGTAAAAATGCGTCATAGTACTTTAAGTTTTAATGAACTGTCATATCCTATGGATTGTTTACAATTAGAAAAGGGTTTCCACTTTATTCTTTTTTTTTATAAACTAAGCCTTATCAAACAAAATTTAACTTAGACGTTTTTCACTTTATTGTTTTTTTCTTGAAGTAAGTTTAATCTAAAAGTTTTTCACTATATACTTTTCTTCTTAAAATTTTTTTTCTTCTACTTTCCTATACTATTAACTATAATAATTTGCCACTTCAGTTTCCTTCTAGAAAACATTTTTTTTGTAAGTCCGTCAGTGGGGAAATTTTAGTAATAAAAATAAATGATTAGATTTTGGGATAAGGTTTACAAACAATTCCTTTATATTCCTTGGATATCATACTGGTTTGAATTCCGTTCCAAAAAAAGAAAATTCAAATTTTTTTATATAAATTATCATTTAGTGTAGAAGTTAATCCTTCTGGCTATTGGTACTACCTCAAACCAATAAGCAGAAAGAAAGAAAAAGATAAAATTAGAATATACAGAATATGTGCCCAAATGTTGCAGGAAGATCCATAATTGTCATATGATATCTATAAGATAGCATATTCGTGGAATATCCTTTTGTGATGAGAGTGAAAATACCAAGTTTTTGCGCGCTAAATTTACTATTCTAAAGTATTTTTCAAGTTACTAACGCAGCGAGAGGTCGGACAGGTGTTCGAGCTCCTGGCTAGACTCAAAGGCCCCCCACTCCTTTTTATTGCCTGTGAGATAACGGGTTTGATAAAGCACTTTTTAAAGATTTTTTTTAAGAGACTACTAAAGTTATTTTATTTAAATGTTCTGCCCATAGACATAATGTTCGAAGAACATTCAATAATTTTTTCGTCAACAGAATATTTTTAAACAAGCCAGTGAGAGTGAATTGACTATTTAAGAATAATGCGTTTTGATGTATTCACGACAACTCGATAGAAAATCAACAAAAACATAAACAATTAGAAAGAATTATTAATTTAGAAGCAAATCTGGGTTGCAAAATTGCCCTATTAACAAAAATTTTTTTTTATATTTTTTGTGGTTGGTTGAAAAAAGTTGGAAACCTAGGAAAATATGTATTATAGAAATATGTTTAACATGAATCGATTCGATAAAAAAGATTTTCAAATATCGTGTCTATCGACTTTAAGAAAGTAGTTCCAAAAAAAGCGCGTTTTATAAATTATGAAAATTCGAAAAAAAACCAAATTTGAAATTTGAATTTAGTCGCCTATTCAAATTTGTTAAGTTGAAAAGTTTCTTAGCTCTTAATAAATACCACAAGAACAGATTAAAAAGTAATAGATAATCTTTATCAGTTTTTAATTAAAGTCACAACTATATAATACCCTTAGAACTTTCGTATTTAATAATCCGCTTTCGAAGCTTGTTAAAACAACTAAAGAAATCGAAAGTTCTGTAACTTCATTGCACAGTTTTAAAAGTGTGCGTGAAACTTTACTTCTGAAGAAGGAACGACCTTTTAATTTGATTACAGATAAAGCTGTTTATATTAGCAACATAATTGTTATCTCAACACTAATAGTATTAGAAATTATGCTCCCGACATAAGCATCAAAATTAAATATTGCAAATAAAAATTACACAAAATAAATATTTAATTGATTTAGAATATATTTTTTATTAATTTATGAACAATTTACGGGAAATGCCCTTTTGTACACAAGTACTTAAAATTTAACGGATAAAAAGTTAAAAATAAAAAAGTTAAAGCTGCGAGGCGAAGACAATACACTCTAGGCATCAGAGTATATAATAATTGACTCTACGTAAGCTATTTACAAAATTGTCAAAAGAGACATAGTAAAAGTTAAGAGAATTATAAAATTGATTACCCTCTCTGCATAATCTGACTAAAGTAGAGCTCCCTCATAGTCAGTCCTAGGTACTCTCTGAGCAAAGACGGATTTCTAGTTAATTTAAAAGGTACAAAAAAATACAAAAGAGATAAGAGTTCAGGGCAATTAATACCATTGATTATTTTAAATAATAACAATAATTCAGAAAACAAAAACCTAGTTGAACCTAAATCAACCTAGTAGAATACCAAAAAGCCGTTTAAGCCAAGAGTATTCATGACTAAACCTGTCAAAAGGAGTCCCTGTCTCTCTCGACAAAAGCCGCAAAAACCTATTTTGTACACGTTCAAGTTGATTGATATAAGTATCCTAATAAGGATCCCAGTTAAAAAAAAACATAAAAGTGTTCTTGTTCGTTGTTTGTGTTTAATTTCTTTAGTATCAATTAGGCTGTTTGTAGCACTGATAAGTTTTGTCAATGTTTGTGTGAAATAGGATCAAATTGAAATTTGGATTGTTTTGTTCTAAAATTGGCATTGTCATAGTAAGTAGAGTCGGAAATATTATTTATATACCTGTAATCTATACCTGTACGAGAGGCCTTAATCCTTAGGTAATTTTGATTTAAAGCAGACTTGGTAATCAGTATGAAATTTTCAACGATGAGATCAGTGGTCTCGTGATAAATGGAGGAGATTCTAACTAAATTGAATTATTTGTGTTCAACAGATAATAGGAAACTATAACGATTGGGCTAAAAAAGCCGTTGATATTTGGGAAAATTTCATAAACAAAGAAAGGTAAGATTGGTTTTATGAGCTGACCTGCCTGACAACGGACCCTTTTGGGAAATGTCATAAAAGAATAAAAAAATCACCTTCCGGGGTTTGCTTTAACTTGACAGTAATTAGTCAGAAAACTCGAGATCTTTTCGAGAGTTGACGACGAAAATTCTTAAGATAGTGTAGCGTTGATCCAACTCTCAAGGCAAAAATCAAAGTTTTAAAATAAATAAATCCAAAATCAAATGGTGCATTTTTCTTCTTCGAATCCTCTCAATAACAATCAGGAAACAAGATAAATGTGCAATTCTTAAATACTTGATGTCTTTAATAAAAATAAAAAAAAGAATGTACCAAGGTGCGAATCATGAGGTAGGCCAGAATCTGCCACAAATATGTCAGAAAAGTTACCATTTACTCGGAAGGCTAAAGACCTATGAATAAGGTAACTCTTAACCCAGCAGATCATGTCATCAGAAAAACCAACGGATCCCAGTTTCGCTACCAGAATAACATGATCTACCTTATCAAACGCTTTGGAGAAATCCGTGCAAAGGTGACTTGAGATTCTTTCTTAACATTCAGAGTGACAAAGTTCGTCAAAAGAGAAAGATTAGCTAATACCGATTTACGCCTCATAAAGCCATGCTGTTCATTAATTATCAAACCTTCAACACTGTAAACAATCGATTCGAAAATTTTAGGAATAGTGCTAAGTATAGTCATCCGACGGTATAACTGCATCCGAACCAATCAATTTGGTCAACATTTTTTTTCAAATCTTATTAACATAAGAAAGCTATTGATAATAATTTCTCACAAATACCTTTGTAAAAAATTGTCTAATGACATTTTGATCTTAGAAACAGTTCCAATCGGTTAGGTGCACTGTATTAGAATTTGGCCAATGCCGGCAAGACACGTGCGAGTTTCACGATACGGAAGAAGACAGCGCATAAATAGTCGAACGAGGGTGTGTGTGTTGTATAAATGCGCTTTAGGTTTTTTCGCGTAGATGTATAAACGGAAGACGGTGAGTGTGGTAGTGGGACAAACTCAGCGGGTGGTAGGTAGCCTATGTGACTGTGTGAGGTGGCGTGGGGCAGGTCCGGGCGGTCGATATCGCTGTCTGTGCCTCCTCCACAGCCTTCCACTTCTCTTCCGTTACGCCACCTAGGTCCGGGTCCTGATTCAAGCGCATCTAAGACGTTGGACATGTTAGGTGTAGACTCGATACGCTTTATAACTCCACCACGACAACGCTTCCCATTAATCACTATTTTCGCAAAATTAACTCCTTCAAAGCATCAACCAGAATTTTTCTTATACCAATGACAAGCTTTCTACTTATTTTAAATTGCTCGAAAAATTTCCGAAAACCTTACTCAGCACTACTACAAAAAGTAACTCCTTAAAATCATCCCCTAAATCATCATTCTCCAAGATACTCTTAACTAAGAGGTGAAACAAATTTTTACGAACTTTAGAAATCTCTGAGAATAGATTCCAAGGAAACTCAATTCTCTCAGTACTCAAAATAAGTTTTTAAAATCATCCCCAAAAGATGATTGATCCCCAAGATGGTGGATTCAATATGGCAAAAAAATTCAGAATTTTAAAAACATGTGAGAATTCTTTTGAAACTTGTTACTCAGGGGTTTAAAGAGTTGCTGATTACGAATTTAAAATTAAAATTTAAAAACTCAAGATGTCAAATTCAATATGGCGGACTAATTTTCGATAAAGTCTCAAGCGAATTCCATGACTTCTCAAAAACTTTTCCGCCATATTAGACCTGTTATTTTGAATTTTTAAAACCCAATGTCAAATTCGTAAATAGCGAACCCGGAAAAAGGATTTATGATTTATTAATTTTTATTATAAAATGACGAAATTTGAATACAATTGAAGCATTTATACACCATTCGTTGATGAATATCAGAAATTATTATTTTTATGAAAAAGTATCCAGCTTAATAAATTTATTTAAGCTACTTCTACTCATCAGGAAAGGTTGTAAATAGTTTTGCTCTATTCCTAAGTGAGTCTACTTTCAGATAATCAAATAAAAAAATCGTTTTGTCTGTCATTTTTTCACTTAGGTGTCCCCTTAAAATGCTGTGTTTTGTATTTTAGATATTCAGTACCACTTAGAACTGATACGAAATAAGACTTAAGTTTCATTAAAAAAAAAATGATTTTTCTAAAAAATTTTTTTTTGCTTAATCATATGTTGTATGAAACAAAATGTAATATTCATTTTTAACCTATTGTCGTGACTTGCATAAAATATGTATACAGTACACGTGGTTTTTTAACGCTGCAAAACTTTATTTCTATTTTTAATGTAAGACTGACGTGTGACCAACTTAACAAATGTCGATAAAAAAATTTTCTGCATTATTAATGGGTCACATTTTATATTAGAGAGTTTTGCAAATTTAAGTTTCGGTATATCGAGCGATTTAGCCTAGAAATGTTCTTTAATTATTTACGCAAGTCGGTTGACTTCGGACTCAGAAATGATATGAGGAAAGTCTTTTGCAAACTGGATTCTTTGCTATTAAAGAAAGCACATTATCTTGAATAAATTACTTATACATTGCATTATCATGAAATCGAACGGGTAATCAAACAAAATTAGCTGGTACCTACTAGTATAGCAAAGTTTCTAAATATATTTATCTATTTATTCATTTGTTTTAGGTGACCCATATGAACAATTACAAAAATTAGTAAAATAGTAAAACAACAATAATAATATTTATACAAACTGTTCGGATGAAAGAAAAAAGTATGAAGATTAAATTTGAAACTATTAAGGCTTACGATATCAATTAAATATGATGGAAGTGAATTCCACAAAGTTGACGGGGTTACAATAAAAGAACTCTCATAATGCAGCCTTCCGACGACGAACCGAAGAAACAACGTCGCGGGATTATTCTGTTTCAAAACTTTCATACCTGAAAAGTATATAACCCACGATAGTTTGTTTACATTGTGCAAGGTTTCAAGCAAAAGGTTATAAATTGGTTGAATTAAACAATTTTCAATAAAGTGTTTCGCCATAAATAATTTTAAGATGTGAGGAGGACGAAACTTAAGTGAAAATGTTCCTGACAGTTATAATGTTGGAAAGTTTTTATATAAGTTAATTGTGTTTAAACATTTTAATAAAAGTAAAGTTATTGTTTTGAAATATATTATATTCCATTAATTTCAATTAATAATAATATTAATTTGTTCAAATTATATATTGTTTAAAATAAATCATTAATTTAATAATATAATTTCGAAAGATCTTTTTTAATATTTAGGTAGTAATAATAAAAATTATTTGAATTATCTTTTTTAATATTAATTTAACTAGTTTTGTCAAAGTAAAACTAAAATTTATAAGAAGCTTTTTTATTAAATTACAATTTTGAATATGTAAGTGTTTAAATATTATTGTCAGAAAATTATTATTAATTTAATTCAATCAAGAATTAAATTATAAGTATTTAAAAATGTTTTGATAAATGCTCATTATTTTTGAATTCTTAATCTCCATAATTAGTGAATTTAATTGGTGCTATCTTTATTAAACGTTTAATTTAATTTATAAATTTGATCAAATCTGTAATTATGCTTGCCTTTTATCCTACCCTGATATATAATAAATAAATAATTATTCAGGTTATATATCAGGTTTTTACATTTAGTTTTATAATACTATAAATTACATTTTGTATTTAACTTTAAACTAAACAATTTAACTATAAATAGTTAAATAAACTACAACTAGTTTTAATTTAACTATAAAATAAACAGTGTTTTATAAAACTAATTTGTCACATTCTTGTTCCTAAAACTATTTTTATCAGATCCACGAATGCTAAAATACATTGAAATTGGGAAGAATTGTAATAAATAATAATTCTTATTTTTTCCAGATAATATAGCAATAAAAACAATTTCTATTCTCAAGAAATTCCTCATCAGATGCTGTAGACTTATTAATATTTTGAAGATAAAGCTCCAAATCATGATGATATTACCTTCGGATTCTTATGTACAATGATCTTTGTCTGTGTTAAAAGTTATAATACTTTGAAGTAATATTTGAAAAATATATAACATATTTTTAAAAAGAAAATAATAAGCATTTAAGATTAATGTAAATAATAATAATAATAATATAAGACAATTAATATTGTTTAATTATTTTGCAGCAAATCAACAAAAAAAGAGAGGTCACAAGATTTTTGATTAGTTTGATAGAAGATTTGCAAATCATTAACAGAAGACTTATGTTTGACATACTTGAGAACACTCCCCAAAAAGGTAGTGTAAAATAAAAACAGGAGAGGATCAAGAGCGTTTTGCGTTTTAATTAACCTTCAAATAATAACTAATTTGTAGAGAACATAAAGCAAGCGTACAGGTGGTAAGTGTCTTTAATATTACGAATTTTCAAGTTGCGTTTTTCTTAGGTAATTGTCTGCCTCTCACTATCCTCGTCGGACATAATCAAAGAGCGGCCGACATTTTCAGAGTGGCGAGATGTTGAAGCATCCTTCTCTCATTTTGCTTGGTGCTTTCCTTTTCTCTTTGCTTCTTTCGCGCTGTTCTTTTCCGCTTGGAATCAAGAGAGGAAGCGGAATGCGGAGAGGCTCATCGTGTACCTGCTCTCACCTCTGCGACTCGGCGAAGCGGAACAATCGAAGACGAGACGATAATGAGAACAACCGAGTTCAGCGACTTCCCCGTTTTTAGTCTAGCAAACGGAATCTTCGTAATTTCATCGATTTGACGGAAGCGTCGACTGCCACTTTAAGTCTCCGCTATTCCATCATTTTCATTAACTCGGGAATTAAACCATTTCCAGAGATTTCACGCCGATGAAACTCGACCTTTTGATACTGTTCATTTTAAACACAAAAAGGTGCAGTTAGCTTGTTATAATTAAAAAATGTTGGATTTATCCAGGAGACGCACTAAATTTTTGTTAAAAAAAAAATTAAAATTTTTTAGAGATTCTCAGAAATTTTTAAGAAATTTCCCAGGAATTATTAAGGATTTCGTAGGAATTTTTTAGATTTCCTAGGAACTTTTAAGGACTCCCGCAGACTTCCCTTGAGTGCTCAAGGATTTTCCAGGAATTTCCCAAAAAATCCTATGGATTCCTAGAGACTATTAAAGATTCCCCAGAAACTTTCAGGACTATCTTAGGAAATTCCAGAAATCTCCTAAGGATTTCCTAGCTAATCCCAGAGACTCCCGGAGATTTTCCCTGAATTCTTAGGGTTTTCCCAGGAATTTACCAAGGATTCTTGGGAATTTATCAAGATTTCCGACGGATTCCAAGGAATTATCGAGGAAATTCCGGAGATTTTCCTTGAAATCCCACGACTTTCCTAGGAATTTTTCCAGGGGTTTCCAGGAATTTTTCAGAGATTCCCAGACATTTTCCAGCAATCCGGGAATTATTAGAGATTGCGGTAATTTTCTAGAAATTTTCTAAGGAGTTCATAGCTATTCCTATCCTTGTTAAACTGTTTTCATTTTGAAAACACAAAAAATTTTGGACTACGTACACGACTATTGTAAAAGAAAAATGTTAGGAATTCTATATTTTTGTGCCCCACTCAAGAGCTGTTGTCGTTCCCTCTACTTTTTCACCAGTCTTTTGTCATGTCTCACTTTCATTCTTTTGTTTGCTAACGATTTTGACAGCGAGTGCAGTTTGTGTTTACCCCTAGGAAAATTTCCAGAGGTATATACAACCAGTCCTCGAAGTTAAATCTCCCGCTAAAATTGTTTTAAATAGCGAAACAACGTGCTACATTCGATCAGTGAAGCGGTCACCTATCCAAGTACTATCGGACTTGGGTTTGCTTAACTTCACCGACCGCTGCAACAGGCATCCGTTAAATGACCCATTTACACCGATTAGAAATTCTATATATCGCTTCTACGGAAAATTCTGTAAATATTAAATCCGAAAAAACCTCAGTTCCCTTTACCTTAATTTAATTCACTCCAGAAAAAACTGATTGTTAGCTTTTCGTACTACGATTATAAATTTTGAACCTATTCCCCGCTATTTTGGCATCTTTCTTGCGCTGATGTTAACGTTACATTACCTTCTTCATTCACTGTGTTGACCATGTCCAAGTCACTCCGTTTTCCTCGTTTTAGAGGAAAATCGACGATAAAAAGAGTGTTTTTAGACAAATTTTTGGGTTTAAGGCACTTTTCCTATGTGACGGTTTAAAAAAATCCATATTTTGTTTGTTTCATATTTCAAAAGTACAATATCTTAAAAATATTGTGTAGAAGTTTTAGACCGATATTTGAAAAAATAACAAAATTACCGCCCGTAGAAGTAAACAGTATACGGGCGTGCGCATCAGAGTGCTACTGGAACCTCAGTCGCTTTGTTGTTTAATAGCCGAGAAGTTCGCTTCTGACACATCAAAAGAGGAAAGAATTAAAAAAAGGGGAGCCAGACTAACTGAAAACGATGCGTACGAGAAAGCTGATGGCTTATTATACGGACCAGGTATTGCCGATTAATGTAAGTACATACTTTTACTGAAAAATCTGTCACCAAAACTTTGCACGCGTTTTTCTCAAAACCACTTTTTTCCAACTGGTTGTCAGGATTACTCAGAATCTATTCAACCGATCGGGCTGCACTTTTTTGTTATTTATTAAGATAAATTGTTTATTGAGGTTCACACGATAGCGGCAAGCCTACTAAGTAAAATTACGTTTGATTTTTTTGTTTCAGACGATACTGTAGAAAGTTACTCTGGCAACCGTCAGCCCGTGCATTTCCGGAGAAGTCAGCTTTGTTCCCTGCAAATAATTATTAAATAATTTTAAACATCATTAAAAAAAAATTTATATTTTGAGATACCAATTATAACATGTAAACTAAGTTATGGAGTTATATTTTATTTTCTCTCAAAAAAAAATTCCTGAAAAAAGCCTAAAATTTCGGCCGTCTCATAGGAAAAGTGCATTAATATTTTAAGAAAATATATATTGGCGTATCCCTAAAGTTTGTTTACCTTTTTCAAAATCTTGTTTCTTCAAATTATCAAACATTTTAAAAAATCACCATATCGCATCTATTCCTCTCATTAAAAAAGACTCAAGCACTGTTGTCAGGTTGGGAAAGGATGTTATGAAGAAATGTGACCGAACAAACACAGTCTATAAATTTGATTGTAAACACTGTCCAGCGTCTTACATTGGCGAAACTAAACGTTCCTTTTCTACTCGTATTAACGAACATATAACTAAAAAGAATCCAAATTCAGTGGTCAGTCTTCATCAAGATTCCCTTGGTCATGAATTTGACTGGAAAAATGCGAATATTTTGGATTTTGAACAGAACTGGAGAAAAAGAATAATTTCCGAAAATATTCATATTAACTGTAATCGGAACACTATAAATAAAATAAACAAGGTTTATTTTCCTTTGCTTGGCATATTAAAGTCTTGACTTTAAAATTATATTTCATATTTAGTTTTGTTTTCTTTTAAGGTCATTGACTGAAACGTTTCGATCAGCGATTCTATTTTTCGACATTGAAATCTTCGTTTAAGAAATATTGTAATTTCAGTTGTCTATCACTCGCCGTGCGATGTTGACCAAATAGCGAAATATTGACATTTGTGTAAAGTTTTTTTAAAATTTAACAAAAAATTACTTTTAAACAATTTTTAATTTTTGACTAGTTAAAACAAAATATATGTTTTAACTTATTAGGTAATTATTTTCAAATTAAAAAAAAAATTTTGTATTTGTTGATTGACGTGTGTGTAATCAGATGTGTTTTTTGTTAATAAAAAATTGTAGCCTGGTGAGGTCGACAAACCTGAGTCGACGAAACGTAGCTCTTTTGACGCTAAATTTGTGAATTTTATTCTACTGACCTTCCCTGGATCATATACTTGTCTTTTAATACTTAAAAATGGAAGGAAAAAACCAACATGTATATAAACATAATATGTTTAATAAACCTTTAAAAAAATCTTCGGGAGGTTTAGGTATAACGTTCTGTTGACCAAGGTTCTTGAACATCATCAGACACAATTCGTCAGAAGATTAGAATTAACGTGACTTAGATTAATTTAGTTAACAAATTGCCGTTCCGGAAATAAACGATTTTACTATTTTCCTTTTTCGTGTTTAAGGTTCAGGAAACTTTTTATCTTTAGAACGGAGGGAATTCAGTTTGATTAAAGGTGAAGAATCGGCTCGGTGCATTCGACCTTTGCAAAATCGGTATTCCTCTTACGTTTCTCACTCCAGAGGTTCGTTTCGTCGTTTCGGGGATTGCGTGAGTCTAAGGTCTGCGTGCGTCGCGTTCTATGCGAGGTGGTTGAACTCCCGCAAAAAGCTGCAAGCTCAAAGCTGCTCGGTGGTGCGAGGCTGGCAGTGGAGGTTCTGCAGCCTGGAGGCAATGGTTAGGGACCTCGGGGGACGAAGAAGGGGGTAACTCGACTCGGCTCAGCTCACTGGTAGTGCAGGGTCATAGAAGTGCCTAGGGTCTAACCTCACGGGACGGGAAATGGGGTTTTGCGCCTCACACATACACGAGAAAACACACCTAAACACGCATACACTTGTTCTCAAAATCTCACGTACCTTCTATGTGCAGCTCTTCGTCCACATACGTCCCCACGCAATTACGCACACAACTCCACGTCTAACATCCAACCAAAAGTTGAATTTCCTGGCATTCCTGGCTCTGACGATCTCGAAAAAAAAACTTGGCACCTCCAGAAAATCTTTCTCTTGAAAACTTCAGCTTTGATATTTTGTTATAAAAAGGAGATTTAAAATGTATTGAGTTACTTTGTTTTGCTAATTTATTTTTCTTGTATTGGTGGTGGGTAAAACTTAGCTTGTTTTCTTGTTTCGCTTTAATGGTCTTTACTGTTATATTTTCAAAATGTGGACTATCTGTTTTGGCTTAATAAAGTTTGTAATATGAATAATTCTCGGTACCCAAAACAGTGCTTATATCGTCTAGCGGATCTGGTGGTCTTTGGGCGTATTGGCGGTAAGTTTAATTGGTTATCGCCAATATATGGCACTTTTTGGTGGAAAGTGGTTTGAAAAACTGATTTGAATTGGGGAATCCGGACGCTATTGCTGCCGGCGCAGACCTTATTCTGCAAGAATATACAAAATTTCTGATCTCTCGGGACTTGGACTCACGGAAAACTTCGAAAAGTTTACAAATCTGGCCATATTTAAAACTGTCCTCTGGTTTCTAAAATTTCCTTCGTAGCAGAATGAGTCTCGAAGTCAGAGCGACATTTGCCAAAATTCCTCTGTCGAGTGTACACTCCAATCATTTTATAGTAAACAAAAAAATGTTTTATTTAAATCCGTTTGATAATTCAATGATACCCGTTTTTTCTTTTTTCCCGGAATTGCTGTTGTACGATTGCCATGAATCGTTTTGAAAGGAAGTTCTTTCGACGTTTAAAACCTCAATTATCGCACATTTAAATTTAATATAAAAATCCAAAAGAATATAAATAAGAATAATACAATTTAACGATAATAAATCAAGAAAACAAAAGTATATTGAAAATAAAATAAAAACCGTAATTACTGCTCCAAATAGACAACACCATTTTTTTTGGAGTAGACCACTTTTAATTTAATTATTATGACCGGTTATCTGACTTTTTAAAATTCCGTTTTTCTGGTACCAAAATCCACCCCATATTTTCCCCTTGTATTGTAATCGTCTCATTTAAAAATCGCTACACTGATAAAAATTATAAAAATAAATAATTAAAAACAAAATTGAACTAATGCATTGTACAATACAAAATACACAGAATAAATAATTTATTTAAATGAAATAAGCACCTCCGTGTTGCCGGCGACAGTCAAGGTCGTGACGATATCAAATTGATTGCTGGTAAACGATTGTGAGAACGATGGGCGAGGAAGGATTTTTATTAAACGCAAAGTTTACCTCCTCCGCTCGTCATTCCCCACGCCCCTTAGACATCTTGACGTCCAGGTAATGAAGAGAGTTGTCATATTTCTAAAATTCAAATTAAAATATTTTTCGTCAACAAATGGAATCCCTTCAGGACCTTAGGGTCCAATGGCATGTGACTATGATGTCAGAGCAGTATGTCCTAGATATGCCTCACTCTCGCAAAGAAAGAAGGATTGGTTGGTTGGTTTTGTTTATTGGTCTCTTGTACCCTAAGGTCAAATGGACTGAAAAGGAAAGATATCAGTAAGCTTTATGAGAGATAATAGCTAATTAGGTACCTAGAAAGTAACAAAAAGACCTTTCCGTCCCGGAGACCATTAATGGAGAGGGAGGAGGAGACAAATTTTGTAAAGAAGTTATTGTAGACCAGTTGCCTTTTGGCTTCTGAATAAACCAGTTAAAACTAGTTGAGATTTTATTTTGGTTACGACTTTTGTTAAATTGGTTGTCAAGTTAGTAGAGGTTAAAGAACAAGACTTTGATTAGTTAAGGATGAATTCATACTTAATTGCAAATCTTGAAAGTTTTTTGATTTGTTTAGCTGAACAATTGGTTACGAAATCAGTTTAATCCGAAAGAGACTTTTATAATGTTGGGAGTAACTTAATGAGGACCATCAGTTTGAATTTGAAGGATTATCGCGTCGAGCTTGATAGGTGAGAATGCAACCAATAGGAAGTGCCGCTTCAGTCCTGCGAGGTCCAATGAGAACATCATCGACCACATGGATCACCGAGACGCGCTGGCATGAGAAATTTTGTAAAATCATTCCTTGATCAGATAGCTGAATGTAAAAGGAATCACCAAGTCCACTAATTGATTGATTTATAAACTGTTAAAATTTAAGTTTTCTGAAGCGATTGTATTTTAGCTTGTGCTTATAATGAAAATGTTAATTCTACAGATAGTGTATCCCTAGGTGAGTCTGGTTTTAAATTATGATTATAGTTTTGCCTTTTCGGAAATATTCTTTTATTTGAGCGGTTATCAGTAACAATTTGGTAATTTTATTAAGTTCGATTAATTAATTTTCGGAACTTTATTTAAATGCGTCTGGACTTCTTCTTTAATTTCAAATTATGAGATTGTCGTTCAAAATCGGTTATATCAGAATTTTTTAGTTTTGCTTTATCATTTTGTTTGTATTTATCCGAGGAATTTAGACATGTCAACTAAAATTGATGCTAATTCGATGATTGTAAATTTAATCAATTTCGCTAAATATCACTAAATATACCTTTTTGAAAAAACCTCGTCTACATTAAATAATTTCAATATTACATCGATTCCTAGTAATCGTTACAATTATAGCGTTATCAAGAGAGGTAAGGACCAAAACAAAAAAACAGAGACGACTCAAGTGGTCTATAAAATTAATTGCAAAGATTGTCCTGCCTCCAACTTTGGACAAACGAAAAGGATGGCTGGTGTACGAGTCAATGAACACAAAAATGGAAAAATAACGATTTTGCAAGACACAAGCAAATCCACAAACATAATTTCGGTTGGAAAAATTTTACTATCCTTGATAGAGAACCTTCATGTAACAAAAGGATAATTTCAGAAATGATACATATTAATTTACAATATCTTGGACTAAATAAAAAAGAAGATACCAACAGACTAAATTCCAAATATAAACAATTATAGTTCTGAAGAGGACGGTGGTGCCGTCGAAACGTTAAAGCTATTTTGTGTTATTTTTTAACCAAACTCTACTGACTTGGAAAGATTGATTATATTTATTTACCGAGTAATAAATTAATTTAATTGAGATTACTAAATATAGTGTTCGAAAGCATTGTTTTTGATAATCTCTTTCTGGCCTCTTCATCTTTACTAATAGACGAGCAGCATGGCTTTGTTAAGGGTAGGTCAATTATTACTAATTTATGCATTTTTACTGAAAACTTAATTCATAATCTTGAGAAGGGTTTGCAAGTTGATACCATATACACAGATTTTGAAAAGGCTTTTGACAGATTGAATCATGGTGTACTGTTGGCCAAACTTCAAATGCTTGGTTTAAATTCAGATTGGCAATCTGGGTCCACTTTTATTTCTGTTGTTCATCAATGATGTTAAATATGTATTTAAATTTTCGAGGATTTTGTTATATGCGGATGATTGAAAAATGTTTTATCTTATACAGAATCTTTATGATTGTTTATTATTACAAAATGATTTAAATCGATTACATAATTGGAGTATCATGAACGGTATGTCATTGAATGTCGCTAAATGCTCATGCATATCTTTTACTAGAAAATTAGTGACATTTCGTTATGATTACTCAATTAACAATATCTCTCTTAATCGGGTCTTTGACGTATGTGACCTCGGAATACTTTTAATTTTGACTTGTCTTTTAACAAACATATATCGAATATAGTTAATAAAGCTATTAGAACTCTTGGTTTTATAAGAAGGAATGTAACTAATTTTAAAAATTTGTCAACTCTAAGGGTTCTGTATTTCTCGTTCGTGCGATCTACTATGGAGTATAGTTCTGTGATCTGGTGCCCCTATCATAATATTCATACTCTTAGACTTGAGAGAGTCCAAAATCGCTTTCTCAGATTTGCTGCGTTCCAACTACGCATCGAGTTTGATAGGGACACTCATGATTAGTCTCTATTGAGAACTCAATTGCGAATTCCAGAGTTAAAGTCTAGATTTTTGTTCAGTGATCTTCTATTTATGTTTAAAGTTATCAACAGTTTTATTAAATGTCCTCAGGTTATATTGCTTATTGATTTTTCTGCTCATCAAAGATCACTTCGGCATATGCTTCCATTCTATGTTACATTTCATAAAACTAACTTTGGAAAAAATTCTATCTTTAGCAGACTTTGTATTGAGGCAAATTATTATAGTGACTCTCTAGATTTCTTTGACGGAAGAATCAATTTGTTTACGCAAAAATTTCGTGATATTATTTTATTGGCATCCAACATTTCATAATTGATCATTAATTGTTTTTGTGAATAGAGAGTATGATTAATCGCTGTCGATATTATGTTATATTTTTGTAATTTATTCTAACTCGTTATATTTTTAATTTTTATTATTACTTTAATGGGTTCTTTACACCCGTGTATTATACATTAAATAAATAAATAAATAAATAGTTTCAGATTGTTTTACATGGTGAATTTTGTTACAAATTTATTTAAATTTTTGGGAATTTAAGATTTGTTAGGCTAAATTTGTTAAGACCTCCAGTGGCTGGAGTAACCGATAAAATAGAGTTTCTTACTGCAATTTCAGTTAAGTTTTCTTTGATAACTAATTTTTTTTTTGTATTTAAACTGTAGAAAAATGATTTTCGTCTCAAGTTGTGATGATAACTAGAAATTAAAAATAAGCGAGTTCAATAGTGCTTGAAGGTCATTGAAAAAGGGAGAATAAGACGTTTGAAATAAAACGCTTAGTAGAAAATTGCATATGTAGCGCATTAAGTGAGAGTAGGTTGTGAGGCAGAATGAGGGTGAGAGTAAGCAGGGGGAAACCAGACCAGGAGTGGGTTTGGTGTGGTAGTTTGAAGGGTGGAAACAGGATGTGTGCCCCTATACACGTGCGTCGCATCCCGTTGCTTCTCTAGAGCGAGAGTAAACAGAATTTGCATGGAAACAGTGTGTCAGTGGGTCGCGCGCCGCGAGTATTTAACGTCCCCCTGTGTATTCTGGACTGACGCGCTGGGTCACGGAGGGAACGGCTCTTTTTAAATAGCACTGCTATTCTTCACTCTCATTTCGTCACGCTTAAACACTTTGCGGAACATAATACGTGTAAACTCGACGTTAACTGGCGATGAATGGTCGTTCATGTCTGACACTTGAACATCCAGTCGACGTTTCTCGCTGCCCAGTGTGCGTAAACAAAAGCTAATTGCCCTTTAAAGTATAATCAGAATAAAAAGTTCACATTCATCTGTTTATTTTACGCTTTGACTGGAATTATTACGAGAAAAATATTTTACTTGATTTAAATACATAAACAGTTTCGGCTTATGAATTTGTTTTTGCCATTAGCTTCCTAGTGCTAGTAAGTTGGTAGATTTTTTTTTCTTAATGTGCAAATTTGCAGATTATGACATCTGTTTTAAGAAATAATTTATTTATCGACTATTTTTAACCAAATATCGTCTTCTTACTGGTAAAATATAATAAAAAAACTGATAATTTTTTTTTCCATTTACCTAAAATAGATGACAGATTAGATCAAGCCGGATCTATCATTCCTGGATTCTATATCTGGAATTCTGCATTCGTGATTACATATCAAAGATTTTATAACCTAAATTCCAAATTTCCGATTCTTCAAATCGATTATTATAGGCCGAATTCAACATGCCGTATATCACATCCCGAGTTTCACATACCACTGTGATCTTCATTTTGGATTCTATATTTCAGATTCTACATCGAAGAGTGAGGATTTTGCTAAACGTTGTTTGGGTTGTACAGACCAGCTTCTGGAAATTGGTAGGACAGATCCGGCATGTGAAATTCTTATCAATTTTTATGCGGAAATAAAGACGTACCATATGAGTCCTGGAAACTTAATGTGGAATCCGAGTTAAAGTATTTAGGGTGCCGAAATAAAAATGTAAAATCTGGAATGTTTAATACAAAATGTGAAATTGGTTATGTAAAATTCAGGATATGGACTTCGAGAAATAGAGTTCGAAATTTTGATTTCAAAAAGTAAAATCCGTCATATGGATTCCGGAATCTGAAAATCAGGATATGGAATCACGGAAATAGGTTTCGGGTTTTTAATTTCGGACAGTGAAATATGGGATATGTAATCTGTCATATGAAATCCGGAGGGTGGAGTTTTTGATGTCGAATCCGTTATGTAAAATTCGGGATATGGAATTCGAGAAATGAAGTCCGAAATTTCGATTCCTAAAAGTAAAAACCGGCATATGGATTCCGTAATCTGAAATTCAGGATATGAAATTTATCAGATATAGAATCCAGGAAGTGGGTTCCGGGTTTTAAATTCCGGACGGTGAAATAGGGGATATGTAATTCGAGAAATGAAGTCCGGAATTTCGATTCCTAAAAGTAAAAACCGTCATATGGATTCCGGAATCTGAAATTCAGGATATGAAATTTATCAGATGTAGAATCGAGAAAGTGGGTTCCGGGTTTCAAATTCCGAACGGTAAAATAGGGAATATGTAATCTGTCATATAAAATCCGGCGTGCGGAGTTTTTGATGACGAATCCGTTATGTACAATTAGGGATATGGACTTCGAGAAATAGAGTTCGAAATTTTGATTTCTAAAAGTAAAACCCGTCATATGGATTCCGGAATCTGAAAATCAGGATATGGAATTAAGAAAATAGGTTTCGGGTTTTTAATTCCGGACGGTGAAATATGGGATATGTAATCTGTCATATGAAATCCGGAGAGTGGAGTTTTTGATGTCGAATCCGTTATGTAAAATTCGGGATATGGAATTCGAGAAATGAAGTCCGAAATTTCGATTCCTAAAAGTAAAAACCGGCATATGGATTCCGGAATCTGAAATTCAGGATATGAAATTTATCAGATATAGAATCGAGGAAGTGGGTTCCGGGTTTCAAATTCCGGACGGTAAAATAGGGAATATGTAATCTGTCATATAAAATCCGGCGTGCGGAGTTTTTGATGACGAATCCGTTATGTACAATTAGGGATATGGACTTCGAGAAATAGAGTTCGAAATTTTGATTTCTAAAAGTAAAACCCGTCATATGGATTCCGGAATCTGAAAATCAGGATATGGAATTAAGGAAATAGGTTTCGGGTTTTTAATTTCGGACAGTGAAATATGGGATATGTAATCTGTCATATGAAATCCAGAGTGTGGAGTTTTTAATGTCGAATCCGTTATGTAAAATTCGGGATATGGAATTCGAGAAATGAAGTCCGGAATTTCGAATCCTAAAAGTAAAAACCGGCATATGGATTCCGTAATCTGAAATTCAGGATATGAAATTTATCAGATATAGAATCCAGGAAGTGGGTTCCGGGTTTTAAATTCCGGACGGTGAAATAGGGGATATGTAATCTGTCATATAAAATCCGGCGTGTGGAGTTTTTGATGACGAATCCGTTATGTACAATAAGGGATATGGAATTCGAGAAATGGAGTCCGGAATTTCGATTCCGAAAAGTAAAAACCGGCATATGGATTCCGGAATCTGAAATTCAGGATATAAAATCTATCAGATATAGAATCGAGGAAGTGGGTTCCGCGTTTTGAATTCCGGACGGTAAAATATGGGATATGTAATCTGTCATATGAGATCCAGAGTGTGGAGTTTTTGATCACGAACCCGTTATAAAAAATTCGGGATAAGGAATTCGAGAAATGGAGTCCGGAATTTTGATTCCGAAAAGTCAAATACGTCAGATGGATTCCGGAATCTGAAAATCGGGATATGGAATCGAGGAAGTAGGTTTCAGGTTTCTAATTCTAGACTGTGAAATATGGGATATATAATTTGTGATATAAAATCCGGAGTGTGGAGTTTCTGATGTCGAATCCGTTATGTAAAATTCGGGATATGGAATTCGAGAAATGAAGTCCGGAATTTCGATTCCTAAAAAAAATCTGTTCTATGGATTCCGGAATCTGAAATTCAGGATATGAAATCTATCAGATATAGAATCGAGGAAGTGGGTTCCGCGTTTTGAATTCCGGACGGTGAAATATGGGATATGTAATCTGTCATATGAAATCCGGAGTGTGGAGTTTTTGATGACGAATCCGTTATGAAAAATTCGGGATATGGAATTCGAGAAATGGAGTCCGGAATTTTGATTCCGAAAAGTGAAATCCGTCAGATGCATTCCCGAATCTGAAAATCGGGATATGGAATCGAGGAAGTAGGTTTCGGGTTTTTAATTCCGGACAGTGAAATATGGGATATGTAATCTGTCATATAAAATCCGGAGTGTGGAGTTTCTGATGTCGAATCCGTTATGTAAAATTCGGGACATGGAATACGAGAAATGGAGTCCGGAATTTTGATTCCTAAAAAAAAATCTGTTATATGGATTCCGGAATCTAAAATTTAGGATATGAAATCTATCAGATATAGAATCGAGGAAGTGGGTTCCGCGTTTTGAATTCCGGACGGTGAAATATGGGATATGTAATCTGTCATATGAAATCCGGAGTTTGGAGTTTTTGATGACGAATCCGTTATGTTAAATTTGGGATATGGAATTCGAGAAATGGAGTCCGGAATTTTGATTCCGAAAAATGAAATCCGTCAGATGCATTCCCGAATCTGAAAATCGGGATATGGAATCGAGGAAGTAGGTTCCGCGTTTTGAATTCCGGACGGTAAAATATGGGATATGTAATCTGTCATATGAAATCCGGAGTTTGGAGTTTTTGATGTCGAATCCGTTATGTAAAATTCCGGATATGGAATACGAGAAATGGAGTCCGGAATTTCGATTCCTAAAAAAAAATCTGTTATATGAGATCCGAAAACTGAATTTCGGGATTTTTGTCATATGGAATCCAGAATGTGAAATTTTGTATGTGGAATCCGTTATGTGGAATTTGGAATATAGAATTGAAGATATGAGATGCGAGATATGGAATCTATAATGTGAAAATTGGAATGTTAAACCCGTTTTTTTGGAATTCGGGAAATATATTTTAGGACTTGAATCCCGGAATCAGATATTTCTATAAATGGGAATCTATACGTATTTGGATTACTAAAGGGAACAGTGATACTTTTTGTGCAACTATTGATTAGAGGGTATGCTATTACGGAACGATAGGATATGATTAAATATAAAAATGCAAATCTGCTGTTGGAAAATTGCACTCGACTTTAGCAAAGTGCAAAGTTGTAAGTAGTTTGTGGACACGGGCGTAACGAACTTTATAACAAAACTATGTTGACTTGATCTGATCAATAGCACTTACAGCCTTGTGCACTTTCATTGCATGGTCCGAACAACCTTAACTGTCAAATATTTCGAAACTTTACTATTTCAAAGTAACTTTTGTTCCCCATATAAATACAGGTTTTTCCTTAAAACTATAATTTTTTCTCTTACCTAAGTAATAGGATTTGCATTGAATATTTTTATCTTATTACACGATTTTTAATCTTATTAAGTCAATAATTTTTTCTTTTAACAATTGAAATTTTGATGATTTAATATTTAGAAGAATTGTAATTTCAATTAATTAAAGTTTTGGAAGATTTGGCATTTATGAAAAAATGAAATTATTGAAGAATTAAAAATTGCAAGAATTGACATTCAGAACGATTGAAATTCGAAAGAGATAACATTTTTAAAAATAAATATTCGGAAAAATTTCGAAAAATTTTAATTAAGGATTAATGACAATTTCTACTATTTTGTAGTCATTTTTTCCTAAAACTTGGGTAAAAATTAAAAATTTACTTATTCAAATAGTGACATTTTACTAAAAATAAATAAAAATTTTAAACAACTTAAAATTAGTAGCAGTTTTTTGACCAATTTTCAGAAGAGCAGTAACAGCATAGTCAAGCTCGAAAAAATGGAGAAAAATGTTAACAAACGAATTACAGAAATGAAGCGATGAAATCAAGAATTTAGCTCAGTAGTATAATCCGTGTTTGGTCAGACGCTCTACGTAAAATATCCACTGAATCTACGAGTTGAGAAATAAATAACTTGTATAACGTTTATAAATTACTGAATTTTCAATGATTATCTACAAATAGAAAAACATGAAAATATCAGATTGAAAAAATAAAAAACTCCAAAAAAAAGTTTTTAAAAAATTTTTTATAATTGTAATTTTCTGAAGACGTATAATTTCGTTAACAAAACATAGTTATAAATAAGTATTATTGATTTTAAGACATTAGTCAAGTAATGTTGACACATACACATGCCCATACACAGACACATTTACATACACATACACATACATATACACATACACATACATATTCACATAGTTCTAAGTATTATAGATTTTGCGATTTTTGAGACATTTTTTTCAACGTAATGTTGACACACATACGCTCACATTTACACACGTTCACACACACACACATATATATATATATATACATACACACACAAAATATAGTTCTTAGTATTGTAGTTTTTGAAATATTTGTTTCAACGTAATGTTAACACATATATACATACACATGCAGACACACGCTTACACACACATACACATACACTAAAATATAGTTCTGAGTATTATAGATTTTGATATATTGGTCTAACCATAATATTAACACACATACGCACACATTTACACACAATTACACACAAACATGTACAGACACACACACACACACACAAACATAATTCTTACTATTATAGATTTTGAGATATTGGTCCAAATTCAATGGTAACACAAATACACACACATTAACACATGTACACACACACGCACACTCTATATGTGTATGTGTATGTGTAGGTGTATGTGTATAAGTGTTTGTAAAAAATACATTTAAAAAACGCTATGAAAAAAACAATTATTTTTATTCGGTACACTATGTTGATGTATTCCTATGCATTTTTTCTGGTTGGTTGAAAATTAAAAATCAGAATTATCCGATTGATAAAATTTTGTAAAATAATCTAAAAATGTGGTTTAAAAAACTCGATTTTTTGCCTATGATTCTCGTTTCTAAGCAGCTTTTTTAAAGGTTAACTTTAATTTTTTTTTCCTCATAGAGAAAGCTTTGTAATCGTTGATTTTCGATTTTTCAAAAATAGCTTTAAACTTTTACACTAAAAAATGTTCAAATTTGGACACAGAGATTGTTTGCTGTACTCAATAACATTTTTTTAAGTATCTCCTTTTATCTAAAAATACAGATTCTCGCTTTAAATTTATGTTATTGCAAAAATAAAAAACAATCTTTTCTTTGTTTTCTCTATAAAAAAGACATTTTTGCTTACACAATAAAATAAAAATAATTTTCAACTTGTTTCATTTTCTATTTATCTTTTCTCAAACTTCAAACAAATTAACGTTTTACTAATTTTTCTTTATATTTTAGAAACTACTTTTTTCATTTATATTTTATTTGTATTTTACATTTTACTTTATTTAACAACCGTGATTATTTATTATCAATTAAGTAAAAAATATTAGTTTCAAAAGAAGAAGTCAATTATCCACTTAAAAATTAAATTTCAGTTTTCAATGACATTTAGAAAGAACTTCTGCAAAATGGTAAGTAGTAAATCAGAATTATTTAAAAATAACTAATTCGAAAGCAAAAAATTAGTCACTAAATTAAATTCTTATACTTCTACTAATTGGTTATTGATAAAGTCAGCTTAAAATTGTGCAAAGTCAAAAAAATTGCAACTCTGTAGCTCAATTTGAAAAATAGCTGAAGTTAAACAATAATAATTTGTTTAAACAATTTGTAAAATTGTTATTCTTATATTGTTCTTGGTAACTAGTAAGAGTCCGCTTGAACTGGCTCAAAATGTAGAAAAAATTCCAACTCTGTAGCTTAATTTGATAAATAGTTGGAGTTAAACAATAGTTATTTGTTTAAACAATTGGTGAAATTGTAATTTTTAAATTGTCGTTGATAACTGGTTAAAGTCGACTTAAAATGATAAAAAAAGGAGAAAAAATTGAAAAACTGTATGTCAGTTTGAAAAACAACAAAGGTTAAACAATAATAATTTGTTTAAACAATTGGTAAAATTGTTATTCTTATATTGTTGTTGGTAACTGGTTAAAGTCGGCCTAAAATGGTGCAAAAAGTAGAAAAAATTCCAACTATGTTGCTCAATTTGATAAATAGTTGAAGTTAAACAATAGTTATTTGTTTAAACATTTGGTAAAATTATTACTCTTAGATTTTTGTTAGTAACCGCTTGAAAGTAACTGCTTGAAATGGTGCAAAATCTAAAAAAAATTGCAACTCTGTAGCTCAATTTTATAAAAAATTGGAGTTAAACAATAGTAATTTGTTTAAATAATTTATAAAATTGTCATTTTAGTTTGTTGTTAGTAATTGGTTATACTCGGCTTGAAAAGTTACAAAATGTAGAAAAAATTCCAACACTGCAGCTCAAGTTGATAAAGAACAGAAGTTAAACAATATTTATTTGTTTAAACAATTGGTAAAATTGTTATTCTTATATTGTTGTTGGTAATTGGTTAAAGTCAGCTTAAAATGGTGCAAAATATAGAAAAAATTGCAACTCTGTAGCTCAATTTGATAAAGAACAAAAGTTAAACAATAGTAATTTGTTTAAACAAATAGTAAAATTTTTAATCTTAAATTGTTGTTAGTAACGGTTTACATGCGGCCTAAAAAGTTGCAAAATCGAAAAAAAATTGCAACTCTGTAGCTCAATTTAATTAAAAGTTGATGTTAAACAATAGTATTTTGTTTAAACAAATCAGCAATTACATGCAATAATAATTAAAAATCACCATTTATGTTATCTATTCAAAATCCCAAAAAAAAAATTTTCATAAAAATAGTAAAAAATATTTTTAACGATTTTTTTTCGTAATTTTGCAAATTATCCGATTTTTTGTGGCTCAATAAAAAAATACTTAATATTAAAAAATAACTAAATAAAAAATTTAGCACAATTCTTTAAAGTTTCCTAAACAGAAACTGTATTTTCCCACTGAAAAGTATCCATTTTCAAGAATTCTTTACCAATTCTACGAAATACTATTTTTCCCCACGAATTTTTACACGTGAAACTTTCAGCAACTTCTAAATATTTTTTGGTTTAAAAAAAAAAAAATTCATCGTTATTTTTTTTCCATACAGAACAATCCATAGGGGTTGAAGAGCATTAAACTGACGACTTTACTTTTTTTTTTTGGACCACCCTAATGTCGAGCCAAAAACGAAGAAACTTTTCTGAGTAAAAGTAACCCCCGCTTATGATAATAAAGAGCGCGCAATTTCAAGAATTCGGTAGACCGTGCGCCTGGAAACGAAACGACGAAGCAGTCGGGGGTTTATGTATATTTGAATAGAGGGTGTCGGTGCGTGTTTGTATTCGACAAGTGCGTAAGAGTGCGTCGCACACGCACTCACACTTTTGCAGAGTGTATATGCCTGGGACGAAGTAGTGGTGCCGGCGACAACGTCAGGTGAGGGGGTGGGGAGGGCTGGCGGTGGCGGCAGCAGTGGCGGACACATCAATAATTACCCACGGCAGCAGGGATGGCAAGACGCAGAGAGCGTTAGGGGTAGATGGGAGGTGGATGAGGTGATGTCGGCCGGGAGTAGGAAGAGGAAAGAGGAGTCTCGGGTCAACCGGGGTCAAGTCGCGCCACCAGACGCAACCCCACCCCCTCAGACGAATCTCCGTCCCCCTCTTCAGGTCCGTTTTCCGCCCCTGCCAGATCCTCTCTCGACTCACTCAGAGGTGGGGAGAGTCTACAACTTCCATCAACCTCCTCATCCACCCTTTGCTCCCCCCCCCCACCCGGCCTACCCCCCAGGGTTCCACACGCACGCACACCGAATATGCGTCTGGCTATTCGACTTTTGGGTGGGTTTCCACAGAGTTCGTTCACATCGACTGCTAAACCTGATCTCAAATCGAATTCTCTCTCAACCCTTAAGACGTCCCCGATATATCCAAGCACAAATCTTTTAGGAAAGACAAAAAACAGAGATTAGGAAATAAAGTTTTTACGATTCTTTCACTCGGGAAAATTCTTTCTTATTTTTGTGTCTGGGCGCAATATCCTGTACAACAAAAAATCAACATTGTTTATAATTTAGTTGATAGGGCTATCTTACTATCTGATAACTCTTTTCATAAAAATAATCTAGTGAAAATAAAACAAATTTTAAGGCCAGCTTACTCTGAATAACATGATTTGTTTCAATACATTTTATTTATAATACAAAAAATGTTAAGTAATATGTTTTTTTACATATGATAGTACATACATGAAGTTACTTGAAATTTTTTTTTTTTCAAAATGTCGGTCTTGAAAATGGCTGCTGAAAGTTATCTACTTCGTAGATGGATGACATAATTTCTTGGAAAAGAATTATTTGAGAGCAAAAAACAAAATGGTCTCATGTTCTGTATCGAATTGGCTATGGCCTCAAGCAGAATGAAACATTTTCAATGAAAAAAAAAAACAAAATGGCGGACTTTTGAATTTTTTCAACCTTTTTTTTCACTTTTAATTGTTTATAACTTTTTTAAATAATAATGAATATTTCTGGTTCTGCTTGAGGCCATAGCCGGACATCTAAAGAGTAAAATGCCGTTTGGTTCATATCAATAAGTGCAATAGTTTTGAAATGAGAGTGTCATCCATGCGAAAAAACGTGGTTCGGAGAAAAATCAGTTTAAAGTTTTTATTCGTGAAAAATCGTAAAAAAGTGAATTTTACTTACATATCCATTCCAGATGCATACACAATTCCTTCCTCTTCTTCGTAAGCATCATTCTGAAGAATTCTTGCATTTTTGGCCCTATCAGCAAAGTGCCTTGCTCCCCACTCTTTTATACCTGCTTCACGATCTTGCTGACCTTCGGGACTAATTCTATACTATTTCTACGAGTATACAGTAGCAATTTATGAAAAAAAAAAATTTCGATTTTCTCAAAATTGTTCAGAGTAACCTGGCCTTAACTAAGAATGACTATCCTTTGGATTTTATTAATAAACATATAACGAAACGTCTTAAAAATATTTAATATAAAAACATCAATGCAAATAATTCTCACAGTCCACGTGTACTGTTGTATAAACAAATGCTGAAAGTTGGTATAACTTTTAATTATGTTGACTTCAGTAGATTATCAAAAAATTTTAAATTTGCTAACATTCAACTAATTCCAATTATAAAAAAAATATTTTAAAATATCGTAAAACTAGGCAAAGATATTACAGATTAATGGAATACCACGAACATTGTATACAAAATTGATTGTAAAGACTGCCCTGCGAGCTATATTGGCGAAACAAAACGTACATTAAAAAAACGTAATAATGAACACAATATTTAGAATTAACAAAAAAAAAAATTTTTTATTTACCAAATTTAAAATTTTTAAAAATATCAAAATGTTATAAAAAAAATTTTTTTTTTACATTCTCTAAATATTTTTTCTGATTCTACACATAAGAAGGCACATTTTTTTCTTAATAATTATTTTCCAAAATCAACCGTTCTGCACTTATGCCTACTTAAAAAAAGCGCTATTTTTTTAACAAATACATATAACTTTGTTAAAAAAAAATCGTAGAACAATTTTTAAAAATTCATTTTAAGGTTGATAAAATTGTCTTTTAAATACATTGTCTGTGATTAAAATGTGATAATTTGTTTATTAAATAATTAAATTTAGAATTTTCTTTTATTCATTGATTCATTTCTCTCCACACCTGAAGTTTGTTACTAGATGCTTTTTTTAAATTTTAAATCATTTACCACCTACGTAAAATTTTGCAAAAAACATTCTAAAAAGAACTTATTTCAAGAGTCAGCGTGTAGCAGTGGTTAGCGCTCTGGATTAGAAGTCGTATGGGATGTAGGTTCGAATCTCGACGTGGTCATTTTTTTATTTTTTAATTTTTTTATTATTTATTACAAATGTTTATTAATTATATTACCCAACTTAATAGCTTTTAATAAAATTAATAATTTTTAAAAAATTTATTTATTTATTAAAAAATTTTAATCGGGTTAGATCTAAGTATATCTTGATAGATAGAGTCAAAATCCACATATGATTATATATAATCTATAATATATATAATTATATCTTTTAAAAATTCAATTAAGCCACGCTTTGTGAATAATAAATTTGAAATTATTTTAAAATTTCTTTAATTTTTAACAATTATCTTCAATTTCTAATTACTTTCATTATTTTTCAATTTTTTCCCTAAATTTTAAATTCAATTTCTGCAAGTTTTAATTACTTTCTGTAATTTTTTTCAATAAACCTTTTGCAGGTTTAATTATTTCCTTCAATATCAAATTAGTTTGGCTATTTATTAATTAATTTTCAAGTTCGTCATTTTTCAATTATTTTTCAAAATATGATTTTTGTTTTTTGAATTGTAATTTTTTTCCTTAAATTACAATTTAATTTCTTCAATATCGAATTATTAATGTCAATTTGTAATTATGTCAACTAAATAATGGAAGTGCATAACTCATTAAATTTGTTAATTTAATTCTCAGTTTTACTATTTTCAACGTTTTTCATAATCATTTTTCAAATATTTTTCAATATTAAAAAACCGGTTTCATGCTTCATCAATTTTTATTATATTTTTCTTTATTGTTTTTAAATTAAAGTTTTATTTTCCAAGTATTTAAATGCTATCCTTTGATTTGCAATCACTTTTTTTATATCAAATAAATTCTGTAATTCACTCAATTTTTTTTCTAAAATTTCCATAATTATTTATCATTAATTTCCAATTATTTTTATTATTTTTCAAGAAGTGTTGTTTATTACTTCAAATATATTCTGTAATTTTTTAAATTAATTTTTACAAATTTTTACTATTTTCTTTAATTTTTAATTATTTCTATCATATTTCAATTAATTTTTTGTCATTTTTAATTATCTTTTCATTAAATTTTTTCATTATTTATCTCGTTTTTTCAGTTATTTTTCGATTTACAATTCTTTTTATCATTCTGCAATTATTATTTTTTTTTTTTCTACGAGGATTGGAAAATGCATTTACGCACCATAAGGAACACCTTACAATGAATGATGCAACTTTTACAAGGTTTGGTGTCAAAATTTTTAGTAATATTTATTATAATATATTTTTATCTGAGAAACAAATTTTGTTAAATGATAATTTCGAAACAATAATTTATAACAAGTTTTTATTTTTGCTACTTTTCTTGGCTGTGTGTTGGTAAAATTTTGCAGAATTTTTTAAATGTTTCTGAAAGATTGATCACAGTTGGGATGTAGTGCTCTTTTTGCTGGTAAGTTTGCTGGAGATATCACCCGAAACTTTAATAGCATCAGAAGGAGGTTGCAGGGGGCATAAGAATTTTATATTGCTATAAACTGTACGACGGTCTTTGGGTGATAAAAAGTCTTCGTCTGCGAGTTATAGTTGACGACAGTCGAAATTGCAAGCGACTTTGGTGACTTGTCTTAGTCGTGTGCGCACACCCTTAGGCCGTTGCTCGCTCACGCACGAAATCTGTCTGGTCATCCAACTTTTGTCAAGGGGGAGGTTTCACCCCCGGGCCATCGGAGTTCATTCACACCGAATTCACGTCAGACAACTTGAACTCCAGACACTACATATATATATATAATATAATAAAATAGTGCAAATTTTAAACCTCTAAAAATACACTGAAAAAAAAATTCGAAATTTAAAAGTTTCAATTTACAGTGAAATTTAAAAGAAATTTTTAATTGAAAAGATATTTTAAATAAAAATTTAAGAGTACTAAAAGGGGATCTATTTTTTTTTAAATTGAACGATTTTATGAATGATTTCGAAAAAACGAGTGGACTGAGCTTAAGCATAGGCAGGGGTGAATAAAGCAAAAACTAAAAAAGTTATAAGAGAAATTACAAGACAGTTAAAAAATGACTGGAAAATAAAATAATTGAATAAATATATGTAGAATCAAAAGGTAAACCAGAAAATGGGGAAATAATAATTAGAAAGTGAAGAAAAAAGAGAAGTTTATGAATAATGACTAGAATTTAAAAAAAATTAATTGGAAAGTAAAAAATATCTGGAAACTAAAAAAAGATCAGGGAAAGAGAACAAAAAATATTTAAAATAAAAAAAAAAAAATAATAATAAAAAATTAATAAAAAATATTTAAAATTAAGTAAGGATACCTAAAAAAGAAAATTACTAGATTTTGAAAAAAAATAACTAAAAAAAAAAAGATAATAACAAAAGGCACGAGAGTGTAAAGAAAAGTTACTAGAAAGTTAAAGATAATTTTAAATGAAGGCAAAATAACTAGACTCACTAGATGTTGAATAAAAAACATTTGAATAATAATAAAAAAATAACTATAGTGAGAAAATAATTTACAAGAAAAAGAACTAAGCAAAAATTAAAAATTGTCAGAAAATTTAAAAAACTTAAAAATTAATGTAGAAAGCATAAAAAATTATCTAGAAATTAAAAAAGGATACCTAACTAGAAAAAAATCACTAAATTTTGAAAAACAAATCTAAATTTTTCGATTAAGAAAAAATAATAGTAACGAAAGGTAACTAGAAGGTTAAAAATAGTTTGAAAAAGTAAAATAATTGAAGAATGTAAAAATTTTCAAAATGCTGAATAACAAACATTTAGATGGTGGAAAAAATTGATTTAAGAGTAAAAAGATAATTTACGAGAAAAGGAATTAAGAGAAAAAAATTTTAAAAAAATAAATAAGAGGATTTAACGTAAAATGCATTTTATGTAATAAAAAAAAACTGTAAAATTAGGTAAAATTACTTTATAATAAAAAAAAATAATCAGAATGTGAAGACAATAACCAGAAAATTTATGAAAAATAACTAGAATTAAAGAAAACGTAAACTAAGAAGATAAAACTACCCGAGTATGAATAAAGATTGAGTATAAAGTGCAAAATCACCAGAATATAAAAAAAATAACTAAATTTTTTTAATTAACAAGAGAAAAACGAAAAATAAAGAGACTCTAAAGAAAATTTACAAGAAAGATAAAAGTATTTTTAAATTTACGAAAAAAAAGAATTAGATTATAAAAGCGTATTAAATGTTAAATAAAATACGTTTGAATAATGCAAAAAAATGACTTTATCATAAAAACTTATTTAAGAAATAAAAAAACTTACCAAAAAATATCAAAATTGCTGGGAACTGACAAAAATAACAAATAATAATAAAAAAAAAATGATAGAAATGATTTATTAATTAGGAACAATGACAAATAAGTGACAAAATAACGAGAAGATAAATAACATAACTAATAAATTTTCAAAAATGTAGAAATTACGAAAATAAACAGAAAAAAATATTGACATTAAAAAAGTGCTAGAAGATAAAAATAAATGATTATTTATTCATTATAATAATAATAACTGGACAAAAATGAAAAGGCGTTAAAAGTGAATTTAATAACTAAAAACTAAAACGAATAGAAAATTACAAAACATAGTACAAAGTGAAAAAAAATTATATATAATGAAAAAAGATTAGAATAAATAAAGAAAATTAATTGAGGTAGTGCAAAATATGGAGAAATTTAAGTAAATAAAGTAACTGAAATTTTAAAATATAAATATATTTTTTATTCAAGATTAGAGTGAAAGATATAACTAGAGAAAAAATCACTGAATAGCAAATAAATAACCAGAAGTAAAGATAAATAAATAACTACAGAACTAAGAAAACAGATTTTTAATAAAAAAAAAAGAGACAAAAATATATGTATTAGATATAAAAAATGAAGTTAAAATTTAAAAAACTCACTAGAGGGTTAAAAAAGTTACTTTAATATAACTTTGTATAAATTATGTAAAATTGGTATATTAATTAGAAAGAATTTTTTATTAATTTGGATTTTTTCGAACAGAAAAAGAAGTTGTGCTAAATAAAATGTGGCTAGGTTTTTACTCAATTGCATCGTAAGGTTTTTAAGAAAATTTTTCTAAACAAAAGTTTTTGAAAATTTCTTCTTCATGGGAAACGTAATTTTGTTTGAATAAAAAAAGTGTATCCATTTTAAACAGCACTCAAAATTGTGAAAAAATTGTTTCAAGAAAATCGTAAAATTGTCAAAAATTTAACGAAAAGAATATATTTTTTTAATATTAGAGGTTTTGCCAAATTTGTGCTCTCCTATCAATTTTTCTTTCCTAGAAATCTTGAATTTTCTAAATTGTACACCAAAAAAAAATTTTAGAGTCCATAAGTTTAACTTTTTTTCAAAAAATATTGACTTTATTGCTTAAATAATTTTTAATGGTTTAAACAATTTTTTTCATATTTTGTGTTTATTTTTCTTATTTTTTTGAATTTAAATAACTTTTTTAATAGCTGTCGATTTTTAGTAACGATTAGCAGATAATTTTGTTCATTAAATATTTTGTTTATTTGTTTAAACAATTTAAATTGTTTAAAACAACTTTTCCTTAAATTCTTCTAGAAGAATTTCGTTTTTTGCTTTCTTCATTAAAGAAATATCTCGAATTTTTCCTTCTGCAATGTTCAAGCCTTTTTAATTGCTTAAAGGTTTAAACAATTTATTTTTCCTATATTTTAGAGATTTATTAATTTTTTTTTTTAATACTCATAGAGGAAGCTTTTTAACCCTTTTTTACCTTAAACTTAGATACCCAGAAAGGTGTTTTCCTTATTAAGAAGCATATAATTATAGAAAAAGATTAATATTATACAGAATTATAATTTAGACCAGATAATAATATATTAAATATGTTATTCGCAAAATATCATAGTACATGGTAAATGTTCATTAATGAAAAATGAATGAATCTGGTCAATTCTAGGGAAGTATAAGGATAAAGATAATTAAAAAGCTACCTTTATAAATTATTAAAGAAAAATTAGTAAATCCATAAAATATGCGAAAAATAAATTGTTAACACAAATATAAATTTGTTAACCAATTAAAAAAACTTAAAAATTGCAGACAGAAAAATTTGTGACATTTTTTTAATGAAGAAAGCCAAAAGCGAAATGCTTCTAAGAGAATTTAATAAAAAGTTGTTTTAAACAATTAGAATTGTTTGAACAAATAAACAAAATATTTAATGAACAAACTTCCTGTCAATTAGGTGATTCCACTAAATTTCGTCTGAGAGGTGTTGCTGGCATATCTCAAAAATAAATTTATTTTATATATAAATCATAATTAAACACCGTAGAATTAATTTTTAATAAAGATTTTGTTAAATATTGTCTTATTTATTCAAAAATCGTAATTAAAGACGACAGAGTAAGGTTAAATTGGCGTTTTTAGTCCATATTTCAAACTTTTTATAATGAATAAATATAGGCCTAAATAAAATTTTGTTAAAAAGGAATGGTAATAGGTATTCTAAAGATTTGTTTTTGATCATTTATTTTGTATATAAAGCCTAATTATAAAATTATAATAAGAAAAATCAATTTAAAATTGATCTAAAAACTGTCAATTTTCGTCATATTTAACAGCATATTTTTTATAAAAATATTTAATAGAAAACTTGGATACTTATGTAAATTGAAAATCTATACATTAACTTTCCTTATCCACGAAGAATGACTTAAAAAAGTTATTTTAATTATTATAAAATTCAATTTCAAAATTGTAAATTCATAAAAAGTACCATGTTTCTACACATCATATCTTTCTTCTGGGAGTTTTTAAAAGATTCAAACTTTACACATATTTAAGTTTGTACAAAATATACACTACCTATATTAAAATTTCACGAGGGTATTTTGCTTAATTTCTGAAATATTTAAGTTTGAAATTTAATGTAAGAGAGGTTAAATTTAAAAAATTTTGTAAATCTCTGAAGTTGGTTGATTGGGAAATAATCCATTTTATTTAAATTTATAATTAACATTAATTAGCAGGTTAGTTATAAAATAAATATAAATTTTTCCTATCATTATAATAATTGCATAGAAATATTTATTTAATATATGTATAAGTACAAAATAATGGGAAAAATATTTCAAATAACTATATGTTAGTTGCAAATATTACTAATACTTGCACAATATATTCTTAATTGCAAGTAGCCTAATTGTAATAAAAATTTACCATTTCCTGTTAACTGCTAAATAGAGAGAAGCTACTTTTTATCGCAGTTTTATTTCTTTGCATATTTTATTTAATAAAATATTCACAATTAACCTCTTTCAGGACTATTTTTCTCAAATATACATTTAAAAAAATTGAAGATCACTAGTAAAATATTTTTCCATTTTTTTATATCTTATGGATTTCTTTATACATAATATATTAAATAAATATTTCCATGCAACTATTATAATGATAGGAAAAATTTATATTTATTTTATAACTAACCTGCTAATTAATGATAATTATAAATTTAAGTAAAATCGATTATTTCCCAATCAACAAACTTCAGAGATTTACAAAAATTTTTAAATTTAACCTCTCTTACATTAAATTTCAAACTTAAATATTTCAGAAACTATGCAAAATACCCTCGTGAAATTTTAATATAGAGTATATTTTGTACAAACTTAAATATGTGTAAAGTTGGAATCTTTTAAAAACTCCCAGAAAAAAGATATGATGTGTAGAAATATGGTACTTTTTATGAATTTACAATTTTGAAATTGAATTTTATAATAATTAAAATAACTTTTTTAAATCATTCTTCGTTGATAAGGAAAATTAATGTATGGATTTTCAATTTACGTAAGTATCCAAGTTTTCTATTAAATATTTTTATAAAAAAAATATGCTGTTAAATATGACGAAAATTGACAGTTTTAAGATAAATTTTAAATTGATTTTTCTTATTATAATTTTATAATTAGGCTTTATATACAAAATAAATGATCAAAAACAAATCTTTAGAATACCTATTACCATTCCTTTTTAACAAAATTTTATTTAGGCCTATATTTATTCATTATAAAAAGTTTGAAATATGGACTAAAAACGCCAATTTAACCTTACTCTGTCGTCTTTAATTACGATTTTTGAATAAATAAGACAATATTTAACAAAATCTTTATTAAAAATTAATTCTACGGTGTTTAATTATGATTTATATATAAAATAAATTTATTTTTGAGATATGCCAGCAACACCTCTCAGACGAAAGTCAGTGAAATCACCCAATTGTTACTAAAGAATCGACAGCTGTTAAAAAAAATATTTAAATTTAGAAATATAAAAAAAAAAATTTAATGAAAAGTTAATTTTAAACAATTTGAGATGTTAAAAAAATTATTTAAATTAAGTCAATTCAATTGTTTTTGTCTTCGCTACTTAAAAAATTGTAAGCTTTTAAGATATTTAATTCAAACACAAAATATGAAAAAAATTGTTTAAACAAATTAAAACTGTTTAAACAATTGAAAATTAACTTAAAAATGTAGCGAGCCTTGTATTTCATTGAGTAAAAAAATTTGTAAAAAAATCGACTAAAATAATATTTTAGACCTATTTACTTATAAATGCTGAATTTACGTTAGGGATGGTTCTGGATACCCCTACTACAGAGGGTCAGTTCGCAAAAAAATAATAATAATCTTTTAGTTTCTTCAACTTTAAACCTTTATCGAGGTCTCATAAACTTCTGAGCCTTTTTCGATAAAATTAAGGACAGATTTTCGCAATTTTTGAAAAAAATACATCTTTCCCTTGTTTCTACCATGGGAAATAGAAGTTGCAAGCGGTACTCCATAATATTGTTAGATCAAAAAAAAAAACAGTTAATTTCTTTTTATTTGTAGTCGATTTCCGAGGGCCTTTAAATAATATTCAAAATTTTTCATTTTTTGAACCACCCTAACATACATGATTCTTTCCATAAATTTTCGTGTGTGAAATATTTATTTTCAAGCTTAAATATTTAAATTGAAAGGATACATATAAAAGGTTAAAAAAAATTTTTTTCATTGTTTAATTGCTTGAAATAAAAAAAAAATTTTCATTTTTTTTGTAAAATTTCAAATTGATACAATTCTTAATGAAATCATCACATTTCAATTCTATAGACGGCATTTGAAAGCATTTTTTGTCAACTTTAAAATGTTTTTTTAAAAATTGCTCTACGATAATTTTTAAGGAAGATATTATCATTTGTTTATAAAAATAGCCCTTTTTTCAATTGTTGGTAATTTGAGAACAACTGACTTTACGAAAAAATTGTTAAGAAAAAATGTGTCTTTTTGTGCGTAGAATTAGGAAGAAAATATTTAAACATTAAAAAAAAAATTTTTTATACATTTTTTTCTTCTATACCTACCTATATATTTAAAGACTGGTAATAACATACATATCAATACATATCAATAAAAAAAATTTTTTTTTAATGTTTAAATATTTTTCTCCTAATTCTACGCACAAAAAGGCACATTTTTTTTCTGAACAATTTTTTCCAAAAGTCAGTTGTTCTCAAGTTACCAACATTTGAAAAAAGGGCTATTTTTATAAATAAATGATAATTTCTTCCTTAAAAATTATCACATTGGGTCAAAATTTCCCAAAAAAAAAACAAAGTTGGTTTGGGGTCTATCGATTTTCTTGAAAATTAGCAAAAGTTTAGTGTTAGGTAAGAGTTATTTGTGGGCCAAAGAGTTTTCAAAAATGTTCAAAATTGTTGAAGTTAGAGAGCTTTGAATTTTGAGATACGAGTTTTTTCAAACCATGATATATTTTGTAGTTTTTAATGGATTTGCTTCATTTTTACAGGATTTATAGATGATTTATAGCCGTTTATTTAAACAAAAATTCTCATTTAAACCAGTTTAATTCTTCATTAAATGAAATATTTAAATTAGGAATGACGAAAAATGTTGAAGTTATGATTTAAGAGCAAATTCTAATAGTGAGTTAATTATTTAAAAAATGTTTGTATTTGTTATAAACAAATTAGTGGAAGACAAATATTTTCATCATTTACTTGATATTTATCATTCTAAATCTATCTATTATTCAATATTTATAACTAATTAGTAATTAACATTACAAAAATTATTATAAACAAATGATTTTGTTTATTTACAAACAAATCTTATGAACAATTTTACTTGTCCAATTCCTTGTCATGAAATTACTGAAATTTTATGCAAAATGTACAATATTATTACTGTAAATTGTTGAAAAAAGCAAAATTTAATTTTTTTTTAACATTAACATTGTTTAAACAATTACTAATTAACATATTTATAGCTTCATTAGTTTTAGACGTACAGGCTTTGTTCTTTTTGCATATCTCCTTAAATTTGAACTATTTTTCAAATTTTAAAGACAATTTAATAATTATAAATAATTAGTATTGTTATTAATAAATTACTTACTTTCAGGAAGTTTGCTATAAAGAACTGGAGAAGTCAAATTGTTTATAAAATTATTAATAACAATACTAATTATTTATAATTATTAATTTTTTTTTTAAATTTGGAAAACAGTTAAAATTTAAGGAGATAAGCAAGAAGAACAAAGCCTGTACGACTAAAAGTAATGAAGCTATGAATTTATTAATTAGTGATTGTTTAAACAATGTTAAATATTAAAAAAAAAATTTTTGCTTTTATCAACAATTTACTGCAATAATATTGTACATTTTGCATAAAATTTCAGTAATTTCATGACAAGGAATTGGACAAGTAAAATTGTTCATAAGATTTGTTTGTAAATAAACAAAATCATTTGTTTATAATAATTTTTGTAATGTTAATTACTAATTAGTTATAAATATTGAATAATAGATAGATTTAGAATGATAAATATCAAGTAAATGATAAAAATATTTGTGTTCCACTAATTTGTTTATAACAAATACAAACATTTTTTAAATAGTTAACTCACTATTAGAATTTGCTCTTAAATCATAACTTCAACATTTTTCGTCATTCCTAATTTAAATATTTCATTTAATGAAGAATTAAACTGGTTTAAATGAGAATTTTTGTTTTTTATTTTTAACAATAAATAAACAAATGAAAACAACTATTTGTAAAATATCAAAATCAGAGGTGGTATGCATAATTTTATTACCTTTTAATAAAAAAAAAACTTCTAAATCGGTTAATATTTGTGGGCTTTATTTTAATTTGTCCACGTACGTGTTTTTTGACCCGCGCCGCGGCGCAGCGCAATGTCAGCAGTGGCGCCATACAGTGAACCGCCGCACTAAAAATTGAATATCTCCGTTAGTTTCAGACCCTCCATCAATTTTTTTTTTTAAAAGACGCAGAAAAAGATAAGGAATTCGAAAATAATTTATTTGTAAACGCTGTTTACGGCCAACTGTAAGAAAAATAAATTTAAAAATTTTTTTTGACTTTTTTTTGGTCAAATTTTTGGAAAATCTAAAACCTTTAAATTACGTTTCAAACGGCTATAAATCATCTATAAATCCTGTAAATATGAAGCAAATCCATTAAAAACTACAAAAAATATCATGGTTTGAAAAAACTCGTATCTCAAAATTCAAAGCTCTCTAACTTCAACAATTTTGAACATTTTTGAAAACTCTTTGGCCCACAAATAACTCTTACCTAACACTAAACTTTTGCTAATTTTCAAGAAAATCGATAGACCCCAAACCAACTTTGTTCTTTTTGGGAAATTTTGACCCCATTAAAAAAAAATAAAAAAATTTCGTCAAAATTTTTTCGTGCATATTTCACTATTAAAAAAAATAACCAAGTTACGCCCTTTAAAATTACAACAGTGCAAGTAAAAAGGCAATGATTAGCGCCCTCGTGTGAATGATACTTAAGATTCATTAACAGATTTGATTTAAAAAGCAAGAGGGAGAACACGAAGTGATTAAATAAGCCGAATAAAATGACAAGAGATCATTTTACCATGTCAATGGTATTTTCTTCCCTGCGTGAGGGCCTCTCAAAATTATGGAGGGTGAGGATCAAGAGGAATTAAATTTGCCAGTCCCTCGATAGGAACGAAGTGTCATTTTAATTAAGGCAAAGAAAGTTGGATATTCGGAGGCCGTGAGGTGTAGGCTTTGCGAACGGGCGAGAGTAAGGGATTATGGCAAACTGCAGGGTGAACAAAGGGGGCTGAATCGTTGGTTTGGAACAGGGCTGGAGATCGAGGGAATGGTAGCGGGTCGTTGCCCGAAAACGCAGCTCTGTTATTGTCCCGCCCCCACCCCTTACTCGCCTACCCATTTTAGTTTTCTCTCTCTCTCTCTCTCTCTCTCACTCTCTGTCATCTGAGCGTAACACTACTACAGACTCACGAATACATGTAATACGCACATGTTTGCTGCCCTTCCAACATTTCTTCTAACCATATCTTTCATGCACCCTGATTTCCAGACGCGAATTTGTGCCTATGATAATAGAGAACTGAAAAAATTATATTTCTGACGGAAAAAGTGTCAACTGTCGTTAATTAATTTTCTGGTAAATGCGAAGTAACTTTTTACTATTAAAAGATAATAAAGGATCAATAACTAAACCAGAATTTTTTTTAACTTCATCTTCGCACAATAGAAGCTGGTGTTTACAGAAACTGTAGCAGGCCAAACACTAAAATGAAAAAAAAAAAAATTCTAAGTTACTTTTGACTATTGAAGGATAATAAAGGATCAACAATTAAACCAGAATTTATTTTAATTTCATCTTCACACAATTGAAGATGGTGTTTACAGCAACTGTAGATGGTTGAAAACTGAAATGGGACAAACAAAAATAAAAGTTGTAACTGTAGAGTAGAAAATTTAGAATATTTCATGAGAAAGAAAAATTAAATTATCAGTCTTTTTGAGGGTTAAAATTAAAATAGAAATACCGCGGAAATTAACATTTTTTACAGTTAGTAGTGGTTATCGAACTTTCTGGACGTTTTTGGGGGTAAATCGAGGGTATATAAGGAGCTCATTTGCATAGACTCGTCCACTTGCTTTTCATCAACAACTTGGGTAAGACCTACGTACTTAGCGTCACAATACTTAATTAGAGTTGTATTGGTTGTGAAATTTCTGAAATATTTTATTTCAGAAAGTTTATTAAAATTAGTATAATTTTATTAATTATAGAATATTAAGTACAAAAACATATATAACAAAGCGTCTTAAATTTTATTTAATTAATTGTTAAAGAGTCCATAGTGCAACCGTAATATTTACTTAAATAAATAATTGGATTATTAAGAATAATAATTTGGGAATGGAGTTTTTTCAAATTAATGCTCGACAATAAATTTTCCGTGTGAGTTGGGTAAAGTTTTTGGATTGTAGTTAATAAATGGTTACGATTTAGCAATTATTTAAAAACGTACAAATTAGTCGATCTTTTCTTGGAGTACATAGTACAACCAACAATTGATTGGTTAATACAATTAAATTTCCTTGCTTGGGTTGCACTACTTTTTGCAAAGCTTGGTGAGTCCTGGCGCATTTTAGCATCACTGCTACTTATACATGAATTTGTAGAAAGGAGAATCTTCCCAAAAATCATAAATTATTTATTTTATTTGTTTAATTGTTAAAAGAAGGGAGAGATTTTATTTTATTGTTTGCTTTGAATATTTCTGTTAATTATTTTAAATTTTGTTTGTATAGATAAGAGAAAATTGAAAATTATAAAAGGAAAAAGTTCTAGAAAAGTTTGATTTAACGATTTAGTAGATAAAATTTAGAAAGCAAGTAGGTCAATGAACTTATTTTTGTTTATTTTTAAAATTTTAAAGTAAGAGTTTCATCAGAAATATTATTAATATTTAATTAAAATTTAAAAACTAAGGTTAGAAGAAAGTTTCACTTTGTTAATTTTAATTTTATTTTTATACTTTTTATATTTTTTATAATATTACAAAATTTATGATGTCTTTATAAATTTATTTTAGATAAAAGGATAAAGTTAATCATTCAAATAAAGGCTCCTGATGTCATTAAAAAAAATCTATAATTTGAATTCATTTGGAAAATTCTATATTTTGAACTAATTCGGAAAATTCTATATTTTGGACTAATTCGGAAAATTCTATATTTTGGACTAATTTGAAAAATTCTAGAATATGGACTTCTTTAGATTCTAATTTATTTCATTTGTAATTTATCTTTAAATTGTTGTCTAATTGTCTTCTTTGAATAACTACTTAAAAATTTAGTATTCACTTTAGAAATTCCCTCTAATATCATCCAGATTGGGGATTGAGCTAGTTGGAATTCATTCGAGGAAGATTTCGTTGTTTGAGTGTTTTCTTTTATAATTTTGATTTTAGTTGAGCTTTCTATTTTGGTTGTTAACCTATTTTGGATTTTCGGATTGAGATTTCTGATTGATTGTTAATCTTAAATAATATGTATTTTTTTAATTTGTTCTCGTAAATTTGATAAAAGAAAATTGGCGCCCGGCTAATATGAAAGCTTATTTAGAAATATAACATCTTCCAGTTTGTAATCGAAAAATTTGATTATTGGTTCTTCATTAATAGTTTGAATAATTATTACAGTTAAAACTGTTCGTTATTTAAATAATTAATTTTATGAAATATTCGAAGTTACTTTTTACTATTAAAAGATAATAAAGGATCAATAACTCAACCAGAATTTATTTTAATTTAATCTCCATGAAATAGAAGTTGGTGTTTACAGCAACTGTAACCGGTTAAACAGTAAAATGGGATAAACACAAAAAAAAAGTTGTAACTATTCACTCAGTACTATTTGTTGTTTAAATAATTAATTTCATAAAAAATCTGAAGTTACTTTTTACTAACAAAAGATAATAAATTATTTATAACTTAACCAGAATTTATTTTAATTTCATCTTAACACAATAAGGGTAGGTGTTTACGGCAACTGAAGCGCAGGAACACGGAAATAAGACAAGTACAAAAATAGTTGTTACTGGTTACACAGTACTGTTTTATTATTTAAGTTATTAACTTTATGAACAATTTTAATTTACTTCTTTCTAACAGAAAGTAATAAAGGATTAATAATTAAACGACAGTTTGTTTTCATTTTATCATCGCACATTAGATGCTGTTGATTACAGCAATTGAAGGTGGTTGAACAATGAAGTCGGAAAACACAAAAAAATATCTAAGTTACTTTTTACTACTGAAGGATAGTAGAGGATCAACAACTAAACTAGAATTTATTTTAATTTTATCTTCACACTATTGAAACTGGTGTTTACAGCAACTGAAAACGGTCAAACACTGAAAGAGGACAAACACATAAAAGATTTTATAAGTGCTTACACAGTAATGTTTGTTATTTAAATAATAATTAATTTTATGACAAATGCGAAATTACCTTCTACTATTAAAAGATAATAAAGGACCAATAATTAAATTAGAATTTATTTTTGTTTCATCTTTACACAATAGAAGCTGTTGATTACAGTGACTGTAGCCCGCCGAAATTTGAAATGGGACAAACATCTGTAATAAATTACATTTATACAAATAAATTAACAAATTATAAAGATTATTTTAGCAGATAAGTAATAAATATTAACGAAAGAGATTAATTAAGAAATGCATTTAAAAATATAATTAAATAAAAATAAAAGAATAATAGAATTTGAAATTATGAACAACCACAAAAATAAATAAAATCTAGCACAATTACTCAATAATTATGATCTATTTCACAGTCAAGATATGTCAGTACAAAAACTCTCACAGTCAAAATTAATATATAAAATAGATCATCACTTTAGTGAAATATAATTAAAATATAACCACAAATTAATAAGAATAATTACATAAATCGATCATACACACACAAAATTCTAGTACATAATTTAAGAAAAAATATTATAATTCGTTCTTATCGAATTTGAGACTGCAGTCTTATTAAATTCAAAAATTTAATTTAAATACAAAAGTTTCATCAAATATTCAAAATACAGATAAATACTGAGTTTCACCAATAAACGTTTGTGTACAAGCAAAACAAAGGTTCGAGATTACAAATTTACAATGATGAATTAAAACATTGTTCGGTTGATTCAAATTGATGGACAAATATAGCAAATGTATAATAAATTAATTATGAGATAACAATTTATTAATTTATTTAAAATTTTTTATCGTTTAGTATAAATAATAAAATGAATTTGAACTCGCAACTCCAGTCTGGATATATTTTGTATTTTTATTAATTCCTTTTATTTCTTTTGATAAAGTTTGAATACTTATCCAGTGTTGAGCGGTGTTAAATGTGTCCGATTATCCTCTCATCCATATCTGGTTATTAAATTTGATTAGTCTTTTTTTTATTTCCTTGTTTGTCTTTAATTCAGCACGCTGCAGCCATGTTGAATTAGGAAAATCAATTTAAGCCTTTACGAATCCACCCAATAACTAAAGCCGCACTATAAATCAATGAAAAATTCAGATTTTCGAAAATTTAAACCAAATGCACGATCACTTATTGAAAGATTTTATTATTTTTTTACAAAAATACAAATTCATACTTTTAAGCGTCCTCGGCTGGCACTAACAGTTCGACGTGGATTCCACCATTCGATTCAGGTTGCGAGTAATAATTAATTATTCAATCAGACGTTCCCCGAATCGAAGACAGTTTCCCGCAAAATCTCCTCCTCAATTTTTTCACGAAATGGACATTTGGCACGCTGTAGACGCTCATAGGTTGAATTGTACTTGTGATTTAATAATTTCCCCTCTTTTTCGAAAAGTCATGAATTAGCTTCCCGCGTAGCACCTAAACGCACTCCATATTTTCCAATTAATTATGAATTAAAATATATTAGGCAACCCGTTATACAGACATGTAAATAGAAAAAGATATCAGCCACACATCAGATGAGGAATTTTTTTCCATTTTTCCTCAATTAGCAATTAAGGATCATTTTGCTTTAGACTTATTTAGTTATGTGTATTTTTTCATGTGCCAGTCTTAGGGCATCCAATTAAAACATACCAGAACGATCCCTCAATGACCCCTGATGATGACTGTAGAAGTGGTGGCTCCCTTACCCCTCACCAACACGACAAGGGTTAGGGAACTGACCTTAGAATTTTAAAGACAATATTGACACCGTTTCAAACAATTTCTCTAGATATTTAAGAGAACAAGGAAGGATCAGTTTGTATTTTGGTGGTCAGGTGTGCAAATTTTTTGTAATGTGTCGCGTACTATTGTCACGCATTTTTAGAGACGAGATAAATCGCTTCGTTCTCCAGCGTCGGACTTTGCAACGAGACTCATGCATGCTTGTCAGGCAGGTATGAAATATCCAGCAGCTTTGACGAATTCTCTCGTCAAAATGGAAAGAGTAATGCCTCAACTCGCGGGTGCAAAGCTCTTTTAGTTTTTGGATGCTGCGACTCCACGGCTTTTTCCCTTATCCGTATGTTATTATCGTAGCAGCGACCCATGCAAGCGGTTGCTTGCAACTTTTTGCTCCCACTGTTGGAATTTCCCACCTTTGTAAGTATGTGAGGGTAAAACGTTCTCGAGTACGTTTTTTTGGTCAATTATTTTGTGCCAAATGCAAAAATCATGCAGTTTTAAAGTTCCACACAGCCGTTCTCAACATTGGGATCTTTTCAACAATGAAACACGTTTTGTAAATATATTTTTTGTTTTGCAAAAAAAGGTCCAAGTCATTTCCTGTTACTGCTGCGTGATGTAAAATTTTAGCTTCCCTTCATCAAACTTGGTGAGAGGTGAAATAATGCTCTTATCTAGATGACGTAACCTGAGTGTTATTCTTTGAGGGATAAACAACTAATTGTAAGTGACAGAAAAGGTCTTTAATAGAAAAAACAAAAATATTGAATATATCCATAAGATTTTTAAGGTTTGGAATTTGTAATAGGCTACGTCTTTCAGTAAAATCCATAGCCTTGAATAGTAAAAGGTTTGGTCCTTCGAAATGAAATAATAAAAGTTTATTGTTCCTTAGAGAGCAATTATATTGGGGAATTCAAGGTATGCTGATGACAGTAAAAATTTTGGATTTTATGGAGAAGAAGGAGGAGAAGGGTGCTAATTGTCTTATAATGATTTGAAGTGATTCTACTTACAAGGAGAGAGTCTAAACTAAAGAAAGTCTTGTTGCAATGAAAATATTATATTATTCTTTAGTTCGGTCTAAGTTAAACTACTGTTCTGTTGTATGGCAGAATCAAACTGCTTATCTCTCTAATGTTATGGACAGGTGCCAAAAACATTCAATTATGCCAGCGCTTCAATGAACATATGCTAGAAAACCGAAGGATGATAGACAAGGTCTTATTTCTTTTTAAAATCATACACGGCTTAATTATTAATTCGTATCTATTGTCGGAAATTCCTATCACAGTGCCGCTGATATTTTTGATCAAAGTTTAAATTTTTTCTTACTGTCGATTCATAATTATGTTAAAGAGGATTTTAATCCTTAGCAAAAAGTTATATTGTATAGTTCCTATTAATGTATATAATGATAATCCTGTAACTAGTCCTTGAGACTGTTGGATTTGTTCAATAAAATAAATTAATATCTACTGTCCCGTTGATAACACTAATTATGTAGCGAAAAAGACAATCTCTCTTAAAGAGTTGTTATGGGATTAGGTAGCGAAATCAAGTTCAAAGACTATGAAGAACGAATAATTCAAAGTGAAAACCAGTGGAAAGGGTGAGCCCGCCATGCGTGTGAACCAGGTATTTTCTCTTGGACGTGAAGATAATAAAAAGAGCTTTTTGCAAATTCTAATTTTAGTACCTAGACAGACTCGATATCCGGCAATATCGACGAGCTTCATCACGGTGGAGCGGCTCGTTATCTGCGGTACGAGAGCGTTAGAAACGAATAAACCGTGAACGTTTATGCGTCCCATAGACGGACGCGCGGGTCAACATAACCTGTCATAAATCGAGGCTAGAGAAGCACGTATGCGGCGGAAAGAGCTGGGCAGAGAGCAGGAGGAACGAGGTGCGATAGAGCGAGATGAAACGAAAACACGAGATCGTCTGGCTCGTAGACTCGTAGACTGAGGGTGGTAACTAACAACCCTATCAAGGGGGGTGGTGTGCAACTTGAACGGGGATGACGAACCTCTCCACCCACGTTGGAGTTAACGTTGCCTACCGTGCAGTCGGGAACGCAGCACTTTGCATTGTTAGCGGCAATGCACGCGCTGAAACATTTACTGCCGCAGACATGTCAATCCATACTTGTTTTACGAGCACTGCGTAAATTCTCGCTACCTACCTGTTCGTCAGTAGAGCTTAATGCTCATCATTCCCAATAAATGGATTCAGTCTTTACAAGAGTACGCTTGTCCGACTGTTATTGTAGACTGAAGACAGGCGATTTTCTGCCTCTTTGCATGTCTAGAAGCCATAAGCAATTTTGGCTTGGTACGTAAAATAAGCAGAAAGGGTGGAAAGTGCAAAGTCATAAAAGAAATTTATCCTTTTTTCGTCAAAGTGCATTTAATGGGTAAAGGAAAAATTCATTCTTTTTAAAAAGCCTGGCAAAATATTTTAATTTATATTTTGTAAAATTAAACGTAAGCGTTGTGACGAGGTAAAAAGTTACCTCGCATTATATTGTTAAACTAAATTATTACAAACCAGTCTGGAATCAATTCCCGGATATTGTTTAGCCTCAATGTGAACTTGGCGATTTGTGCCTTTTATTATTTTGAGTTTATATTCTTTCAAATTTTTATAATTCGAATGTAATTTAATTAATATTTATTTTGATTCTACCTGCCAATTTGTCAGACCAGACAAATGTTGTTTTGTGCGATAAACATTAAAAGTTCGCACTTTTCTTTTCTCATGTATGAACCCTTCTCATGACTCTGACGTGGAGTTTTTCACAACATAATGATTCGTCGAGGAGTTGGACTTGGTGGTCGCCATCGTCGTGTTTGTCAGTCCTGGTCGTAGGAGGATTGTCCTGGCACATGGGTTCGGATGTGAGTCCAGTTTTTTTAAGAGTGCCAGAACGAGAAGATGATGTCGACAGTCCTGTTTATAAACTGTCAAAACGCTCGTGGCAGACATCTTGTTTTAGTGCTTGACGTCAGCGCCATCACTACTACCTGATTTACTTCCTCAGTCGATTCTCGCTGTCATTGTATTCTGAACTGGTGTGTTCGACCGTTCGGTCGTATATTGTTTAATACTTAGTTGGAAACTTTCTTTGTAAAGATGTAATTAAAATTGGTGACGGGGCTCTATTTATGGTCATTGTGCCATCCCAGGTGAACTCCAAAATTAACTTTTATTTTATTTGATAGTTAGTTCGCCGACTATTTTGTTAAAAATAGAGTCAGTGTTCAGTGCACGTCTTTTTGTAAATAGCCATGCCATGGGTTCGGCTATTTCTACTTTTCTGCAATCTTTTCGATATAGCTTTAATTTCATAAATATGTCATATTGTGGTTAAAATTAAATCTAGTTTGTGCTGCTCCTCATCCCCCACTCTTCGGAAAACTGGTTAGTCGTGACCTGTTGGTTTAAATTTTGTTTAACAAAAAGAGTAAATTTATTAGTTTCATTAGTCTATTCTTTTGTTATTTTGTTGTTTAGTTATTTGTTGTTAAAATAACTTGGCGCTAGGAATTTATTTGTGTACTGTTAATTTGTTTTTAATATAATTAAAATTTTGATGTTTAAAAATTAAGCATGAAGTGAGAAAAATGCGTCATAGCTTATAGTTTTTATTCATAAAATTGTAAAATTGCGTTTCGCGAATTTGTCGGTTTTATTTTTGACCTAAGCAAAAAGTATAAGGGTTGCGTACAGTCTCATCTGGATATTGTCCTGTTTGATCTTTTAAGAGTGGCGGGAAACTTAGTAACAAAAAACTCTGATCACACAAAGAGGTCTGTATAATTACGCCCTTGGAGAAAAATATGTTCGACATTAATAGACCCTTTAAAGGGCTCTCGACTACAGTTATTCATCGTTTACCATAGCTTCTGTAATAAACTGCCGAGATACTTCCACTTATCCATAAGCTCACAAATAGTCGAGGGCACGACACTTGATATTTTTCTGATAATCTTTCACCAGTTTGATCATTTGCAAAAACAGGTTGTAAAGATTTTCTATTGGGAAACATAGAATAAGGTCTAATCTTTTTACTAACATTTACAAAGAAAGATTTGTTGTCCAATTTCAGTGTTCATTTGTAATTTATGAATTTCAGGCTAAAGGAATATTTTTTCTAAAATTTTCCTTCATAGTTTTAATTAAATATGTATCGAAAAGAACCAAGTTCTTTTTGGGCATACAAAAGGATCAATAATTAAATTAGAATAGTATTAAATATTTTTTAATTTTTGTTTTAGGCTGGATATAAAAACCTTTTCGCCAGATGCAGTAGCTAACTGACAAAACTGCTCTTGCGTTTACTTTCATTTTCCCGTAATGTCATTTTAATTCTTGTCAATTTAACAGGTTTCAAAAATTGCTTATCTGACCCTTTTAGGTTTTTCCCCAAAGGATCTGCTGTCAGGCAGGTAGAGCTCGTAAAGCCAATCTTGTCTTCCTTTTGTTTATAAAATTTCCCCGATATTCAATTGACTTCGAATCGTTAGGAGCTTCCCATTATTTGCTCAATACAAATAATTCAAATTAGTCGGGTTCTCCTCCGTTTATCACAAGACCACTGAACTCATCGTTGAAAATTGCATACCGATTACTAAGTCTCTTTCAAATCAAAATTGCCTAAGGAATAAGGCGTGTCCCTACCTCGCAGGCAGGGATTACAGCTATAAAAATATTATTTCGGATTCTACTTACTAAATGACGATCACAATTTCAAAACAAAACAATAGAAATCCAATTCAATCCTATTAAAAATAAATATTGACTAAACTTATTAAGGCTATGAATAACTCAATTAACACTAAAGATAAATTTATATATCCGCATCGGGTTTGTTGCAGAGTGCGTTTGCGTATCAACATCACACAACGACAGAAGATCTCACAGTGGAGAAATTAAAGCAGGCAATCTCAGGGTTAAGGTTACCTCCCCTCTTCCCTTTCGCATTGCGATTGCGGATGAGGTTGGTGACCTTACGCTGACTAAGGATACCACCAAGAGTTGTTTACAGTCTTTGGCGTCGTGGCATGTTCCGCCACGCAAATTACAGTCAATTAAAGTCCTATGCTTCCAACGTGATGTCGAATCCTCCAGCAGGAGGGTCCTTCGAATGGGTTGAGTAGACAGTGCGGACGTATGCGTAGCGAGGTCACGTCGCTCGAGGTTCGAACTAGATTGAATGTTCTATTCAAACATCAGATCTTCCAGGAAAATCTTTGATCTTGATTGCCACAGTGACAATCTTCGCGCAGATATTGATTTATTCCAAGGAGGAATGTAAAATGTAGTCACGAATAATTTCTTTACATCAATTAAAGAATGATATAAATCGCGGAAGCCAGTTAAATAAATTTTAAATTCTCTTAACAAAGAATCTGACTTGATTAATTTAACAAATTTGATTTTAATTTATCCAACTCAGAAAAAAATTTGAAAAAGATTAGTTTAATAAGTCAAATAAGTTTGTCAAGTTCAACTAGACTAAAGTTAACATATAAACAAGATTTATACCTATAGAATACGTATATTAATTGCTCCTTATGTAATCTTGAAGAGAATGAACACATTCCGCACTTCTTTCTGCGTTGTCCAATTTTTAAAAATATCTGTCTCATTATATTCATGAGGAGGCACCGGTTATGGAAAATTTGATGAACTTACTGATTATTATTAGAAGTACAAAGCAATTGGATGATCTTTTTTATTTTATTTCTAACGTCGTCTTGTTGAGATCCTTTATTATAAATAAGCGAATTGTATCCCTTTTTTGGCTTTTTTTACGACTTATGTGCTCTGTTCAATTTATTTTATATACCGTCTTATTATTATTGTTATTATTATTATCTTTTAGTGTATATTTTGATTCGTATTTTATATTCTTCAACGAACTCTCAAGCGAATTTAATATATTTTTGAAAATTCGTCCGCCATATTGGATCTGCCATTTTGAATTTTGAAAATCGGACTTCAGATTCGTAATCAGTGACCCCAAAAACCCCCGAGTAACAAGTTTCAAGCGAATTCAATAAATTTTTAAAAATTCGTCCTCCATATTGGATCCGCCATTTTGAATTTTGAAAATCGGACTTCAGATTCGTAATCAGCGACCCCAAAAACCCCCGAGTAACAAGTTTCAAACGAATTCAATAAATTTTTAAAAATTCGTCCGCCATAATGGAACCGACATTTTGAATTTTGAAAATATTGAAAATCTGACTTCGGATTCTTAATCAGCGCCCCAAAAAACCCCCTAGAGTGTACTTGATGGCTAAATTTCTCAAATAGAAAAATGTATGCTTCAAAGGGTTAAACATAACTTAACGTATAATTTTTTCTCGGATATCTGCGTTTTTGAAATTGATTACAATATGTCTATCTGTAGTCATGTACATTGTACAGTAATGTACTCTTTGCTTAAATCTTGTGGCTTTTCTCTTGTTACGAAAACCACTAGGCAATTAAAAGACTTAACAGGAAAGCCATTAAAATATCTGAAAGTTTTGACTTTTTCGACAACAATGTTTCAAGATTCACTACACTTCTAAGTTAACCTAGCGTTATATTGTTAATTATTCTAGTTTAGTTACAAATTGTAACTTTAGTTGTAGTTATAAAGGGTTTACCCCGTTTACTAATAATCTCTACTAATAATCTGATGATAAAAAAAAGCTTTGGAAATAGTTGATAAAACTTTAAGGGATTGTATTAATATTGAAAATTTACCTTTTGATGGGAAACTCATAATATTAGGAGGGTTTTTTTAACAGATTTTACCAGTGTTTAAAAATGGTTGTATAAAAATTATTATTCAAAAACTATAAAATTTTCTCATCTTTGGTATTATTTTAAATTATTCTATTTAACAAAATATATGACAATATCTAATATCAATTTTTATAAATTTCTTTTAAAAATAAGAGAAGGTAAAATGAATTTAATTTCTATAACTGAAAATTGGAGAACAATAATGATGTTTGAACTGAAATATTTGGATCACACATGACAGAAAATGATGATGTTTCAAGATATGTTATCTTAATATGTCATAATACTGATATTATTAAATTTAATAATAAAATATTGAATAAATTGTGTTAGAAAAATAAAATTTACTATAGTATAGATAGTATCAAACAAAAGGGAATGGATCAAACTGAGGAGAATGTACAATTAAATTATCTAGTTGAATATTTAAACTGTTTAGAAATTCCAGGATTACCTGTTCATAGATTAATTTTAAAAATTGGTACAATATTAATGCTTATAAAAAATTTAAGTGTTTATGATGGGTTATGCAATGGTACAAGGTTAAAAATTTTAAAAATGCATACGTTTAGTATAAAGGTTCTAATACTAACTGAAATTAAAAAAGGTACCATAGTATTTATACCTCGTAAATTTTGATTCTGGTGAATTCTCAACTTTACCATTTATTTTATTTTGAAAACAATTGCCTATAGTTTTACCTTTCGCAATAACTATTACTAAATTGCAAGGACAAAGTTTTGATAAATTAGAAATATTTTTTAATAAACCTTTGTTTTCTAATGGTCAGTTATATGTAGCTTTATCTAGATGCATAAACCCAAATCAGCTGTATATTGAGTGTGATAATAGTGAAAATTCTAAAGTAATAAATAATATTGTGTGGGAATAAATTTTTGAATAAGATTCTAACTTGGGTCCTCTTCTTTTTTCAACTTTTATTAATAACATAAGGAATGAATTGGATTGTTTTGAATTATTATTTGTGTGTTGTTATATCTTTCTCTAGAAAAAATTCTAAAATTAAACTCCCATATTCTATTGGTGGAATTGTATTAGAAAGAACTTCAATTATTAAGGTTCTTGGTATTTTTATTGATGATAAATTAACATTTAATCCTTAATCCTTAATCTTGAATCCTTAATTATTGGAGTTAACAGATTAATGGGGTTTTTGATAAGAATAACTAAAAATTTTAAAAATGTCAACACACTGAAAACTTTATAATATTTTATTTAAGATATTCTTTCTTAAACACAATGCGTGCACATTATAATTCGTTATTCTTTAATAGAAGATTTAACACTGACTTGTTCCATATATCAATGAGTGAAGTTATTAAAGTTATTCATGATTGTATAGAGTCGATTAGAGTGGTTATTTATGATTTCTCTAAAACAACTATTCTTGACTGCATTAAACTGTAGGATAATATTGATAAAATTGTGAAATGGTGTCATAATAATCGTATGATTATTAATGCTAGTAAGTGTGTTGTCATATCTTTCTCTAGAAAAAATTCTAAAATTAAACTCCTATATTCTATTGGTGGAATTGTATTATAAAGAACTTCAATTATTAAGGTTCTTGGTATTTTTATTGATGCTAAATTAACATTTAATCCTTAATCCTGAATCCTTAATTATTGGAGTTAACAGATTAATGGGGTTTTTGATAAGAATAACTAAAAATTTTAAAAATGTCAATACACTGAAAACTTTATATAATGATTTTTATACTATCTAAACTTGAATTTGGATCTGTTATATGGTTTCCCTATCGTAAGAAAGAAATAAAAAGTCTTGAAAAGTGTCAAAAAAGATTTTTGAAAAATATTGCTTTTAAGGGTATGTGATGGATTATGACGTCACTGGTATAGGCAAAATTTGTCCGTAACTTTTCTCTTAAAATATTGAATATTTTTTTATGAAACTTGGTAGAATTACTTAAAATGTCATTAGGAAGGTCTCTCAGACCTGATTTTGTTTGAATTTTGTCTCAAAATTGATTTTGATAAAAGTTTGCATTTTTTCAAAAATTTCCCAAAATTAATTTTGGGCCAAAATTTAAACCAATTCGGGTCTGAGAGACCTTCCTAATGACATTTTAAGTAATTCTACCAAGTTTCATCAAAAAATATTCAATATTTAAAGAGAAAAGTTACGGACGAATTTTGCATATACCAGTGACGTCATAATCCATCACATGCCCTTAAGGAGAATGGCATATATCCTGAAAGGGGAACTGATTATGATCTACTTTGTTCGAGATTTGATGTTGTGTCCTTGGAAGAAAGACGTAAATTAAATGATCTGATATTTTTATTTAAAATCATTAGAGGAATTACTGATTCGCAGTTTTTAAGTAACTCTCTACAATTCTTTATTCCTCACTATTCTTAAAGAAAACGAGGCATTTATTTCTATCTTCCAGTTATTAGGAAGGATTATTTAAGATATTCTTTCTTAAACAGAATGTGTGCACATTATAATTCGTTATTCTTTAATAGAAGATTTAACCTTGACTTGTTCAATATATCAAAGAGTGACTTTATTAAAGTTATTCATGATTGTATAGAGTCGATTAGAGTGATTATTTATGATTTCTCATAATCTTACTTTCTTATGTTTTATCTTAATTATATTATATTGTTATTTTTGTAGTCCTGTCATTGGTTGTAAGACTGTTGGACTTAATAAAACGAATAAAAAAAAATTGTAATAAAATTTTGATATAAAATTATTGTAAATATCCATTCTCATTTTTGTTTATTTCAAAGACCCAAAACAAGTTTATATATTTTTAAATATACAATAATTGAATTCAATTTTTCTAAAAATAATTTCTAGATTCCTTAAAAATTTAATAATGATTTTAAAGAATTTACTAATATTTTTATATTCTAGGTTTTGAGATACGACATTAGATACTTCCCCAAAAGATATCTTGGAAACAAATTCATTAAAATAAATACAATGAATTTAACTAAAAATAAATATTAGTATAATAATTAAATGAGGGGCTAAATTTCAATAAATTTTGTTAAAAACTAATTGTATTATTTATTTTAAAAATTGAAAGTAAATTAGAGATCTTTTTAAATCAAATGAAATTTAAATTTTAAAGTTATAAATTAAGAGGGTTGGTGCTAGGGGCGAAGCCCCGTAGTAATAAATAAATAAACAAATAAATAAAAATTTTACATCGTCACAGTTTGTGGGTATTTCTGCTTAGAGAAATAGAAGACCTCATCTTTCTAGAACATAAGAAATGATTATTTAAAAATATCTGTTACTATTTTAATGGTATAAATAATAAAACTAATTCCAAGAATATTGGAAGTAATGTTACTTACGCATCAGCCGTTGGAGGTTTTTGATCTCGATCTAAACGCGTACGCGGATGTTGGTTGCGTTCGATAATACCTAGTGGGTATGGAGCTAGGTACATAGTTAGATTGGTACGTAAATGCTTACGTAGGCAGTACGTAAGGTATGATACTAGAGGTACCGATCGGCAGAGGATCGGGGGGTGGGGATATAATTGCGGAGGGCTGAGAGATGTGCGGAGATGTTCTTGCCGGGTCAGCACGGAGGTCACGCTTGGAATCCAGAGCAAACTATCCCCCCTTTCTTTGGCTTCTTCTTCCAAGGTAGTCTTGTCTTGCCTGACTGCTCGTACACCTCTTGAGAGCCCACCGTATAGAAACTGTTGTGTGGCGCAACGCGCTCTTACCAACACTACTCACCTATCGTACTGTACTTCCTTCCAAGTATCGGACACAGTCCAGTCGCCTCATCCCCATGGAGCAGGGCCACGCGAAGACCTCATCTACCGCATCACAACGGCACGATCTTCGTGGTGCAGACCCTGCCGCCATAAATCGGAACGATCCGGTAACCTCTCTTTTGGTATTTTTCTACGAAATGACACGGCGATTCCGAGGGATCCAGCACCGATGTCCAAGATTTCTTCACGATCTTACATTCAACCCTTTTCTTCCTTATTCCTCATTAGCGTACACACAAATTTATATCTCTCGTGGATTTTGGCTTATTTAAGAATCAGGTAAATTCTAACATGCTAGTTTTTTGAATTTGTTACTAGCAGGATCCTGACGAGGTCACTGAGGGCAGTTTCTTTTTAACTTTCGAACAGTCAACTTTGTGCAAGTTCTTATAGGGTTACGTACACTTAAGTTCGACCAAAGAATGCATATTCCTTTGGCTATTCTTTAAGGAGGCACTTGCAGTTTTAACTTTTAAAAAATCTTTTTTTTTTCTTGCATTTTCTTAGAGCATATGTTTTTAGAAAGAATGCTTCGTCGACATTAACAATAAACAACAAATATTAAATTGCTTATTAGAAAAATTATTAATTAATCAGAAATTTTATAAACTAATTATTCTTTAAGAAATTAAATAATTAAGTAAAAATTCGTTACAGAAGGTTCTAGAAAGTTCTAGAAGATTTTCAATAAAATTAAAATTTCCGGTATAATATTAAAGGTAAAATGAAAAATTGTTATTGCCCCTATTTAAAAACCTTACGTAGGATCTTAGGTAAGATCGTAGGTAAGATCTTAAGTAAGTTCTTATGTGATTTCTTATGTAAGAAATGACGTAAGATCTTACGTGTGCATTTGGCAAAAGATCTTACGTAAGTTCTTATGTAAGTTCATAGGTTCTGCCAAAAATAAAAAAATTTAATTTTCATATTTTTAATTTTAAAAAACTGTATATTCATAAATTAAATTAAAGTTAAAAATCTAAATTCATTAAATTTAATTAATTAAAGTAAATTAAAATTAAATTTAAAAATAGAAAATAGAAAAATCTTTTTTTAAATTTAATTTTTAGACATTTTTCAAAATGTCTGAAAAAAAATATTTATAAAAATTATTAATAATAAGGTCATTCATAACCATTCATAATAGCTTGACGCACTTTTATTTTTTGTTAGAGGAAAGACATCTTCTGTCTTATCCTTTTAAAATGCTTTTTTCTTGATCCATATATTATACCTAAGAGTTCGGTCTCATTTGTGAGGCAGAATGATGGCAGCTCTCTGGCGGCGAACCGAAGAAACAATGTCGCGGCATTACTCTGTTTCAAACCGTTTCACCTGTAAAATGTATTAAGTCACGATAGTTTGTTTACATTGTGCAATGTTTCAAGTAAAAGGTTAAAAATTGGTTAAATTAAAATTTTTTAAATAAAGTGTAGCGCCTTAAATAATTTTAAGATGTGAGGAGGACGAGAAATTAGTGAATATGTACGTGACAGTTATAATGTAGGTATGTTTTTATAAGATAATTGTCTTTAAACATTTTAATAAAAGTAGGGTTATTGTTTTGAAATGTATTATATTCCATTTAAATAATAATACAAATTTGTTTAAATTACATATTGTTTATAATTAATTATTAATTTATTAATATAATTTCGAAATGTCTATTTTAATATTAATTTAACTAGTTTTGTCAAAGTAAAACTAAAATTTATAACAAGCTGTTTTATTAAATAACAATTTTAAATAATAATGTTTAAATATATGTGTTAAATATTTTGTTATAAAATTTTTATTAATATAATTTAATAAAGAATTAAATGATATATTTTTAAAAATATTTTGTATAAATTAAATTTTTTTTTATTTAAACTATATAATTTTAAAATAACATTCATAAAATATCATCACTATTACTTTAAACAATAGGCTAAATTTAAATTTAAATATAAAATAAAAAAATACATATAAATATAAAATAAGATATTTAGTGAATTTAACACTATCTTTATTAAATTTTTATTTTAATTTTTAAATTTAATCAAATCTATAATTTTAAAACATAATGTACTTAATAGTTCTTTAATCTATTTTTAATTATAAATGATCTTATTGTTTATTACAATAAATAACATTATAAAATAACATAATAAATATGCTTGCTATTTACCCTACCCTAATATATAACAAATAAATATAAATAATTAATAAAAAAAAAGGATTTTATTGTTTTTTAATTAATAATAGTATTTTTATTTAACAGTTACAAATATTCAGGTTTTTACATTAAGCTTTAAAATACTATAAATTACAAATTTTATTTAACTTAAAGCTAAACAAGTCAACTGTACATAGTTAAATAATTTACAACTAGTTTTAATTTAACTATAAACTAAACAGTGTTTTATAAAACTATTTTATCACATTATTGGCGTTCCTAAAATTATTTTTGATTAATCCATTAATGCTAAAATACATTGAAATTTAGAAAAATTGTAATAAATGATAATTCTTATTTTTTCCAGAAATATTGAAATACAAAAAATTTCTATTCTAAAGAAATTCCTCATCAGATGCTGTAGACTAATCAATATTTTAAAAATAAAGCTCCAAATCATGTTGATATTACCTTCGGATTCCTATGTACACCTTTGTCTGTGTTAAAAGTTATAATACTTTAAAGTAATATTTGAAAAATACAAAACATATTTTTAAAAAGGAAAGAATAAGCATTAAAGATTGATGTAAATAATAATAATAATAATAATAATATAAGGCAACTAATATTGTTTGATTATTTTGCAGGGAACCAACAACCAAAAAGTATCCAAAGATGTTCGAATAACTAGCAGCCTTGATTTACAATTGATCTTTTACCAAGAGGCGACACCACCAGAGCAGCATATCTAATACGAAAAAGAATCAATGGTTTACAAAATAAAAATTTATTTCGTGAAGATACCACAGTAAACGAAAAATGTGATTAAGTCTTCTAAATTGAAAACTTACACCGTCAAACAGAAATAAGTGTCTTATTCTTCTTTTAGTGAAACTCTTCAATATTTCAATTTTGAAAAATATTTCTCGTCAGTAACTATCTTCTTTCGTGTTTAAAAAAAATAGTTTCTTTTGCTTCTTACCAACAAATTTTTCAATTTCACACTTTCAAACAAGTTTCCAATCCTTCTCTCAGTAAAAATTCATTTTTTTTCTAATTCACAAATCTAGACTGCCCAGTAATTAATTTTCCAAAATCTTATTTGAATTTCTTAAATAAAAACTACCTTATGACCCTATTCTAAGTAAAATTCCATTTTAAAATGTAATTTGCAAAATTATAATCCCCAGTAATACATTTTTTTCCGTCTTTGAAAACAACTCATTAATCATTTTGTTTCTTGAAAAAACATATTTTAGCGTCTAACATGCAAAGAAGTTTCTGATTATTTTTTGAATAAGAATTTATTGAAAATTTAAATTTTACAAAATTATCCTGGACAGTAATTAATTTTTTTTATTCCCACAATTTTTATCTTGCTGACAGTGGTAATTTTTTAAAAATTCCAATTTTCAAAATTATTTGTCCCGGTATCTAATTTTTGTCGTTTTGAAAAATTCCTAATTAATAAGTTTTTTAAATACAAACTAATTTCTTATTCTTTTCTGAATAAAAAATATCTCAAAATCCAACTTGCAAAATATATCTAGACAGTAATGAACTTTTTTCCTTTAAATAAATCGTAAATAATTATTTTTGCGTCTTTACAACAATTTCCCAAGCACAAATAAGTTTTAAATCCTTGCATTTAGAAAAACTTTATTTAATATTCGAATCAAAAGAATTAAGCTGGCTCCTAGTTAATTTTTGTAGATTTTCATAACATCTCATTAATTATGTAAATTGTAATTTTAAATACATTTTTACTTACGGGAAGAATTACAAACTTGTTTGAACAAGAGCAGGATTAATAACTTGTTTGTAAGAAGAAATTGAATAACTTGTTTTTAAGTTGCAAAAATAATTATTTATATATTTTTAAAAACGAAAAAAGTTAACTACGGTCCACTTAAATTTTGTAAATTGGAATGTGAGATAAATTTTTATTTAGAGAAGAAAAAGAAATTGATTTGTATGTATGAAATTGAATTAATGTTTTTAAAAGCCAAAAGTGATTAATTATGAATGTTAAAAGCGACAAACATTAGATACCTGGCTAAATAATTTTGTAAATTGGGATTTTTAAAAAATTTACATTGACGGAAAAATGATGAAAATGTGAGAATAAATTAAACTGATGCATCTGCTTTTAATATCCAAAAACAATCGAAAATCCAAAAAAAAAAATATCCAAAACACTGAAATTCCAGGTGGTTCATTGTTCCCCGGTACATTGAATCAACATGACATTTGCAACAAAAATGGTTTTTTATAACTTAATCCAATATTTCAAAATCTTTATCTCATTAGAATATTGTAGTTAAGGCCCAAAACAAAATAAATCGTAAGTACATTTATTTTAAAAAGGCCTTATTTTAATTAAAAAACGTGTTTGTATTTTAGGTAAATTTTTTCTTCAGTACATCAAAAACAGTTTTTTCCAGTTTTCTCTGTAAAAAATAAATCCACACGTCTCAAATTTATGGACGTAGTGTGTTTACGCAAACTTCATTTATATTTAAAATTAGGAGAATTTTTATTTAATTGTTTCTGAGAAAATTGAAATGGTTCATTGAAAAAACTGGTACATTGATGGCCACTCTCCCCTATAATTTTGTAAATTGGATTTTTAAATGAATTCTTACTAAGAGAAGAATAAGTTACTGGTTTGTATGTGAGAAATTTAATTATATGTTTCTAAGAGACAAAAAATATTAATTAGGTATTTTTAAAATCAGCAAAAATTAAATAAAATACATGAACAAATAATTTTGTAAATTGGGAATTTTTAAAAATTTGCACTATCGGAAAAATAAAAAAATTATCACCAAACTTGTTCGCTATGGTAGCAAATATATAAGCTGTTTCAACAAATTTGCACAGCAAATATTAATTTAATGTTACAATATGAATATTACGATCCAGACGGGAATTTTCAAAGAAAGGAAGAAATTATTACTGTGCAGTTATATTTTTCAAATTGGGATGTGAGATATCTTTCTTCTTAATTTTATTATGTAAAAATATGAGTTATGTATTTCTAAGAGACAAAAATGAATAATTAGTAATTTTTTAAAATGTAAAAATTAGATACTGGGCAAAAAAATTTTGTAATTTGGAATTTTTCAAAAACTTTTACTGTCGAAAAGATTAAGAAAATTTGGTAATGTATTAAATTAAAAAATGAGTTTTTAATATCCAGAGATGATTAATAAAGTTATGTTTAAAATAAATAAATAAATTACTGTCCAGTATAATTTTTCAAAATTGGAATTCTGAATAATTTTACTTAGAGAAGAATACGAAACTTATTTCTATGTTAGAAATTTAAAAATGTTTTTTAAAGTAAGAAAAGTCAATAATAATTTGTTGTTTTCAATTACAAAAAAAGTTAATTACTGGGCAGCATAATTTTGCGAATTGGATTTCTAAATAAAATTTTTCTTAGAAGCGGGTGAGGTCTTTTGTAGGTGAGAAATTTTACCGGGAGGAATAATTTTAAAAATTGGAATATTGTTAATAAATTTTTACATAAAAAGTATGGTAATGTATTAAATTGAAGCATGTGTTTTTAATATTAATTACTGTCCAGTATAACTTTTCAAAGAAATATTAAAGAGTTTCACTAAGAGAAAAATAAGGAATTTATTTCTGTGTTAGAAGATTAAATCTTATGTTTTTAAAGAGACAAAAGTTTTGTTGTTTTTTTTAAAGTAAAATTTCAATTTGTGTCTGAGTGGTCAGAGAATAATTGTTAAGTGTTTTGAAGTTACCAAAAATACCTGTCTGAAGATGTAAGTTTTCAATTTAGGAGACTCAATCACATTTATCGTTTAGTGTGGTATCTTCACGAAATAAATTTTTATTTTGGAAACCATTGATTCTTTTTCGTATTAGATATGCTGCTCTGGTGGTGCCGCCTCTTGGTAACAGATCAATTGTAAATCAAGGCTGCTGGTTATTCGAACATCTTTGGATATTTTTTGGTTGTTGGTTCCCTGCAAAATAATCAAACAATATTAGTTGCCTTACATTATTATTATTATTATTATTTACATTAATCTTTAATGCTAATTCTTTCCATTTTAAAAATATGTTTTGTATTTTTCAAATATTACTTTAAAGTATTATAACTTTTAACACAGACAAAGGTGTACATAGGAGTCCGAAGGTAATATCAACATTATTTGGAGCTTTATTTTTAAAATATTGATTAGTCTACAGCATCTGATGAGGAATTTCTTTAGAATAGAAATTTTTTGTATTTCAATATTTCTGGAAAAAATAAGAATTATCATTTATTACAATTTTTCTAAATTTCAATGTATTTTAGCATTAATGGATTAATCAAAAATAATTTTAGGAACGCCAATAATGTGATAAAATAGTTTTATAAAACACTGTTTAGTTTATAGTTAAATTAAAACTAGTTGTAAATTATTTAACTATGTACAGTTGACTTGTTTAGCTTTAAGTTAAATAAAATTTGTAATTTATAGTATTTTAAAGCTTAATGTAAAAACCTGAATATTTGTAACTGTTAAATAAAAATACTATTATTAATTAAAAAACAATAAAATCCATTTTTTTATTAATTATTTATATTTATTTGTTATATATTAGGGTAGGGTAAATAGCAAGCATATTTATTATGTTATTTTATAATGTTATTTATTGTAATAAACAATAAGATCATTTATAATTAAAAATAGATTGAAGAACTATTAAGTACATTATGTTTTAAAATTATAGATTTGATTAAATTTAAAAATTAAAATAAAAATTTAATAAAGATAGTGTTAAATTCACTAAATATCTTATTTTATATTTATATGTATTTTTTTTATTTTATATTTAAATTTAAATTTAGCCTATTGTTTAAAGTAATAGTGATGATATTTTATTAATGTTATTTTAAAATTATATAGTTTAAATAAAGAAAAATTTAAATTATACAAAATATTTTCAAAAATATATCATTTAATTCTTTATTAAATTATATTAATAAAAATTTTATATCAAAATATTTAACACATATATTTAAACATTTATATTTAAAATTGTTATTTAATAAAAAAGCTTGTTATAAATTTTAGTTTTACTTTGACAAAACTAGTTAAATTAATATTAAAATAGACATTTCGAAATTATATTAATAAATTAATAATTAATTATAAACAATATGTAATTTAAACAAGTTTGTATTATTATTTAAATGGAATATAATACATTTCAAAACAATAACCCTACTTTTATTAAAATGTTTAAAGACAATTATCTTATAAAAACTTACCTACATTATAACTGTCACGTACATATTCACTAATTTCTCGTCCTCCTCACATCTTAAAATTATTTAAGGCGCTACACTTTATTTAAAAATTTTAATTTAACCAATTTTTAACCTTTTACTTGAAACATTGCACAATGTATACAAACTATCGTGACTTATACACTTTACAGGTGAAACGGTTTGAAACAGAGTAATGCCGCGACATTGTTTCTTCGGTTCGCCGCCAGAGAGCTGCCATCATTCTGCCTCACAAATGAGACCGGACTCTTAGGTATTATATATGGATCAAGAAATAAGCACTTTAAAAGGATAAGACACAAGATGTCTTTCCTCTAACAAAAAATAAAAGTGCGTCAAACTATTATGAATGGTTACGTATGACCTTATTATTAATAATTTTTTTAAATATTTTTTTTCAGACATTTTGAAAAATGTCTAAAAATTAAATTTAAAAAAAGATTTTTCTATTTTCTATTTTTAAATTTAATTTTATTTAACTTTAATTAATTAAATTTAATGAATTTAGATTTTTAACTTTAATGTAATTTATGAATATACAGTTTTTTAAAATTAAAAATATGAAAATTAAATTTTTTTATTTTTGGCAGAACCTAGGAACTTACATAAGAACTTACGTAAGATCTTTTGCCAAATGCACACGTAAGATCTTACGTCATTTCTTACATAAGAAATCACATAAGAACTTACTTAAGATCTTACCTAAGATCTTACCTAAGATCCAACATCAGATCCTACGTACGGTTTTTAAATAGGGATGGTTAATAGTTAAGTCCAGAATACAAGAAGTGATAAATATTTATAAATTGGGCGGTAAATATTACATAGAAATGTCAATTTGGGGGACAGAAGTATTGGAGGTCAAGAAATTCCACAAATCAGAATTATTGAAACAAACTGACGCCAAAAATATTAGTGAAAATGCAGGAACAAATAAGAATTAGGTTATTTCCGGAATGAAGGCTATATAAACACCTGTTTACAAAGAGTACGCTCTTTTATTCTGATCATCTTTTGAAGGGTAAGTATGTCTCTCTGAAGAATTTTTCAAGAAATATTCAACGCCAATTTAGAGTATATAATACAACGAAATTGAAAATATCTTTTGATTGAAGGGTAATTGATAAATTTATAGTACATAGTACCCAAATTGATAATTTTTGTATATTCAATACTTTCCAGTTGAATGATATATATATTTAACAAAATTCGCTTGCAGATTGCATTTACACAGATCCCATTGACAAGTAGAAAGTTTGTTGAATATTATGATCCTTTGTCCTCCCGTGTAATTTTAGGATTTGCTGTAGGTTTGTCGACAACCAACAATTTGAGCATTATAAATAAAATACGGTTGTCAATACACCATATAAAAATATATGAAAAAGGAAACAGTTTAGGGCATAGAATTACCTAAAAAAAATTAAGGATGTTAGGTAGGATAAATAAAAAAAAAAATTGAAAATAGTAAAATTTTGAATTTTATGAAAGTAGAATTTAATTAATAAATAAAATTTTGTTTTAGATATAATAATCTAAAAGATTATTTCTAATTTGATTCTGTTGGCCAAGCATTAATTTAATTTTATAACGTAAGTTAAAATAAAAATAATTCTGATTTGAATAAATGTTGTTTTGTTTTTAAAAGACATTTAAATAACTAAATTTAATAAAATGAAATTTCGTAAACTCTGATTTCTTAAATTATTAATTTAGCAATTTAATAATTAAATTCAATAATTAACTTAAATTATTATTTAATTTGTTGAATTTTTAAATGTTTATTGTTCAGGTGGGTTGAGGAATCTATGATGAAGCTTGATATAAAATTTATAAATTATTAATAAAATCAAATCTGAGATTCCTAATATAATCAACTTATTTTGAACAATAAAGAATACAATGAAAAATAAAATTAGTAAAGTTGAAATAATAATTTAAATAGAATAAAATTTGAGAAATAAAAATATAAGAAAACAGGTGGCTAAATTCTTGTCTAATCTCTTCGATGATTTATGGATTTAAATGTTCATTCTTTGAACTCATGTCCTTTTCTCTCTAAGATGCCTTGTCTTTCTTCTGTTCAAGTACAGATTACCGATTCCCCGGTTAAGGAAATTAGGAGAGAGAACGATATATGCTTTAAGGTAGTTCTCCGGCAAATCGATTTTCTTTAGAATTTTCTGAAACTTTGGATAAATGTTCCTTTTTGTATGCTTTATGTGTGGTAAAAACCTCAGGGCCTCTTGCAATGCTAAAAATTCATATATTTAGCTTCAAAGATTCAACATTTACATGAGAATCATATGCTGAACGTATAAAAATGGCACACTTTTATTAATATCTGGAAAACTTTTCTCTAAATATTTCTCAAAAACTAGTATGTTATAGGGATAAATAAAAGAAATAATATAAAAAAAAATTTAGTAGGGGTATCAATGCTCATTTTTTAATTATACTAATCTGAAATTCGAAACCAATGTGATTTTCCATTGAATTTACGAGCGAAAGGAAATCCAACGGTCGCAAATTGCCAAAATTCTTCCGTTTGAAGCACATGTGAAGTGTCACGAGACTAACATATTGCTTTTAATTACGTTTTTAGATTTAATTTATTTGTTTTTTTATTTATTTGTTTTTATCTATTTTTTTATAGTATTTGTGCGGCCCTGGAGCCGGAGAACTACCTTAAGAAGAACTACTATATGGCACCGGAATTGATGACTCGATCTGATTTCAAAAAAAAATTTCTTCATAATGAATATATTTTAATTTAATGACAAACATAATCTGAAATCTATTAAATCGAATCTTAAGTGAATCTAAAAAGGTTTCGTTCAAAATTGCATGGTGTTATGGTAATAAAAGTAAAATTTAATATCTCATTTATGGTTGAAGCATGAGGAGTAAAATGAAAAGAGGAGTTTTCGGGGTGAGAAGAATCAAAGAGATAAGAACGTCGAATACTTATACACGAGAAGAGATTGAAAGTTACTGCATAGTGTAAACTACATCCTAGGTAACGTGCTTGAATTCTCATCACTTCAACCCCTTCATTTTCTCGTCGTGATACTTGCGGTGTATCGCGCTAGTGACTCCTGCCAGGCATTATACTTTCCTGTGTATGTGAGTATAACCCCATACAGCTATATTATCTCCAACCTTTAGCGTAAATGCTTCCTCTTCTATGCTTTCGATTTGTGGCCTATTCACTCTTTCATGCCACGGTTCCCTTATCAGCTCAAGTCTAACTCATGGAAACTGTTGATGTCACTCGATGAAATGGATTTTGTCTTCAGGGAAAATCTCTCAACTTTTCCAATGTTCTAGTTGTAAACTTTCGGTAAAATGTGTCTCCGACATTATCCTGACCTTTCAATCTTGTCATTTTAAATTTTATTATGCTGAACATTTTTAGACATTTAAGTTATTTATCTTTCACATGCTGCTCATTGAACTATTTAAAAAAAAAATTTAACTGTTTTTTTGTTTATAAAAAAAACCCGGGCATTTTAAAAATGAATGACGGAAGAATCAAACGTGACAAAAGATAAGAAGAATATGACAAGTAAATTTACAGAAACTTGAGATCATGAGGAAGTGCTCATTGTTTGATATGTATCAGTGTAAGAAAATTTGTGAGAAGAAATTATTAGACCTGTTCAATTGTTTGTAGTCGGTTGAAAGGTTCCATGCTGGGAGGAAGTCATTCTCAATATTTGAACCGTGATTATTCATAATTCCAATCGGGCGGACGAATGTCCAAAGAGGTTTGCCAGAGTTGCACCAGTTTTTGCCAAGAGCGGAGCTGAGGGCTGTACAGCGAGGGCGTTGAGCGGATGAGATTTTTGGTCTTCGAAACTTTCTTAGCGAAAGGAAAGGAACCAAATCGCACAGCAAGAGACATCTAATGGAATCAAATATAATTTTAATAAATCAGAATTTATTCCTTCCATATTGTTAATGATAAAACCACATAAATGATCCAGGGGAGGTAATGTAAAAAGACTCAACACTTGTTTATCCGTCTAACAATTACGACGTTTCGTTGGTCAGGGTCGAAAATTATAAACTAACATTTTAATAGTCAAATCAAATAATAAAATTTAAACATCTTAGAGCGACGACTGCAAGACAAATATAAGTTTGATTCCTAATTACCGATTAGAAGGAAGGATGACCAAAGGGGAAAGGTAAGTGTCTCGTTGTTAAATTTAATTTCTGTAAAATTTGAAATCGTCAGGTACCTTGACCCGACTAAGCTCGGGTAAAAATCAAGTTTAATATTTACTAATTTGAATTGTCTTCCTAGTAGATTATGGTTTTCTTTTTACAACCGATTTCTCATTTCCCTAAGAGAGAAAAACTTCCGAATTACTAAGTGTAAATAGTATCAATTCCTTTTGTAACAATCATTGCTTTTTGTTTTCATGAGTTAATTGAATAAATGTTCCCTGAGAAAATAAGCCTCTAGCCAGGTAGTAGGAAAATCTCGGTTTAAGGGACTCTAATCAAAACAATTTGTAGAATTCTGGTTATTTAATTTTTAGTAGAGTTATAGTGTTTTTATTACGAAAAAAGTGTTTGTTTTCATTGCGGCACCTGTTGTATTCATCATTAGAGTTAGTGACAGGCGATAGATTATTTTTTGTATAGGGATAAAAAGTAATTGGATCTGTTTATTGGCAAATGTTTGGAAGGTATATCAATGCTCAGTGTTGAAACTAATGAAGTCACCATTTAAAGAAAGAATTGAAGGTCAAGTTGGTAGTATCTTTACGGGGTAAACCTTGGAAGGGTTTACTGCCATTAATGTACTATAGAGTACACGCGAGATAGGCGAAGAGAGTGAGTTAGTGAGCGAGCAACCAACTGAATGCATATCCGTATGGAAAGGAGACCCCGTATCTCACCAGTCAGAGCCACTTAATTGACACGCGGCGCGTCCCTAACACGCGGCGACCCCCCTGCAACCTGGTTCCGCATGTGGAATCACGGATCTCCATCTGTCGTCGCCGTCGCTGCTGCGACGATTCCTAGCACCGCACACGTCCAATCGTGGAAATGGAAATACCGGGCGGCCAGCTACCACGAGAAATATATACGTATACCATTCCACAATAATTAACTCCCTCTCTTCTCACTTCTCGTTTTAATGCTATTGTTACTCACATACACATTTATTTCTCACTAAATTCACTTGAAGTTTTTATTATGAATTTCCATCATCAACAGATATCATATTTTAACTCTGACGACAAAAACTTTATGGTTATTGTCTTTGTTTTTGATTGTTAGAGCATTATAGAATTTTACATTCAGAGGATAAAGAGATTTCTTAAGAAGTTCGAATTTATAGACAAATAGTTTAGCTTCTTCTTATGACCCCCAACCAAATCTAAGGCAGTAACTTGTGATCTCTCTCCAGCTAGAGGTCTAAACACGCGCCTAATGTTGGTAACATAATTGAGGAAACGCTTATTCTAACAAAAGATTTTGTAATTTGGTCTCTGAGCACTCAACATTCTGTTATATTTGTAACTTAATAGAGAAAACGCATGTTGCATTCTTTCATAAAAGTATTTGTAATTTGGTCTCTGAGCAATTAGCATTCTTTTGAGCATAATTTTTGTAATCTAGTACAGACAACGCATGTTACATTCAATCATAAAAGTTTTTGTAATTTGGTGTCTGAGCACTTAACATGCTGTTATATTTGTAACTTAATAGAGAAAACGCATGTTGCTTTCTTCTTTAAAAAGGTTTGTAATTTGGTCTCTGAGCAATAAGCATTCTTTTACACATAACATTTCTAATCTAATAAAGAAAACGTATGTTACACTCTGCCATAAAAAATGTTGTAATTTTATCTCTGAGCACTTAAATTTTGTAATGTTGGTAACATAAATAAGGGAACTCCCATTCTGTCCAATTTTTTTGCAATTTGGTCTCTGAGCATTTTACATTCGGTTGTGTTAGGCCTATACGCATTTATTGATAGATAACTTAAGTTTATTGTTGTGAAACGAAAATAATTTTTTCAAACTGTTTTTCTTGTTAAATAATGTAACCAAATCTCTACCCTAAGGAAACATTAAAAAGAATTCTTAATTGACTATTTGTAAGAAGGTGGCACAGAAACTTACAACTTAAAATTATTAAGAAGCAAATTTTTGAATTTTTTTAACTCTTTCAAATTAAAAGAGGTTTTTTTCTAAAGCAATATAAGATAGAAATTGTAGAAAGAGAAATAATTAATATTTAATTTTACTAAATGGTGGTAATTTAATAAAAGTGTATTAATAGACTGTTGGGTTTGCCTACTGCTGACTAAATTTCAAACGAATTATATCAATGTCATTAATTTCACGCTTGACGTTATTCGCTGGTCTAGGGAAATTATCGAGATTTAAAAATATCTTGGAGAGCACACAAAATTGGAGTAATTTTTAGAAAAGCATACTACCTGCAAAGCCAAGACAGACATTTCAATTGCGAGAATAAAATTAGAATTATAAATAAAGAGCTACGTGCATGCGCTAATTGGATGAATAAAACAGACAAAAATCGCATAGAATAGAGTTAAGTCGCCATTTCATTAAAAGGCAAACCTTTTTTAATATAGTTATTGTAAGCGTTGCTTCAGTGCATTAGACGTTTCATGAAAAATTTAGTAACAATCGTTTCAGTGTCAAATTAGATTCTTTATTATTATAGACGATATGTCAAATATTACTACCATAGAAAAATAGAAAAAAAGAGGAAAATCCTAATTTAGGAAAGCAGAGATTGTATCTTTTTGGTGATTTTTTCGCAATAAGAATTTTAATAAATTGTTCGTCTAAAACGAAAAATAACGTGAAGCTGAAAATATCAGGGACGCTTAATTATCAGTTAAATGTTGTTAATAATTTTTGTCAAGTTTTTGATACAGGAAGAACAGATTGAAAAATTCAAAACTATTTTTATTGGATTAAAAATTGAATTACAAATTGAATTAAAAATTAACAAACTCGAGTCAGACAAATCTTCTTCATGATATTTTTAACAATTCTACCAAGTTTGGTTTTAAAATATTTAGAATTTTATGAGGAAGTTAGCGGATAAATTTCACCTTAACAAGAGATGTCACACTCCATCACATGTCCTTAATGAATATATATTAGGTATTTTTATTTCATTTTCTTTTTCTTTATGAAGTACACACATTTCATTTCACATTTATAATTATAGATTTCATAATGCGAAAGGATTAATTTACTTCATGTCTCCATTAAGTGTAATAAATTGTTAATGTTATAAAATTTGCGTTGAAAATTTACAGTGAACATGCCTTGGTATAATAACATTATTTACCTGATCTAGAAGTAAAAAAAAAGTTTTCTGTAAAATTAATGTTTATATATTTGAATCGGAAAACTTTTTGCGACGCTCTTTTTAATTATTATTTCTACTATATTTTGGTACGATTGCTTGGGGTTAGGTTTATTTTTTAAATTTACAAAATAAAATTTGTATTCTGATAGGAATTGTAGAATTTTCCAAGCACGCCTATTCTGATTTATTTCTCCGTGTGACTTGCACGAGAAATGATATTCCAGGTGCCCCTGCGGGAATAGCAGGATCTATCGGGAAGAAGGAGTGCGTGCACTCGTGACTGGAGTAGAATGCTCGAAGTCGTGGGGTCGATCTGGACCCACAAGGGCCCAACTCGTGCCAGTCACGGAGCAACCCTTCTCGAAGTTAACAAAGTTGGACGCAGTGGGGTGCTGGAGCATGAAAAGTTGAGGGTGGGAGGGATTGTCGACCGTAAGTGGGCAGAGAAGCCAGGAGGTTTAGACTTCGCAGGTCGATAGCATCGCCAAGAGCCACTAAGTTCAGGCCTCCCGCTGCCTCTCCGTGCATTACCCGTAATTATTCAGCAAGAAGGACCCCGGCTTGGCGGGTCAAGTCAGGTTATCTTTGCACTAGGATGCGGGGTTATCTCTACCCTACTATACTCTCATCCCTCCATCTCTCTCTTCTCATCCATTTCCCCTTATTCATCTTCGCAACAATTTCAACCCTTTCCTAGAAAATAATAATCTGAACCAAAAAACAATTTTCAGCTTTTCACTGTTGATAAAAATGCATAGTGTGCGTAAGTTGAAAAAATCGACACTCTGTATAATTTACGTGATAAAATAATAGTAGAAGGAAAAAACACATGTTTGTGTTCTCTCTTCTTATTTCTTCTGGAGCACAATGATCTTATGTAGCAAAGCACTGACATAGTGGAAACGGAGCAATGACGTCATTATTGACTTAGTGAAACTGGATCATGATTTATTTACATTGTTAGAATTCTACTTTTTGTTAAGAAGTTTTATATTTTACAGTCCTGAAGATTGGGATAAACCCATGAAATGCATAGACTGAATCAATAAAAAATTCTATGTATGTCTTAAATTATTGTTTGAAACATTTTAATCAACCAGGCCAAAGGCCACAACACATCGAGTTCATTTATTAACTAAACTAAGCCAATGAATAAATAATAAAATAAAACCCTATGCGCCAAGCAATTATACTGTTATATAACTAAACAAAAATAGAAAAATAATAGATTAATCTAATGAATTAATCTAAACAAACTATGCCACTACTAATACAAATAAATAAACCAGAATTAAATCCTTCCATAATGCGTTAAAAGGGGAACAGTTTCAAATGATTTCAAGAAGGTGGTGTGAAAAAATTATTTACATTTTTTTCGTGTAGTCAAATTTAGCAACGTTTCGTTGACACAGTTTTGTCAACATCATCAGGCTAAAACACTGATTAAATATACAATGAAATCAAATCCACAAAGATACACTGATTATATAAATATGTACAAAAGTTAACAAACAAAAAAAAACAATTACCAAATTCGTCAAAAACTTAGAATTATGAGACACGTCCAAGTAGAGACATTCTACCACGAGTTGGACAAGACAACTGAATAAATTTTCAGAATACAATTTGGAAATCGGATCGTTTGAGTCATGAAGGTTAAAAGGGTCAAAGTTTTAGTTGGCTAAGTAGAGTTGCCTTGTTAAGAGAGAAATTTTCTTTTTTCTTATTTTTAAGTAAATTTAATATTAATTAATGTGAATTAATCAATATTTTGACATTGTCCCGATTAAAATCATGACCCAAATTTAGATGTAAGCTTGTAACAGAGTATTTTTTTTTTTATAGAGGAGTTGAAATTTGATTTCAAGAAGGTGAATAGCACATAAAAAAACATTTTTTTTATGTCATTTGCTCTTTTATTTTTAAGCAACGTTTCGATAATTAATGTTTGTCATCCTCATCAGGTTAACAAAAAGAGACAAAAATACACAATTAAACATAAAGCACTATTGAAAACTAAAAAACACAATTTTTTGTTAAACAAATTAAAAAAATTACAATATACCTAATCGTCAAATTTAACGTTACATGGTAACTCGTCGAACAGTTTTTAAAGGCATGCCAGATGGTAACAAGCATCTTGTCAAGACTGAATTAAAATTAATAAATAAATTACATTGAAACGAAAATTGTGAAAGAGTCGATGAACTTAAAATGTAAACAACAATATGGACAGAGCGGAACAGAAATCATGAGTTTAATTTACGGATTATAGAAAAATAAATTTTATTTAAATATAAAATATAATTTTTTTATCAAGGTTAAAATTAATATTTTTAATAAATAACACTTCTGAAAAACGACGTTTTTTTAAATCAGATTCACGATCAAGATTGAAAACATTATCCCAATTAAATTTATGATTTTGTTTAAGTTAGTGTAAACTCATTACTAAAGACTTATTTTTTAAAGTTATGAGTTCATTGATACAATCTTTAAGTGCACGTTTAGTTTCACCAACATAACGTACTGAACAATCTTTACAATTAAATTTATAAATAATATTTGTTTCGTCCCATTTTTCAGAACAATCTTCGCCAGCTTAGCAATCAATATAAAATTTTATTTAACAATAGGTGTGGATTGAATACTGTAAGATTTAAAAATCTTTGACAATCTAAAAAACTCTGGATAATTAAAAGGAATACAAACTTTCAGAATATGTTTATACAGTGAGATAAAGGATTTTAAACCATCTGAATGTCATTAATCTTAAATTCGATTTTTTACCATCGAGTTTTTAAATGTTTATTGAAAAAATTAATAGGATAATCATTATCCGTTAAAATTTGTTTGACCTATTTTAGATTATCATTGTGAAACAAATAATGTGAAAGTAACATTGGTCTGTCCATAAGGTTGTAGACAATGTTTATTTTTTGTTGAATAGGATGATTAGAAAAGTAATTAATATGTCCGCTGGAAGGAATGGGTTTTTGATACTAATTATAGCTAATATTGTTATTTTTTATAATTTAGGTGACATCGAAAAATTTAATTTGGTTATTATTTTGTATTTCATAAGTAAACTGTAAATTATTATTATTGTAGGAATTAAGGCCAGCTTACTCTGAAAAACGTGATTTTTTTCAATACATTTTATTTATAATACAAAAAATGTTAAGTAATAAGTTTTTTTACATATGATAGAACATACATAAAGTTACTTGGAAATTTTTTTTTTTTCAAAATGGCGGTCTTGAAAATGGCTGCTGAAAGTTATCTACTTCGTAGATGGATGACATAATTTCTCTGAAAAGAATTATCTGAAAGCAAAAACAAATGGTTTCATGTTCTGTATCGAATTGGCTATGGCCTTAAGCAGAATGAAACATTTTCAATGAAAAAAAAACAAAATGGCGGACTTTTGAATTTTTTCAACCTTTTTTTCACTTTTAATTGTTTATAACTTTTTTCAATAATAATGAATATTTCTGGTTCTGTTTGAGGCCATAGCCAGACATCTAAAGAGTAAAATGCCGTTTGGTTCATATCGATTAGTGCAATAGTTTTGAAATGAGAGTGTCATCCATGCGAAAAAACGTGGTTCGGAGAAAAATCAGTTCAAAGTTTTTATTCGTGAAAAATCGTAAAAAAGTGAATTTTACTTACATATCCATTCCAGTTACATACACAATTCCTTCTTCGTTTTCGTAAGCATCATTCTGAAGAATTCTTGCATTTCTTAAAGCAGTTCTGTGATCCTTAAGCTCTTCAGTAGCTTCTAGCTCAGCTCGACCAACACGACTGTTTTTGGCCCTATCAGCAAAGTGCCTTGCTCCCCACTCTTTTATACATGCTTCTTGGTCTTGCTGACCTTTGGGAGTAATTCTAAACTATTTCTACGGGTATACAGTAGCAATTTATGAAAAAAAAAATTTTTCGATTTTTTCAAAATTGTTCAGAGTAACATGGCCTTAAAAACACTGGTAAATAAATTGACATGATCTTTGTGTACATAACAGATGGTATAGTCAACATATCTATGATAAAACAGTGGAACACAATTATGTTGATTTTTAAAAATATGCAGGCAATCACTTTCCAAATCATCCATTACAATGTCGGCGAACAATGGTAAAATGTTGATCTGCGTTCAAGACTTTGTATAACTAATTTTAAAGTTATATTCGTAAAAAGAGAAGTGACATCGAGAGAAACTAAAATATAATCAGTAGAAACTGAAATATTTTCCAACATTTTTATGAGATCATTTTGCCAAAACAGTATCAGTACAGGTTAGGTTATTATGGTGAAATTTGTATTTTAAGAAATTATTGTCGTTAAAATCATGAAGTAAGTGTTTAGTATTAGTTTGGAGATCAATTAACTGGTTCTCTCATTTTTAATTTCATTGTTAATATCTAAATTGTTGGTTGACATCTCAGAGTCTTTTTGCGGAACTAAAGTTTGAACCCAAAGCAACTACGTCGACAATATCCTGTGGTAGATTAACATTGATTAAGTCAACAATCCATTTATTTTTATTACTATTAGAACATTCAACATTATGATTATATTTCACCAGTAAGCTGTCAAATTTTTTAAAAAAAAGTTTGTTTGAAATTATTACTATAAATAATTAATATTATTAATTATTAAATTTTTTTTAGTTTTGTGTTCATAATAACGAGCTTTAAGAGCTCTTTTTGTTTCATCAACATATATCGCGGGATTTAAATGCCGTTTGAATTTTTAATTCCAGATGAGCCAGTCTGGGAGATCGTCAAATGAAATATTATTTTTTTGATGAGTTATTAAATATAATGATTCGTTTCCCGAAAATAGTGCGCAATTTTATTTTCAAATCTTAGAATTGTGCAAAATTTAGTGCATCTGGAACATGTGCCATTGGCAATTTGAATGTTCGGTGGTCCTTGCAGAAAGGCAGATAGCATTATGTGGTTTACGAGGGCCACGAGGGCGTGGGGACAAGGTAAAACGCACATGTTGAAAGCACGTAGAACCTCTGTGCAGAGACTCCAGCTGCGTTGTGTGCATCGTTTGCAGCAAACGTGACGTTTCTCGTCATATGGAATGTTCCCTAGAGATGTGCAGGGTTTTTTTTTGTTTTATAAACTTCACTCACGACGAATAGTGCTTTCGCACGTAGCGCACGCTACCTTCCATAATCTCAGAGCACGCGACTCGATAAAATCAAAACTCCATGTTTCCGCAAACAGTAAGCACAGTAAATTTTTTTCATACCAATTCCAAATTAATTTCATATTTCACCTGCGTGACTGACTCCATATGCGTGTCTCGCCAAGTTAATTTGCTCCAACTTTTACAGCTTTAAGTTCGTGCTTTTTATTGTTATTGCTTGTATGCATTAAATTCTCTAACACATAACTGTTGGCAGAAAGTGCTTTTTAAATAATATTTTGCCCTTTTGACTCGATTGTTCAAGTAAATATAGTTCATAAAATTAAAAATAAATTGTGCAGCTTTTGATTATTGTAATGTTTGTAAAGGTTTAGGTTATAAAGAAAAATATAAACTAGCATCTTTACCAAAAAAATGGTTCAATGGGTAAGACTCCGATAAAATCGAAGTGTTTGTATATTACTAAAATCAAAGGGGAAGATAAGAAAGAGGGAATTGTTGATGTTGATGCTGTTAGAAGTAGAACAGATGAGGATTACGTCTTCGCTTAAAATGCGGATATAGCCGGCTGGTCCGATTTCACGCTCGGGCTGTTCAGCGATAGACGAAGATACGAAACACCTTCGAGGCGTGCTGCAACAGCGGGATATCAAGGTGGCTGCGTGGGATCGTGCTTTATATATTGCTTTTTTTGCGACTTTAATCCGTTTTCTTTGAGGATGTTGGTAAAAACACGGACGGTGTTATTTCCTAAAAGTTTTCTAAAACAAACCAATGAACACTTATGTTTGTACTAATAACACTTTCTATAAATTATGTAGGGATGATCTTAAAATTGTAACGCTGTAAAATTTTAATAATCTACATGTCACAATTTTTATTTTGTTTCCTAAAATTTGTTTTAAAAAATTGTGAATTTTTTAAAATATGTTTTTAACGGCGTAGTTCTTTGTACAAAAATATAAATGTTTCCATTAGCTAGTGTAAGTTCGTGATAAATAATTAGAGATTATTCTAAAAGCCTAAGGATGATGAGGTTATTAGCTACAGGTAAGTTTTTCGTCCACTGTCTAGTCATTAGCTAAATGGCTATTGGACTTTGGCTAATGGCTTAAATTGCCTAATAGCCTAATGTAAATAATTTTAATTGTCGGACAAAATTTAATTTAATATTAAATATTTTACGTAAGTAAAACTACTGATAAATCGTTGGAAAATATTTAATATTTTTTTCCGAGATATAACAATCGATTTCTGAAAACTCTCTCACTAACTTTATTTCTGGAGATTAGGAAAAAAGTAATCACATAGCATTCGGCTAACAAAACAGTTTTCCGAAATTCCCACTGCTTGGAAATAATACCCACCTAGGGAACTGCCCAATTTTAATTTGTTTTACATTTGTTAGCTTAGGATCCCGGAATCCACTTAATGTTCAAAAATATTAATTAATTCATTACAGACTCGTTTAGAAATGACGCAAAATTTAAAATTCGCTTAGGTTACGCTAACCTAGTCTGTACCTTGAAGTTTAAGTATTAAAGTTGAATTATAACATACTGTTTACTGAGATTTCCTCAAATGTATGTTTGTACATTCTCTAATATATGTTATTAATCATTAATATAAAAGCTTCAGTAATATTCCTTTGAGTTTTGTTATGAAATTTAAATTAAGATTATTTTTACCAAAATGGACAAGCGCAAGTGTTTAAAATGTTTAAATTTATAAGGAAGGTTTCTTGCGGAATTTGAATGGGTGGTTTATGGCTTTCTGTAATCATTGTTAAACTATGCTTAATCTGTCATAAAATCTTTAATAGAGTATGAAGTTCCGTTTTGGCTTTATTCTGTCCATATTGGACGCGTTTCCTCGTGCATTTCTCGACGAATTATTTAATGTATTTCTTTTGTGTTCATGACGGGTATACAAATATGACGTATTGTATAATTGTAATAATAATAAACATTATTACGTGAAACTAAAAGTGCTGTGACATTTTGTGAAATCCCACCAAACAGTTTTTTTTAACGGCAAGACTTCTAGCGTCTACAAAAACAAAGTAAAATTAGTTCGCATTTAATTAGATCCTTGTGCTTTCTTCGTACAGTTAGTGGCTGTAAAATTAATTGAATTTCAAATTTTATGGAGTATAAGTTATATTATTTTTCAGTGGATTTTTCACGATGGAGTTCAATGGTATCAGACTGACAAGGAGCAAGGAAGATTAACACATATGATGTAGACGTAGATGGTAAAGACGTTGAGCTACCAAAAAAGGTTTCGCGGAGGCTGTGCGTCGAGTGTGGCCATTAACGGAAAATTATGCTCAAACATTTAGTACCTTGAGACATGGCTTTACGAGCGCTCTGCAAGCTACCACAAGGCAAAGTGAAGAAATTAAAAAAAAACGCCTACCCTTTCCCATCATCCCCAGATATTACGGATCCTTGTCTTGTCTCGTCTCGCGTGTAAACTACTCAGTACTCACGCATCTAGAGGTCATATCGTGTTCCTCGCATTTTGCGAACGTCCGATTATCACGATGCACTCCGTCGGAGTTAAGAAATAAATCAGGGCAACGGTTTGGCATTAATTGAGCCGCATTGTATAACCTCGCCACGGTGAAATACGCCGCGGCATCGATTTACGGTAGATAAAACGTACTTTATGGGGATGTTTCCGAGGGCACGGCCAAGTTGTTTACAGCTCGCGAAACGGCCTCGCGGGCCAACGCGAACCTCGTGCTGCAAGAGAGATGAGGGAAGATGATGGCTGTGAGACGAGGCGAAGAATATGAGGAATAGAACAAGGAGAAGAAGTGGTGGCAGTGCTCAATGCCTGGTATGAAATGAGTGGGAGGAGGTCGAGTGGTAAAGAGTGCGGTTTTGCAAACACGTTCGCACGTTGAACATACTTGCATTGCGTACATGTGCCTAATGATCCATGCCTACCCTCTCGCGAGACTCGTATATCAAGCGTCTAATTAATACCACACGTAATTGCTGCCCATCACAATGTGAGCAAAAGAGATCGCCTCTTATCCTTCATTTCTTCATCTCTTATTCTAAATAGGAGGAAATTTACTAAACAATGTGATACAGTCTTTAAGGGGTTCCATGGGTTTACTTATGGAAAAATAGGTCTATTTAAAAAAAAAAAAATTACTGCGCAGTAGTCGGACCGCTCAATCCATGTTGGGAGAGTTGTTCTCTTAAATCAGGGTGAGTAGTGCGCCATCTTAAACTAAAGTAAACAGCTGACCGATGCTTTTGGGTTTGAGGCTTCGCGATCCATAGCGCAGCAGCTCGACCAAAAACGAGAGCTTCTTAAAATGAAAGCATGCTTTCTGCTTACGTTTAACGCAGTACTTCAACTCATTGGGCAAGCAGTTCGCCCAACAATTTTTCAGTGTGTCTTAAAGATATATATTTGAAAAAGAATTTCTAAAATTCTCAAAGGGAAATATTTATAACTCCGCCATTATGACCCCTCGGAAAAAAGGTGACAGTAGAACTCATGACAGGATCATCTGAAGTGAAAAAAAAATTCTTCGTTCAAGTCCTCGTGATTTGTATCTCAGAAGACCTGTGTAAAATTTCATCAAGATCGGTTGAGTAGTTTCCGAAAACTTTTCCCAACCGACTTTGAAAACACAGTTTCGAGAAAAACATAAGTTTTGAGTAACAATAAACTAAACTTATGTTTTAACTGCGCGCTGTTACAAATAACTCTCATTGTACGGAACGAAAAATTTTATCCAACGGAGTAAAGAAGCACTGACTCATAGAAATGCAATAGTTAAAGCCAGTTTACTCTGAAGAATTTTGAAAAAATCGAAATTTTTTTTTATAAATTGTCACTGTATACTCGTAGAAATAGTATAGAATTAGTCCCGAAGATCAGCAAGACCGAGAAGCAGGTATAAAAGAGTGGGGAGCAAGGCACTTTGCTGATAGGGCCTACATCAGACGTGTTGATCGAGCTGGGCTAGAAGCTACTAAAGCGTCTAAGCATCACAGATCTGCTTTAAGAAATGCAAGAATTCTTCAGAATGATGCTTACGAAGACGAGGAAGGAATTGTGTATGCAGCTGAAATGGATATGTAAGTAAAATTCACTTTTTTACGATTTTTCACGAATAAAAACTTTGAACTGATTTTTCTCCAAACCAAGTTTTTTCGCATGGGTGACACTCTCATTTCAAAACTATTGCACTTATCGATATGAACCGAACGGCATTTTACTCTTTAGATGTCTGGCTATGGCCTCAAGCAGAACCAGAAATATTCATTATTATTGAAAAAAGTTATAAACAATTAAAAGAAAAAAAAAGGTTGAAAAAATTCAAAAGTCCGCCATTTTGTTTTTTTTTTTTCATTGAAAATGTTTCATTCTGCTTGAGGCCATAGCCAATTCGATACAGAACATAAAACCGTTTTGTTTTTTGCTTTCAGATAATTCTTTGCCAAGAAATTATATCATCCATCTACGAAGTAGATAACTTTTAGCAGCCATTTTCAAGACCGCCATTTTGAAAAAAAAAATTCAAGTAACTTCATGTATGTACTATCATATGTAAAAAAGTTTATTACTTAACATTTTTTGTATTATAAATAAAATGTATTGAAAAAAATCACGTTTTTCAGAGTAAGCTGGCCTTAAAAAATTCTTAGATATCTTAAGGATGAAGAATTATTTTTAAAAACAGTTTCAAAAATATTATTTTACTTCCACAGATACTGAATTAGCAAAAGCTTACAGTTTACCTGAAATTCATAAAAAAAATTGTCACAACTGAGTTCCAAAATTTTCTTTTGTATAGTTTGCACAATGACTTTTTGTTTTCGCTGCCTTAAGTATATTCATTTTATCTCCTTTCAATTCTCATTTACGTGTGACCACTTAAAAATATGTATAAGACTTGACTGCTCCAGCGGATAATTTTCAGAGCATCTTCGTGAGTCGTAAAGACGTGCAACTTATTGCCAAGTCTTTGAAATGTGCGTAAAAGCAAAGGTACCGGGAATACCTTGGAGCATGCGAGGTTGCGAAAGGACAATGAATTTGCTCTTGAGTTTCCTTACAAAGGACCCATCGCCTCTCTTTTACACGGTACTGCGAATTCCTTATTGAAATAATCACAGATTCGCGGAATGAGTATGTCGGCCATTTCCAGAGCGTCAAACAATGCAAGAAAATTCTCTGTAAATGAGGTTCTTATTTTCGAAATCGGCGTTAAAGCCTCATGGAAAGTGAAATGTTTTAAATACTTCTTTTAAAATGAAAATTACAAGATAAAAGCGAAAATATTCTTAGTACAATAGAAAAAAAATCAATTTTAATTTGTAAATCTGTTTTGAAAGTTTTTTTTATGATCCTAGTTGATTCCATAACTGATAAATTTTTTAGTTTCGAATTCACGTTTTGTAGCTAAAAAATCGAGAAACCATGCATAGACATGTTGTACCGTGTAGCAGTGAGTTATTGAGGATAACGATTGAACAACACACTGCACCTGTTTTATACCTTCAATTGCTTGTGTAAATCTTAAGTATATTTAAAGCTGAAAACTACTCTAGTGTATATTGTAATTTTTTTTTACATATTAACTATTGAATCAGAAACATTTTTGGATTAAGGTTTAGCTGGGTCCTATCTTTTTCAAATATTAAAAATTATATAATTATGCCTGCAGAGGGGAATGGCAATTTAGCATTCGATTTTCCAAACTAAAAATACCTATTAATATGAATCTTGATAGTTTCTTTTCAGTGATTTGTTTCATTTCCTAGTTGTTTTTATTAAATTTCAAATAATTATATTTTTTATAAGATATTTACTGACTTCTGTGATTTTTCTTCGTTTTTCGAATAATTATCATCATTCCTAGTTAGTTACCTGCGTATAAAAGTTAAGTTCTCTGAATGTTGCTCAAGGTTAGTATAAGTTTATTTAAGATTGGCTTCTATTTACGTCTGATGAGCCAAGCTTTTACTAAAACACGAGTGCGTAGCTGTCATAGAAAACTAATGCGCATGCGTAGCTCTCCTAGAGCACTAGTGCGCATGCGTAACTGTCATAAAACATTACTGCGCATGCGCAGCTATTTTATAACACTAATGCGCATGCGTAGGTCTCATAGAATACTAGTGCGCATGCGTAACTGTCATAGAATACTAGTGCGCATGTGTTACTGTCATAAAACACTAGTGCGCTTGCGCAGATGTCATAAAACACTAGTGCGCATGCGTAGCTGTCATATAACAATAGTGCGCATGCGCAGCTGTCATATAACGATAGGGCGCATGCGCAGCTGTTATAGAACACTAGTGCGCATAACCTAAAAATAAATTTGATCAATTTGCCTTACAATTTAACTAAATAATAAGTAAAAGTATCACAATCTAAATTAATTTTAATTATTTTAATAAGAAAAATTAATTTTCCTTATTTAACATTTTCGCAAAATTAGGTGTTTCAATATAAAATTGTTTCCACTTGATACTTAAAATTTAAAAAGATATTTATAATAAAACGTGTCTAGTATATTTTAGTGGACTATTGAGACTCATTCACAAGCATCTTATGCAAAATTTGCATTTATCTTATGTAGTTTACGCATTTGCTTACCTAAAAATGTGTTTTCCCAAAGCACTATTTTACATTTATGTCAGATAGCCTGGAACAATGTAAAAAAGTGTTAATAAATTTTAACAAAAGTGTTTTTTTATAAATTATTTTTTGTAGTAGAGTTGAAAAAATAAATCTAAGCAGAAAAGTGACTTGTTCACGAAATTTTCTGTTGATAAACTGTTCAAATTTTAAATGCCGTAAGGGAGAGTCGAATAAGTTCGGCCTGCGGCTATATACGTTTTTGTTAATAACTTTTGACAACATGAAAATTAAGTAAAATTGTTTATAGTAATCAAGTTTGGTAAGATAACGATAGTTTCTACAAAACTAAACTAAACTAAAACTGTTTTATAAAACCCATTATTTAATAAGTAAAAGCATCTTGTAAAAGTAAAAAAATTGATTATTGTTTTGACTAATCCTTGAAGGTAAGTTTAAAAGGTTAGGATCGTCAATTTATAAGACGCACAAGTAAGATACGTTGAAGATTAGTATAGTACACAGAGTTACTTATTTCTGAGAAAAATTCTAATTTTTTCAAATACAGTTAAATGTTTAATAACATTATTTTGAATGAAAGAATAAAAAGAATTTTCTTCTAAAGGAAAATTTTCTTCTTTGAAGGAGATCCTCTCCATTGACATAACCTCAAACTAAAAACTGACTGCTCCTATCAAATAAAACTATTCTTAAAAATAATTTCACCAAATTTTTAAAGATCCAGTTTTTTGCATTACATTTTCCAGAAAAAATTAGGTTTAGCTAAAATTTGTTGTCAAACAATGATCATTTAACTATTTATGTTTTTTCTTTCAATCTAGTTAAAATCTGTAACGTTCATCCAATTTTGACAAATAATAGCTTATTTTTCTCGTTGAAATATTCTCTACAATTTTATTTGTTGAATTTTTTAAAATAATATTCTGTTTAAGCGTTATTAAATAAATTAAATTTGTTCCTAATGTATGTTTTAAATAAAATATTATTTAACAAAGTTTAAAAAATAAAATTGTAGAGAATGTTTCAAAGAGAAAAATGAGCTACTATTTGTCAGAATTGAATGGAAATTGCAGTTGATCATTAAATTAAAAGGAAAACTATAAATAAATGTTAAATAATTATTATTTGGCAACAAATATTAGCTAAACTTAAATTTTTATGAAAAAAGTACAACTAAATCTTTCAAAATTTGGAAAAATTTTCATTATCTTAATTGTTTTTCAATTAATTTACAAACTTTTCAATTATTTTCTTCAATTTATAATTTCGAAAACCTCCATTTTTAAATTTTTTTCTAAAATTGTATTAGTTTCCTTCATAATTCAAATGATTTTCTAAATTTGCAATTATTTATATCAAATTTCACCTATCTCGTTAAATTTACCTATATTTTTATAATTTCTCAAAAACTTTCCTAATTTTCAATTATTCTCTGAATTTAATTTTTTTTTATTTGATCGGTAAAAAATCAATTCAATTAAGTTTCTGCATATTCAATTTATTATCTCAAACTTCAATTATTTATATATCATTGTTTTTATCATTTTGCAATGATTTTTAATATTTCCTAATATATTCTGTAATTTTTTCAATTCTTTTTTTATAATTTTCATTTATTTTTTTTAATTTTGAAGTATTTCTCTAATGTTTTAATTATTTTTTTAATTAAAATTTTTTTATTAATCCACTCTTTAAGAATAGTAAATTTGAAATTATTTAAAAATGTCTTCAATATTGAATTATTTTGAATTGTTTTAACAATTTTTTTCTATACGATGATTTCAATTATTAATTACAAATTACAACAATTTTTATCATTTTTCAAAAATATTCTTATATTTCTAATTATTTTCATTATTTTTCAATTTCCCCCCTAAATTTTTAATTAAATTTAGGCAAATTTTAATCATTTTCTTTAATTTTTTTAAATAATAGGTACTTTTTTTAGTTGTAATTATTTGCTTCAATATCAAATTACTCTCTAAATCTAAATTAGTAAAAAACTACTATTTAGGGATTGAAATCGTGAACGAATTTTCTCTTGATCAATTAGTAAAAAATGACTAATTATTAGTAGAAAACTACTAATTCAGTAGTTAAATTTGACTAATTAAATAGTAAAAAATAACTAATGTAATTAGTAAATAGAAATCTACTAATTCTTTTAGTAGTTTAACATAACCTAAAAATTACTTTAAATAATTAAATTAGTAGTTTCTTACTAAATTATGAGTAAAAAATTACTATTTGACATTTTTAAATTTTTTTTTAATTTTCATAATTATCCTTAATTTCCAATTATTTTAATCATTTTTCAAGTAGTCTTGTTTATCTCAAATATATTCTGTAATTTTTTGAATTATTTTTTACAAATTTTTATTACTTTCTTCCATTTTTAATTCTTTCTACATTTTTCAATTACTTTTTGTTATGTTCAATTACTTTTTAATTAATATTCAAATTTTTTTATTATTTATCTTAAATTCCAGTTATTTTTTCATTCGGCAATGCTTTTCTTTTATTACAAATATATGTTGTAACTTTTTCAATTATTTTTCACTAATTAAAATAATTTTCATTAATTTTTTTTAATTATTGCAATTACTTTGCAAATATTTTCTCGAATTTCTTATTATTTTTATTTTTCTTGAATTGTTTTTCTAGATTTTGAAATATTTTTCTCAAATTTTAATAACTTTCGTCAATTTTTAATTATTGTTTTAATTTGCAATGATTTTCACAAATTTTATATTATTTCGATTATTTTACGGTTAATTTCAAAAATATCAATTATTTATCTCAAATTCCAATGATTTTCTTTAATTTTCGATTATTTCTATACAGTGACGTAACTAGGGATGCAAGGACCCTGAGGCAAAGAGGAAAATGTGGCCCCAATTATATATAATAATTTACAAGTTTAACTAATTTATTCATTCATTCTGTCCACACCTGAAATTTTTCTCACTAGCTATTTATTTCTTTTAAAATTTAAAATCATATTTCACCTTTTTAAAATGTTCTCAAATTTTAAACTTAAAGCAATTTTAATTTCTTCAATTTTCAGTTAATGTAAACTTGCCTTAATTAAAAGTTCAATTAATCCACGTTTCAAAAATACTAAATTTGAAGTGATATAAATTTTTTTTCAATTTTTAATAATTCTTATCTATTATGATTTCAATTACTTAAAATACAATTTTGTACTATTTTTTATCATTTTTCAACTATTTTATACAATCCTTAATTATTTTAATTGTTTTTAAATTGATTCCCTAAATCATAAATTTACCTTCCTCAAATTTCAATTATTTTGTGTAGTTTTCTCAAACGATGTTTCAATTATTATTTTCATCAATTTTTGATTATTTCTGTGATTTTTAAATTATTCTCTTTAATTAAAATTTTTAAGCAATTTTGTAATTATTTTCCTTTTTTATACATATATTCTATGATTTTTTCAATTATTTAGCTGACATTTTATTTACTGTTTTCATTCTTTCATAATTATATTATTTTCATCAAAAATTTCAATTATTTTTCTCAATCTTGAATTATTTTCAGCATATTTGAATTTTTTTTAAATATTAAATTAATTTTATTATGTTTTAATTATTTTCCTTGATTGTTAATTATTATTCTCATTGTCTAAAATTATTTTCTAGAATTGTCAAGTTTTTTTCTCAAATTTCAATTATTTTCTTTAATTTTTACTTATTTTCAGATATTTTCATTATTTCCAATTTTTTTTATAAATTATCGTAAATTCCATTTATTTTTAGCTTTCTTCAATTTTTTTCTCCAATTCTAAGTTTATTCTAATTTTTTTTATTTGATCTTGATTTCTAAGATCTTTATATATTTTTCTCAAATTTAAATTATTTTCTCTTTATATTTAAAAAAAATTCTGTAATTTTTCCAATTAGGTATTTCACTCCAATGTGATTTATTTTTTACAACTTATCATTCTTTTTTTCATATTTCAAAAATTTTCTTCAAGTTTCGAATAAAAATTCATTTTTCAATTATTTTTTACTTCTTTTATTATTTTTATTATATTTCAATTACTTTCTTAATTTTTCAGCTATTATCCAAATTTAGATTATTGACTTCAATTTTTAATTTTTTAAACGGTTTTTCAATCATTTTCTTTTACTTAAAAACAAATTCTGTAATTTTATATTATTTTCTACGATTTTTAACTTTTTTCATTCTTTTGGCTTAATTTTCAAACATTTCAATTGTTTATCTGAAATTTCATTTGTTATTTTTGTCAATTTTCGATTATTTCACCGATTTTTTAATTATTCTCTTTAATTAAAAATTTTAAGTAATTTTGTACTTATTTTCCTTTTTTAAACATATATTCTACGATTTTTTCAGTTATTTTTCTCAAATTTTATTTAATGTTTTCAATCTTTCAATATTTAAATTATTTTCTTCATAAATTTAAATTCTTTTTAGCATATTCGAATGATTTTTTTAATTTTGAATTAATTTTACAATTTTTCCATTATTTTCCTCCATTGTTAATTGTTATTCTCATTTTCTAAAGTTATTTTCTAAAATTTTTCAGTTTTTTTCTAAAATTTCAATTATTTTCTTCAATTTTTAATTATTTTCATTTGTTTTCTTAATATCAAATTATTTTTTTTAATTATCATAAATTCCATTTATTTTTAGCTTTCTTCAATGTTTTTCTCCAATTTTACGTTATTCTCATTTTTTTCAATTATTGATTTCTCAGATCTTTATGTATTTTTCTCAAATTTCAATTATTTTTGTTTATTTAAACAAAATTCTTTAATTTTTTCAGTTGTTTCACTCAAATGTGATTTATTTTTCACAACTTATCAATGTTTGTTTCATATTTTAATTATTTTTATCAAGTTTCAAATTGTAAAATCATTTTTCAATTATTTTCCAAAATTTATATTCTTCAATTTTCAATCTTTTTCAATTCTTTTATAATTTCAAAAATTTTAAACTATTTATCTGAGATTTAAATTATTTTTAGTTATTTTCTTTTTTTTCAATGAACTTCTGAAAGTTTTAAGTATTTTTCTGAAATTTTCTTTAACTTTTCTTCATTTAAAATAAATTATGTAATTTTGTCAATTATTTTCTCAAATTTTAATTATATTTTTGAATTTTATATTAATTATCTCAATTTTCAATAATTTTTTTTCAATTTCCAATTATTTTTCCTAATTTTTTATTATTTTCAAGTAATTTTCTTAATTTTAAATTATTTTCTTTGTTTTTAAAACATTTCTATCAGTTTTTAAATTACTTTCCCCAATTTTTAATTGATTTCATTTTTTTTTCAATTAATTTGAAAAATCAGCAACTATTTTGTTTAATTTTAATTATTTATTGCAATTTTTTTTAATTCTAAAATTTTATAAATTTTTTCCTAAAAAAATGTTTATTAGCGTTGACTGAGGGCCCCTTGAGCCTCAGGGCCCTGGGACACTGCCCCACTTTGCCCCTTAATAGTTACGCCACTGCTTTTATAATATTTCATTTATTTTTTTTAATTTAAAATTCTTGAAATTATTTTTTAATTAGGTACCTACTTTCTTTTACTTTACACGAACTCTGTAATTTTTTCTAATATTTTTCTAAAATTGCAATATTTATCTTCAATTTTCTATTATTTTTGTAATTTCCATTTATTTTACCCAATTTTAATTATTCTGATTTTTATCCAATCAATTTCAAAAAATGTTAAGTATTTTTTCCTCAAATTTTAATTATTTAAAATTTTTTTTTTTTTCAATTCCAAAACTTTATAAATTTTGTCCTGTTCAAATAAATCTTGTTTTATTTATCTTTAAGTATTGTATTTGGAATTTTTTAATTATTCTCATTTTGTCAATTAATTTCAAAGATTTAAAAAATAACTTTAAAATAAAATACACATGAATATCAATGTTAATTGTCAAAATTTTCAGCGACTGATTCTCAATTGGGCAAATAATGGCCAACAATTTTTGTCATTCAACACATTCGTCTTTAAGCATACGTAACTGTAGATAAGTTTTGAACTGAAATAATTTTTTTTTTTTCAAGTTTGTCTCAAGTTGACTCCCATTATGAAATTTCTGTTACATCAGTGAGAAGGAGAATAAATTGTGTGCATGATTGCGTTGAAAACAAAAGCGAGACCTAAAGGGTAACTGAAGGAGCCATGAATGCACATAATGTTCGCATTGGTTTGATACACGCAAAGGGTGGCCATGAAAAGCTGATATCGTGTTCAAAATATTTTATGTTACTTGCATGATAAAGTTACAAGACCGAAGTTCCGCATGTTTTCGGGAAACGTAATAAAAAATACTTCTTTTATAACAGTCTCAAATGAATGTTGCATTTGCTGTTCAACACAAATGTACTTACATGTGCACTTATTTTTTTTTATAATTCGTCGTAAATTTATACCTTTTTAAATTAAAAATTAATTAGAAAAGTTTCTGTTTAAGTTTCAATATCGAATAATTTTGTCTTGAAATTAAATAAATCACATTCTCTCTGTCATGTTTCACGATCGGTGAAGAGACAAATTAATTAATTGATTTGTTTCCGCAATCAACCAAACAGGCAAATTACCAAAAACAATTATCTTGGAGCATGTAATCTAGATTTATCGAGAAATCAATAAGGTACACTTTATTGTGAAAAATCCGTGAACAAAGGAATTAAAAAAGGAGAGAAAAAAGAAAAGAGATTTATATCTTTGAGAATGTGTGATTGTCTTTCATATCGCAAGATCTTCGTTTACGCAAAAACGATGGAGAGATATTGGAAACGGATTTTAGGTCGAGACGTTAGTATCTCTTTAAATGGCAATTCGCATTCATGGAATCTGCATCGATTAAAGGCACGCGTATCCAGCAAGAAAGATTGGCCCATTATGCTGTTCACGCATGAATCGGTGTACATCGGTACTATGATTTTACAATGGTCTTAAATACTCGTATACACGGTTCACTATACTTATCCATTTCAATTTACAATTGTAGCATCCGCAAGTGAATCTTCAGGAATTTTCGAAATTCACCTTACGGTCTTCTTAATCCACTAGGTCAAACCTTTTTTGTTACGTGAAAGGCATTCTTTCTCAAATTTACAACTTTCTGTACATTTTCTAGTTTAGCTGGAAGAAAAATTTCTAAGGTTACTGTTTTATTCATTTGAGCAATCGGTATGATAAACGACACTTATAGTGTCAAATTCCGAATTCTAAATTCAACATTTAAAACATCTCATTCCAAATTCACATTCCAAAAGACAAATTCAACATTTTAAATTCCAAATTGCACAGTCCGAATTTCAAGTTCCAAATTGCATGTTTTGAATTTCATGTTCTAAACTGCATATTACAAATTTCACATTTCAAAATCAAAATTCAAAATTTCATATTCCAAATACCAAAATCAACATTCCAATTCCAAATTCAACAGTAAAAACTTCTTATTCCAAAAACCAAATTTAATTTTTAAAATTTAAAGTTGTAAACTGCAAAATCAACATTCTAAACTTTATATTTCACATTTTTATATTCCGAATTCCACATTCCAAGATCCACATTCCCCATTTTATATTCCAAATTCTAGATTCAAAATTCCACATTCCAAACTGCACATTCTAAATTATAAATTGTTAACTCCATGTTCAAAATTCATCATTCTAAATTTGACATTCCAAAGTCCATATTCTAATTTACACATTCCACATTCCAAATTGCAAATCCTAAATTCTGAACTTTGAATTCCAGATTCTACATTCCAAACTTTCTAAATTCCAAACTCCACATTCCAAACTCCTCATTGTAAATTTCACACTATAATCTCCATATTCCTAACTCCACATTCCAAATTTAAATCCTATATTCCAAATTCTATATTCCAAACCACGCATTTCAAATTGCACATTCGAAATACTCAATTTAACTTTTTAAACTCGACATGGCAGATTCCAGATGTATAAATTTTACATTCCAAACTCCATATTCCAAATTTTTTTTTCTTAATTTCAATTTCACAAATTCACATTCTAATTTACACATTACAAATTCAACATTCAAAAAATCTCAACACACAAAACATCGCATTCCCAATTTCACATTCCAAATTCAACAATCAAAAAATCTCATTACAAATTCAACACTCAAAACTTCTCATTCCAAATTCCACATTTCGAACTGCACATTCTAAATTCCACTTTATAAACCGCATATTCCAAATTCTACAGTTCAAACTCCACATTCCAAATTGTATATTCTAAATTCTACACATTTGAAATACCAAATTCAATATTTCAATTTCAAATCCCACATTTCAAATTCAACATTTAAAACTTTTGATTTCAAATTCCACATTCCAGCAACCAACTTCAACTTTTTAAATTCCAAATTGCAAACTGCAAATTTCACATTCCGAACTTCATATTCCAAATTCCACATTTGAATCTCCACATTCCAAATTCTATTTCTCAAATTCCATGCTGCAAATTCCATATTCTAAACTTTATATTTCAGATCCAACATTCCAAATTCCACATTTCAAGCTACAAATTCCGAATTCCATATTCCCAACTTCAAACTGCAAATTTCACATACCGAACTTAATATTCAAAATTCTACATTCCAAATTCCACATTTCAAGTTCTACATTCCAAATTCTACATTTCAAGCTGCAAATTCCATATTGTAAACTTTATATTCCAAATTCTACATTCTAAACTCCATATTCCAAACTCGACATTCGAAATTGTATATTCCAAGTTCCATATTCCAAATTCTACATTCCACATTCAAAACCGCAATTCCCAAATTCTGTATATGTCCCATATTCTACATTCCAATTTCTGTGTTGAAAGCTCCACATTGCAAATTCCACGTTCCAAATTGCACATGCTTAATTTTACATTCTTTAACCCATATTCCACCTTCTTTATTCAAAACATCACATTCCAATTTACACATTCCCAATTCAACATTCAAAAAATCTCATTACAAATGAAACTCTCCAATCTTCTGATTCCAAATTCCACATTTCAAGCTACACATTCCAAATTCCAAATTCCATATTCCAAATTGCAAACTACAAATTTCACATACTGAACTTCATATTCCAAATTCTACATTCCAAATTCTACGTTTCAAGTTCCACATTCCAAATTCTACATTCCAAGCTGCAAATTCCATATTCTAAACTTTATATTCCAGATTCAACATTCAAAAAATCTCATTACAAATTAAATATTCCAATCTTCTGATTCCAAATTCCACATTTCTACCTGCACATTTTAAATTTCACATTATAAACCGCATATTTCAAATTCTACATTCCAAATTCCACTTTCCAAGCTTAAAATTCCAAATTTTATTTTCCAAATTCCATGCTGCAAAGTCCATATTCTAAACTTTATATTCCAGATTCAACATTCTGAATTGCACTTTCCAAACTTTACATTCCAAATTCCATATTCTAAATTGTAGACTGCAAATTTCACATCCCGAACTTTATATTCCAATTTCTACATTCTACACTCTATATTCCAAACTCAACATTTTAAATTGTATATTTCAAACTCCATTATCCAAATTCTACATTCCACATTCAAAAATGCAAATCCCATATTCTGAACTTATTTCAGATTTTACATTCCAAATTCCATATTGAAATTATAAATTCAAAACTCCAAACTTCTGATTCCAAATTTCACATTCCGAACTGCACATTCTAAATTTCACATCATAAACCGCATATTCCAAATTTAAAATTTTAAACTCTACATTCCAAATTACACATTTAAAATACCAAATTTAACATTCCAATTTCAAATTTCACATATTAAATTCAAAATTTGAAACTTCTAATTGAAAATTCCACATTCTAGAAACCAACCTCAACTTTTTATATTCAAAATTGCAAATTGCAAATTTTACATTCCGAACTTCATATTCCAAATTCTACATTCCAAATTACACATTTAATTCTCAACATTCCAAATTCGTTTTTCCAAATTCCAAGCTGCAAACTCCATCTTCTAAACATTATATACCAGATCCAATTTCATAAATTTCACATTCCAAAGTCCACATTTTAATTTACACATTCCAAATACTACATCGCAAACTGCACATTTCAAATTCAACATTTAAAATCCTCAATTTAACATTTTAAACTCCAAATTCCAAATTACACATTTGACATACCAAATTGAACATTCCAATTTCATATCCCACATTTCAAATTCCACATTCCAAAAACCGACTTCAACTTTTTAAATTCCAAATTGTAAACTGCAAATTTCACATTCGGAACTTCATATTCCAAATTCTACATTACAAATTTTACATTTAGGCTCCACATTCCAAATTCTATATTCCAAAATGCACATTCCCAGCTGTAAATTCCATATTCTAAACATCAGGCCCGTGCGCAGTATTTGCTTCTGGGGGGGGTTTTCAAAAAATAAATTGTGTAAACTTCGTTATTTATTAAAAATAATTTTTTAATCAAAAAAGTTGAAAATTTTTAAAGCAAGTTCAGACCTCTCTGGGGGGGGGTTTAAACCCCCAAACCCCCCCCCCCTTGCGCACGGGCCTGCTAAACATTATACTGCAGATCTAACATTCCAAATTCCACATTTCAAGCTCCACAGTCCAAGCTGTAAATTCCACATTCTAAACATTATATTGCATTATATTCTAAATTTTAAATTCAAAATTAAACGTTCTAAATCTCACATTCGAAACATCACAATCCCAATTCCAAATACCACATTGCAAACTGTACCTCCCAATTTACACATTACAAATTCAATATTTAAAAAATCTCAACAAACAAAACATCTCATTCCCAATTTTACATTCTAAATTGCACATTCTTAATTTTAGATAGTCAACTCGTTATTCCAAATTATACACTTCAAACTCCACAATTCCAAATTCTATTTTCCAAATTCCAAGCTGCAAATTCCATATTCTAAACTTTATATTCCATATCCCACATTTCAAATTCCACATTCCAAAAACCGACTTCAACTTTTTAAATTCCAATTTGCAAACTGCAAATTTCACATTCCGAACTTCATATTCCAAATTTCAGATTTGAATCTCCACATTCCAAATTCTATTTTCCAAATTCCATGCTGCAAATTCCATATTCTAAACTTTATATTTCAGATCCAACATTCCAAATTCCACATTTCAAGCTACAAATTCCATATTCCCAATTTCAAACTGCAAATTTCACATACCGAACTTAATATTCAAAATTCTACATTCCAAATTCTACATTCCAAGCTGCAAATTCCATATTCTAAACCTTATATTCCAGATTCAACAATCAAAAAATCTCATTACAAATTAAACATTCCAGTCTTCTGATTCCAAATTCCACATTTCTAACTGCACATTCTAAATTTCATATTTCAAATTCAACATTCCAAATTCCACTTTCCAAGCTTAAAATTCCAAATTCTATTTTCCAAATTCCATGCTGCAAAGTCCATATTCTAAACTTTATATTCCAGATTCAACATTCTGAATTCCACTTTCCAAACTTTGCATTTCAAATTCCATATTCCAAATTGCAAACTGCAAATTTCACATCCCGAACTTTATATTCCAGTTTCTACATTCTACACTCTATATTCCAAACTCAACATTTTAAATTGTATATTTCAAACTCCATTATCCAAATTCTACATTCCACATTCAAAAATGCAAATCCCATATTCTGAACTTATTTCAGATTTTACATTCCAAATTCCATATTGAAATTATAAATTCAGAACTCCAAACTTCTGATTCCAAATTCCACATTCCGAACTGCCCGAGTCGAAATTTAAAGTCTGTTTAACATCTATGAGGACCTATTAAGTTCTGTTTAAGTTCTTGTAAGGCCTATAGGTTCTGTTTAACGCCTAACAAAACCTATTAAAACCTTATGTAGTACTTCTTAGTACTTGGACTAGAAATCATACTTTATATTAATCCTGGTTAGGACCTGCTTTCACCTTAAATGTTTTATTTCTTTCCACGAAACGAAAGCCCAAAAGTCTTTTTAGAACCTTACAGATATTGCAGAGCCTTATTAAGACCTAATAGGTTCTATTCTATTATTTAAATATTACATTTTGCTTAAATGTACTGACAAGATCTCTTTCAATGACGTCAAGCGGGAAAAACCCTCTTTTGCGTTTCTGATTGATTTATGATATTTCAACCACTTTACTAAAATTATAAATTGACAAAATATTCATATTTCTTCCAAAGTTCTAATATGTAATTCTCATTTGTTTAAACAATTTATAATTTATATATCAATGTTATTTAAAAAACTGAATCTACTCTCAAAATTTAAAATAGTTAAAAATAACTAATTATTAGTAAAATCGTGGCTGATTTTTTATTTCAGCAATTAGCAAAATACTGCTTCTATCTCGTTTTCTATAACAAAAATAAGACAAAAACGTTTTAAAAGAATCAATAGAGTCCTCTTTACTAATTAAAGAACAAATTTTTGAAAAATAATGGATTTTAAAGAATCCACAAAATAACCCACGAAATCCTAGTTTTTCAGCTTTTTACATTTTTTTCTTAAAATATGCAATAAAAAGTTAGCGCTTCATGTATACATCATCACAACTAATATGCCAACAATTATCATTAATATTTATATACTTTTTTTTAACTTTTGGAGATCTAAACAGAAGTTTGAGAACTTTGAAAATTTTCAGCTTGATTTTCACGACTTTTCGAATTTTTTTCTGACTTCTGAAAAAGAATTAAGTAATTTTCATTCAGTAGTCACTGTAGTCTAGATATCCGAAAATATTTATACCAAGTTTCAAACTTAAACAATTCAATTGAAAGATTTTATTCATTAAAATCCTCTTGTGCAACAAACATACCCGCCTAACGATAGTAATTTTCTACGAATTAGAGAAAAATGAGCTAATATGTAAAAAATGTTACTAATTTTTAGTAAAAAACAACTAATTTGAAAAGGAAATATCTACTAATTGAAAAGTATACTTTCTCTATTTTAACTAATATATATTTTACTTTCAAATAAGTAGTTTTTTATTCATAATTAGTAGTTTTCTACTAAAAATTAGTTTTATTTTTTACTATTTAATAGTAACTTTTTTTTCTAAATCATTAGCAGAAAATCTCTAATTCAGATGCAGAGAGCATAAAAATTGTATGGGAGAGGGACCCAAAATGGACACCGTTTCGATTTATTGCTCTACATTCCAAATCGAATAAAATATATTAAAGTGTTTTATACTAGATAAAAGTACAATATATAAGGTAACTTAAGGCTACAGAGATAAAATTTTATTTTAAACATAAACATTTTTTAAAGCATTTTTTCTAATTGGTAAAATTTTCAATCTAAAAAAAGTGACCCCAAGATGGACACTTTCTTAAAAAGGTATACAAACAGAATATTAGTAAAATGATTTTAAAATATTATTATACGATAAATAAATAATATTATAAAGTTAACTAATTACTTATTCTAAATCACAAATTTAAATAACTTTACCACCTTAAGAAAAAACTGTAACAAAACTTTTTTAGACACAAAATGTGCATCAAAAACTTCGTCTATACAAACAACGAAAATGACAAAAAGAATAAGGCACTGTCACCTTAAACAAAAATTGAATACCAAATGTCCGTCTTGGGGCCCTGTTCATCTATCTACTAGAGGTAGAATTTCTTTAAATTTATAGCAGCACAGCCTCCCTTGGTCGAGTGCGTAAATGCGCGGCTCCTAAGGTCGAAGGCTCCACACACAAATACACAGTACACTCTATGGCCGAGAGTTCAAGTCTTCCAGCCCTCTTCAACACATGGTTACGCGTAATTCAGTAATTATCTTGAAAATACTTTTTTTAAAAATTAGTTTACATTTTTTACATTAGATCATTTTAAATTACAATAGTTTTTGAATTTATTATAATAATTTTAATTGAATTAAAACAGATTTATTCGTACCACAGAAAAAAGGGAACCTATAGTACCGACAGTAGAACCCGTAGGCTCAAAGCAGGTCCTATAATTAGAACCTGTTTAACGCCTAAAATGTGCTGAAAACAGACTTTTCAAGCGTCTATCAGGTCCTAAACAGGTCTTAACTTAACGAAAGTAAGGCCTGATTAGGTTCTTTTAAGTCCTAAATAATCTAGGTCTTATTAGGTCTTAAACAGACTTTAAATTTCGACTCGGGTGCACATTCTAAATTTCACATTATAAACTGCATATTCCAAAATTTAAATTTTAAACTCTACATTCCAAATTACACATTTAAAATACCAAATTTAACATCCCAATTTCAAATTTCACATATTAAATTTAAAATTTGAAACTTCTAATTGAAAATTACACATTCTAGAAACCAACCTCAACTTTTTAAATTTAAAATTGCAAATTGCAAATTTTACATTCCGAACTTCATATTCCAAATTCTACATTCGAAATTACACATTTAAATCTCAACATTCCAAATTCGTTTTTCCAAATTCCATGCTGAAAATTCCATATTCTAAACATTATATTCCAAAGTCCACATTCTATAATTTACACATTCCAAATATTACATCGCAAACTGCACATTACAAATTGAACATTTCAAATCCTCAATTTAACATTTTAAACTCCAAATTCTAAATTACACATTTGAAATACCGAATTGAACATTTCAAATTCCAGATTCCAAAAACCAACTTTAACTTTTAAATTGCAAATTGCAAACTGCAAATTTCACATTCGGAACTTCATATTCCAAATTCTACAAAATTTTACATTTAAGTTCCACATTCCAAATTCTATATTCCAAAATGCACATTCCCAGATGTAAATTCCATATTCTAAACATTATACTGCAGATCCAACATACTAAATTCCACATTTTAAGCTACACATTCCAAATTCCATATTCCAAATTGTAAACTGCAAATTTCACATTTTGATTTTCATATTCCAAATTCTAGATTCCAAATTCCACATTTCAAGCTCCACAGTCCAAGCTGTAAATTCCATATTCTAAACTTTATATTCCAAATCCAACATTCCAAATTACACATTTCAAGCTACACATTCTAAATTCAACAATCAAAAAATCTCAACAAACAAAACATCTCATTCCCAATTTCACATTCCAAAGTCCACATTCTACATTTCAAACTCGTTACATTATAAACTCGTTATTCCAAATTATACATTTCAAACACCACAATTCCAAATTACACATTCAAAATACAAAATTCCACATTTGAAGCTCCACATTCCAAAGTCTACTTTCTAATTTACACATTCTAAATCGTACATTCCAAATTAAAAATCCAAAATTATAAACTTTGTATTCTAGTTTCTACATTTCAAACTCCAAATTCCATATTCCAAGCTGAAAATTCCATATTCTAAACTTTTTATTCCAATTTCACATTCCAAAGTGAAGATTCTAAATTTTACATTATAAACTCGTTATTCCAAATTATACATTTCAAACACCACAATTCCAAATTACACATTCAAAATACAAAATTCCACATTTGAAGCTCCACATTCCAAAGTCTACTTTCTAATTTACACATTCTAAATCGTACATTCCAAATTAAAAATCCAAAATTATAAACTTTGTATTCTAGTTTCTACATTTCAAACTCCAAATTCCATATTCCAAGCTGAAAATTCCATATTCTAAACTTTTTATTCCAATTTCACATTCCAAAGTGAAGATTCTAAATTTTACATTATAAACTCGTTATTCCAAATTATACATTTCAAACACCACAATTCCAAATTAATCATTCGAAATACCAAATTTCAAATTTGAAGGTCCACATTCCAAATTCTATTTTCCAAATTCCAAGCTGCAAATTCCATATTCCAAACTTTATATTCCAAATCCAATATTCTAAATTCCACATTTTAAGCTACATATTCCAAATTCAACATGAAAAAAATCTCAACAATCAAAACATCTCATTCCTAAATGCACGTTCTAAATTTTACATTATAAACTCGTTATTATAAATTCTACATTTCAAACACCATAATTCCAAATTACACATTCAAAATATTAAATTCCACATTTGAAGTTCCACATTCTAAATTCCATGATCCAAACTTTATATTCCAGATCCAAAATTCCAAATTCCACATTTTATGCTACACATTCCAAATTCAATATTCAAAACATCTCAACAATCAAAACATCTCACTCCTAATTTCACATTCCTAAGTACACGTTCTAAATTTTACATTATAAACTAACTATTCCAAATTATTCCAAATTCAACATTCCAAAGTGCACATTTCAAATTGCACATTCGAAATACTCAATTTAACGTGTCGAACTTCACATTTCATATTCCTGATTTCAAACTCTACATTCCAAATTACATATTGGAAATAGATAATTTAACATTTCAAATTCAAATCCTACATTCCAAATTGAACATTGAAATTCTTTAAATTCCTTCCAAATTCCCAAAAACCAAATTCTATTGTTTAAATTCCAAATTGCAAACTGCAAAATTCACATTCCAAACTTCACATTCCAAGTCCTACAAATTCTGAATTCTACTTTCCAATTTTTAAATTCTACATTCTAAATTCCACATTTATGCTCCACATTCCAAATTTTGTATTTAAAATTCATAATTCCAAACAGCATATTTCAAATTGCACATTCGAAATTTCACGTTCTAAACTCCACATTCCAAATTCCATATACTTTTAACTTCTTATTCCAACTTTCACTTTCCAAACTGCACATCCAAAATTCTACATTCCGTATTCTGTATTTCAAATACGACATTCCAAATTTCAAACTTCTCATTCCAAATTCCATATTCCGCATTCTAAATTAAAAATTGCCTATTTTAAATTTTATGTCTTAGATTCGTGTTTGTAGATTTAATACACCGGATTCCAAATTCTACATCTTTAATTCTAACATCTTAGATTCCAAATCTTTCATTACTTTTTCTATATTCCAGATTTCCGATTTCACAACTTTAATTCCATGTACCAGATTCACGTTCCTCCTTCCTCATTTCAGATACATGAGACTTGATTCCTAAATTCTAAATTCCAGAACCTCCAAAATGTGCAATCTGAGATGTGAAATCTGGAATGTAGAATCCGGAATGTTAAATATGGAACGTGAAATCTAGAAGCAGTGAAGTGTAGTCTGAAATATAGAATCTGGAATTATGGATTTGAACTCTGAAAAACGGTAACCGGAATCTGGAACATGGATCCTGAAAAGTGGAATTAGTAATCTGGGATGTTGAATAAGGAATGAGAAATGTGGAATTTGGAATCTGGAAGGTCAAATCTAAAATTTGGATTCTGTGATCTGTAATATAGAATCTAGAACCGACAATGTGGAATTTGGAACTTGGAATGTTCAATCTGGAACATGGGATTTGGAACATGGAATTTGAAATCCGGATTCTGGAATATAGACTTCGGAACATGAAATCCGAATTCTCTGTTATTAAATCTGGTATCTAAAATCCAGAATTTAGAGTCTGGAATGTTCAACACCAAAATTGGAATCTGGAATGCGGAATTCGGAATACATAACTACGGCCCCCGTTGATAAAATGTTAATTGAAAACCCAGTGGAATAAAATGCTAATTCAAAAGAGCGCGCGATATAATTCTAATTCAATTGTTTGTGTAATAAAATGACAACTGATGTTCAGTGCAACAAAATGCTATCTTAAAAAATTAAATATTCATTCTGTATGCATTATTACACAACCAATTGAATAAGAATTGTATAGCACGCTCTTTTAAATTAGCATTTTATTCCACTGGCTTTTCAATAAACATTTTATTAACGGGGGCCATTGAATTAACATTATTTCATAAATTCGTCTTTAAACCGTATTTTAACATTTCTTTCAGTCAACTTTTGCGACTCCCAAAGTCAACTTCAGAAACAAATCACCCTTTAAAATTTTTTTTGGCTTTCTTGTTAATGCTTATTTTAAATGAAAATTCTAAATATGCCAATCAAATACCGCAAATATTAGATAATACATTAAACATTGCAATCTGTTAGTACATCTGACGAGATTTTTGTTTTTTGCATCTAAAGCACTTTGTCAGTTGGCAGATATGAATGTTCAGTTGTACATCGCCTCAATTCATAGATACGATTTATACTCGTTTTTAATCTGCTCATTGTTTGAGCCGAGATGCGGACATTCGCGCAAATGCGTTTGCGTATGCAAATTGCATTTCTCTTATTACGCGTAAGCGCTTTGTTCACTGGGAAGAAAATGATAAATGCGATCGCGCTCTGTGCATTTACCGCGTGCCGTGTTGGAGAAATCATATTGCAGTCAGACTCGCTCAATTTGCTAGAACTCATGGCGATTCCGTCCTGCGTGGATGCGCTTTGTGTTACCGAGAAACTGTAACAATGTCATTAGCTGCTACTTAGCATTTTTCCTCGAAAACTTCATAAAAATATAATGCAGCGGCCCTCAAATTACTCTATCTTGGGAAATATAAATTTACCAGTTGATAACAAAATATGGAATAAATAAAAGAGAGAGAGAGAGAGAAATTCCCAGTGGACAACCAAACGTCAAAAATTTTACTTAAAGTTTAGCAAATTTTTAAACAATAACACGCAAATTTAGTAATATACATTTTTTATTGATCAGGAACCGCTCTTTCCAATACTGCATCGGAAAATTTCCAAGGTTTTTTTTACTTAGAATTATTTTTGGATATTTTAGTACTTTTAAATATTTTTGATAGTTATAAATATCGTCTTTCAAAGTAAATCTAAAAATGCGATTGATTTAGCACGTCTAAGTTTGAATCATTATAACAAAAAGTGTAATTAAAAAAAAAAATTTTTTTTGTAACATGGAAATGAAAAAACAACTCAAAAATGATCGTTTAGCATAAAAAAATTGAAATTCGATGGCCCCCGTTAATAAAATGTTTATTTAAAAGCCAGTGGAATAAAATGCTAATTCAAAACAGCGTTCTATACAATTCTTATTCAATTGGTTGTGTAATAAAATGCCAACTGATTTTGAGTACAACAAAATGTTATCTCTGAAAAAGTATTTAAACATAAATGTCATTATTTTTAACTGAAAATTAACTCTGTATTGTATGTAAGATGTAATTTATAATAAATAATATGTATCTGATGGTATAAATATGAAAATTACATTTATATTTGCATACAGAATGAATATTCAATTTTTTAAGATAGCATTTTGTTGCACTGAACATCAGTTGTCACTTTATTACACAAACAATTGAATAAGAATTATATAGCACGCTTTTTTGAATTAGCATTTTATTCCACTGGATTTTCAATAAACATTTTATAAACGGGGGAATTGTTTAATCTTAATATTTTAAACAATTCACGTATTATTAAACTAGCATTGTTATTAATTATTAAAGGGAACAAATCCGGGAAAAATTTGAAATGATTATTCGGTAGACATTCTGGATTTTAAGATTTTTTTTATCTCACAACTTAAAAATCTGCGAATTTCATTGGCTGTGCCTGTATATTGTAATCGATGGAGAAATCGAAGCGATACGAAAACTTCCGCGAAAAAAAAGGGAAACTCCTTTTCTCTTAAGTGGAGTGAAGTCTTTTTATTACCGAGCAAAGTTGTTAGCTGCTAAACACGGAAACCTTACCTGTAACGTTGTTATACTCTTCAAACGAATTGGGGTTATTATGGTTGATTTATGTCCGTGCTCGACGGTCCGTATTAATTGCCAGTGCATCTTCTGCACGTCGATACAAGTTTCTCGTTAGAATGTCGCGTTGACAATACGTGATTGATGTTGAATAATAAAATCTAAGACGATGATTTCCACAATTTAAACTACGCCAATTATTTTCTCAGTAATTTGAAAATTATTAGGGTTAAAAAAAAAAAGAACAATTCACCAACAAGCACATACCATTATCTTCTGTAACAACGGGCATGATGGTGAGAATAGACTTTTATGCGATTTTCCGTAAAATATTTTTACGTGGGATATTAGACTATATTTACGAGATTCTTTAATGAAACTACAAATTTTACCTTTTTAGCTTAATGTATTTTCTAATTGGTGTGGTGAATAAAATTAATTTCTTTTTAAAGAATTTGTTTTATCTGAATCTGTAACAAAGTAGTTTTATTTAAAAATCTGACGATTCGTTTTCAAATAAATGAATATATAAGCGAAATTTAGTAGGAATGTATATCATTGCTTTCTTTTTATTTAATTAATTTAATTATATTTAACTATTGATATTATATATTAAAACATAAAATTAAGATAGTAATTTTGCACTTTCAATGGTAAAGATTAAGGTTAGAGTATTTTGGGTTATTTTTTAGGTTCAGTCAGTGGCGTAACTATTAAGGGGCAAAGTGAGGCAGTGCCCCGGGGACCTTCGGCTCAGGGGGCCCTCAGTCAACCCTAATAAACCTTTTTTTTAGGAAGAAATTTATAAAATTTTAGAATTAAAAAAAATTGCAAGAAATAATTGAAATTAAACAAAATAGTTGCTGATTTTTCAAATTAATTAAAAAAAAGTGAAATCAATTCAAAATTGGGGAAAGTAATTTAAAAACTCATAGGAATGTTTTAAAAACAAAGAAAATAATTTAAAATTGAGAAAATTACTTGAAACTCTTAAAAATTAATTTAAAAAAATTGAATAATGAAAAATTATGGAAAATAATTAAAAATTAGAGAAAATAAATAAAACAAAATAAACATAATTTAAAATTGAAGAGAATAATTTTTAATTAAACAGAAATAATTAACAACTTTTTGGAAATTTCGAAAAAGAACGAATGTAACTGAAAATTGAAGAAAATAATATAAAAAATGATATAAATAATTAAAAATTGAATGAAATAATTGAAATCTCAGATAAATAGTTTAAAACTTTGGAAATTATAAAAGAAATTAAAAAAAAATTAAAATTTGAAGAATATAAATTTTGGAAAACAAATGAAAAATGATTTTACAATTTGAAACTTGATAAAAATAATTGAGATATAAAACAAACATTGACAAGTTGTAAAAAATAAATAACATTTGAGTGAAACAACTGAAAAAATTACAGAATTTTGTTTAAATAAACAAAACTAATTGAAATTTGAGAAAAATACATACAGATCTTAGAAATCAATAATTGAAAAAAATGAGAATAACTTAAAATTGGAGAAAAGCATTGAAGAAAGATAAAAATAAATGAAATTTACGATTATTAATAAAAAAAAATTGAAATTCTGATAACAAATGGAAAATAATTAAAAATTGAAGAAAATAATTAAAATTTTAGAAAAAAACTTAAAAATTTTAAAAACTAATTTTAGATAATGAGAATAATATTTAACAATCGAGGAAAACAATAGAAAAATCGTAAAATTAATTTAAAATTGAAAAATTAATTCAAACAAGCTGAAAATAATTTAAATTTATGAAAAAAATAATTAAAATATTGAAAGATTGAAAACATTAAATAAAATTTGAGAAAAATTATTGAAAATATCGTAGAATATATGGTTAAACCAAAAAAAAATTACAAAATCACTTAACATTTTTAATTCAAGAGAATAATTTAAAAATCGCTAAAATAATCGAAAATTGATGAAAATAATAATTAAAATTTCAGATAAACAATTTAAATTTGTTAAAATTAAGCCAAAAAATGAAAATAATTAAAAAGCGGAGAAAATAATATTAAATTACAGAATTAGTTTTTAAATAAAAGAAAATAATTGAAAAACCGTTAAAAAAATAAAAAATAAAAGACAATAATCTAAATTTGAGATAATAACAGAAAATTTAGGAAATTAATTGAAATATAATAAAAATAGTAAAAGGTGTAGAAAATAATTGGAAAATGAGTTTTTTCTTCGAAACTTGAAAAAAATCATTAAAATATGAAACAAACATTGATATGTTGTAAAAAAAAATACATTTGAGTAAAACAATTAAAAATTACAGAATTTTGTTTAAATAAACAAAAATAATTGGAATTTAACAAAAATACATGAAGATCATAGAAATCAATAATTGACAGAAATGGGAATAATAATAATTATAATAATTACAAAATTGCTTGAAAAAAGCACAGAAATAATCAAAAATTGATAAAAATAATAATTGAAATTTTAGATAAACAATTGAAATTTTGAAAAATTGTGCCCAAAGAATAAAAATAATAAGGAATCGGAGAAAACAATATAAAATTACAGAATTTATTTTTAAGCAAAAGGAAATAATTGAAAAATCTTTTTAAAAATTGAAAATGAAAGACAATAATTTAAATTTGAGATAATAACTAAAAATTTAGGAAATTAATTGAAACATAATGAAAATATTAAAAGATGGAAAAAATAATTGCAAAATAATAAAAAGAAATGAAAATTGAACAAACAATTAAAAATTGAGATATATATTTAAAAATTCAGTAAATTAATTCAAAAATTATGAAAATGATTAAAAATTGAAAATAATAATTGCAAAATGACAAAATTAATGACAAGTTAAAAAAATAAATTTAAATTTGCGATAAATAATATAAAATTAAGGAATAAGTAATTAAATTGATTTAATGTCCAGGCAAAAATAATTAAAATTAAAAAAGTGATTGGAAAAACTACAGAAAATAATTAAAATTTGAGGAAGGTAAATTTAAGATTTAGGGAATCAGCTTAAGAACAATTAAATAATTAAGGATAGTAGGAAATAGTTGAAAAATGATAAAAAATAATACAAAATTGTATTTTAAGTAATTGAAATCATAATAGAAAAGAATTTTCAAAAATTGAAGAAATTTTTAAATCACCTCAAATTTAGTATTTTTGAAACCTGGATTAATTGACCTTTAATCAATGCAAGTTCAGATTAACTGAAATTTGAAGAAATTAAAATTACTATAAATTTAAAATTTGAGAACATTTTGAAAAGGTGAAGTATGATTTAAAATTTAAAAAAAAATATCTTGTGACAAATATCAGGTGTGGACATAATGAATGAATGAATTAATTAAACTTGTAAATTATTATATATAATTGGGGCCCCATTTTCTTTTTTGCCCTAGGGCCCTTGCACCCCCATTTACGGCACTGGGTTCAGTCACATGACGATTCTTTTTACATTTGATAACAAGTGAGTAACAATAACAATAATAATTTTTATTCCCTTCTTTTTTTTTAATTGTAAATTAAGATGGTACAAATAATTTTATTATTTTTAATTATTTTTCTTGTTTTTATCATATCAAGTTAATAGTTTTACCAAATAAACAAATCCATTGTTTTTTAGTCTGATAAATACTTTATTTAATAATTTATAATTTCATAATTCTTGTTATTACATTAATTAATATTATTTTAATAAATATCATTATTTGAACTAAAAACTAAAATTAATCGTAATAAATTATCCTTATTTGAATGTGTCTTTGTTACAAAATCTTATACGCGTTTACAAATTTCAATTCTGTTCTTTTTAACCATAATTATATTTTTAATTTTTGATATTTATATTTCTCTAATTTTAATAATTAGACATTATTTATACACAAATTAATTATATATAAAAAAATTTTTTATTCATTATTCTTTTAAAAATTTAATTGGCCTCTAGGAAATAAAAGGTATCTTAAACTAGCTGCTGGTTAAATCCATTTCAAATCATGCAGACCGACTAACTTCAAGTTGTAGATTTAACTGCCACTGAAATATGTTATTCTTTATGAAAAATAAAGACACTCGTATTTTTGTATTTTTCAAAAAAATTATTTTTAACGAAGTTATGCGCATTTGAATTTTGAACCAGAAAACTCAAAAGAACAGTAAAAAAAATTTGTTTCGCTTGTAATTTTTTGGCTAATTTATATAATCAAATTATTTTTCTTGGGTCTTTTGAGTGGTCTTGTATTCTTCAAAATCCTATTTGAAATTTGTAAAAAGTTTCAAAATTAACGAAATGGGGGGTGATTTTTTGAAAATAAATAAGGTCCATTTTCTCAAAAACCCCTGCTTTTTTTTGTCTCAAAATTTTACCATAAATTCTTACTAACATGACAACTAATTCCCATAAGTTTCAAGCTTGCTAAACCATACTGGCAGCCAGGAGAATTTTTTTTTGAAAAATATTTTTTTTACTTGGTTTTGGATTGTTGGAGGGCAAGTTCAAAAACAAATGAAATGTTATGAATCAAACTGAAGTAAGTTTGTTTATAACCAACAATTATAGATTTAAGTAAAAGCATTTTCACAAAATTTCAAACTAATATTACCATAGGTTTAAAACATTAAACCCTGTAAAATTTCTTAAATTTAATATCATTAGAACTAATTAATATTTAATTCTTAGAAAACTTCAAAGAGAAATTGTTTTTTAAATGTTACGATTCTAATAGGAGCGTACTTTCGAGATTTTCTTTAAAATCAATTTGTTATCATACAAAATATATTTTAAAGGTACTTTAATTTAAAAGATTACTTAAAAGTTTTTGCTAACAGATAATATTATGATATTAATTCTTGTGAATTTATAATATTAGATAATTTATATATTTCAATAGACTTAATATTGTATAAATTCCAATTTGAAGAAATAAAGATTTAAAATTTTATTTTTAAGTACGTTTTAAGGTATTAAAAAGTGTTTTAATTCAAATTTATAAATGTTTTGAAATTTTCAGTATTTGAAAATAAGAAGCGTTTTTATACAGTAAAATTTGTAAATATATTTTTTGCATTTATTATAAATAACATTTCAAAATATAAAATAATTTTTTTTATTGCACATTAAACATTTATTTTAAGTGAACTTTGGATATATATTTGATATATGATTTAAAATACGTTTATTTAATTTTTTCAAAATCATGTTTTGCAGTTCGAGCCTATGGTAATATTAGTTTGAAATTTTGTGAAAATGCTTTTACTTAAATCTATAATTGTTGGTTATAAACAAACTTACTTCAGTTTGATTCATAACATTTCATTTGTTTTTGAACTTGCCCTCCAACAATCCAAAACCAAGTAAAAAAATATTTTTCAAAAAAAAATTCTCCTGGCTGCCAGTATGGTTTAGCAAGCTTGAAACTTATGGGAATTAGTTGTCATGTTAGTAAGAATTTATGGTAAAATTTTGAGACAAAAAAAAGCTGGGGTTTTTGAGAAAATGGACCTTATTTATTTTCAGAAAATCACCCCCCATTTCGTTAATTTTGAAACTTTTTACAAATTCCAAATAGGATTTTGAAGAATACAAGACCACTCAAAAGACCCAAGAAAAATAATTTGATTATATAAATTAGCCAAAAAATTACAAGTGAAACAAATTTTTTTTACTGTTCTTTTGAGTTTTCTGGTTCAAAATTCAAATGCGCATAACTTCGTTAAAAATAATTTTTTTGAAAAATAAAAAACTACGAGTGTCTTTATTTTCCATAAAGAATAACATATTTTAGTGGCAGTTAAATCTACAACTTGAAGTTAGTTGGTCTGCATGATTTGAAATGGATTCAACCTGCTTTCGAAATTCCAAACCATGGTTTATACATAATTCGAAAGCTATCAAAAAAGTTGAACAAAAATAAGTTGAACAAGTTAAAAACAATATTTTTTTAGTTTTCTTATATCATTAATGGTTCTGCTTATGAAGCGCTGAACAACTAAAAAATAACTAAAAGTGTCTAGCCTAATGTTCAATATATTGGATAATTGACCAGAATAAATTGTTTAAACAATTTATAACTTGTTATGCTTTTGTTTAGACAATTTAAGCACCTAAAAACTATTTAAATACGTTTTTCAATACATTTTCTTTCCTTCAACAAAAATACAATAACATTCACGATTTTGTTATTTTTTCCAATTTAATATTTAAAAAAATATTTAATTAAATAGAAATCCAAAAATGAAGCCAGGCAGATCAATGGAGAATTTAGTTAATAGGAAGTTGAAGAAAAAATCTTTAATTTTGCTCCAGAATTTAGAACTGTAAGTTAATTTAAAAAGAAAAAGTACATTTTTCGCCACTGTGGGCCGCTTTATTGTAGATATGCTATTTGCCTACTTTTCACACTGATTTTTATTGTTACACTGCAAAAACATGGTGTCTTAAATTGTCCAAAAATGTCTTAAATTAAGATACTTTTGGTGTCTAAGACACGAAAAATGTCTTATTTTAAGATATTTTTGAACAATTTAAGACACCTGTTTTTGCAGTGTATGTTTTAATTATTTTAGTTGAGGGGCTGATAGGAAAAACGGAATATAAAAATGGTGGGAGCAAAAATGGGTTAATTATGTTTCAGCGTAAAAACAAATTATCATCAATTGCGAAGAAAAATGGATCGCTTGAAGTTAAGGGCAAAAACGGGATATCCTTCTATTCCGTTTTTGCTTTTAGTCAAAATTTGTTTCGTATTTACGATTACTTTTAATTTTTTTTATTTTACTCGAAGATATTAATTAAAAATATATGAGCCGACATTCTTCAAACATACTTTCCTTAGCACTAAATGTTTTTTTATTGAGTATCTCTGCGCGTTAACATAATTTCTTTCAGAAAACTTTTAATATTGAAAATATTATTATACAATGTCTTCAAGGACTTCTTTCTTAGAATCTAAATTTAATATTTGATAAAACTTATTAAAAAAGAATTTTTTAAAGAAACCTACCACAAACAAGTTTCTCTGTCAATAGGTGTCTCTTAAATCAAATGTTTAATATATGTAAATAAGAATTAGCGAAATTTTTATGCTAATTTTAAAACTCAATGTTGTTGTTTAACATTCGGTTTGAAAATTATTATAAAAGGGTCAAACCATTGACTTTTGTCTGAGAACAGCCGCGGACATACCTATTAAAAAAAAGTTTTTAGAAATATAAAACTTCAAAATTTTATGAATTTAATAACTGTATCATTAGGGAGTAAATTTATTTTCTTTGGCGGTGTTATCAATCAAAAGTATGAGGTCCCGAGTAAGGTCCATGATGTTATTTCGTAACCTTAAATGTGGCACTTTTATTCAACACGTTATAATTAAAAAATTATTTTACTTTAAAAATCAAAACTCATCAGAAATATAAATCCCATTATTTTAATCCTAGAAATAATGGAAATTATATTGGAAAATTATTTCTTTAAAATAATAAAATAATTTACAAAATTTCTACTTGGAAAAATGTTGATGGTTTTTTTAATATAACTTTTTTTTAAAGCTCCTAAAAATTTGAGGTTTTGAATATATTTTAAAATTAGTATAACTTTCTTATTGCTATTAAAATTTAAGGAAAGTGTTTTGCTTCGTTTAGAAATTATTAAATTTAAAATATTTCTATTTAAAAAGGCAATGTGAAATTGTTTTGTTTTCATCAAGTGCCAGAATTAGCCTTTTTTAATAGAAAACTTTTAAATTTCATCTTTTCCTACTAACGAAGCGAAATGTTTTCCCTAAAGCTTAGGAGTTCCCAAAAAAAGTTACAGGCTTAAAAAAAGCATGAAAGTTTTTATGTACAAGTAAAAATTTGTCAAATTATATAATTATTTTAAAGTAATTATATTTTAATATAATTTTAATTATTTCTAAGATTAAAAATGTGAAATAATGGAATTTATATTCAGGGGCGGCGACTTGTGTATGGTATATGTCTAAATTCTATAGAGCAAAAAAGTCGCCCTGTGGAATTCCATATGGCAAAATTATGGACAAAAAATAAATTTCTTAATAAGAATGTGGATAAAAAAACTTTTAATCGAAGAAAAAGATTAAAATTTAAAAACAAAAATCATATTTTGTAAAAATAATTGAAAAATGACGAAAGAAATTGAAAATGAATTAATAAATAATGAAACTAATTTGATACTAAAGGAAATAATTATAATTGAAAAAGTTTTATCTAAAAAAATTAAAGAAAAAAATTGAAACTTACGGAAATTGAATTAAAAAATTAGGGGAAAAATTGAAAAATTATGAACATAATTAGAAATTAAAGAAAATTTTTGAAAAATGATAAAAATAGTTAAAAATTGTAGCAAATAATTAAAATCATAAAAAAAAGAATTGCGAAAAATTGAAGAAATTTTTAAATAATTTAAAATTTATCTTATTATCAAAGAGTGGATTAATTAAAATTTTAATCAATGAAATCTAAAATTAACTAACGTTTGAAGAATTATAATAAATAATTGTAATTGTAGTCTTGTTCATCTCAAATATAGTCTCTAATTTTTTCAATTATTTTTTACAAATTTATATTATTTTCTTCAATTTACAATTATTTATATCAATTATTTTTTTATTAGATATATTTTTCAATTGATTTTTAATTGCTTTTTGTCATTTTCAATTATTTTTTCATTAATTCTCTAATCTTTGCTTCCTTATGGAGGAAGCTTTGTGATCGTTAAAATTTTTGATTTTACAAAAAAAAGCCTAAATCGTCTCATTTTCATCTAAAAAGCGTAAATTTTCATTTTTAAGCAAATGTCTTCAACTTTCAATTTTTATTCTTATTATTTAGCTAAAAATTTCTTCAATTTTAAATAATACTCACTATTATTATCATTAAATCATAATTAAATTCGTAAATTTTCAATTAATTATCTTATTTATCAAATATTTCGGTCAATTTTCATTTTCTTTTATCTTTTTGCAATTATTTACTCCACCTTTTTAAGTAGATATATTAATTATTTTTCAATTAATTCCCTAAATTTTTATTAATTATCTCAAATCTAAGTTATTGTCTCCAATTTTCAATGTTTTAATCATTCTTTAATTATTATTTTTCTCAAATTTCAAATACTTTCGACAATTTTTAATTTTTTTTCTTAATTTGCAATGATCTTCACAAATTTTATATTATTTTGAATGCTTCTTGATTAAGAGCGAAAATTGCAATTATTTATCTCAAATTTTCATTATTTTCTTTGATTTGCGATTGTTTCTATGATTTTTCAATTACTTTTTGTCATTTTCAATTGTTTTTAAAATAATTTTTAAATTTTATATAATTTATCACAATAAATTTTAATTATCATTAGGTATTCAATTATTATTTCAATTTAAAATTATTTTTATCATTATGCAAATATTTTCTTTTATTACAAATATGTGTTGTAATTTTTTCAATTATTTTTCACAAGTTAAAAATATTGTCTTTAATTTTTAATTATTTTTATTACTTTTCAAATATTTTCTCGAGTTTTTTTTATTATTTTCATTATTCTTCAATTCATTTCCTATATTTTAAAATATTTTTCCCAAATTTTAACAATTTTCTTTAATTTTCAATTATTATTGTTATCATTTTGGAATCAATTTCTTTAACTTTTAATTATTTTCAATATTCCTCCATTAATTTCCTAAGTTTTCAATTATTTATCTCATTTTTCAATTATTTTTTTCAATTTTTATTTTCTTTGATCCTTTTGCAATTTTTTTCTCCACCTTTTTAATTAGACATATTAATTATTTTTCAATTAATTTTATAAATTCTTATTTATTATCTCAAATCTAAGTTATCGTCTTTAATTTTCAATGTATTATTAATTCTTCAATCATTTTTCTCAAATTTCAATTAGGTTTGTCAATTTTTAAATAGCTTTTTTCTTTTGCAATGATTTTCACAAATTTAATATGTTATTCTGAATATTTGTTGATCAATTCCGAACATTGTTTATCTCAAATTGCCATTAGGTATTTTCTTCAATTCTCGATTATTTGCATGTATAATGTTATTTGTAATTATTTTCCTAAACTTAAAATTTTTTGAATCATTTTGTAATAAGGTGCTTTCTTTTATTTCACAAATATACTGTATTTTGCTTCCTCATGGAGGAACCTTTGTGATCGTTAAGATTTTCGATTTTCCAAAAATAGTTTAAATCGACTTATTTTCATCTAAAAAGCGTAAATTTTCATTCTTAAGTAAGTGTCCAAATATATGTGTGTGTATGTGTGTGTATACCGTTTTTTGTGTACAAGATATCTCGAGAACGCTTCAACGGATTCCAATAAAATTTGGATGACTTGTTAAGCTTATGAATATCAAAATTTTGGACCCAGGGATTTTTGAAAATACCCAACCAAATTTCCTTGAGCACCTTTTTTCATCGAAAAAAATCGTTTTTTGACAAACATTTTTTCCATGCTAAAAATTCAACTTAATGGATACAAAAATCTTATTTCTTATCTTAAAACGAATCAGAAAATATTGAATACATGTTTATTATTTGTTTAATGTTGGTTCTAAAAGAGCTTTTTTAATAAGTTATTTTAATCCGATTATTTAAAATAAGAATTTATAACAGGAATATAATATAAGTAAAGAAATAAACTGTTCGTAATTAAAGCGGAATCAAAAGTGAATTCAAATATTAGTTCGAGCAAAAACGGGACAAAATTCTAACTCGTTTTTGCGCCCAGTGAAATCTTATTCCGTTTTTACTCTGACAACTTTTTGTTTCGTTTTTACTCGTAGTGCGTAATTTGTTTCATTTTTCCAAATAGATAATACTTTAACTTCGTTTTGCTCCCGATAATTTTTTAACTTGTTTTTACTATCAGCCCCTCAGTTGTAGTGTTTCTTTTTCCTATTCCGAGTATCGACTTCGCTATTCCCTACCGCAAATCCATGAGAATCCAGAACACAAATTAAATTCTAGTTCTGCCTTTAGAATTCTCCAGTGGTGGGATGGATGATTGACTAATAGCAGCCACCAATAAGAGTCACGTTTACTTGTCGCCGCTTCTTGACCATCCATCTCTGTCTCGTTATTACCACCGCACTGGCACTGCTGCGGACTCGAAGATTCGCAGAGTCGTCACGTCAACTTGTTCCGGAGTGCTATCACAGGTCATTTCATTCCCATTGGCATCTATTGGCAACGTGGAGATTCCTTCTGAATTCGAGCGTAGTAGTTATTCTGGGTCGAGCAATAGCTGAAATCTCAACTCGTTGGAAAATAGGGAGATGATTGCAAAAGACAAAGGAGATGGTAGTATAGAAGTGGAAGGAGTGCTGGAGACGAAAGAGTGGAAAGAGCAAAGGAGGAAGGAAAAGAAGAAGATGCAGAGAAGCAGATGAAGAGAAGAATAAGAAGCAGTTCAAGACGAGGGTATTGTTAAGAGGGCGGATGAAGGGCGGACGGGTTCTGTCACGTTTCGCATTGCACGCACCGTGACTTTCTGGGGAGTTGCAGTTGCTGAGAATCCTTTCTTCGACTCCCCCGCACCTGATCACAGCACGATGTTGCCGTCTCGCGTCTCCTCTTCCACGGATCGTCGCCTCAACATGAACTCATACCACTCCGCTACATCCCAACGGTGTACTAAATTACTGATACATTTCTTCGGAATCACTTCCATTGCAAGAAACTTCTATAATTAATTTCTTTTTTTGTTTTGTTTCGTTTTATCCTATTGTTTCACTCGCGAGATTACTGTAAGAATTTAATTGCTTTAATTTCCATTGTAGACTGATTACAAATACATTTTCGAGCAAACGGGGAAAAAAATTTTGTAATGAGACACTTGCATTGGAGGTTAAGGAATAAGACTCCTACTAGTTAAGGGTGAGTTCATATTTAATTTTGAATCTTTTGAGTTGTTTGATTTCTTTTTAGGTGAGTAATTAGTTACGATATCAGACAAATTTGAGAGACGATTTTAAGATGGAGGAAATTAAAAGAGGATTATCAGTTTACATTTGGAGAGTGAGAGCGTCAAGCTTAGTAACAAGGAGTCAGCCAATTAGGAGAGTTCGTTGAGTTTCGCTGGAACCAATCAGAAGAACAACGACCGGATAGATCACTGTAGAGCAGGTAAGACAAATTTGGGAGAATCATTTCTTGATCGACTTAGCCGAATGTAAAAAGGATCATTATATTTTATTTTCACTGTATTAGAAAAAATTGGATTTATTCCTTGGTGGACTTGGCCGAATGTAAAAGGAATCATTATATCATCACATTTTTATTATCATACGAAGAATTTATGGAATTCATTCCTTGATTGACTTAGCCGAATGTAAAAAAGATCATTATATAATGTTCACTATAATTCAAAAAAGTTTTGAAATTCATTCCTTGATCTACTTAGCCGAATGTAAAAGAAATCATAATATTATATCATTTTTATTATAATGCGAAAAATTTGTGGAATTTACTCCTTGATTAACTTAGACAAATGTAAAATGAAGCATCATATCGTTTTCACTATAATTTGACAAATTTTTTTATTTAATTTCTCAATAGACTTCGCTAAATGTAAAAGGGACCATTACATCATCTGAATTCTATTATAATACGAAAATTTTGTGGAATTCATTCCTTGATTAACTTAGCCGAATGTAAAAAAAATTATAATATCATCCCACTTTTATACAATGCGAAAAATTTGTGGAATTCACTCCTTGATTAACTTGGCCAAATGTAAAAGGAATCATCATATAATAATTACTATATTTAAAGAAATTTTGAAATTCATTCCTTGATCGACTTAACTGAATGTAAAAGGGATTATTATATTTTTTTTTAATTTTAATAGAAAAAGTGGGATTATTCCTTGATCGACTTACCCGAATGTAAAAGGAAACAATATATTTTATTTTAATTCTAATAGAAAAAGTAGGATTTATTCCTTGATCGACTTATCCGAATATAAAAGGGATCATCATATAATTTTCACTACTATTCAAAAAATTTTTGGAAATTATTCCTTGATCGACTTAGCCAAATGTAAAGGGGATCATTATATTTTATTTTAATTGTAATATAAAAAAAGGATTTATTCTTTGATTGACCTAGCCGAATGTAAAAGTGATCATTTCATTTTTATTATAAGGCGAAAAATTTGTGGAGATCATTGCTTAACCAACTTAGCCGAATGTAAAATAGAGCATCATATTTTGTTTCCAATGTAATAGAAAAAGTGAGATTTATTCCTTGATTGACTTAGCCAAATGTAAAAGGAATAATCATATAATCTTCACTATAATTCAAAATAATTTTAGAATTCATTCCTTGATCTATTTAACCAAATGTAATAGAAATCATCAGATTATTTCATTTTTATTAAAAGATGAATAATTTGTGGAATTTAATCCTTAATTGACTTAGCCGAATATAAAAGAAATCATCATATCTCATTTTTATTAAAAGATAAAAAGTTTGTAGAATTAAATCCTTAATTGAACTAGCCGAATGTAAAAGTGATCATAATATCATCTCATTTTTATTATAAGACGAAAAATTGGTGGGAATCATTCCTTGATCGACTTAGCCGAATGTAGAAGGGATCATTATATTTTATTTTAATTGTAATAGAAAAAATAGGATTTATTACTTGATTGACTTATAAATACGTAAAAGAAATCATTATATATTTTGCACTATAATCCAAAAAATTTTGGATTTTATTCCTTCTTCGACTTAGCCGAATGTAAAAAGGATCATTATATAAATATTACTATATACAAAGAAATTTTGGAATTCATTCCTTGATCGACTTAGCCGAATGTAAAATAAAACATCTATATTCACTATAGTTTGACAAATTTTTAAATTTAATTTCTTAATAGACTTCGCTAAATGTAAAAGGGACCATTACATCATCTGAATTCTATTATAATACGAAAATTTTGTAGAATTCATTCCTTGATTGACTTAACTGAATTTAACAGGGATCATTATACTTTATTTTAATTTTTATAGAAAAAGTGGGATTTATTCCTTGATTGATTTAGTCGAATCTAAAGGGGATAATTAGATCATCTCATTTTTATTAAAAGATGAACAATATGTAGAGTTTAATCCTTGATTGACTGAGCCGAATGTAAAAGTTATCATAATATAATCTCATTTTTATTATAAGATAAAAAATTGGTGGGAATCATTACTTGATCGACTTAGCCGAATGTAAAAGGGATCTTTATATTTAATTTAATTACTTTAATTGCAATAGAAAAAGTGGGATAAATTCCTTGATTGACTTAGCTGAATGTAAAAGAAATCATCATATATTTTCAACTACAATTCAAAAAAATTTTGGAATTCATTCCTTGATCGATTTAGCCAAATGTAATAGGAATCATCAGATCATTTCATATTTATTAAAAGATGAATAATTTGTGGAATTTAATCCTTCTTCGACTTAGCCGAATGTAAAATGAAACATAAAATCATATTCACTATAGTTTAAATAATTTTTAAATTTAATTTCTTAATAGATTTCGCCGAATGTAGAAGGGATCATTACATCATCTAAATTCTATTACAATACGAAAATTTTGTGGAATTCATTCCTTGATCGACTTAACTGAATGTAAAAGGGATTATCATATAATAATTAGTATATTCAAAAAAATTTTGGAATTTATTCCTTGATCGACATAGCCGAATGTAAAAGAGAGCAATATATTTTATTTTAATTATAATAGAAAAAGTAATATTTATTCCTTGATCGACTAACTCGAATGTAAAAGGGATCATCATATAATTTTCACTAATATTCAAAAAAATTTCGGAATTTAGTTCTTTATCGACTTAGCCAAATGTAAAAAGGATTATTATATTTTATTTTAATTGTAATGGAAAAAAAAGAAATTTATTCCTTGATTGACTCAGCCGAATGTAAAAGTGTTCACCATATAATTTACACTGTAATTCAAAAAAATTTTGAAATTTTTCCTTGATCGATTAGGTAGAATGTAAAGGGATCATCAGATCATCTCATTTTTATTAAAAAAATAAAAATTTGTAGAATTCAATCTTTAATTGACTTAGTTAAATGTAAAAGGAATAATAATATAATCTTCACTATAATTCAAAATAATTTTGGAATTCATTCCTTGATCGATTTAGCTAAATGTAAAAGGGATCATCAGATCATCTCATTTTTATTAAAAGATGAAAAATTTGTGGAATTTAATCCTTAATTGACTTAGACGAATGTTAATGTGATCATAATATCATCACATTTTTATTATGAGACAAAAAATTGGTAGAACCATTCCTTGATCGACTTGACCGACTGTAAAAAGGAGCATTATATTTTGTTTCCACTATAATAGAAAAAGCATAATTCATTCCTTGATCAACTTAGCCGAATGTAAAAGGGATCCTTACATAAATATTACTATATACAAAGAATTTTTGGAATTCATTCCTTGATCAACTTAGCCGAATGTAAAATGAAACATCAAATCATATTCACTATAAGTTGACAAATTTTTAAATTCAATTTCTTAATAGATTTCGCCGAATGTAAAAGTGATCAAGACATCATCTAAATTCTATCACAATGCGAAAATTTTGTGGAATTTATTCCTTGATCGAATTAACTGAATGTAAAAGGGATGATCAGATCATTTCATTTCTATTAAAAAGATGAAAAACTTGTGGTATTGAATCCTTGATTGACTTAGCCGAATGTAAAAGTGATCATCAGATTATCTCATTTTTATTAAAAGATAAAAAATTTGTGGAATTTATTCCTTGATCGACTTAGCCGAATGTAACAGGGATCATTATGTTTTATTTTAATTGTAATAGAAAAAGTAGGATTTATTCCTTGATTGACTTAGCCGAATGTAAAAGGGATCATCAGATTATCTCATTTTTATTAAAAGATGAAAAATTTGTGGAATTTATTCCTTGATCAACTTAGCCGAATGTAACAGGGATCATTATGTTTTATTTTAATTGTAATAGAAAAAGTAGGATTTATTCCTTGATTGACTTAGCCGAATGTAAAAGGGATCATCAGATTATCTCATTTTTATTAAAAGATGAAAAATTTGTGGAATTTATTCCTTGATCGACTTAACTGAATGTAAAAGGGATCATTATATTTTATTTTAATTGTAATAGAAAGATTGGGATTTATGCCTTGATTGACTTAGCCGAATGAAAAATCATATAATTTTCACTATAATTCAAAAAAATTTTGGAATTTATTCCTTGATTGATTTAGCCGAATCTAAAATGGATGATCAGATCATTTCATTTTTATTAAAAAGATGAAAAACTTGTGGAATTGAATCCTTGATTGACTTAGCCGAATGTAAAAGGGATCATCAGATTATCTCATTTTTATTAAAAGATGAAAAATTTGTGAAATTTATTCCTTGATCGACTTAGCCGAATGTAACAGGGATCATTATGTTTTATTTTAATTGTAATAGAAAAAGTAGGATTTATTCCTTGATTGACTTAGCCGAATGTAAAAGTGATCATCAGATTATCTCATTTTTATTAAAAGATGAAAAATTTGTGGAATTTATTCCTTGATCGACTTAGCCGAATGTAACAGGGATCATTATGTTTTATTTTAATTGTAATAGAAAAAGTAGGATTTATTCCTTGATTGACTTAGCCGAATGTAAAAGGGATCATCAGATTATCTCATTTTTATTAAAAGATGAAAAATTTGTGGAATTTATTCCTTGATCGACTTAGCCGAATGTAACAGGGATCATTATGTTTTATTTTAATTGTAATAGAAAAAGTAGGATTTATTCCTTGATTGACTTAGCCGAATGTAAAAGGGATCATCAGATTATCTCATTTTTATTAAAAGATGAAAAATTTGTGGAATTTATTCCTTGATCGACTTAGCCGAATGTAACAGGGATCATTATGTTTTATTTTAATTGTAATAGAAAAAGTAGGATTTATTCCTTGATTGACTTACCCGAATGTAAAAGGGATCATCAGATTATCTCATTTTTATTAAAAGATGAAAAATTTGTGGAATTTATTCCTTGATCGACTTAACTGAATGTAAAAGGGATCATTATATTTTATTTTAATTGTAATAGAAAAAGTAGGATTTATTCCTTGATTGACTTAGCCGAATGTAAAAGGGATCATCAGATTATCTCATTTTTATTAAAAGATGAAAAATTTGTGAAATTTATTCCTTGATCGACTTAGCCGAATGTAACAGGGATCATTATGTTTTATTTTAATTGTAATAGAAAAAGTAGGATTTATTCCTTGATTGACTTAGCCGAATGTAAAAGTGATCATCAGATTATCTCATTTTTATTAAAAGATAAAAAATTTGTGGAATTTATTCCTTGATCGACTTAGCCGAATGTAACAGGGATCATTATGTTTTATTTTAATTGTAATAGAAAAAGTAGGATTTATTCCTTGATTGACTTAGCCGAATGTAAAAGTGATCATCAGATTATCTCATTTTTATTAAAAGATAAAAAATTTGTGGAATTTATTCCTTGATCGACTTAGCCGAATGTAACAGGGATCATTATGTTTTATTTTAATTGTAATAGAAAAAGTAGGATTTATTCCTTGATTGACTTACCCGAATGTAAAAGGGATCATCAGATTATCTCATTTTTATTAAAAGATGAAAAATTTGTGGAATTTATTCCTTGATCGACTTAACTGAATGTAAAAGGGATCATTATATTTTATTTTAATTGTAATAGAAAGATTGGGATTTATGCCTTGATTGACTTAGCCGAATGAAAAATCATATAATTTTCACTATAATTCAAAAAAATTTTGGAATTTATTCCTTGATTGATTTAGCCGAATCTAAAATGGATGATCAGATCATTTCATTTTTATTAAAAAGATGAAAAACTTGTGGAATTGAATCCTTGATTGACTTAGCCGAATGTAAAAGGGATCATCAGATTATCTCATTTTTATTAAAGGATGGAAAATTTGTGGAATTTATTCCTTGATCGACTTAGCCGAATGTAACAGGGATCATTATCTGATTTAATTTTCATTATGATAACAACATTTTATCTCGGAATTTTAACCGAACCAAAAAAAGTGGACCCAAAATTCTAAGGGAAATTCTGCAAAAAGGGAAATTCGACGTTAGTGCGTCTAGTTTCAGCAATGTAATCTTAGCGACCTTTACATTATATTATATAAAAATAAATATGTCTTGATTAGGAAATTTAATTTAACGTTTGGTTTACCTATTTATTTGTATTTTTTATTTTAAATTAATAAGAAAAGCCTTTCTCCCAGTTCCGGAATAATACCAGTCTGGCGCAGCTATTTCCGAGTAAGATCCATCACATGAAAAGATTTTCGGGAAAGATGGCAATCTTTAAACTGAATTTTAGAAGAAAAGATAGTGTGGACATTTGGACCACCCCGTAGTATCCGCAAGGCGTATGATGGCGTCCTGGCTATCTTGCATCACGATCCTGATCACGATCACGCACGCACGTGGTGCCGCCCACTGCGTCCTCTTCTACCGCTTCTACTTTGTTCCAACTTTCGTCGTTGTTGTTTTAACTTAGACGCACGTGCGTGTAAATGCAGCTACGGAAAATCAAAAAAAGTTCTCATAACGTGACCAACCGAGAGATGTATTGGAAACCTTCGGAAGATTGCAACAAAGTTGTGAACGCGCGGCAAAAGATGAATCATCCTGCACTGTTGTTACGACTTGGAAACGGGTGATTTTCTCCTTGTGCAATTTTTTTAAAAAAAAGAAACGAGACTTTCAAGTTTCAGCTATTTTCTCTCTTACCTTACATAGACAGGATAAAATTTAGTAGATACAAGATGTTCATTATCGAAATGCTCATTAACAACTGTTAATGAGGTTTAATTGTGTTGCGATGCCAATGAGGAAAATCGAGTACCCAGTTGAAGAATTTATAACCTTAGAGAAATGACTGTAACTGAAAATTGCAAAGTTTGAGAGAGATAAGTGGCTATTATTAATTGGATACAAAATGTGCAGGACGAGTGATAAGAGTAAATTGTAAACTCCGAGCACGATCAATGTTAAGTGTTTATAGGCAAATCGTAAGTTTAGAGAAATTTCCGTATAAGGCGAGTATGGGAATCGATGGGTCAATCCAGTTCGCAGCGAGAACTTGTCCCGTGTCCCGTTCTCTCGCACGAGTTGCGGGGCAGGAGGTTACGGTACGAATTATAGCTACAGTTGAACTAGTGTGGGTTCCTGGATACTTAGACTAACACTTATAGAGAGGGATTCTCATATATAAGTATTGACTCTGGGGCTATTGCGTATAGCTCGCATAACGGTCGTGCATATTCCTTTCCGATATAGCGAAACGCGTTGCGTAGGCGGAATCGTTGCGTTACTTTGACCTCTTGTGAACTCGATGAACCGATAACGTTGATCGTGAATCGATCTAGAATGCCTGCTTAGATATACCAATCGAGAGCGATCTCTTCCAATGCGGATTCACTGTCAAGATTGATTCCACTGATGGTCTTTGGATTCAAGGAACTGGCAAATATTTAGAACAAAGTATTTCACGTTCAGGTTATATTGGAATTTGATAATAATAAGACAAGATGAATTTTGTAGAAAGTGTAGTAGCAAGAAATTTTGGGTTCCTGTTTGGTTACCGGATAATGATGAGTTAGATAGTTTGGTAGGTTGCTCTTTCCAAAAATTTCTTTAGATTTTGAGAATCTATCATTGATGATCTATTCCGCATTTAACAAGACATATTTCACCTAACGGAATATACGTCCCGGATTCTACCTGCCGGAATCAACATTACAGATTCTTTAATCCCGAATTTCACGACTAGAATTTTATTTCATATCCTCTATTCCACAGCTCGAATTTCACAAACTAGATTCTACATCCTATATTCCAGATCCCAGTTTTTATTTTCTAAGTTCCACATCTTTGAATCAACATTAGGAATTTTATTTGACGGATTCTGCATTTCGATTTCCGATATCCTGGATTAAAATTCCTCTATTCCACATTGTATATTCCTTTTCATGAATTCCACAAATTTTAAAGCACATCCTAAGCCGAAATTCTACATACCAGATTTTACATTCGGGATTCCACATTCCAGTTTCCAAAATCCTGGATTCAATATTCCGGTTTCCGAAATCCTGGATTCCACTTCCCGGATTTCATATTTTGGATTCTACGTCTCGAAATCCACAGTTCGGATTCTACGTTCCGAATTCCACATCTCTGAATTTGCATCCCGGATTCTACATTCCGGATTCCACATCTCTGAATTTGACATCTCAGATTCCACATCCTAGATTCTGAATCTTAGATACAACGTCCAGAGACCCATTTCTTATATTTCATATCTTACATTACAGTTCAAAGATTTTAAATACTTGATTTCATTTCTCGAATTCAATATTCCGGATTCCACATTCTGCATTCTAAACTATAGAATTCATATTCCGGATTAAAATTCTGAATTCCGAAATCCCGGATTCTGCATCGTGAATTTCAAAAATTCTCTTAAAGATAAAGTAAGAATTACTTTGACATTTTCAATTAATTTTATCTTAATCTCCGGTTATCTTTTTAATTTTATATTTATTTAGTGACTTTCTAGTAAAATTTCGCTTACTCACAGAGGAAGCTTTGTGAACGTGAAAATTTTCGTTTTTCCAAAAATTGGTTTCTTCTTCTCACTATCATCTGAAAAGCGTAAATTTTCAATCTTAATCAAATGTCCAAATTTGTGTGTGTGTGTGTGTGAGTGCAAGAACTTTTTTATCGACCGGATATCTTTAGATCATTTTAAAGGATTTTAATAAAATTTTAATGCCTTATTAAACTCATAAATAACAAAACTTGGTCACAGGAATTTTTAAAAATACTACTAAATATTTTAATACCACAGTCTATAAAATTGATTAAAATATTTTTAAAAAGGTCTGCCTGACCTAAGCTTGTTTAAAATTATTAAATTGCTTTAATTAATTTTGGACACAAGAATTTTTGAAAATACCCAACCAAATTTTTTTAAGCACCTTTTTTCATCGAAAAAAATCGTTTTTTGCCAAAAATATTTTTTATGTTAAAAATACAACTTAATGAATACAAAAATCATATTCCTTATCTCAAAATGAATCGATTGACCTATATAACTTTTATAATTGATCAAGAATTCGTAAAATAATTCATATTTTTACATTTTTTTGCATTAAAATTTTTTTTTTAAACAATTTTCCTAATTAACTTATATATTATTAATTTCTTGCTTCCTCTATGAGGAAGCAAATTGTTTTGCTTACTTGTTTATTTTGTAGCTATAGTTCCTTAAAATAAAATATTTTCGATTAAGGAGGTTCTTTCCACTCATTTAATCTCAAACTATAAAGACATTTTCACCCCAAATAAAAATATTATTCAAATTAATTTCATCAAATTTTAAAAAATCTAGTTGGACATTTTTCAGAAAAAATTAGCTTGAGCTAAAATTTGTTGTCAAATATTTTTCTCTTTGAAACTCTCTACAATTTTATTTGTAAGATTTTACTAAATAACGGCTAAATTTTTTTAGATAATCTCAAGAATTGCTCAAAAACCTGAAAAAAATTAAACAAAAATTTTTTTTGTTCTTAATAATATGCTGGTGTATTCCAACTTATTTTCCTCCGCTGAATCCGTATCCGAAGTCAATAATCAGATTAGCTAAAATATTTGAGGTAATCTCAAAAAAAGCGATTTTTTTTTTGGTGTGATGTTTCAGTAGTTTTTTAAAATTATCTAAAAAACTTTAGCAAATCTGGTTATTCTGTCTATGGATTCAGATTCAGCGGAGAAAAATACGTAGGAGTACACTAGCATATTGTTCTGAACAAAAAAAAATTTTGGTTTTTTTCGGGTTTTGAGCAATTGTGTAAAGATTATCTAATAAATTTAGCCAATCTTCTTATTCTTACTTTAGATTTAGAATGAGCAGAGAAACATACGTAGGAATACTCTTTAAGGGTAGTGTTCCCGAAAAAAAGAAAATATTTTTTTGTTTGGATTTATGTTTATAATTTTTTTTTTAGATTAGTTATCTCAAAAAATGGTGCCAATCTATTTATTCTGACTTTGGATTTGGGTTCAGCGAAGTTTAAAAGTACATAGGAATAGACTAGTGTAGTGTCTCTAACAAATTTTTTTTTGTGTGACTATGTAATTTTTATTACTATTATTATTTTTATTTATTATTTATTTATTATTATTATTATTATTATTATTAATACTAGTTATTATTATTACCTTTTAAAATTTGGTAAAATTAATTTTACTAATAGTTCTGTTTGAAAAAGTAATGTATATTCTTAATTTTAATTGAGATTTTTATTTTGATTCTTTTTGTAACTTCTTTAATTGTCATTTTTTTGTAATGATTCCTTTAGAAAAAAAATTCTACACTGATAAAAAAAATTGACTGGTCTATATAAAGTTCATATTTTCTTGAAAAAAATGCTTACATGAAAGAAAAAGATCATGAAATGAACCTAATTTTTACCGAATTTATTTATTGTTTCTCATTTACTAGATATTTTTTTTCTTAGATTCCTAGTTATTTATGCAATTTAAAATTATTTTTTTCACTTTGAATTAAAGTGATTTTAGAACTTTTAAATCTAACGATTGGAGAAACACTTTAATTGAAGATTTATCTCAAGAGTATGGGTTCTGCATCCTGATCCAGATGTAATTTTATGTAAGTAGATGCAAGCATAATTTTTTTAATTCGATTTTAATTTTTCAAAATGTATTCTGTACACTGCACATTCCGTATTTTTATATTTAGGTTATGTAAATAAAATTTTATTTTACGTAATGTTATGTGTTGATAAGTAGTTTCGTTTCAGAAACAGTCGATTAAACAACTGTCGATAAGTGGACTAGTATTGCTGACTCTCACGTCACTGGCGCTGCTGTCGCAGAAGTTAAAATTCCTCACGAAGCGAGATTCAATACGTCACTCTTCATTTGCTCTTTGTACCGAACGGGTTCAATCAGGAGCCATCACCTCCCCACTGATGTCTTATGAAATTATTTATTCAGCTAGATTCGTGTAACCGGGAATTGAATTCTAATTTAATTATTGATCCTTTATTTTTTTTCTTTATAATACAATTGTCTTTTGCTTATAGGCAGTTACAAAGGTTCCCCGTGGAATTAATCTGAAGATTACTAAACTTAAGTATGCGTCTAAAGAACGACTTGAAATTAGGAGTACTCGCATTGGCCTGAAACAACTAATATTGAGTTTGCTCGCTAGTGGAGAGGGAAAACTGTAGAAAGACAAATTTGTGGAGTTCATTCCTTGATTGGCTTAGCCGAATGTAAAAGGTATCATCATAACATTTCATTTTCACTATACGACGAATGATTCATAAGACTCATTCCTTGATCGACTTAGCCGAATGTAGAAGGGATCAACATATCATCCCATTTTTATTATAAGACAAAACAATTGTGGGAATCATTCCTTGATTGACTTAGTCAAATGTAAAAGGAATTATCAAATCATTTCCACTATAAGACGAAAAATTTGGGGGAATCATTCCTTGATTGACTTAGCAGAATGTAAAAGGAATCATCATATCATGTCCACTATAAAGCGAAAAATATGTGGGACACATTCCTTGATCGACTTAGCCGAATGTAAAAGGGATCAACATATCATCCCATTTTATTATAAGACGAAACATTTGTGGGAATCATTCCTTGATTGACTTAGCCGAATGTAAAAGGAATCAACATATCATCCCATTTTTATTATAAGACGAAACATTTGTGGGAATCATTCCTTGGTTGACTTAGCCGAATGTAAAAGGAATTATCATATCATGTCCACTATAGGACGAAAAATTTGTTGGAATCATTCCTTGATTGACTTAGCCGAATGTAAAAGGGGTCCTTTATCTTTTTAATTAATTAACAATACCAAAAATTAGTTTAATGATTCATTTTTAAACATACATACAGCATTAGTTCCGATCCTATTTTATCTTTAATAACCATCCCTTTCGAGGTGTACGATTCAACACGATTCATCAATTTAATTTCCAAAGAAAAATTGATACAAATGAGTGCTCCAGGTTGAGCGAATTAAATCTCTTTTCTTTACAGCTGAATGATTACCCTCATTGATAACTCATAAGTGTCAGTCTATAATGACAAATATTATGAAGAACTACGGGACTCTAAACTAGTGGAGGGTTTTGCTTTGTCGCTGTTATATGATGCTTATGTTGACTAAGGAGGGCTTTGGATCGAGCTTGCCGGTACTTGGACTCGGTAAGGTATGGTAAGGAACGGGTAGATCATTAGCCATGATTTGTTGTCGAGCAGGCTTCCCAATGACCTCACGGCCCGGAGCGCGAACTCCGGGCGAGTCAAGATCTTTGCACGATGATCTCTTACAGTGTACCTATATATAGAGGGTGTTCCATTTTAACCTCTTTGTGCAATTTTCTTCTACATACTATAAAATCAGATGGGCGATTCTGTCCGTTACATGTTAAAGTCGAGCAAGTCAAATAATGACATCTAGTGAGTTAAAAACTTTCTAGAAAAAATGCATCTCCCTCGATGACTGAACATATTTATTCATTAAACAAATGATTTTGTCATTTGGTATTTTTAAAATTCGTCATGATCTTCAGCACTTAAATTGAAAAAATAAAAAGAGTGCGGGTGATCAGGGCTTGGTTCAAGAATGCAATGAAATTACTTGCCAGAGGAGGAGAAGAGATAGAAGAGGATCGATGTTCGCACAATGAGAACCTGAACGAATTAAGCATCCAGCGCACGAAGCAATTAATTGCTGCTATTTAAATTAATTGGTGCATTTTGGTTACGATCTTTGAGAATACGCAGTCATTATAATTTGTCCTATCAATTCTCCTTCCTGAGAATATGTGCAGTCCGGCTAATTAATTGGAATTTAGGGTCTCGTCATACGTTAACAATCACACATTTAATGACGTTCGATGCCGTTATTATCAAACAAATGCAATTAAATAAACAGATGTTTTCTGCTCTTCCAACCAAACAGAGTTTATAACGAGCTTACAGACTATAATAATCAACATCCGTGTTGTAATTGCACTGTAGCCCTTGGAGGTATCTACATTTTTTAATTTTAATTTATTTATTTTAATTTTTTATTTTCTGTGTCGAAGTAAGCGGATAATTGATAAGACCTGCTTAAGGGGTTACGTACAGTTACAGCTTAAAAAAAGCTGTTTTTTAGGAATTTTTTGTGGTCACATATTTAAAATAATTAATAACAAATCTTTTTTCACATGAAATATATATATTTCAAGAAAATATTCTGAAATTATAAGAAGTAAATATGAAGAAACAGGTGAATGACACAACATTTGCGTGAGCTCCTTAAAAAAATGGTTTCGCCGTGATCACGGTATCTCTTGAATCAAGTCGAAAAGAAAGAATCGTTAGTTAATGAAATAATGCTGTATTTGGACAAAGGAATTCGAGGAATTTTGATTCTTCGCAAAATGGTGGATGTTGAAAGTCAAAAATTGTTTTTCGACCAAAATATAATAATAAGATAAAATACAATGTTATCAATATTATAACATATTCTTTATCATCTAGCAATTTATGATCCACAAAAAAAGTATACATCTGATGGATAACGGACCATTCGCATCGAGGATTTGATTACATAACATGTCTTCAAGTCCAGTAGCGGAAATAGCTATGCCGATGCTTTTCGAAGATCATTATTAATGACGATGCAGCATTCCCTGTTCAACAAGATTATCCCAGTAGCGATGAGTATATTGAGAAAGGTCAAGGTTCGTATTACGTCGCTACGAGATTCAAGACCAGTGGCGGTGTTTGACGAGTAATTGCCTCGCTTACTTGTGGGACCGTGAAGTGATTGATTTCCTTTGTGCCTCTCGAATGCGGACAGACAGCGCCGACTAAAGGGACTGAATTCAAGATAAATGAAAAGATCATTTCTCTATTTGATCTCCAGGCGCTTTCACCACAGCAATCCCCTCTTCCGATAAAAAAAAATTAATTTCAGCAGAGAATGAAATGACTTTGGCAAAGCTCAGTCTATTCTTTTACTCTCAAGAATAAAGGAGAGTAATGATACATACAATCAATTTCATGCATATTATTCGAACTAGCAAAATTAATCGCGCGAGAAACTTGGTATTTTTACCCTCATCATAAAAGGATACTCTAAGGATATTGTTAAATATAATTAATAATGATTGCGACGAACAAAAAACAAATTGTGTAACAGTTAAATATGACAGAATTTTGAATGTTGAAGTTTAAAAATGAAATATATGTAAAAAAACAGGTTTAAATTTTAATCGGTTTAGTTTGCATATACTTGAAATATTTTACATCTTTATTGAGTTATGGTTGACCTTGACCATCATTAGCCGACTTAAATAAAGAGTCGAAGAAAGACTGATGCCTTACCTTCTCCTTGTCTCTTTCTGCCTGTCACCCTTTGTTTTGATAAGTTTCAGGTTCAATCAAGATAAAGATCAGATAATGAAAAGAGAGAATGCTTAAGGGAAATTTTAAACTAACTCTTTTTTTGGGACGAAGAGAGTGTTGAGGATGACGCGGAGCTGAACAGTCACAGCGAAAGACACCTTTTTGAATTGTGTTATTATAATTTAAGTTTTGATTAATAAAGGAAATGATAGTGAAAGTATAGTTTTATTTGTTTATTTATTTAAAGAAAAAAAAGTTCCTGGGGCTAATGAGCCCTCAAATAGAACAAAGTGTACATAATGATAAGTATCTATATACATAACATAGTATAAGTGCTATAGTAGTCACATACATATGTTATATAATCAAGTAAATGGCTAAGTACGCACTAAAGATTAATAATAAAATTGTGTGATGACATGTCAAAACAAGAAAATTATAAAATGAATACAAAATTAATCAACAATTCATGATATAATAAATAAAAAAAAATTAATTAAATAAAATTAAAGATAGTATTAATAGTGTTATGATAATTAATATCAGAAGTGCAGTAATTTGCACTCACTATTCCGTAGTACGTACATTAGTGTATGATCAGATTTCGTAAAGTAAAAAACATAAAGAAGTATAACAGAAAAAAAACATATATTATATATTTATGCTACCAAAAAGTTATTTAAAAAATTACATCATTGGTACTAATCAGGAATTGGCTTAGAAGTTTTTTAAAGAATTGATAGTTACTAGCATTTCTAATAAATGCAGGAATCTTATTCCAAAAACGGGTACCTCTATCCTATGAGGATCATGGGTTTTCAAAAAGTTAATTTATAGTAATAAAAAAAAATTTAAGTTTTTTTTTAGAGACATTTAAAAGCAAACAACAGTCTTCAGTCTTTCTAAGATCCACCTCAAGTTCTACCTCAAGCTCCTCCTTTTTGACCTCCAAGAGAACGTAAAACTGGCAAATTATTATACCTATGTAATAATTATTTAAATTTATCAGTTCGCCTTTTAATTTTCAAGGAAGAAGTTTATTGATTTATTTCTTTGATTAACAAATTTCAAGTTTACCATGTGTCAAAGTTGAATTAAAAAATTTATTTACCTTTGATTATTTTTATTGTCTTTTTAACTCTTGAAATAGTTTACCAATAACTATTCTTGTCTCACTAACCTCTTTGATAATTATTAGTGGCTTTTTAATTTTTTCACTACAAGAAATGTCGTCTAAAGTATAGGAACCTTTTTTCTACTTCATGAAAGGACAATGCGCAAAAACGACGTAAACATAAACTTCAACCTTTTCTTTACTTTTAGCCCTTTGATAATTTTTTGCTCAGAATTGATGTCTTTTTTGCAAGTTGTCTCCATGAATCAATAAAGCTTGATGAACACTCGAAATATTTTTTATTTGAATCAATCACGTTTATAACTTTCTGATAAGTATTTTAATCCAGACTACTAGACATTTTTTAAACTTATCTTGATATGTTGTAATTTTTTCTCTAACGCTCTACAAAGTTTTTTTTTAATTATTACGGTTATAATTTGAAATTTAGAAAGATTAAATTCTTTAAATATTTATATAACTATAAATAAAAGGTAGCATGACAAAAGGGCTCAAGCACCAATTTTTCAAATTTGAGATTTTTTCAATCAAAAATTAAGAAAATTCATTGAAACATTTTTGGAAAAGGGTTTTCTTTTGAATTGCGTTTTTAAACCAATTTTTAAACAAAATTTAATTCACAAATGCATAAATTTTTACCTATAATCACAAATAAATTGAATTAAAATTGGAAAAATTGTATTTTTACAACGAAAGTGTCATTTAAATGCAAAAACTACTTTCTATGAAAAATTAATTTAAAATATTAACAATTAAAAGGGGTGTTTTATTAAAATTTTAATAAATAATTGTAAAAAAAGTTACGTATTGACGGCAACCCTAAATTTTATTGCTCAATTTTAAGACAAACAATTATTAATTCATTACTATTTTAAAAACAAACAATGTTTTTTAACAAACTTGTTTGCATTTGATTTGTCAATTTGGTAATTCAAAAGTAGTTTTCTAAATTTTCTTTAAATCGTATACAAACTTTTTTATAGTTAACGTTAACAAGCAAAATTTTTAAATTAGTTTTCTTGGTTCCTGCGAAAACATGAAATTGGCGCTTGATCCTTTTTGTCATGCTACCCTTTAAATGATAAATTAAGTAAAAATAAAATAGCTTTTTTTAACTTGTATGCAGACGATATTTGGTTAAATAAGTCTATTTCTTTACAGAAATATAAAAAGTAATTCATTTTCCAAAATTATTTTTCTGTTCTGAAAAATAAATGTTGAAGTGGGACACTGATGATACTACCAATGTTGGTAGGGATTGTGTACCGACTGAGTTCATCAGTACAATAATTCTTTCCCTTGTGGCGTTTTAGGTAAATTATTTCAGTTGTTTCCTCTTCCCCTCATATTACCTACCAAAAATGTTAATCTTTCTTCTCATCAAAATTTTACATCTGACAATAGATATTCTTATTTAAAAACAGAAAGTTTTTTAGTGATCTTGGAAAGGTACGTCTAACAAAAATTATCACAATTTTTTGTTTGCACAACCGCAACGTTTCGTTGGCCAGGGTTTGCCAACCTCATCAGACTAGAAATTAATTTGAAAAATGACACTTCATTAACACTACACTAATAACAAAATAATTGCTTAGTATAAATAAAGTAAAAAAAACACAGAATTAACTAATTGGTTAAAACATGGTAATTTGTTTAACGTCAAATTATAACATATAGAATGTAAAATTCTTTTTCTTAATTTTTTTTTATAATCACCGCCACAATAGTTTTAAAGATTCTGTCGGTATTATCAGAACTAAATCTGAATTTAACAATTCTTCGTTTATATGAATATAGGGTCAATGACGACAGAAGTTATTGAATTCGCAAGAAAATAATAAAAAATAATAAGACAAAGATTTATTGATCCATGAGAGCCAAATTGGGTAAGTAAAGAAAACACTAACACATTGAATAAAAAGACATAAAGTATTTATTGACAACATTTTGTCAACATTTCGTTGACCTCTTCAGGCTCGAACGGAAAAAATTATAAAATTAAAACATCACAAGCTGTGAAATTGTCACGAGATATGTTTTCTTGTCCTAGGCCAGGGACAAACCTTTGTCTTATTATTAACAATGGAGAGCGATCAAATGTTACCTTCAACAATAAAAAATACTTGAAAAAAGATCATGAATTCAATTTTTTGAGCAACGGGAAGAAAATTTTATTTAACGAAAAGCCATCTTTTTTTATATTGATAGTGAAGGGATTAGAATTTATATGAATCATTTATGAAATTCTCCTTTTTTTTAATTTGATTCATAATCTTAAATCTCCACGTTGTCCTAATCAAATTCATGACCAACCTCCGTGCGATAATGACCAATAACAGAATGTACATTGGTGGTATTTCGGTGTTCGTTAATTCGTTTTTTTAAAGCACGTTTTGTTTTAGCTGTATAACACGCTGAGCAGTGTTTACAATTAAATTTGTAAACAGTATTTGTTTGTTCTATTTTTACTATCACGTCCTTACCTAATCTGACTGTTATCAACGGGGTAGTAGATGGTAAGGAAAAATATAAATAAGCCTTTCTTTACAAAACCTATTTATTTCACATCGACGAAATACAAAACTGAACTTACTGAGTAGAATCGATTCCAAAATCATTATAAGACAATTAGCACCCTTCTCCTCCTTCTTCTCCCTCTTCTCATCGACATTCCTGAAATTCCCCAGTATAATTGTTCTTGAAGGAACAATAAACTTTTATTATTTCATTTCAAAGAACCAAACATTTTACTACTTAAGTCTATAGATTTCACTGAAGAATGTAGCCTATTACAAATTCCAAATTTTAATAATCTTATAGAAATATTCAATATTTCTATTTTTTTCTATTAAAGACCATTTCTGTCTCGTACACTCACAATCGAATTTAAATTTTTTTTGACTAATGGAATCCTAGAATACTGATATTGACTTAACATATGTGTTTCCTCAATGGATCCAAAATGAGGTAGGGGAAACTGCCCTATGGTAGATAGCCATTCCAACAGTGGATAACTTTAAATATTTTAAAAATTATTCATTATACTGAAACAAATCTTAGAAAACTATAATGAATATTAATTGCTTAATGTTTTAATCATTATTGTAATTGAAATTTATAGTTTATTTCGTAATTATTTAAAGTTACCCACTGTTGGAATTACTATCCACCGTAGGGCAGTTTCCCCTACTGGTAACACACTTCACTTAAATGATTTCTTTATTAACAAAATTAATACAACAATCAACACAGAAACAACAACTTGAAATATTTTGTGAATAAACTCGACTTATTTGTTCCAAAGTTCGAACTATACTATACAAAAATGAACAGATCTTCTACCTGAGATCCTCTTTTCCTTATCGAAGAAGGTGACGAGGGCTGAAGTATAAAATCTTTACAATGGCAGGGACAATAAAGTAATTAGCCTTGACATTTCGAGAGACTTATTGTGAAAAGGAAAATATAAAAGAATTATTTAAAAACTACAATTTTGCAATAAACATTTGCAAGACGATCCAATATGTGACAATTTAAAAAAATAAGAATCATATGCTAAACCAATCTTTGGGATGTATTTAAATAATGTATTTAATTATTATTTTTCATGTTGTCTAATTTTAAATTCTTCAGTTTGTCCATTCTAATTTTAATATGTTTATGAATAAAATCGGTCAGATGGTCAATGTTTTGTTAAAATTTTCTGAATTAAATTCCAAAATTTTCATTGATGTTTGAAAATTGAACAAGCGGTTGGAGAACTCAGTATTGAAGAGATCGAAATCGCATCACTCGTGATCGTTTGGAGTTTTCCCAGTAACTAGCGAAGGAGGCAAAAGGACGTCACGAGAGTGCGTGAGTAGATACGGGGTCTCGTTCAAAGGGCGAAGGAGCGTAAGAGCGAACTTGGTGGCCTCGAGGGTGGCAGTGGATGGTTCACGGTGGTCAGGTAGATACCAGGTACCAAGTACTAAGCAGTAAGTAGGCGAAAGCAAGGAGAGCAAGGGAGACAAGGAAGGTAGAGAAAGAGGCAGGTTCAAGTGAGCCAGAGCAGGTACCTGGTACCCCTTTGCTCGCGATACGCGCTCTCGATGGGACCAGGGTTCCATGGTTCTTCGGCTCGCGCAGGACGCTGATCTATGACCCGGATCCTCCCTACCTCGTTCAGTTTCGTCTGAACTCCCTCTTCCTCACTCTTTCTCCCTCAACTTCTTTCTTCCTCTCCTTCTCTCCCTGGGCTACTCTCTCTCTCTCTCTCTCTCTCTTCCTCGCTTGATTTCTCTCATCCTCTTCTTTTCCCCTCTTTCTACTGTCTATACGTATGTAGTGGCCTATAGACGAGACTCGTGCACGCACCAAACTAAAAAATGCATCCGAGAAACCGTGCAGCTCCAGTGCGAAGAGAAAGGACAGAAAAGAGGAGAGAAGAGGAGTTTTACCGAATACGTAATTCTCCGGTCAGGGTTCAGCCAATAATCTGGTTCATTCCAAGGGAAGGAGCGTAGCGGAGGAATGGGGAGGACTATCGAACGAGAATCTTCGTACGTTGCAATCTATGCCTCCAAGCGAGTACAAAACGAACATCTTCCATCCTTCTTTCTCTCGTTCCACGATCGCATCCACTCTCTCCTTTCCGTTCGCATGAGTCTCATCGTAAGAAGAGTATGCCCTTTTCCTTGGATAGTTCGCCTGCAAAACGCCGATTTCCAACCATCTACGTTCGTAATTGTGGGTAACCTAGTGTGTGCATAATTGCCCATGTCTTGTTTCCTAGTCGTGAGACCCGCCATAGGATACGCCATGGATCGTCGTGACGACGAGTGGAATAGCCCTTCCTCATTTTTTCCTGATCCCTTTTTCTGCTCCAGAAGCAGGTTCTCTGCTATGATTCCCATGAACGATACGATGATTTGCGCCCACTATTACGACTCTCACGCAGAACTTCCTATCTGCGAATTATTCCATTAGATCGTGTCCTTCCAGGTCTAACCTTTTCATTTATTAAAAGCCGATTCGGAGTTTATTTAATTTCTTATTAATTTGTAGTTTACAATTCTAGAGAAATTAATGTAGTTTTCCATAATGCACCAAGTCAACAAGAATCTTCGGTAACCTTTCAATACCTTTTACCTTTACTTAACCTTTCAATACTCTTAATTAATATGATATTAAATTTCCGAGATTTAAAGTTCTCTATCGGCATTCTGTGACATTATGAAATTTTGTATAATTTCGTGACACACGAAAGAAGATTTTTACGGTATGGAATTTTATGGAAGGATTAATTAATGGTTGCATTAGCAGTCAAATCTAAGAGAGACTATTCCGAGATGTTGAAGTAATTTAATGAGGGTTATCAGTTTGAAACTGGAGAATTAGCGCGCCAAGCTCAACAGATGAGTGCTCGACCAATAAGGAGTATTCATTAAGTTCCGCGAGGCCCAATCAGTGCGATGTTGATCACGTGGATCACATCGACTCTGTCATGAAAAATTACAATCATTCTTTAGTTGAAGTAGCCACACCAAGGCCACATAATAAAAAAAAGGAAAATCATTCTTTGATTGGCTTAGTCGAATGTAAAAAAAGTTCAACCACGTCATCGATTTGATTAATTTTGGTATTTAATTAAGTTGTTTAAAAATTGAGGGAATTAGCGTACTGATCGGACCTAACCTTTACAGCTTAGAATTCTTAATTGTTTAAAGATTTCTTCGAAAAGGAAATCATTGAAAAATCAAGTAGGAAGGAAGAAACGCCTGATTAAGGTAATTTGTTTTAATTATTTTATGTAATCGTATCATCAAAATAAAAATGGTTGAGTGATTAGTGAAAATGAATATTTTAAATTTACCCAGATCGGACATTTGAAACGCACTAACAACTAGTAGAGAAATTATCTATGATGTTCAGAGAAATTTTTTTTTTTTGCTGGAATGTTAGTGCGTACCTTTGCTTCAAGTGCGTGCGTTAAAAGTGGCTCGGAACACAGATAAGAGCGACTACTTGTTAGCAGACCGTATATCTCGACGGGCTGCAAGCCTTCATCGGCAGAAGTGGTTATCGCTCCTGTTATTCACAGACGTATTGAATACCACCTTCGTACGTACGAACACGCATTTGCATATGATCTGTGATATAATCAACAAGCAGGGTGGAGAGAATCCCTCTTATGTCGTTAATAGAAGCATATGGAGGATCAAAATCAGAAATACGATAACATCTTTATAAAGCTTAACATACAATTTTTGCAATAATTATAATTTTTAAATCACACTCGAATTTTTTTTCAACTCTAAACAAGAAAAAAAATTCGCTACTCTGTGAAAATTTGACACAGACCAGTCAGGAAAAAATTATATTGTTTATGGTAAAGATTTTATATTTCTGAAAAGAAATACACTTCTTTTATCAAATATCGTCTTCAAACATATCATATTCTTGGTATGGTCTTTCTAATTTCATATCGAAAAATTGTAATTAATTTGAGATTTATTAAAAAACGTTAACAAGAAGCACCCGTGAATAATGTTAACCAGTTTTTAATGATTTGGAATATTTTAACGATAAAAATGTAATATTTCTGAAAAGAAATATACTTCTTTAATCAAATATCGTCTTCAAACATATCAAATTCTCGTTATGTTCTTTCTAATTTTATTTTTAAAACTTTTATTTAATACAAAATTTAAAAAAACGTTGGCAACAACCAGCCTTAAATAATGTTAACCAGTGTTTAAAGATTTGGAACAATTTAACCATAAAAATTTTATATTTCTAAAATGAAATATACTTCTTTAATCAAATATCGTCTTCAAACATAGCAAGTCTTAGATTCTTTTCAATTTAATTTTTAAAACTATTATTTAATTATTGATTTTAATAAACGTTGGCAAAAACTACCCTTCATTAAAGTTAGCCAGTTTTTAAAAATTTTAAGTAACTTCAGTGAAAAGATTTTATATTTCTGAAAAGAAATACACTTCTTTAATCAAATATCGTCTTCAAATATCTTAAAAATTCTGTATATTTTTTCTAATTTCATTTTAAAAATTGTACTTCATTCGAGATAAAAAAAATCGTTGGCAACAACAACCCTTAAATAATGTTAATCAGTTTTTAATAATTTGAAATAATTTAACGATAAAAAATTAATATTTCTGAAAAGAAATATACTTCTTCAATCAAATATCGTCTTCAATCATATCAAATTCTCGGAATGATCTTTCTAATTTGATTTTTAAAACTTTTATTTAATTTTAAATTAAAAAAACGTTAGCAATAACAACCCTTAAATACTTTTAACCAATTTTTAATAGTTTGGAATAATTTCACTGACAATTTGTTATATTTCTGGAAAGAAATATACTTTTTTGTTCAAATATCGTCTTCAAACATATTAAAAACTCGGTATGCTCTATCTAATTTCATTTTAAAAATTGTAATTAATTTAAGACTAAAAACTCGTTTATTTTTTACCCATAAAAATAAACAACTACCCTTAAATAAAGTTAACCAGTTTTTAATGATTTGGAATAATTTAACGATAAAATTTTATATTTCTGAAAAGAAGTATTCTAATTTAATCAAATATCGTCTTCACACATATCAATACTTAGTATGTTCTTTCCAATTTAATTTATTAAACTTTTATTTCTTTTTTAATTTAAATAAACGTTGGCAGCAACTACCCTTTAATAAAGTTAACCAGTTTTTAAACATTTTAAGTAACTTTACTGTAAAGATTTTATATTTCTGAAAAGAAATACACTTTTTTAATCAAATATCGTCTTCAAACATTTCAAATATCTTAAATTTTCTGTATATTTTTTCTAATTTCATTTTACAAATTATTGTGATTAATTCGAGATTAAAAAAAACGTTGACAACATCTAGCCTTGAATAATGTTAACTAGTTTTTAATAATTTGGAATAATTTCACGGTTAGAAATATACTTTGTTAATCAATTATCGTCTTCAAACATATCAAATTTTCGGTATGTTCTTTCTAATATCATTTTAAAAAATTGTAATTAATTTTAGATTAAAGAAAACGTTGTCAACAATTACCGTTAAATGATGTTAACCAGTTTTTAATAATTTGGAGTAATTTTACGGTATAGATTTTATATTTCTAAAAAGAAGTATACTTTATTAATGAAATATCGTCTTCAAACAATTTAAATTCTCGGTATGTTATTTCTAACTTAATTTTTAAAATTCTTATTAAATTCTAGATTTTAAAAATCGTTGGCAACAACCGCTCGAACTAATTTTTAATTATTTCTTTTTCGAACAAAATTTTTTGAAACTAATCTCACTCTCGACCGATCATTTCTGCTTTTTTTTATTTTTAATTTTTACCCCCAATTTTTTAATTTAGACCTTCAATCGCTCTCTGATTGCCTAAATTGTTTCGAATTCTTTGTAACAAAACTTCTTCATTGCATCATATACTTAAATATCTATAAAAGCTACTTCGAAGATATTTTGTACTCTATACAAAGACACCATGTCACCTCTCGCCTGGAGTTTGGTGACACAAGATTAGAACTTTGCAGAAGTAACTTGTGCAGCGTAAATGAAACCTGTCTCGTTGAATTGGGCAGAACGTAGTTTCGAGTCAATGAGAAATTGACGATGCTTGACTATCGACAGCAACTGGACCAACGTTAATCATATTAAACTCAAAACTTTGCCACCATTATTAGAAATATGGTTAATAATAATTGTAGTTGTTAGAAGTTCAGAGACTTAATCAACTGAAACTTTAGCCGAGAGTAGTTTCAGTATCAGTAAAGTTAGGGAAGAAAACGTGAATATTTTGAAAAGGTTCAATACAAATATATGTATAAAAACATGGCTCAAGTTGCGTTCAAAAGATCCAAGTTGGGAAAAAAAGTAATTTCCCTTCGGATTGACAGGATAGAAATTTGAAAATTAAACTAAAATTGGAGTTATACTACGGAGTTAGTTAAACCGGTTGTACTCAGGAGAGGTATTTCTACAGTTTTCCCTCTCCACTGGCGAGCAAACCCAATATGGGTAATCCAGATAAATGCGAGTACTCCTAATTTCAAGTCGTTCTGTAGACGCAACAACACTTAGTACTTCTGTTTAAAGTACAAATTATTCAAGGAAATTTTCACGGGGAACACTTGTGAGTGCCTAAGAGCCAAAAGACGAGTGTATAATTTAAAAAAAAAATTGGAGTTATTAATCGCAACACCCTTAATTAGCCTATTTTATTCAGTTATTAAGACGGTTTATGATGCAATTAAGAAGCAGTGTTCGGATAAGAGCCTTCTAGATCTTCCATGGGAAACGTCTTTCTTGAAAATCACCCGACATGCGAAATCTCGTAAGTATAACTTTTCGATAAGATCGACAGCGGTTCGATAAAGAGGTCGTAGCACGATTTCTATCGGGAGCGTAGCCGTTAAGGCGCTGCACTGTGTATAAAATATATATAGGTATTTGTGAACTTAGATCATGGATCCTACAGAACGGTCGGTAACGATGAGTCTTGATGGCTGTATTCCCCCCTTTTAGCCTCTCCTCTTCCTATTTTCTACGCTTGTCAGCTGACTCTAATTGCTGTCCAAATCTGAAATCTAGTTCTTGGTGCCGCAGCAGATTGCGTAAATCCCAGATAACGAGTGATTCTCCAGGCACAACGTATGAAAAGTGAAGCCCAGAAGTGCTGAGACAGATCGCATCTAGATTTCGCGCGAATTAAGCGCGGAAAATTAACCACTAATCCGCGCTTGCCACGCTCTGTACTTGGTGTCTTACTCACACGTTCCGTGAGCTTGTGAAGGGGTTAAAATTACTTTAAAGAATAGTTTTTAGATTCTTGAAAATATAGAATACACTGAGAAAAAATTTTTGTAATAATTCCTGTGCTGTTCACTATAAAAGAGTCATAATTGACAGTCTTTCAACAATTTCCCGGATTTCCCACAATTTTTACTAGAAAATCAGGTAAAAATTATAAGACAGCACGGTAAAATTTCGGAGACTGTCAATTATGACTCTTTTATAGTGAACAGCACAGGAATTTTTACGAAAATTTTTTCTCAGTGTACCAGTTTAGAATACCTTTCTGAAAAAATCAAAATTCATCCGAGATACAATATTTTAGGGAAAATTTCCGAAGTTATAATTGCGAGTCGAAGAAGTCGATCCCAGGGTCGAGCTTAAGCTAAATAAAATCATAAATATTTGGCGTTAAGTATTCTCAAAAATTATTTTAAGTTGTTTAGAATCTGGAGAGCAGATGCTCTGTTACAATATTTAAAGAATACTATTGGAACTTTTTATTATTTCTAAAAAAAGTGTTTCATTTGTGTATGTAATTATGTGAAATGAAAGAAATACATAATATAATAGAAAAAGAAAATTAATTATAAGAAGATGTTGGAATAAATTTAAATTCAAGTGATCTTAAAATGAATATGATGATTAATTTTCTAAAAAATTATGATATACCTTATACCATTTAGACGACTATATAATTTGTCAAAATTCCTGTAAAAAAAAATAAAGCTGTTTTTATACCAAGAGTAAACCTAATGTTATTTTATTGAAAAAAAAAGTTAGTACAACTTGTTGATGTTTCTTGCAGTTTATTTCATAAATTATATTTAATGACATCTAAATTTAATTATTATCTGCAAATTTGATAAATCAAGTCTTGTAAAATATATTTTAAACAATAAAATAAGAGGAATATCTAGTTTTCATAGGCGTAACTAGAACTTTTTTGTAGGTTGGGTATCTTTGGTATAGAAAAAAATATGCGCATATTTTTGATTAATTTTTTAAACCATTTTTAAAGGTCTATTCAATTTTTAACAAGATTTCTCTCATTTTTAAGAATTCACGATTTTGCGATTTGAGACATAAAGTTTCAATCAACTTAGTGCAATGTTTTTCTACTTCATTGAATTCTTTCCATCAATTTTAACATGGAAACTATAATTTTTAATTACTTTTTGTCATTTTCTAACAAAGTTCTTCAACTTTCACTTTCCTTCTTCGATTTTCAATTATTTTTGACATTTTCAACGAATTGATTCAATTGGTTTTTTCAATTTTGAAATATTATTGCCATTTTAATTATTTTTCCCAATCATTAATTCAAAACAAAATTTTTTTAAAGATTTTCTCAAATTTAACTTGCAATCAACAATCTTCAATTATATTTGTTATTTTTTAGTAAATTTCTTCAATAAATTTCAAATTTTTTTCTTCCATTTTGTTTTCAATTTCATTTTTTTTTTGACACTACTTAATTACCTTCTTTTTAAAATTATTTTCTTCAATTTTCAGTTCTTTTGATCATAGTCAAATTTTTTTCTTTAAATTTCAATTAAAATTTTTGATTTTAATTCTTGCTTCAAATTTCATCAGGAATTTTGGCTCCTTTAAAAAAACTATTGTCTTCAATTTCAATTATTTTTCTCATTGTCGCATATTTTATCTTATAGTCTGTAATTTTCAATTTTTTTTCAGGAATATCATCAATTTATAATTTTAATCCTTTGAATTACATTGTTTTTGTAACTTTTAAGCACTTTTTTCAAATTTCAATTTTTTAAAAGTAGGTTTAAATGCGATTTCTTCGTTTTTCAATTATTTTCTTTATTTCTCATATTTTTATTTACTTTAAATCTGTTTTCTCTACAATTCCAATTACTTTTTCTATTTTTAAATGAGTTTCTTTAATTATTTTCTACAAATTTAACTTGTAACTTATATTTTTTAATTATATTGATCATTTTATACTCAATTTCTTCAAAGAAAAATTTATTTTACAATTCTAAATTATTCCCTACAATTGAAATTATTTTTCTTATTTTTCAATGTTACTTTTCAATTTTTGATTATTCTTTTTCTTTTAATTATTTTCGTCATTTTTATTGAATGCCTTCAATTATTTATTCTTTTTCACATTTTATAAATTTTTGTCTTCAATTAAAATTTTTGCCTAATTTTTAAATTAATTGTAATGTTTTTTATTTTCTTTCATCGATTTTCCTTTACTTTGTTTAATTTAAGAAAATAACCTTCTGTGTCAAATACACTTTTAATTTTTAAACTAATTTTCTTCAATTTTCGGTGATATTCTTTTGCTTTCAATTATTTATTTTTTGAATTTATAATTAAAATTTAAATTTTGCAATTATGTTTGTAAATAATTAATTATAGTCTTCAATTCAAATTGTTTTTCCCATTTTAAAATAATTTCCTTTAATACTCGCATTTTTCTTTAAGTTTCTACTTGTAGCCAATAATTAAAAACTATTTTTGATATTTTTTGTCAAACGGAATTCTTCAATTTTACAATATTGTCTTCAATTTCAATTATTTTTTGGTTTCTATGTTTCTAATGAATTTCTTGAATTTAAATATTTCTTGTCCTTTCAAAATGAATGTTTTCCTTTTTCAATTATTTTCTTAAATTTTCATTTTTTCTTTCTTCAGTTACAAACTGTTGCAATCAATTTCAATTACTTTTGTCATTTTTAGTATATTTCTTCTTCTTTCAATTATTTTCTTCAATTTTAAATTGCAACGTACAATTTTCAATTGTGTTTGATATCTTTCAACGAGTTTCTTCAACTCTTAGTTTCTGTCTACAATTTTTACGCATTGTCTTAAATATTCAATTATTTTATTTAATTCCAGATTATGTTTTAACTTTTCAAATTTAAAACATGTTATTTTCAGCGATTTAAAAGTATTGTTTAAACAATTTAAATTGTTCTTTAGGTGATTCTGAAATTCCAGTTACATTCATAATATATTTTATAACATTTTTCTTTAATTTTCAATTATTTTCTTTTTAAGATTTTATTAATTTTGTAGATATTTAGTTAATGACTTCAATTTGTAGGATATTTCTTTAAATTTAAATTATTATTTCCATGTTAATTATTTTTCTCTTTTGAATGTTTTTTTAATTTAATTTTTTTGTCATTACTTACTTACTTTCTTTTTAAAACTGTTTTCTTTTTAATTTTCAGTTAGTTTAATAATAATGAAATTGTTCTCTTCAAAATCCAATTACAATTTTTTATTTTTAATCTTGTCTTTAATTTCTGCCAGAATTTTGGTTCCTTTTTTAAATTTTTGGTATTGTCTTTGTTTAAATCATTTTTCGTATTTTTAAATTAATTTTTCCAAATTTCGTTTATTTCTCTTCTGTTAATTTTTATTTTTCTATATTTTAACTTATTAACCCTTATTTTTTATTATTGTTTCAAGAATTTCTTCAATTTTTAATTTAAATTCTTGTTATTTTAATTTTTTTTTTCGTTTTTTAATTGTTTTCTTTATTTTTCATAATTTTCTTTACTTTTAATCTGTTTTGTCTACAATTCCAATTACTTTTTCTATTTTTTAATGAGTTTCTTCAATTATTTTCTACAAATTTAACTCGTAACTTAAGTTTTTTAATTATATCGATAATTTTATACTGAATTTCATCAAAGAAAATTTTCTTTTACAATTCTAAATTATTGCCTTCAAATGGAATTATTTTTCTTATTTTTCAATGTTACTTTTTAATTTTTGATTATTCTTCTTCTTTCAATTATTTTCGGCATTTTTATTGAATGCCTACAATTATTTATTCTTTTTCACATTTTACAAATTTTTGTCTTCAATTAAAATTTTTGCCTAATTTTTAAATTAATTTTAATGTTTTTTATTTTCTTTCATCGATTTTCCTTTACTTTGTTTAATTTAAGAAAATAATCTTTTGCGTTAAATACGCTTTTAATTTTTAAACTAATTTTCTTCAATTTTCGGTGATTTTCTTCTGCTTTCAATTATTTATTTTTTGAATTATTAATTAAAATTTAAATTTTGCAAAATGAATGTTTTCCTTTTCAATTATTCTCTTAAATTTTCACTTTTTGTTTCTTCAGTTATAAACTGTTGCAATCAATTTCAATTACTTTTGTCATTTTTAGTCAATTTCTTTTTCATTCAATTGATTTCTTCAATTTTAAATTGAAAAATACAATTTTTAATTATGTTTGATATTTTTTAACAAGTTTCTTCAACGTTCAGTTCATGTCTTCAATTTTTACATATTGTCTTAAATATTCAATTATTTTATTCAATTTCAGATTATTTTTTAATTTTTGAAATTTAAAACATTTTATTTTCATCGATTTTAAAGTATTGTTTAAAAAATTTAAATTGTTTTCTAGGTTATTCTAAAATTTCGATTACATTCTTAATATATTTGAAAATATTTTTCTTTAATTTTCAATTTATTTCTTTTTAAGATTTTTTTAATTTTGTCGCATTTTAGTTAATGACTTCAATTTGTATGATATTTCTTTTAATTTAAATTACTATTTCTATTTTAATTATTTGTCTCATTTCTTAATTCAAAAATAACAAGATGTAACTTTTCATCCCGCTTTAACTTTCAAAAATCATATTTTTAATGTTGCCATTAATGCTAATAGAGCATTAGGTTGCCTAATCAGGAATGCAAAGTATTTAAAGAATGAAAAAATTTTAATTACGTTATTTAATTCATTAGTTAAATCTCGCTTAAGATATTTGTCTATATAATGTGGTGCCCTCCTTTCAACAGGGTAAATAGATATTCTTGAAAAAATCCAAAAGAAATTTTTGAAATACTTAATGTTCCGCACACATGGATCTTACCCTCCCAGAGGGACTGATTACTTACATTTATGCGCAAAACTTAAATTTCTAACTTTAGCGGAAAAAAGATCTATTAATCAATGTATCTTTTTATATAAATTAATTCACGGCTTAATTGATTGCCCAGATATATTGTCAATGTTGCCTTTTTTAAAATTTTTTTTTTTTAAATCGATTTTTTTTCAGGCACAAATTGCCAATTAATTTTTATGATTGTTCGATAACGTTAGTTAAAAACGCTTTTCGTGAGTTTACAACCAACGAAAGACATTCAATTAGATATTACCAGAGTAATATTTTCGTATAATTTTTTTGTTTTTAGTTTTAAGTATCTTTTGTATAATTTTGTAGTGCCCTTTAATGGAATTTTTCCTCGGCTTGATGAAAGTGCAAATAAAAAAAAATACCTGTTGATAAAATTAAAATTTTGGAATTTGAGTTTTCCTGAGAAGCTCGGTTTAATTCGATAATCAAATGGTGGGTTAGAAGCTTGAAGGGAATATATCAGAAAGTAGAATCTGCAAAGTGATCGAGTTAGATGGGAAGAATGGGGACGGGAGGGTGGCAAAAGATCTATAGATTACGAGGTCGATAACCGAATGGGAAAGGGAGTACGGAGTGTGAGATCTCGGAAACGAGCGACATAAGAGCGAGGGTCAGACAGTGGCCCGGTTATAAATGAGGGAAGCAATTTCCAAGTTGGAGACTTGACGAGGCAGAGGCCCGGACTGGTGACTTCAGGTATCAAAGGTTACTCTGAGACGAGTACTTTGGGACGAAGAAGCTGGATGTTTGATAGTTAGGGGTGACTAGACGAGGTAGGCAATATGGCTACGATTAATGGCCTTAATGCCGTCGACGTGACTTTCCAACTATCTCCTAGCTTCGCCATTCCTCCCAAAATCATTAAATACTTTTTATTTTTGCATGATAACTTTATCATATTCTAAAAAGAACAGACGTTGTGGTTAACTTCAGACGTGTAACTCCATTTCCGAGTCTCTCATTGGTCAGTACATATCAAACCTCACTATCGATAGTTTTAAGTTTCGATTTTTTGTTTTGCGGACAAATTAAAGTCTTTTAATTAAATATTGTGACTTCAAGTTTATATTATAAAATTTCTTATAATGTTAGCAATCTAAAATAACAAATAATTTTATTAAAATAGTTAATACATAGAAATACGAGAACCCTTTCGACCGACTTCAGAGGTGTAACACGTTTTATCGGGCTTCTGATTGGCTAGCAGATTTTCGATATTTTTTGTCAACAATAACATCACAGTTTAGACGTTTATTTGTACTTTTTTTCAATTTATTTGACATCTTCGTTTAATAAATAATTGCATTTTATTAATTAATAATAAATTAAAAATAAATTAAATTCTAATAATTAAGGAGTGATAGTTTAAGAAGTGACAGTGATTTTAGTGAAGTTGTTAAGGTTATAGTGTTTTGAGTGAAATAATGTTTTGTTTACATTGGCATTCGTTTCTGACAATAATGATAATAATAATAATAATTTTTTATTTCTTTTTATTTTATTTGTAACTTATTTATCTGTTTTTTAGTTCTATTATTAAATGTTTTTTTCCTAAAAGTATCATAATTATTTATGTCATTTAAGGTTTTGATATTTCTTTTTATTCTTATGCACGTGGTGATTGTCATCGGATTTCTTTTCAATCACGTGGAAATTGTGAAACTGGTAAATGTTGAATCTAGTTTTATGAAAATTCGAAATGTACTAAATGTACGCGATTAAGACTTAAATTCTGTATTGGCGCTTATCGCACTGATGATTAAGGGAACACGTGACAGTTCCTTCTTATTTTAAATTCGTGAAGAAGGGATCATAAAGAAACCCTCTCCTTTTCACCAGAAATTGTACGACGACGAAACGAGTTAGAAGCAAAATTTTAATCTGTACTTTTACGCAAAATATATATTTATTTGAAGTATTTAAATTCAGTGAAGTTTTTATTTTACAATTTATTTGCGAGAGTGAAAAATACGCTTTAAACTTGTTCACGAAACTCCACAGTAAGTTGTAATAATTTTTAGTCATTTATTTTGTTTTATTGTATGTTTATAATTCATTAACTTTTTAAGTTTCTGTAAAATAAAAATATTATACTTCCATGTTTAAGATTATGTTTTTTGTTATCATTAAGTATAGTAAATAATAAGTTTTTTAAATTTCTTTTGTTTAAAAATTTCTAATTTATTTACATTTGAAACAATTGTGTTGTTTATTATTTACATTTTTTATTTATTAAATTAAAACTAATAACAATTCATTACTTTTAATTAATATATTGAATTATTTATTATTGTATTAAAAATAATATTTTATTAATTCTTTTAAATTATTATTAAATGAGTAATTTAAGGTTAGAATGTTTGTTTCTATTATATTTCATGTGTTAATCGTTACTAACTTTCATTAAGAAAAAAATAACAAGAGCGCCGTGGCGCGCAGGTCGAACTCGTTTAATAAATTTTTTTTTTTTAGTTTAAAAATAAGCCTAATTTAATATCTATTTTCTAATTCAAATAACTTTGTAAAATTTCTTTGTTTTTATATAAATCTGCCTTAGTGGCATATGAAACGAAAAATAAGGTAGCGAGCACAGTAGCAGTGGTTTATCTATCTTAATCGTGGGTGTGGCTTGTAAGTAATCAACCCTTTAATTTTCCAGCAAAATCAGAGATAATGACCGAGCTCGTCCAGTCGACGTGCCCCTTCCCATTTCATCGCCAACTCCCCCCCCCCCCCCCGGGACTTGACTTTAAGTTAAAGAGGGTGATAGTTACCGCAGGGTCATCAATCATTACCCTATGAGGGTTTTACTTTAAATATATGTAACAACATGTTTCAATATAAATAGAAACTTTAAAAGAAACTCTTGAACTTTTTCTACGACTTTTTTCCACGTCAGTGTTTGCTATCAATAAAAGTTTTATTTTTAAATAAAACTGAATGAGTATTGTACGCGGAAAAAAATCTAGCGTGACGAACCACCGAATTTGGAAATAAAGCTATAATAAGAAAATGTACTACTAATTTGTATAAATAATTCTGCTGTTTTCAGTATAAACTGTTTTGATAAATTGGCACTTATTTTGTTATTGCTGAAATTCGAAATTTCGTATTTTAGTAAATTAGGTATTCCTCTTAAATAACCAAAATAAATTATTAATTTGGTTATATTAAATGACCAAAACCTAATAATAAAAATATTAATTTTTATTTAAAAATTAATTAAACGAAAACATTAGTATGATTTACCTATCTAGAGCAAAATTAGTGAAAAGTAGTGAAGTGAAAAGAGGAAAAAAGAAGAAATATAAACAAAGAGAAATTAGTTAATAAAATTATAATTGTGCATTTCTTGAATTAACAATAAATACATCTAAATATATGTAGTTTTATCAATTGATATTAATTATTAATTAGAATCTAAATTAATATTATTTTCATAAAGTGTTGTTGATAGTTATTAACTCTGTAATCAACAAATCCTATTTTCGATGAAAAAAAGTGCTAAAAAAAATTTGATTAAGTATTTTCAAAAATCCATGTGTCCAAATTTAAATATTCATAAGCTTAATAAGTCATCTAAATTTTATTGAAATCCGTTAAAGCGTTCTCGAGATATCCTGTACACAAAAAACGCTCTACACACACACACACACACACACATACATCTAGACATTTACTTAGAATTGAAATTTTACGCTTTTTAGATGAAAATGAGTCGATTTAGACTATTTTTGGAAAATCAAAAACCTTAACGATCACAGAGCTTCCTCTATGAGGAATCAAAAATTCTCAAAATAATTAGAAATTGCAGAAAATTCTTGAAAAATGATAAAAATAGATGTAAATTGTAGCAAATAATTAAAATCATAATATAAAAGAATTGATAAAATTTTTTGAAACTTTTATTATTCTCAAAGCGTGGTTTAATTAAATTTTTAATCTATGAAATTTCTAATTAATTAAAGTTCGAAGAATTATAATATATAATTCTAATTGTTGTCTTGTTATCTTAAATATATTTTGCAATTCTTTCAATGACTTCTTTATAAATTTTTATTATTTTCTTCAATTAGCAATTATTTTTTTATTAACTTTATTTTTCAAATAATTATCACTTACGTTTAGTCTTTTTCAATTATTTTTTGATTCATTTTCTAATTTTTTAATTTTTTTTATCATTTATCTCAAATTCTAGTTAATTTTTCAATTTACAATTATTTTCACCATTCTGCAATTAATTTCTTTTATTATAAAATATATAGTGTAAGTTTTTCAATTATTTTTAAAAAAACTAAAATTATTTTCTTTAATTTTTAATTATTTTTATTACTTTGCAAATATTTTTTCGAATTTTTAATTATATTCAATATTCTTCAACTATTTTCCTAGATTTTAAAATATTTTTTTCAAATTTTAGTAATTTTCTTTAATTTTTAATTTTTTTTACTATTCCTCAATTAAATTCAAAAATTTTCAATTATTTATCTCATTTTTCAGTTATTTTTTTAATTTTAATTTACTTTTATCTTTTTGCAATTATTTTGTCCACCTTTCAATTATATATATATATATTAATTATTTTTTAATTGATGACCTAAATTTCCGTTTATTATCTCAAATCTAAGTTAATGTATCCACTTTTTAATGTTTTAATCATTCTTCAATTATTTTTTTCAAATTTTAAATACTTTCGTCAATTTTTAATTATTATTTTTTTTAAATGTACAATGATTTTCACAAATTTTATATTATTTTGAATATTTCTTGAATAATTCCAAAAATTTTAATTATTTATTTCAAATTTTCATTACTTTCTTCAATTTTCAATTATTTCTACTTCCATTTTTCAATTACTTTTTGCCTTTTTCAAATATTTTTTGATTAATTATCTAATTTTTTTATTATTTATCTTAAATTCTAGTTAATTTTTCAATTTACAATTATTTTTACCATTCTGCATTATTCTCCTTTGTTACAAATGTTTGTTGTAATTTTTTCAATTATTTTAAAAAAACTAAAATTATTTTCTTTAATTTTTAATTATTTTTATTATTTTGCAAATATTTTCCCGGATTTTTTATTATTTTTATTATTTTTCAATTAATTTTCTAGATTTTGAATATTTTTTTTTCAAATTTAATCATTTTCTTCAATTTTCAATTATTATTGTTATCATTCGCAATTAATGTTTTTAATTTTTAATTATTTCTACTATTCCTCAATTAATTTCCTAAATTTTCAATTATTTAACTCATTTTACAATTATTATTTTCAATTTTAATTTTCTTTTATCTTTTTGCAATTATTTTGGCCCACTTTTAATTATAAATATATTAATTATTTTTTAAATTATATCTAAAATTTCCATTTATTATCACAAATCTAAGTTAATGCATGCATTTTTAATGTTTTAATCATTCTTCAATTATTTTTTTCAAACCTTAAATACTTTTGTCAATTTTTAATTTTTTTTTTTTAATTTGCAATGATTTTCACAAATTTTATATTATTTTCATTTTTTGATAATTCATTACAAAAAGTTTAAATATTTATCTCAAATTTTCATTACTTTCTTCAATTTTCAATTATTTCTACTATTATTTTTCAATTAATTTTTGCCTTTTTCAATTATTTTTGGGTTAATTTTCCAATTTCTTTTATTATTTATCTCAAATTCTAGTTAATTTTCCAATTTACAATTATTTTCAACATTCTGCAATTATTTTCTTTTAGACAAATCTATGTTACAATTTTTTTAATTATCTTCAAAAAACTAAAATTATTTTCTTCAATTTTTAATTATTATTATCATTTTGCAAATATTTTCTCGGATTTTTTATTATTTTCCTTATTCTTTAATTAATTTCCTAAATTTTGAAATATTTTTCTGAAATTTTAATAATTTTCTTCCATTTTCAATTTTTATTGTTCTCATTTCAAATCAATTTCTTTAATTTTTAATTATTCTCAAACTTCATTTCTTTAATAAAATTCTTAAATTTTCAATTATTTATCTCATTTTTCAATTTTTATTTTCAATTTTAATTTTCTTTTATCATTTTGCAATTCTTTACTCCACCTTTTCATTATATATATTAATTGTTTTTTAATTAATTTCCTAAATTTTTATTTATTATCTCAAATCTAAGTTATTGCATCCACTTTTTAATGTTTTAATCATTCTTCATTTATTTTTTTTTCATTTGAAATTATTTTCACAATTTTTATATTGTTTTAAATATTTGATGATTAATTCCTAAGATTTCAATTATTTATCTTAAATTTCCATTATTTTCTGCAATAAATTTTCGATGATTTGTATAATGTTGTAATTATTTTCCCGAATTTAAAATTTTTGAAATCATTTTATACGATTACATTTATACATTTTTATATTTAAAAAGTAATAAGATACTATCATTTACTTTACTTCACAAATATTCTGTAGTTTTTAAAATTATTTTTCTAAAATTGCACTTAATATTTAAAAATTTCAACTATTCTTATCATTTTTCAAAATTTTTTTTAAGGATTCTGATTATTTTTCAATTTTTTCGCTTAATTTTAAATTTAAAATTTCCGCAAGTTTCAATTATTTTCTTTAATATCTTAAATAATGAAAGCACATAACTCATCAAATTTGTTAATTTAATTATCAGTTTCATTATATTTATCGTTTTCCATAATCATTTTCCAAATAATTTTCAATATTAAAAAACTTGTTTCATCCTCCATTAATTTTTATTCAATTTTTACTTACTGTTTTTTAAATTTTAGTTGAATTTTTCAAGTATGTAAATGATGTTCTTCGATTTTAAATCACTTTCTTCTATATCAAATTAATTCCGTAATTTTAACAATTTTTTTTCTTAAATTTCCATAATTAAATTTAATTTCCAATTATTTTTATCCTTTATCAAGTAGTCTTTTTTATCACATATATATTTTGTAATTTTTACAATTATTTTTTAACAAATTTTTATTAAATTCTTCAATTTCCAATTATTTCTATCACTTTTTAATTAGTGTTTATCGTTTTCAATTATTTTTTAATAAATTCTCTAATTTTTTTTTAATATTTATTTCAAATTCCAGTTACTTGTTCAATTCACAATTATTTTTAATTTTGTGCAGTAATTATTATTCATAGACTTTAAGTCAGCATTCCCGTCGGTAAATAGAGGCAAGCTGTGGAAAGTTTTGAAAGAAAGGGGAATAGAGGAAGGTTTAATTGGAAGGGTAAAAGAAGTATATGAAGACACGAGGGTAAGAGTGAAGATAGGAGAGAGATTGGGAGAGGAGTTTTGGTTAGGCAGGGGATTGTTACAAGGGTGCCCGCTAAGTCCCTTGCTGTTTAATCTATTAATATCGGATTTAGAGGAAAAGTTATGGAGAAGAGGTAAAGGAGGAGTGGTATTGGAAAATACGAGGATTTTTTCCTTAGCATATGCGGACGATGTGGTGTTGCTGGCGGAGGATGAGAGGGGTATGAGACTGATGATGAGTGAATGCGAGAAGTATGTAAGAGAGAAAGATCAATGGGTGAATGTGGAAAAAACAAAGATAATGAGATTCAGGAAGAGAGTGGATGGGGAGCAAGAGGAATGGAAACTGAATGGAAATATGGTGGAGGAAGTTAAAGAATTTTGTTATCTGGGATACTGGTTTGAATGCAAGGGAGGTAGCAGATTGAATGTAAAGAAAAGGTGTGAGAGAGCGGGAAAGGTGATGGGGCAAGTGTGGGGGATAGGAAAGAGAAGGTTTGGGAATGATTGGAAGAAAAGAGTGTGGATGTTTGACGTGCTAGTGTGGTCAGTGATGAGCTACAGATTGGAAGTGTGGGGATAGAAGGAGGAAAAGAGCGTGGAACGAATGCATGAGAAGTACCTGAGGTGGACGATGGGAGTAAGCAGGAATTGTCCAGGGTATATGCTAAGGAAGGAATTAGGAAGAGAACGAATAATGGTCAGACAGAGAAAGAGAGCATGGATGATGGAAGAGAGATTAAGACAAGGAAAAGGAAGCAGGATTGCCCAATTATGCCTGAATTAGATTGAGGACAGAGCCAAGAGGGGAGACACAGGTATGTCGGAATGGGAAAAGAAAAGAAGGGATGCACGGAAAGAAGGGCGGAAAGGAAGGGTCGAAGTAGGAAGGTGGGAGGATATAGAAGAGGAATTAAAAAAGAAGGATAAGATAGAGGGGTGGGAAAAAATAGAGGAGTCGAAGTACAACAGGTGGTATAAAATGGTGAAAAACGAAAGAGAACCGGAATACTTAGGGAGAATGAAAAAGGAGTGCAAGTGGAATAGAGTGTTGAGATTCAGAATGGGAGAAGGGATGAATGCGTGTAAATATTGGAAGGAAGAGGATGAGAGAAAATGCAGAGTGTGCTTGTATGAAGAGGAGGACTGGGGGCATGTGTTGGATGTGTGTATGGTAGGTGAAGATGTGGAAAGAAGTTTGGGAGAGAGAGTGTTAGAGATTTTGCATGAAAGTGGAAAAGGAGAGAAGTGGATGAGAGAATTAGAGAACAAGAGAGAGAGAGAATGGAATAATGAAAAGGCCAAAAATATTTTAAAATAATTTGAAACTAAAGAATCGTGTTGAAGATAAAAATGTATATAAAGGTAATAGGAAACGGAAGCCCTGGCACAGCAAAGAGCATTTTAGAGAGTTTAGGAATACTATAAGCGTTAGTAAGTAAGAGAACGTTAGTTTAAGTGTAATTTAGGTTAAGATAGAATAAGTTTGTAAAAAATATGTAAAGGGAGCGGAGGTTTTGATTATTTGTTTATTAATGCCGAAAATTTACTTGAAATCAAATAAATTGTCAACTTTTGCTTTACAATAATTACATTAATTAAGAAACTCTTTAATTTATTAAATATTATTATTTCATTTGTCTCCCCCCTCCCCTCTCCCCCGGCCAAAATTAAGAATGCAGTTGGCAAAAAGTTACAAGTCGTCGTCCCTGATTTATACTTTTTACTAAAAAGTCAGTCCAATTGGAATGGCAAAAGTGTATAAATGATGCTCGAATAAAACACAAGAAAATACAAAAGCGCTAGTTTTTATTGTGAATATTAAAAATTAGGCTTTATGGTGATTGTGCCAACACGTATAGAAACAGTCTCGAATGTCTCCGCCTGATGACAAAAGACAAAATATATGTTGAATTCCAGTCAACGTTCAGCTCGTACTTGCAATCTCCAGCTATACTTCGTAATAAATATAAAAGTCTGGGTATACGTGATTCCGGATGGATATAGAATGCCAGTATATTATTTGGCGAAATTCCAGCGGGCCGCGAGGCTCACTTCATACTTTTCATCTTAGCACAGATTTTTTTTTCACTGAACAAAAGACAGATCCGCATCAGTAGTTGCTACGAACAGACACAGTCTCTATTTCTTCACGAGGGGTGATTTTTGGCTAAAATTCACCAAAACGTGTTTTTATTGTAGGTGCACTTTCCCAAATTTTCATCTCACCACAAACACTGACATTTTTATCATACAAGACACAAGCGCCTCGAATGAGAGTTTTTTTTATTATTATAGTAATTGGTTTTTAAAATTATTTTTCAACTCGTTTTTCGTTACCCTTCGAGAATTTTTAGCTATGTTCGAAAAACTTTCTGCTCCATTCGGCAGCTCTCGGCAGCGTTCGGAATTTTTCGGGTGCCATCGGAAGCTATCGGACGCTCTCGGCAACTCTCGTTAACGTTCGGGAATTTCCGGCAGCGTTCGGAATCTTTCGGGTACGATCGGAAGCTTTCGGTTACTCTCTGTAGCTCTTGGTTTCATTCGGGAATTTTCGGGTAAGATCGGATACTCTCACTTCCGATTTACTGCTGTGAATGACGGACGGACAGACGGACAGACAGACACTAAAGTTTCAATACAAGAGTTTCGTACATAGAAAATTAGGAAATTGGTAAAAATACAAAAACTACTTTGAATAGAGAAATGAAAAAATATTCTCAAAATTTAGGTACAATTCTGATAATTTAAAATTATTTTGCAAAAATTCAAGAAACTCTGTAAATTTTTTAAAATTAAAAATTGGTAAATTATGAGAAAATCTATGAAAAAAAAACAAGGAAATTTTGAAAAATATAAAAGATCCCTTCTCAATTCAAAAGAAGGTAAAAATAAGAATTTAATAACAAAATTGAAGGTGGTAATTGAAAAATTCAGAAAATAAAACAAAAAATTGCAAAGAATAATTGAAATTAAAAAATATACAATTTAAAAAAAAGTAAGTGAAAAATGATGTAAGTAATTGAAAATAGAAGGACAAGAATTAACAGCTAAAGAAAATAATATTTTGAATTCGGAAAATAAAGAATAAGAATTGCAATTGAAGAAAATTAATAAAAATTGATCAAGAAGCTAAATATGCGAAAATTAATTAGAAATAAAAATATTAATGGAAAATAAACTAATATATTTAAAGCAGAAAAAAGAAAGTAAACATTAAATTAAATAGTTATAAATTATTTAAATTAAATTAAATAGTTATAAATTGAGTGGAAAATGAAGGAAAAATTTAAAATTAAAATAATTGAATAATATGACTGTATGATGAAAATAATTCACAAACTTTTAAAAATTATTTAAAATAAAGAACATTATTGAAATAATAAATATAAATAAAAATTAAAAGTATAAATTAAAAGTTAGAGAAATTGATTAGATGAAGAAAACATTACTTTAAATTTAAATTGATAAAAATACATGGAACATAAAGAAGAGTAAACAGAATTGAAGAAAATACGCAAAAATAGATAAAGCAGCAAAGATTGATTAAATGAATAAAAACAAATGATTTCATATTAGTTTTATTAATAATTTTAAATTAAGGATAATAATTAAAAAATGAATAAAACATTTTAAATTTTAAGATAATAAACTGAAATTGTGAAAATAATATATAAAAAATTAAGAAATACTTGAAAACTAAAGAAAATATTTAGTAAGTGGTAACATAATTGAAATTTAGAGAAAACTTCTTAAAATTAAAAAAATTAATTGAACAAACAAGAAATATTCTTAAATGTAAAAAATAATTGAAAAATGTAGAAAATATGCAGAAAATTGAAAATAGTTAAAAAATGAAAAAAATAATTAAAATTTTAGAAAAAGTCTTAAAAATTTTAAAAAGCAATTTTAGAAAATGAGAATAATAATTAACAATCGAGGAAAATAATAGAAAAATCTTAAAATTTATTCAAAATTGAAAGAATCATTTAAATATGCTGAAAATAATTTAAATTTATAAAGAAAATAATTTAAATATTGAAAGATTGAAAACATTAACTAAAATTTGAGAAAAATAATTGAAAAAATCGTAGAATATATGTTTAAAAAAGGAAAATAATTACAAAATTGCTTAAAATTTTTAATTAAAGGAAATAATTAAAAAATCGCTGAAATAATTGAAAATTTATGAAAATAATAAATGAAATTTCAGATAAACAATTAAAATTTTTGAAAATTAAGCCAAAAGAATGAAAATAATTAAAAAGCGGAGAAAATAGTGTAAAATTACAGAATTTGTTTTTAAGTAAAAGAAAATAATTGAAAAACCGTTTAAACAGTTAAAAATAGAAGACAATAATATAAAGAGATAATAACTAAAAATTTAGGAAATTAACTAAAATATAATAAATATATTAAAAGATGTAGACAATAATTGAAAAATGAGTTTTTTATTCAAAACTTTAGAAAATCCTCGAAATATGAAAAAAAGCAATGATAAGTTGTAAAAAATAGATCACATTCGAGTGAGATAATTCGAAAAATTACAGAATTTTTTTTAAAAAATAAGAAAATAATTTAAATTTAAGAAAAATATATGAAGTTCTCAGAAATCAATTGAAATAAATGAGAATAACTTAAAATTGGAGAAAAAAATTAAAAACAGCTAAAAATAAATGAAATTTACGATAATTTATTTAAAAAATGGGAAATTATGAAAACATCTGAAAATATGTAAAAATTGAAAAAAATAATTGAAATTTTAGAAAAAACAGAAATTTAGAAAATTGTGCTCAAAGTATGAAAATAATTAAAAATCGGAGAAAATAATATAAAATTACAGAATTTATTTTTCAGCAAAAGGAAAAAATTGAAAAATCTTTTTAAAAATTGAAAATTAAAGACAATAATTTAAATTTGTGAAAATAACTAAAAATTTAGGAAATTAATTGAAAAGTAATGAAAATATTAAAATATGGAGAAAATAATTGCAAAATAATCAAAAGAAATGGAAATTGAACAAAAGAATTGAAAATTGAGATATATATTTGAAATTTCAGTAAATTAATTCAGAAATTATGAAAATGATTAAAAATTAAAAATAATAATTGCAAACTCCCAAAAATAATGACTAGTTAAAAAAATAAATTTTAATTTGCGATGAATAATATAAAATTAAGGAATAAATAATTAAAATTGAAAAAGTGATTGAGAAAACTACACAAAATAATTGAAATTTTAGGAAGGTAAATTTAAGATTTAGGGAATCAATGTAAAAACAATTAAAATAATTAAGGATTGTAGGAAATAGATGAAAAATGATAAAAAATAGTGCAAAATTGTATTTTAAGTAATGGAACATAATAGAAAAGAATTATTAAAAATTGAAGAAATTTTTCAATCACTTCAAATTTAGTATTTTTGAAACGTGGATTAATTGAACTTTTAATCAATGCAAGTTCACATTAACTGAAATTTGAAGAAATTACAATTGCTTTTAAAATTAAAGAACATTTTAAAAAGGTGAAATATGATTTAAAATTTTAAAAGAAAAAAATATCTAGTGACAAATATCAAGTGTGGACAGAATGAATGAATGAATGAATGAATTAAACTGGTAAATTATTATATACAATTGGGGCCCCATCTTTCTTTTTGCCGTAGGGCCCTTGCACCCCTAGTTACGCTACTGGACTTTAGTAATTAGAATGTCCACTAAATGTAATAGAAAATAAAAATTCAGATCATGGATTAAATTCTGATTGTGACAGCACATATGTTGCACAAACAAGAAGACTATTGAGAACTAAACTATTTTCAACATGAGTCGAATATCAAACTAATCAAAAAGTATGACAATACATATAGTTGCAAAACATAAAGTTATGAATGTTAGAAACATTAGAGTAATAGAATATAGCTTAATTTTGATTTGTCTCTTAAATATTTTCCATGTAAATAATAATAATAATATAGCTTAATTTGAAAAAAGTTAAAATTAAACAATACACAAAATGGAAATTAATTATAAATTTTATAAAAGTGTTTTACAATTTAGGGAAAAAGGATCAAAAACAGAAAATTCCAGATTAATAATTTCAAACTTTAAAAAAATTATATTAAATTTTTTACAGTCTATAATTAGAGTTTAAAATTACTTATACTGAAAAAAAATTTAAAACCATGCGTAACCATACGTAACTATACGAATGGTTTTTGTGAAGCTTAAAATTCCTTGTATACAAATTTTGCTTCCCGGCACTTTTCTCCTAAATTATAAAACATTTTAATAAAATTTGTAATTAATTTTTTTTCCGTGAAATAATAATTTGCATAAAGAATTAATCAAAATTTATTTTTAGTTTATTGTTAATAACCGGTTACATTCGTTTTCAAAAGTATCCAAATTATAAAAAGTTACCACTACTGTGTAGCTTAATTTGATAAATGGTTGAATTTATGAGGGTTGTTTAAAACCCTATAAAAATAGTTAATATTAATAAATTATTGACTATTATTGTTTAAGGATTTTTCAATATGTGATTGGCCGTATTGATATTTTAAGTGATTTTAGAGGATTTTGTAGCGAGTTTACGAGGAAGTGCGTTTCTTTCATGTAAAATCTATGGGAAATTTCAAGGGGTTTGAGCCACATCTAAATATTGTCTGATTTAAAAAAAAAAGTTTTATTCTTTTCCGATCTTGAAACTTTTTAGGGGGTAGGAGCAAAACATTTCAGACTATTATGGATCACCCTAATATATGTATACATATATACAATACTATGACGAGGTAAAAGTTTACCTCGCACAATGTTTCCAAATTAATTTAAAAACATTAATAAACTCCAGTCTGGAATCAATTTGTTTTGACTCTTGTACAGACGGATGTAAGCTTGTCGACTTGTGCCTTATTATCTTTAGCTTGCATTCTAAAATCAAACAAAGTTTTATTTAATTTAGTTTATTTTCATTTGTCTATTTAGTTTAATGCTTTAAGAAGTTCTTTAGTTTGTTTAAATTTTAATATTATTTAATTTTACTCAATTATTCAACTATTGATAATGATTATTCATGTCTACGAACTTGCCAATCCGGAATTGTTGTTCAAACTATTATTAATAAACAATTATTATTTAAAAATATCATGTCTTCTATTTTTGCAAGAACCTGACTAGTTTCTATTTGGAACAGTGGAGGATTCTCCATTTTTATTTCACTGAAAAGTTACCATAATGATCGTCGTTTCTTAGATTTCGTGCTCTTCGTCGTGGTATCGTCCTGGCACTAGGCACGGATGTGAGTCCCGTCCTGACCAGAGTGCCAGAACCAGAAGACGAAGATAACGGTGGTTGTTTATCACCTGTTAAAACAAAGTTGCAGACGACGGAGATACAGGGATGGGCGGATGAGGCCACCACTTCGCTGCGCAACAGAGCTCGGTCGCTCACGTTTGCTACGTAACGACGACGAATCTCGGCGTAACTTTGAACTTGGAACGATTGTGTCCTCGGCTTGTCGCGCTAGGGGGTGATTCTGTGTGGACAATTTTGTCTTCACGACGACGCGTTCAGGCTGTCGTCATTCCAGTCCTAGTGTGCGGCCGACTATTTTCATATTTATGTAATCTGTTGATAGGATAAAAATTCAATAAAAAATGTGAAAGAATGCGTCATAGTACATAAGAGTTCATACAAGGAGACGTACACAGCATATTTATGCAGGAACGATGCAGAAGTTGATTTCTTATATCTGACCGTCACATTTTATTTAAACACTTCCCCCTCACCCTCGTATAGTGTGACGTAGTTTATGATACCCTTGAGATGGGTTAATGCAATATTATGAATAATTTGTTTAAGGAAATGATTAATTGAGAAATAGTGGACTTGTTCTGAAATATTATATTTATTGACTTTCAGTTTTGCACATTTCTTTTCATAAAGGTACAACTGAAACCTTCCTGAGAAATTAGACGTTAGAGTTTCGAGATAGTGAACTTGAACACGGTCTTTCCGGGTTCAGACTTCTGCCTGGGGTTACCAGGTGCTCCCGCGTGTCCTGGTGCGTACTCCAGTTGCATACATGGCGCATAAATACTCTCCAGTATGACCATTCTACATCTCCGCTGTAAGTTTCGTTTGCTCGTGTGTGCGAGTACCCACATAAATGCATACGTGACGCGTGGGAACTGGAGCATTATACATGTATGAAGACTCCCGCCAGGCAACACGTACTTGAATATATATTTGTACATATTTGCTGTATATCTGTACATTACACATACCAGAAAAAAAAAATATCGAATCTTCCTCTATAAATTGTAAGAAACAGCTTTCCTCTCTTGGTTCCAGGGAAAAATTATTTTGATCCCTGTCAAGTTGAATATATTACTATTATTATTAACATTTCCATTGAAGTGAATACACAATTGACGTTTGTATTTTTTCCCCATTTAAAATACATCTTGTTTTGTCAAAAAAGACAAAAAAAAAAACATTATTTAGTTCAGGATTATAAACTGTATGTAAAAAATTCAGTAATAAGGAAAGAAAATTGATGAAGAAATAATTTGTTACCCACAGTTTTATAATGTAATTTTTCCATCTAGCTCTGACATAAAGAACCACAGTAACAATTACCAATTAATATAGGAACAGTTACCATAGCAAATGTTACCATAGCAACTGTAACTATAGCAACAGTTACCATTGCAGCCGTTACTATAGCAACAGTTACCATAGCAGCCGTTACTATAGCAACAGTAACCATTACAACCGTAACTGTAGCAACAGTTACCATAGCAACCGTTACCATAGCAACCGTTACCATAGCAACCGTTACTATAGTAACCGTTACTATAGTAACCGTTACCATAGAAGCGGTTACTATATTAGTTATCGTAGCGACTGTTATTATAGCGACCGTTACTATGACAAAGGTTCTATAGCAATGGTTACTACAGCAACAGTTACTATGACAATAGTTACCTTAGCAACCGTTACAGTAGCAAAAGTTACCATGGGTTTCTAAAGCAAAGATTCCATAGCAAAAGTTCTTAGAGCAATATTTCCCATAACAGTTACCTTAAACACAATTTTTATTGCAACAGTTACCATAGCAACCGTTTCCATAGCAACCGTAACCTAAGCAACCGTTTCCATAGCAACCGTAACCTTAGCAACCGTTACTATAGTAACAGGTACCATAACGATCGTTACCTTAGCAACCGTTTCTACAGTAACAGTTTCTATTGCATTATTTTCTACAACAGTTACCATAGCAACTGTTACGATAGCAACCATTATCATAGCAACAGTTACCACAGCAATAGTTGCCATGGCAATAGTTGCCATGGCAATAGTTACCTTAGCAACCGACACTTCAGCAAGAGGTATAATAGGTTTCTGAAGCAAAGATTCGATAGCAATGGTTGCTAAAACAATATTTCCAATAACAGTTACCTGAGTTACCGTTCTTATAGCAACAGTTACCATAGCAACTGTAACTTTAGCAGTCGTTACTTAAGCAATCGTTACTTAAGCTACCGTTACCGTAGCAACCGTTACCTTAACAACCGTTTCTGTAGAATTATTACCTACAACAGTTACCTTAACAACCGTTTTCATAGCAACCGTTTCCATAGCAACCGTTACTGTAGCAACCGTTTCCATAGCAACCGTTTTCATACCAACCGTTTCTATAGCAACCGTAACCTTAGCAACCGTTATTATAGCAACATTTACCATAGCATTATTTTTTCATCTTTCTAGTCACTTTATCTCCTTATAAAAATTTTTTCTTATTTTCTAGTTGATAATTTAATTTTCGACTTATCATGTGCAGTTTTTTAATCATTCTTTAGATGGCTTCTTTATTTACAGATTATTATATCTTCTTGACTAATTATTTAGTTTTTCCTTATTTTTTAATTTTCTCAATTACAAAATCAAAGTGATAAAAACTTCCATTGATTTTTTTTTAGTTTTATTTAAACTGCATAAGAAATTTGAAGCATGCACATATGCGTTTTCGAACTGTTTACAATATTTTTTGTAAACAATTAAAAAACCAATTGTTTGGAAAATTAAGTATTTCTTGCCTTTTATTAATGAAAAGAGAATCTAATGATTTTTAAAACGAAATAACACGTCAAGTTTAGTGATGCATTCGAGAATCGGTCCTTTCATTTAAAAAAAAAGATACAAATAGTATCTTCATTTGTTTTCAATGTATTTTTCACGAGATTCTCGTTTTTTTCGAGCGATAGCTCGCTCGAATGCAACACTAGTCAAGTTTAATGGATAGATTTGAACGAATCGTGTAATTGAACGGCATTAAATTCCAACTCATTTCCGATCAGCAATTGATTTATTGTATGACGAATTTGCCAGCACTGTAAATTAACGAACAGTCGAGAATTTCTAAATGAGCACTCGAAATTTTGCACAGATTAACAGTTTGCACGCCCTCGGTAATGAAAGTTTAACGAAATGTCATCACTGTGTATATACTATTAAAATTTTCCTCTTTATGCAATAACACGTCGTAATTGGAAAATTGCATTTTCAATCTCTGTTTCGTGAAGCATCATAATTCGACTGATATTTCATGAGTTCCAAATAAGTCTAAAAAATCATAGATGAGAAATCGATTTTAAACACATTTTAAATAAATGTCCAATATAAAAAATTCAGGGCAAAATAAAAATACATTCTTTTAATTTACGAAGCAAAAAAAAAATTTCGTCTGAGATATTATAGTAGTGTATTCCTACGTACTTTTCTCCGCTAAATCCGAATCAGAATTCAGAATTACTAGATTGGCTACGATTTTTTAGATGACCTCGAAAAATTGCACAAAAAACCAAAAAAAAAACACAAATAAAATTTTTTTGTCCAGGACAATTTACGAGTGTAATCCTGAGTATTTTTCTCAACCAAATTCGAATCAAAAATCAAGGTAACTAGATTGGCTACATTTTTGAGATAAACTAAAAATAATTCTCTAAAACCCCCCAAAAAAATCAAAAAATACTTTTTTTGTCTGGAAAAATATGCTAGTGTCATCCTACGTATTTTTCTCCGCTGAATCCGAATATAGAGTCAAAATAACCAGATTGACTAACTTTTTGAGCTAATCTCAAAAAAATGTTCAAACCCCCCCCCCCCCCCCAAAATCTCAAAAATTTTTTTTTTTTCTGCAACAATGTGATAGTGTCTTCCAACGTATTTTTCTCTGCTAAATCCAAATATGAAGTTGAAATCACTAGATTGACTTAACTTTTTGAGATAATGTGAAAAAACTGCTCAAGAACCTCCCAAAAAAATTAAAAAATACTTTTTTTCTGGAAAAGTATGCTAGTGTCTTCTTACGTATTTTTCTCCCCTGAATCTAAATATAAAGTTAAAATAACCATATTGACTAAACTTTTTGAGCTAATCTCAAAAAAATGCTCAAACCCCCCCACCCCCCACCAAAAATCCCAAAAAATTATTTTTTTCTGCAACAATGTGGTAGTGTTTTTCTACGTACTTTTCTTTGCTGAATCCGAATCTGAAATCAAAATAACCAGATTGACTAAACTTTTTGAGATAATTCCAAAAAAATCCTCAAAAGCCCAAAAAAAAAAACCAAAAAATACTTTTTTTGTGTGGAAAAATATGCTACTGTCTTCCTACGTATTTTTCTTTGCTGAATCCGAATCTGAAGTCAAAATAACCTGATTGACTTAACTTTTTGAGATAATCCCAAAAAAAATGCTCAAGAACCCCCCAAAAAACTCAAAAAATACTTTTTAGTCTGGAACAATATGCTTGTGTTTTTTTCACGTATTTTTCTCTGCTGAATCCAAATATGAAGTTGAAATAACCAGATTGACTACACTTTTTGAGATAATGTGAAAAAAACTGCTCAAAAACCTCCCAACAAAAATCAAAAAATACTTTTTTTCTGGAAAAGTATGCTAGTGTCTTCTTACGTATTTTTCTCCGCTGAATCTGAATATAAAGTTAAAATAACCAGATTGACTAAACTTTTTTAATAATTCCAAAAAAATGCTCAAGAACCCCCTAAAAAACTCAAAAAATACTTTTTAGTCTGGAACAATATGCTTGTGTTTTTTTCACGTATTTTTCTCTGCTCAATCCAAATATGAAGTTGAAATCACCAGATTGACTAAATTTTTTGAGATAATGTAAAAAAACTGCTCAAAAACCCCCCAAAAAAATAAAAAAATACTTTTTGTCTGGAAAAATATCCTAGTCTCTTTCTACGTATTTTTCTCCGCTGAATCTGAATATAAAGTCAAAATAACCAGATTGACTAAACTTTTTGAGCCAATCTCAAAAAAATGCTCAAAAACCTCCCCAAAAAACTCAAAAAATACTTTTTAGTCTGGAACAATATGCTTGTGTTTTTTTCACGTATTTTTCTCTGCTGAATCCAAATATGAAGTTGAAATCACCAGATTGACTACACTTTTTGAGCCAATCACAAAAATATGCTCAAAAACCCCCCCAAAAATCTCAAAAAATTATTTTTTTTCTGCAACAATGTGATAGTGTCTTCCAACGTATTTTTCTCTGCTAAATCCGAATCTGAAGTCAAAATAACCAGATTTACTAAACTTTTTGAGATAATTCCAAAAAAATGCTCGAGAACCCCCCAAAAACTCAAAAAATACTTTTTAGTCTGGAACAATATGCTTGTGTTTTTTTCACGTATTTTTCTCTGCTGAATCCAAATATGAAGTTGAAATCACCAGATTGACTACACTTTTTGAGATAATGTGAAAAAAACTGCTCAAAAACCTCCCAACAAAAATCAAAAAATACTTTTTTTCTGGAAAAGTATGCTAGTGTCTTCTTACGTATTTTTCTCCGCTGAATCTGAATATAAAGTTAAAATAACCAGATTGACTAAACTTTTTGAGATAATTCCAAAAAAATGCTCAAGAACCCCCTAAAAAACTCAAAAAATACTTTTTAGTCTGGAACAATATGCTTGTGTTTTTTTTTCACGTATTTTTCTCTGCTGAATCCAAATATGAAGTTGAAATCACCAGATTGACTACACTTTTTGAGATAATGTGAAAAAAACTGCTCAAAAACCTCCCAACAAAAATCAAAAAATACTTTTTTTCTGGAAAAGTATGCTAGTGTCTTCTTACGTATTTTTCTCCGCTGAATCTGAATATAAAGTGAAAATAACCAGATTGACTAAACTTTTTGAGATAATTCCAAAAAAATGCTCAAGAACCCCCTAAAAAACTCAAAAAATACTTTTTAGTCTGGAACAATATGCTTGTGTTTTTTTCACGTATTTTTCTCTGCTAAATCCAAATATGAAGTTGAAATCACCAGATTGACTAAATTTTTTGAGATAATGTGAAAAAACTGCTCAAAAACCCCCCAAAAAAATAAAAAAATACTTTTTGTCTGGAAAAATATCCTAGTCTCTTTCTACGTATTTTTCTCCGCTGAATCTGAATATAAAGTCAAAATAACCAGATTGACTAAACTTTTTGAGCCAATCTCAAAAAAATGCTCAAAAACCTCCCCAAAAAATCTCAAAAAATTATTTTTTTTCTGCAACAATGTGATACTGTCTTCCTACGTATTTTTCTCTGCTAAATCCGAATTTGAAGTCAAAATAACCTGATTGACTTAACTTTTTGAGATAATCCCAAAAAAAATGCTCAAGAACCCCCCAAAAAACTCAAAAAATACTTTTTAGTCTGGAACAATATGCTTGTGTTTTTTTCACGTATTTTTCTCTGCTAAATCCAAATATGAAGTTGAAATCACCAGATTGACTACACTTTTTGAGCCAATCACAAAAACATGCTTAAAAACCCCCCCAAAAATCTCAAAAAATTATTTTTTTTCTGCAACAATGTGATAGTGTCTTCCAACGTATTTTTCTCTGCTAAATCCGAATCTGAAGTCAAAATAACCAGATTGACTAAACTTTTTGAGATAATTCCAAAAAAATGCTCAAGAACCCCCCAAAAAACTCAAAAAATACTTTTTAGTCTGGAACAATATGCTTGTGTTTTTTTCACGTATTTTTCTCTGCTGAATCCAAATATGAAGTTGAAATCACCAGATTGACTAAACTTTTTGAGATAATGTGAAAAAACTGCTCAAAAACCCCCCAAAAAAATAAAAAAATACTTTTTTGTCTGGAAAAATATCCTAGTCTCTTTATACGTATTTTTCTCCTCTGAATCTGAATATAAAGTAAAAATAACCAGATTGACTAAACTTTTTGAGCCAATCTCAAAAAAATGCTCAAAAACCCCCCCAAAAAATCTCAAAAAATTATTTTTTTTCTGCAACAATGTGATAGTGTCTTCCTACGTATTTTTCTCTGCTGAATCCGAATTTGAAGTCAAAATAACCAGATTGAATTAACTTTTTGAGATAATTAAAAAAAAAAAAAATGATCAAGAACCTCCCAAAAAACTCAAAAAATACTTTTTAGTCTGGCACAAATTTTTTCGGGTTTTTCAGTTTTTCAAGATATTCTTAAAAATTTTAGTTAATTTGAGTCTTCTGACTTTGGATTTGAATAAAGCAAAGAAAATTACATAAAAATACACAAGCACACTGTTTTAGAAAAAAAAAATGTTTTTGGATTTTTTTTCGGGTTTTTGAGCACTTTTTTGAGATTATCTCTAAAATTTTAGCCAATCTGGTTACTCTAAAATGGAATTTGGATTAAGCGAAGAATAATACGTAAGAATTCACTAACATATTGATCCAGGCAAAAGTGGTTTTTTTCGGGTTTTTTAGCAATTTTTTTAGATTATCTCGAAAACTATATCCAATCTAGTTACTTTGATATTGGATTCGGATTTAGCGGAGAAAAATACGTATATAAATACACTAGCAATTTGTCTCGAAAAAAAATTTTGTTTTGTGTTTTTTCCTGGTTTTTGAGCTGTTTTTTTTTGAGATATTATTAAAATTTTTACCCAATTTGGGTCTTCTGCCTACGGATTTGAATTGAACAGAGAAAAATACATAAAAATACACTAGCATACTCTTTTAGAGGAAAAATAAATTTTTTGGATTTTTTTCGGATTTTTGATCACTTTTTTGAGATTATTTCTAAAATTTCAGCCAATCTGGTTATTCCAACTTTGGATTCGGATTCAGGAGAGAAGAATACGTAAAAATACACAAACATATTGTCCCGGATATAAAATGTTTTTTCTGGTTTTTGAGAAATTTTTTGAGATTATCTCAAAAATCCAATTTAGTGTATCCAATCTAGTTACTTTGAAAGTGGTTTCATATCTAGTGGAGAAGAATGCGTAGAAATACACGAGCATATTTTCGAGGAAAAAAATGTTTGTTTTTGGTTTTTTTTGGGGGGGTTTTTTAGCAGTTTTTCGAGATATTCTTTAAAAATTTAGCCAATTTGGGTCTTCTGACTTCGAATTTGAATTGAGTATAGAAAAATACATAAAAAAAATACACTAGGATATTGTTTTAGACAAAAAATTAATTTTTTTTATTTTTGAGTATCTTTTTGAGATTATCTTTCAAATTTTAGCCAATCTGGTTATTCTGACATCGAATTCGGATTCAGCAGAGAAAAATACGAAAAAAATACACTAACATATTGTCACGGTAAAAAAAAATTTTCTTTAGTTTTTTCGGGATTTTGAGCAATTTTTCGATGTTAGCCTAGAAATTCCAGTTAATCTGAATATTCTTATTTTGGATTCGAATTTAGTGGAGAAAATTACTTAGGAATACACAAACCTTAGCTAAGGTTATGCACGTTTTTTAAGTGAAAAAACAAATTTATTAAATAAATTGTGTGAGACGTAGGACTGTTTACCAACAGTCGGTAAATTTGAATATGAAATTACAAATTATGTTTATTTTAGAAGTTAAATAGTTTTATAATTTATAAAGAAAAATAGGAAAATTATAAAAATTACAATAATTTATAATAATGATAAATATTGTTTTAAAGTAAGAATATAAAACTATGTATCTTGTAAAATAAACATTTCGTAATTTCATATTCAAATTTACCGACTGTTGGTAAACAGTCCTACGTCTCATACAATTTATTTAATAAATTAGTATAAAAATTGGTTTAACGTCTGGGACCAATATAATCCAAGAATAAATGCGTAATCTCCAGTAGACAAAATGTCAGTCCTTTATTTCCAACGCCTCAACGCATCGTCATAAAATAAAAAACGTCAACGTTTCGCCATACATATATGTAGGCCTCCTCAGGACAATTAAGACTAAAATTACATAAACAATTTAAATATACAAACAATTAAAAAATATTAAAAAAGCAATATACAAATTTTGAGGTTATATACACAAACATCAAGTATTAATTATCAATTTACAATAAAATTATAATACTTACTTAATAGTCAATAGAAATAAACATAAATCCATTGTTAACTAAATAAAATCTAACAACAGAAGTCACAATAAATACGTCACATAATAAATATAGACAAAAACACAACAATTTATCTAAGTCAACATGTTTAAAATTTGGAGGTTAAAAATTAGTACATTCAAATTTCACCTGGTAACGTAGAACACTACTATACTAACATTTTTTTGGAAAATTCTATTACAAACCAACATCTAATTTATGTTTCATCAAATCATTCAAAAGAAAAAACAAAAACCGATATTATCCTAAAATTTATCTAAAATCACATTATATAAACCATTATAGTTTCTTAAATCGGTAATTAAATTTAAACTATTTTCCTTTTCTTTTTTGATAAAAAACATTTCACCTACTAATCTTTTATATTCATTATTTTCTTTATGTACAATTTTAATATTATTAAAATCAAACTCATGAGTGAAACAATCATTAATTTTATGTTCAACTTTATGTTGTTAGATAACATTATGATACTTTGGATTCAAATTAACATTTCTTTTGTGTTCATCACATCTTTTATATAAATATCTTTCCGTTTGTCCAATATAAGGTTTTGGACAACTCATACACGGTATCTTATAAATAACATTAGTTTGAAAATAATGAATATAAAAGATTAGTAGGTGAAATGTTTTTTATCAAAAAAGAAAAGGAAAATAGTTTAAATTTAATTACCGATTTAAGAAACTATAATGGTTTATATAATGTGATTTTAGATAAATTTTAGGATAATATCGGTTTTTGTTTTTTCTTTTGAATGATTTGATGAAACATAAATTAGATGTTGGTTTGTAATAGAATTTTCCAAAAAAAAGTTAGTATAGTAGTGTTCTACGTTACCAGGTGAAATTCGAATGTACTAATTTTTAACCTCCAAATTTTAAACATGTTGACTTAGATAAATTGTTGTGTTTTTGTCTATATTTATTATGTGACGTATTTATTGTGACTTCTGTTGTTAGATTTTATTTAGTTAACAATGGATTTATGTTTATTTCTATTGACTATTAAGTAAGTATTATAATTTTATTGTAAATTGATAATTAATACTTGATGTTTGTGTATATAACCTCAAAATTTGTATATTGCTTTTTTAATATTTTTTAATTGTTTGTATATTTAAATTGTTTATGTAATTTTAGTCTTAATTGTCCTGAGGAGGCCTACATATATGTATGGCGAAACGTTGACGTTTTTTATTTTATGACGATGCGTTGAGGCGTTGGAAATAAAGGACTGACATTTTGTCTACTGGAGATTACGCATTTATTCTTGGATTAATAAATTAGTTTTTTCATTTAAAAGACGTACATAACCTCAGCTAAGGGACAATAATTGACAAATATCAGCACGCAAGTTGTTTTTTTACTTCTTAAACACTCCTTTAACTTGTTTTTTGAGGAAAAAAAAATCTGATAGTTCCAATTCCTTAAATGCAACGAAAGGAAATTGAACTTTCAAAGTTCCAGTTCCCTTTGCCCGACTTCCAATAAATTATTTTTTTTTTTTTACTGGGTAAGATTCCATTTGTCGTAGAGTATATTATTCCTTTAAACCTATTATTATTATTATTATTATTATTATTATTATTAGTTTTATATTAATCGAGAAGATAAAATAAAGTACACATTATAAAAGTGCAAATACTTTAACTCAAGATAACTAATAAGATAGATATTAATGTGAGATTGAAGAAAGTATAATAAGCTTCCACTTAAGATAAAGAAGTTATGCCGAGAGTAAGAGAAAATTACTGACAGGATAAAAATTGTTGCGCGTGAGTTAGAGTGGGAAAAGGGGTGGAGATTGGTACTCTCATAACTCATCCCTCTCTCTCTCTCTCTCTCATTCTCTCTGTTATTGAGGCTTAATAGGGACACCAATAACTTTAGCAAAACAGCTTTATTACTGTAAGCTCTAATGGATCGGTTAGTTGAACTATGATCTACAAACGATGATTTATGGCCATTTGATCAGTCGCCAGTGTTGGTGCGGTGTGCGTGAATTCTTCTTTCAAGATGACAGGTGAACTTTCACGAATTGTTTTCACGTATAGAATAAAAAAGAAATTCACATTCGTATACGATACTGACCTTTATAGATGATTTTTGTTGTTTTAACTACCAGTCAAGAGACTTAGTATCATAAATACCAATATAATGCGAGTACTGAATATACACTTTATGGGAGTGGAAAAAAAGTCGAAAAAATATTTCAACAGAGTTTTCAAATTTGCATTCCTTCACGCAAAAGAGTCATTAGTAAATTGCGAGTGTTGCTGTATCGTATACAAATAATTAAACATTGACGCTACCGAAGACACTTTTGAACTTTACTAACAAGTTAAATTGATATATTCAACGCTTCAACTTACAAGCAATTTCATATTCTAATTGCAATTTAATTACGTTTGTATATAGTGATAATTGTTATACTTTTAATCATATACAATGTTCTTATTTTATTTATGTTTCTTGCACCTAGTGGTGTAACTATTGAGGGGCAAAGTGGAGCAGTGCCCTGGGGCCCTTACGTTCAAGTGGCCCTCAGTAAAAACTAATAAACCTTTTTTTTAGAAAAAAATTTATAACATTTTAGAATTAAAAAAAAAATTGCAAGAAATGATTGAAATTAAACAAAATAATTGCTGATTTTTCAAATTAATTGAAAAAAATATGCAATCAATTAAAAATTGGGGAAAGTAATTTAAAAACTCATAGAAATGTTTTAAAAACATAAAAAATAATTTAAAAATTAAAATTGAGAAAAATACTTGAAAATCTTAAAAGTAAATTGACAAAAATTGAATAATGAAAATTAGAGAAAATAATTAAAAATTGAAAAAAAAATGATTAAAAAATTGAGATAATTAATATAAAATTGAAAAATATAATTAAAATTTGAGAAAATAATTGACAAAATTACGTAATATATTTTCAATGAAGGAAAGTTAAAGGAAATTTCAGAAAAATACTTAAAGATTTTAGAAGTTCATTGAAAAAAAAAAGAAAATAATTAAAAATTAGACAATATAAATGAAACAAAATACATATAATTTAAAATTAAAGAGAATAATTTTTAATTAAACAGATATAATTAACAACTTTTTGGAAATTACGAAAAAGAACGAAAGTAACTGAAAATTGAAGAAAATAATATGAAAAATCATATAAATAATTGAAAATTGAAGGAAATAATTGAAATCTCAGATAAATAGTTTAAATAATTGGAAATTATAAAAGAAAATAAAAAAATTAAAGAATATAAATTTTGGAAAATAATTGAAAAATTGTTTTACGATTTGAAACTTGATGAAAATCGAAACATATTGAAATATGAAACAAACATTGATAGGTTGTAAAAAATAAATAACATTTGAGTGCAAGAATTAAAAAAATTACGGAATTTCGTTAAGTAAACAAAAATAATTGAAATTTGAGAAAAATACATGAAGATCTTAGAAATCAATAATTGAAAAAAATGAGAATAACTTAAAATTGGAGAAAATCATTAAAGAAAGCTAAAAATAATTTAAATTTATGATAATTTATAAAAAAAAATTGTAAATTATGAAAACATCTGAAAATAAGTAAAAATTGAAGAAAATAATTGAAATTTGAGAAAAATACTTAAAAATTTTAAAAAATAATTTTAGACAATGAGAATAATAATTAACAATCGAATAATAATTGAAAATTCAGATAAATAATTGAAATTTTTAAAAATTGTGCCCAAAGAATAAAAATAATTAAAAAGCGGAGAAAATAATATAAAATTACAGAATTTGTTTTTAAGTCAAAGAAAATAATTTAAAAATCGTTTTAAAAATTGTAAATTAAAGACAATAATTTAAATTTGAGATGATAACTGAAAATTTAGGATATTAACTGAAATACAAAAAAAAATACTAAAAGATGTAGAAAATAATTGAAAAATGAGTTTTTATTTGAAATTAGATAGAAAATCATTGAAATATGAAAAAACAATGATAAGTTGTAAAAAATAAATCACATTTCAGTAAAATAATTGGAAAAAGTACAGAATTTTTTTTAAATAAATAGAAAATAATTTAAATTTGAGAAAAATATATGAAGATCTCAGAAATCAATTGAAAAGAATGAGAATAACTTAAAATTGGAGAATAAATTGAAGAAAGCTAAAAATAAATGTTTACGATAATTTAAAAAAGAAATTGGAAATTATGAAAACATCTAAAAATAAGTAAAAATTAAACAAAATAATTGAAATTTGAGAAAAATACTTAAAAATTCTAGAAAATAATTTTAGACAATGAGAATAATAAATTATTGAGGAAAATAATTGAAACATAATAAAATTAATTCAATATTCAAAAATTAATTCAAATATGCTGATAATAATTCAAGATTAAGAAAAATAATTGAAATTTATGATGAAAATAATTTAAATATGAAACAATGAAAACAATAAATAAAATTTGAGCTAAGTAATTGAAAAAATCATAGAATATATGTTTAAAAAAGGAGAGTAATTACAAAATTGCTTTAAAATTTTAATTAAAGAGAATAATTGAAAAGTCACAGAAATAATCAAAAACTGATGAAAATAATAATTGACATTTCAGATAAATAAATGAAATTTTTGAAAAATGTGCCCAAAGAATGAAAATAATTAAAAATCGGAGAAAATAATATAAAATTACAGAATTTATTTTTATGCAAGAGGAAATAATTAAAAAATCTTTTTAAAAATTGAAAATTAAAGACAATAATTGAAATTTGAGATAATAACTAAAAATGTAGGAAATTAATTAAAAAATAATAAAAATATTAAAAGATGGAGAAAATAATTGCAAAATAATAAAAAGAAATGGAAATTGAACAAAAGAATTTAAAATTGAGATATATATTTGAAATTTCAGTAAATTAATTCAGAAATTATGAAAATAATTAAAAATTGAAAACAGTAATTGCAAAATGACAAAATTAATGGCAAGTTAAAAAAATAAATTTAAATTTTCAATGAATAATATAAAATTAAGGAATAAATAATTAAATTGATTTAATGTTAAGGCAAAAATAATTAAAATTGAAAAAGTGGTTGAGAAAACTACACAAAATAAATGAAATTTGACGAAGGTAAATTTTTAGGGAATCAATTTAAAAACAATTAAAATAATTTAGGATTGTAGGAAATTGTTGAAAAAAGATAAAAAATAGTACAAAATTGTATTTTTAGTAATTTGAATGATAATAGAAAAGAATTATTAAAAAATGAAGAAATTTTTAAATCATTTTAAATTTACTATTTTTGAAACGTGGATTAATTGAACTTTTAATCAATGCAAGTTCAAATTAACTGAAGTTTGAAAAAATTAAAATTTTTATAAATAAATTATTATTGTTACCGTAAAACAGGCTAACTTCGCTCATGTAGGGTAATTTCGCTCAGTAGAAACTTTTTTTTCAAAATGTAATTATCGTTATTTCCAGGAAGAAAAATATTAGATTTGCAATTATTAATGATAATAAAAGTATCAAACTGTGTTTCAAAGGTATTTTAAAGCAGAATTATTGTCAAGTTTTAGTAAAAATAATATTTATTTAAAGATGTCTATTTTGCTCATTGAACAAGTAGCGTATAAAAGTCGTTTGTAAAACCTATAATTAAAATATTTTATGTTAAAAGCATTTAATAACCTTATTTCTTATATCTCTGACATGATTTAGAAAAAATAAAATTCCTAAAAATTTAAATAGATTTTGAAAAAGTCAATTTAAACAAATATTTCATATTTGTGGGGTAATTTCGTTTATGAATACAATGTATCATTCAATTGTTTATCAAGTATCTAAGGTTATTTCTCAGACAAAATTCTAAAATTTTATCAAATTATAAAACACAAAATGGGATCAAATATTTATTCTGATAATTGTAAATGTTATTTAAATAAAATTATTTTCTTTCTAATTGTTTTATAAAGTGATTATAGCTTGTAAACTAACATATTTTTGTTGTTAAAAATTAAAATCATTAAAGTTGAGCGAAATTTCCCCACATTGAGGTGTAATTTCCCTCACAGTAAAAAGGTATATTAAATAGGTTTACGCAATATATTGTAATTTTTTTATTTTGTGAAATTAAAGAGGAAGAGTCAGAAATTATATATTTTCAGTATCAAATTTAATTATTAACTTTTTCTTATACGTTTAAAAAAAAAAAAAAACATAAAAATTTGAGCGAAATTAGCCTGTTTTACGGTATAAATTAAAATTGTAAATTATTATATATAATTGGGTCCCCATATTTCTTTTTGCCCCAGGGCCCTTCCACCCCCCAGTTACGCCACTGCTTGCACCCTTTTTGAAACAAAAATAAAAAAGTTGGAAAAAATTTGTTTTTAGCTTTTTACCTCTAATTACGAAAGGAAGAAAAACAAAAGGGTTGAGAGAACAAGTTCAAGTCGTCAGATACATTCTGTAACAGGGTCGTAGTTAATCAGGTCGAAACATCTCTCGGCGGAAATATCTCGCAACAGTTTCTGACTTTAAACTCAGCTGGGGTTCGAGTCAATTAATTACTCGAGCACAAATTGAAGATGAGCAGCACGAACATCCAAGTGATAACGTTAAAAGATTTTAGTACTTGACGTTAAAATCTTTCCTCCGTCGATCGTGACCGGTGCCGGTCACGAGTCTCTTGCCGCGGCCGTTGGTCTAATCGCTAGTTACCAGCCACTAATTACGGTCTCTTACGTAGGCTGAGGTACAATATCTGACAGAAATTCAGCAGTCTGTCATTCCGCGTCCAAGACAAGTTAATCTTTGGCAAGATCGTCCTATTAAAAACACCATTTATTGCTTTTTTTATTTTTAAATATACTCATTTACTAAATTACCAGATTGTGCGAAAAATAATACCAATCCTGTTGGTACGTAAAATTGTTGGATTAAAATTTATTAAACAGTTAAAAGGAATTCTCAGGACTTTTTATTCCAGAATCCACTTTCCAAATTCCAAAATCCGAATTTCAGATTCTACCTATGAGATTCCTGATTCCGGATTCCATATTCAACTTACGGTACTCTTAATCACGAATTCCAAATACTAAATTCAATTTCTGGATTCCAAATTCCCGGTTCCGGATTCCACATCCTAATTTCTGAATTCCAATTTCCAGATTCGACATTCCAAACCTGACTTTCTAGATTCCAAATCCCAGATTCCTGATTCCACTTACTAATTTCTGGATTCTATATGCCACATACTACACCCCAAAATCCAAATTCCACATTCTGTCTGGTAGATTTCCAATTCCGTATTCCATATCTGTTGCCGACCAAAATAAATGTAATATTTGAGAGATTAAAATAATGTCTTTATTTAATGTCGTATGATTTGAACTCGAGTTTCAAATTTACTATGAGACAATGACTATTTGTTGACATAACAACCTGGCGTCAAGGTTTTGGGACAATGACCATGAAAGGCGGAGAAAAGGTGTTTCAGATGAATAGAAGAAAAGGATGGAGAATGAGAGGGCTAGACAGATAAGAAAAGTTCAGTTGGAAATTGAGAGTGAAGAGAAGAACATCAAAATAGAAAATGGAATTTGTGCGCGAGTGTGTGATAATTTGCCGTCAGCGAAGTGGACAGTTTTCAATTGGACAAGGAGGTATTCTTAACCAAAGGAAAAGGATAAGGATAAGGATAAAGATAAGGATAAGGATAAGAATAAGGATAAGGTATAAGGTGAATCAGGAGAGCAGAGATGGCTTTCTAAGGGACCAAATACGGTTTGTTAAAATTATCTTAATTAAAGTTGTTATTGAAGTTTATTCAACTTCCTTGAGCCCCCATAACCTTTAAGTAATTAAAATAAAAGAATCCTTCTGGTGTTGTTGGAAGGATAAATAAACGTACACCTCCAGTTGCGAGGGGATCGGAAATTCTAAGGAATTTTCGTGGTCCTAGCTTCCGGAGCCTACATCTGTGCTAACCATTAATAAATAATTTAAAAATATTCCCTAAACAACCTTCTTCAAAAGAATTCCTATAAACCGTAGATTAATTGAGTTAAATGTAACTCATTCCCGGTACGTGGTTTACAATATCCAACTTAGCGTACCCTAAAATAAGAATTCCAAATACCAAATTATATTTTTGGATTCCATATTCCAGTTTCTTGATTCCATATCCTACATACATGAACACAAATTCTGTATTCCGCGTTCCAGATTCGACATACTAAATTTCAATTTCAGATTTCAAATCCCAGATTGGGGATTCCACATACTAATTTCTGAATTTTATATTCTACGTACTACACTTCAAAATCCGCATTCCAGCTTTAAAATCCCAGATACTAGATTCCAAATTTTAGATTTTATGTCCGTAAAACTATACTCCAATTTTACTTTCCAGATTACGAATTCCAAAATTTGAATTTCCGGATTACGTAACCTATATTTTACAATACCAAGTTCCGAATTTTAAATTCCAGATTTCATTTTGCAAACTACAAATTTCAGTTTTCAGATTCCAATTTCCAGATTCTAATTCTCAGGATTTGAATTCCGCATACCAACAGTGAAATCTAAAATGTGAAATCTGGAATGTGAAATTCGGTATTGGTGATGTGGAAACTAGGTAGTAGAATTTAGAATGTATAATCAAAAATATAAAATCTAAGATGTGAAATCTAGGATGTGAAATACAAAACTTGTGATGAATAGTCTTGAATGTGGAGTATAAAATGTGATTTAACCTAAAATGCACTCAGCCTAAAACATATATAACCTAAAATGCATTCAGCTAAAATACCATTTAGCATAAAAAGCATTCAGCATAAAATTCAAATTATCCTAAATAGTATTTAACCTTAATCCAATGTAACCTAAAATGCATTCAGTGTAAATCCTATTTAACCTAAAATTCATCCAGTCTAAATCTCATCTAACCTAAATTTCATTTAACCTAAATTTCATTTAACCTAATTTTAATTTAACCTAAATCTCATTTAACCTAAATCTCATTTAACATAACATGTATTCAGTCTAAATCCCATTTAAACCTAAAATTCATCCAGCCTAAAACTCATATAAACAAAATCTCATTTAACCTAACATGCATTCAGCCTAAAATTCATTAAACTAAATCCCATTTAACCTAAAATTGATGCAGCCTAAATCTTATTTAACCTAAAATGAACTCAGCTTAAAACACATTTAATTTAAATCTCATTTAACTAAAATCTCATTTAACCTAAAATGCATTTATCCTAAAAAACATTTAATCTAAATACCATTTAACTTAAATTCCATTTAACCTAAATAGCAATTACCTTAAAACCCTTTTAACCTAAAACTCATTAACCTCAATCTCATTTAACCTAAAATGCATATAGCCTAAAAATAATGAAACCTAAATTCCATTTAGCCTAATATGCATTCTTCAGTCTAAAACCCATTTCACCTAAATTCCATTCAACTTAAAATCCATTTAACCAAAAATACTTACAGCCTAAATTTAATTAAACCTAAAATACTTTTAGCCTAAATCCCATTTAGCCTAAATTGCATTCAGCCTTAAACCCATTTTACCTAAAACTTATTTAACCTTCATATAATTTAACCTAAAATGCATTTAGCCTAAATATAATTTAACCTAAATGCTATTTAACCTACAATGCAGTCTGCCTAAAACCCATTTAACTTTAAATTGATTTAACCTAAATAATTTTGGTCTAAATTCCACTTAACCTAAACTGCGTTAGCCTAGATTTAATTTAACCTTAATCCTATTAAAACTAAATTCCATTTAACCTACAATGAATTAAGCCTAAAACCCATTTAACCTAAAACTCACTTAACCTAAATCGCAGTTAACCTAAATAGGCATTCTGCCAAAAATTCATTTAACCTACAACTCATTTAACTTTAATGTCATATAACCTAAATCTCATGCGACCTGAATCTTATGTAATCTGACATGCATGTAGCCTAAAACCTATTTAATCTAAATTCTATTTAACTTAAAATCTATTAACCAAAAATATTTTTATCCTAAATCTCATTTAGCCTAAATTGCATTCAGCCTTAAACGCATTTTACCTGAAACTTACTTAACCTTAATCCCATTTTACCTACACTCCATTTAACCTAAAATGTATTGAGCCTAAATCCCATATAACCTAAAATCATTTTTCCGAAATTTCTCCGAACCCTATTTATAATATAAAATTTAGGTTCAATGGGATTTAGCATAAATGGTTTTAGTCTGAATACATTTTAGATTCAATGGGATTAAGGCAATATGCATTTTAGGTAAAATGGAATTTATGTAAAATGGTATTTAGGTTAAATGAGATTTAGGCTAAATGAATTTTATAGTTAAATGTGTTTTAGGCTGAATGCATCTTAGTTTCAATGTGATTTAGGTTAAATGAGATTTAGGTTAAATAAATTTTAGTCTGACTACATATTTGGTCAAATGGGATTAGGTTAAATGAGTTTCAGGTTAAATGGCTTTTAGGCTAAATGCATTTAAGGGTAAGTGAAATTTAGGTTAAATGTGTTTTAAGCTGAATGCATTTTAGGTTAAATAGGATTTATGCTAAATACATTTTAGACAAAACGGTTTTTAGGTTAAATGGGATTTATGTTAAAAGAGAGTTAGGCTAAATGAATTTTAGATTAAATGGGATTGAGGCTGAAGGCATTATAGGTTAAATGGGATTAAGCTTAAATAAGATGTAGGTCAAATGAATTTTAGGCTTAATACATTTTTGGTTAAATGGGATCGACAGTTCAGTTCTAATGGTCTGCACAGGTCAGTTACCGACGGTGCATATCATTATTCCTCGACGTTCAATCTTCTACTGAAGTTATCTCACGAGCCAGAAAAATCCCATACCTATCGAGATTTTTAACTCCGAGGACTGGTTGTATGTACTACTAGAAATTTCCCTAGGGATATTCACAAGCTTAACCCGCTGTCAAAATCGGCAGCAAACAGAAGACTGAAAGTGAGAGATAAAAAAAGTCTGGTGAATAAGTACAGGTTAAATGGGATTTAGGTTAAATAAGATTTAGGCAATATGTATTTAGGCAATATGTATTTAGGTTAAATGGGATTTAGGTTGAATGCACTTTAGGTTAAATGGATTTTAGTCTAAATGGGATTTAGGTTAAATGGATTTTAGTCTAAATGGGATTTAGGTTAAATGGATTTTAGGCTGAATGCATTTTAGGCTGAATGCATTTTAGGTTAAATTTGTTTTAAGTTGAAGGCATGTTAGGTTATATGGTATTTAGTCTGAATGCACTTTAGGTTAAATGGGATTTAGACTGAATGCTTTTTAGGCTATATGGTTTTAGGCTGAATGTGATTTAGGCTATATGGTTTTAGGCTGAATGGGATTTAGGTTATATGGTTTTAGGCTGAATGGGATTTAGGCTAAATGGGTTTTAGGAAATATTCATGCGCCTACATGTAGAGTCCCTATCTTTATCTTTGAAAACCTCTATCTAGGATGTATTATGTATTATCTGGAATATATAATCTGGAAAGTAGAATCTGGAATGTGAATCTAGGATGTGAAACCTGGATTTTGGAATGAGATATAAGGAAAGTAGAACCCAGAATCAGGTATAAGGAATCTACAGTTTAGATTGTAAATGTTTATATTTGTCATGTAAAACCTGGTATAAAGAATCTGGATTGTGGAATGCGGAATCTGAAATGTGAAATTTGGAATATGGGATTTAAAATGTAGAATGTGGAATCTAGATTGTGGATTGTGGAATCTACTATGTCAAGTTTGAGATAAGAAATGCGGATTTAAAAATCTGAAATCTATTAGGATATGGAGTGAGACAACTAGAACACGGAATCCGGAATCAGAGATGTGATATTTGCAATTTCGAATGTGAAATGTTGAAATATATGATACAACGTCTGGGATAGGGAATCTGGAATGTGGAATATATGATTATAAATTTGAAATGTGGAATCTGAATTGTGGAATCTGGAACGCGAAATCGAAAATCAAATGAAGAATTCTACATATTAAATTGTAAAATATTCATATCTGTGATATAAAAATTCAGAATCTGGAATCTAAAATGTAAAATCTGGAATTTGGAGTCTTGATTATGGGATTCTAAACCAAGATCGTTATATTCAGAATCTGAGACACTGAAGAATTTTGAGTAAGTATTATCTGGAATAAGGATTTTTTTTGTCAATACTTTACGTTAACATAAATTGTTTATAGTACAAAAATTTAAAAGTCTGATCTCACAGATCTGACAAATTTATTTGTCAACATATTAAAAAAATTTGTAATTTGTTAAAAATTAAATCCAGGAAATAAATTTAAACCCTAATTTTCGATTTTTTTTCCTACTGTGCATCCCTCGCAAAAAAACTCGTACAACTCAAATTTTCTATCTCGAATATTTTCTTATTTGTTTTGAGTTGAAAAGTGCATAAAGAACCGTGGGAATCGCGAGAAACGATTGTAGGCACATTGCACAGCACACACATCATCAAATCGGACTCAATTGCGCACGATTCAGAGCAATCGACTTGGACTAGGTATGCGATAAGAAACGAGAACTTGTATGAAGAGAAGAGCAAATGAACGCAATGTTGTAATCGCCTCGGGTAACACAATCCAGAAAACTAGATTCGACAATTATTTGCAACAATTTATGCTTAAGTATGTATAGAGGGAAAACTAATATCTTTCTTGTAGAAACGATTATTAATTATGACTTTAATAATAATTATTATTATCAGTATAAGAAAGCGATGAAATTAGTTTTTTGGAAAAATCAACACTTTACTTTGATACACTATCGTAGGGTAAAAGCTGTCTGATAAACTACAGTCGGCATTACTTTCACTGGCCGTGGAAATTTATTGACATTTAGTTAATTTAATCGTAAATTAATTCTCAATTTCAATTTGCCATTCGATACAATCGGTTTATCTGTAAAATTATTGAATCCTGAGACATTCTCTATTATAGAATAAAATAATAAATATGCAAAATTCGAAAATTTAATAGAATTGTGAAAATGGGAATAATTGATTGGTTTTTGAAAAAAATATCATTTACAGCATTTCCAAACTTTTTACTTTGTTTAAGAAACTTTTTTTACGTCCTCTTATCATTATTTAATGAACATGACGACCAATAAGGAAAAATAATTGGTAATAAGATCGAATGCAACAATCTTACGTTTTGAGACTGACTCAGCCTCCTCTTCAGAGTTTATTTAAAATTGTATCTATAAATTCAAAAAACTACATATACATTTATAATCGTTGATATTATTATAAAGGACAAAATTTAAAATTCTAAATATGAAAAGTATATACAGAAGAAAAATTGTTATTCTACTTACATCACATTATATGATAGAACAGTCAAAATTATAATAATTATCCATATGGTCGAAAGATTCTTTGAACAAAAAAAAAACCAAAACAACACCAAATTTTTTTTAGAAAGATCTTGATCAAAGCTTGAAATTAAAGTATTCTTAATAAAATTGTCAGGAATATTTATGAATTTATAGTCTAAATTCTTCCCTTGATTCAGTAGGTATTTTAGAAATGATTGACTCAATATCTTTAACAATTTCAGAAACAAATATGTTAAGTTTTCTAAAAAAAATTTTTAAGTAGTCATAAGTCCAAAACGGTTGATTTTAGAAAACAATTATTGAAAACAAAAATGTGCCTTCTTATGAGTAGGATCAGAAAAAAATATTTAAAATTAAAAAAAAATTGTTTTTTAACATATTTTGAGTTTTTTAAAAAGTTAACTCAGGAATGGTACTTTTGAAATTGTAAATATAGGATTCGTTGATCCTATCTGTAAATTAATTATTATTTTGTTAATAATTTGAAAAGATTTGTAAATAGGGAGAATATTATTCATCTTGAATTTAACGGATTGTTACTTTTGAATCTTCCAAAATATGGTTTTTAGGGACTGGTTTCTTTCCGGTAATCGTTTAATCCTTTGGTTGAATTGGTAGAATTTAATCCAATGGTTCCGGTTGAAGTTGTAAAAAAGTTTCCCAATAAGGCGCTAACGTAGTTCGGTCACTGACCCGACAGGTTAATTTGTTGAGTGTGAAGAGTAGGTTCACGAAAAAAATATACTTGTAGAAATTTTCCCTGCGCCGACTAACTGGGCAACTGCTCGTCACGTAAGATTTTCTCTAAAACGACTGACTGACTGATGAAGGATTGACTGCCTTTCACTTTTTTGGAGCTCGTACTTAAGGGTCAGCATTGATCCAGACGTCGATCGACTTGACAGAAGGCACAGTTTATGATCTCTTTCCATGAGACGAGTTCATGCCAGATCTTTCTTTGTATGTGTTACCTTTAGAAGACAGGTGTGTGAAAATCCGTTCTTTATCAAAATCAAAGGGACAACAATCCTTGAGTCTTGTGCAATATTTTTACATTAGTTCTTTTACAAAATGACTTTTACAAATAATTTTTTATGACTTTTAAATTTTTCTGATGAAAGCTTACAAAATTGTCATCTCTACCAAATTGTAAATTATTTCAATTTTATTTTTCAATGGATTCTCAGATAAATAATTCAAGTGTCTTCCGGAATATGTTTCTTTAATTCTTAAACAATTTGTAATCAATTAAAATGACATTAATGACATTAATACTAAGAAAAGTTAATGAATTGTTCTTCTCTATCTCGTGTGTAAATTTAAGTCTATCAATGGTAAGAGTTAAAAGCATCTAATACGATATAGATAAAATTATAAATAAAAAATGTTTTCACCTAATGTGTGTATACATATATATTTAATTAAATTGATATTGATAATTAATTGATCATGTGTAGGTGGAGTATCTATTTAATTGCCTAGTAACGGATATTGAGAGAAATCAGGTGAGAAGAAGTTTCGCTTATCTCGACAAAGTTACGAAAGTGCTTGTATCAATTAAGGGCGGTAGTGCAATTAATGTCGTCATCCCACTTAGAGGAAATCGAGAATGTAGATTATTCGTGTATGGATCAAGCGATTGTATTTAGTTAAAGTCGACTAAAAATTAAACAGGAACTGAAATTATTCCGGCTAATGTTTACCGTATCCAAATACTCGATAAATCTAATATATGATTTAATTCAGAAAAATACAACTATTTTAATTTTCATAATTCATTATTATGGCTCAAAATTAATTTTTAAAAATTTAATAAATTTTTCGAAAATTTTCCAAAATTCAAACAAACTGAGTTGTTTTTGCAGTGTAAACTTTTAACTTGAAGTTATATTTCAGTAAATTTCTTTTATCATTTAATGAATATAAGTTAAAATCTATTTATAAATATATTTTTTATTCTAAATTTAAGTGCTAAGAAAGAAAATCGTTACTTTACCCTAGTAGGAAACTAAATTAATAATTCCACCTACGCTTTAAAACAACATCAAGGCGCAATTTTTCCATCAATTTATGTTTTTTTTATAAAAGCTATTTAAAACACTTGATATCAATTGGTTCTTTTATTCTTTTATTTCTTTTATTTTTTTTTCGTTATTTTACGATTATAAGTTGCTTACTCAGTTACAAAAAATAGTAATAAAAATAATAATCAAGATTTTAATAATTACAATAGCAATTATTAAACATAGTTAAATTGAATTGTTATATTTCTAGTTTCTTTTTAAATTCCTAACTATTTTTAAACAATCATCAGTTAATTTCTTAACATTCTAAATTTTTCTAGCTATTTTTCACTATGTCTTGTAAATTTGCAATTTTTGTTACGTTTTCTAATTATTTACTGAAAAAAAATATTTTTCTTCATATTTCAAACCATTATTTACAATAATAATTAAACAAACTCTATTATTAAAATTAATTATTCAGACCGCTGTAACAAAATTCTCTTTAATTTATTACTAAATTTTGTATCTAAATTTAAAAAGTACATGAATATTGCCTTTTAATTTAATTTGAAACATGAACGACAGAACTTAAAAGCAAGCATTCAAGTTACGTGAAAAGAAAATGATGCAAAAAAAATTCTACCACCAATCAAATAATATTTATTAACAAGAATAAGTAGAAATACTCTGGATTGAACACTTTAATATTTAGTTGAAACGTTATTAATTATTAATTCAAATTAAATCGGTGACGTCACCCCAAAGAAGCTGCGACTAAATTTTAATTTTAAAATTTTTTCTCTTTTAATTACAATACATTCAATAAATTCAGTGATTCTTTTAATTGAATCCAACTTAGGATTACTTAGGATATCAAAAACTGACGACACTTTATAGTTTTTATCTACAGCGTCAGTTTAAAATTTTTTTCTCTCTTCATTATGAAACGTACATTCGATTAAAACATGATAACTAAAATCATTTACTAGAAAACCACACCCACCACATATTCCATCACATTTTCAATTGTAGATAGTATTATTTATCATAATTTTCAATTGAAAAACATTTAACAATCTTAATTCAACAACTATATGAAAATATTTTAATGATAAACAGAGTTTAAAATTAAAACCTCTGATAAAGGATATTCAGAGTCACATCCATAATGCAGGGATCCATAACTGCCCTAATTCTTAACATGAATTATAAGACGAAGCCAAAACAAAGAACCAGAATTCAACTGGTCCTATTTGATTTTTGAATGCTGAAAAGAAACACTGGAAAATAATTAATAATAATGATTTTAGCAAACTTAAAAGAAACTAAATTGAATTTTACATTTACGAATGTTTGAAAGTTAAAGAATAAAAATAATTGAAAAATTGAGAAAAATTACAGAAATTTAAAATTCGTTTTACTGACATTTAAATACAGATTAAATGATAAACATTAAGAGAGATATAAAATAACAATTGGATTAAATGAAAACAAGTAAAAATTATAAAACGACAATGAAAAGAGCTTTAAAATTTTGTATTAAAATAATAATAATAATAAGATTTATTAATTATATTTTGAATTGAAGAATAAACATAATATTTAAGAACAAATTACCTTAATAGTCCGAAATGGAATTCCTTCTGAGGTACAGAGTTTTAATATAATTTTTCCTTTTAATAAACATTTTAAGAATGCACAAATTAAGGTCCGATTTAAAAACATAATAATCCTTAAGATCGCCGTTTACGACCCAGAATTTACATTTGAGTACTTGTTAAAACTGGTATGGCTGAGAACTTTTAAAATAAATAAGTCGTGCATGGCCGAGTATCTTAAAAAATTAAAAATTTGAGATTTACTGGACTACGACTACCCGGAAGAACTGAAAATGCTCTTTCTATGAATGCCCATCCTAGTCTTCGAAAAGGGACAGTTTTTCAAGAGTGGGGATACATGAAAAGAAAATGGATTTTTGAAAGAATGGGAACGAAAACTTGGAAATTTACAGAATGATGTCACTACCCCTCAGAATGCTTCATTTACAAGTTTCTACAATAATTATTGTTAATTTGTTCAGAAATTTTACGAGGCTTTTTTTCGAAGTTAATTAGATGCAAATCTCTTTAAAAACTCTCCTATTTATTTGGAGGCGACTACATATTTCAACACATTATGTGTCCTCTTCAGGTCAATAATAAATAACTAATTAAAAATAACAGCCGAGAATTTGTAAAGGAAACCTAGAAATTAAGTAATAAATTTAAAAAAATACATACAAAGATGTACTCCTTGAGCCTTCAGGAAATGTGTGTCAACTTGAGTGTGGACGAAAACGACCCAGGTCCGGGATCCGAAGGTGCGAAAATTTAAATCTAATCTCTCAAAAAATGTCAAAAAGAAAGCGATGCCACTTTTGTCCGACCAAAAAAGACCGAAAAACAAATTATTGTTGCGCGAAATGCGCCAAACCAACTTGCGACGATCATAGAATTGTATTTTGTCTTGATAAATAAAATTTATCTGGTAAATAAATTTGTTCTTTTCTACTAAAATGTTGAGTTTTAACTGATTTATACCCATTTTACAATTATTTTTTGTCATTAAAAGAACTCAATATAGCTTTTTACTGAAAACTTTGAAGTAATTTTTACCATTTTTGAGGTCAAAAAATTAACCATTTTTTTAAGAAAATAAAATTTACTATTTTTTTTGTGAAAGGCACACTCTTCAGCCTTAATTACCTTTTTTAAACTTTTCGATATCTCAATTTGGCTCAAAGTTATGATTTTTTTAGTGAAGTAGCAATTTTTCAGGAGGTAAGTCTATTTTTTAATAATAATAATAAATAAAAAAATTTTTTTTTTAAAAAACGTAATTGTTACTTCAACTAGAAGGATTGATGATGATCTATGAATTTTTTCAATTTTTTTTAAACATTTTTTCTACTTGTAAACATGACAGGACGAAAATGACCCAGGTCCGGTCTAATACATAATCGTAATTTAAGTAAACATAACCTCAATATTGCTGATAATTATTACAATCCCATTCCAAGTTTCTGTGCGGGTATTGTTTAAAAGCAGACGCACAAGTGCAAAATAATCCGAGATAAATTGAACTCCGTTTCTGGGAAAGACGAAACATTGATGAAATGATAGAAGTGCCTTAATAAAGTGGCAATAATCACTGCCGGGATAAGTTCGTATTTTCACCTGTCATTTATCTAAGGAGTATCGTCTGGGCACAGAGAGTTTCGACCTTTTTCTGTAGCAAAGAGCCAGCTTTGTGGTTTCGATTCTTCGATCGGTTCCAATTGGCTGTTTGGTATATACGGATGGTCGGACGTATCGACAGGTTCGGTGACAATTTATCGTGCTGCTGTTTATATCCGTTCGATCGAGACTCGCAGTTCCAACAGGAGACGGCTTCTCGTACAAAGTACACGTACTCTAATATTAAAGGTTGCGATATAAATCTGATCTTAGCAACTTCTATAAATATTTTTTCTAGCACTCGCTGAAAAAAAGTATTCTTCTCTTGAGATTATCTCTTCTTATATTAAAACAAAACCTTTATCGTCAACAGAAATTCGTCATTCAGTCGTTCTTCCCCTTCCACTTGGTTAACTACTTTTTCTTATAAGCAACTTTTAACATGAATTCACCTATAATCTTTTTGAACTATTAACATTAATATAACTTAAGCACATACGCAATTAAGTGTAGCTGTGTGTCATGATAGTGACGCATGCGCAGTAATGCTCTATGACAATTGCACATGAGCAATAATCCAGTGTGGGATCTAAATAAACTCAATGATTGTTACAATTCATTTTTTTTTAAGTCTACCGAAAATTAAAATTTCATTTATTTACATGTGCAAAATGTTTTCTGTATATTTTACTTTTCAAAATTATATGTTCTACGCACAGTATATGACTTTTTTGTTTAACACTAATTTATATATTACTACCTACTATTAATATTACAAATAAAGAAAAAAAATATCTTAATAATAAATTATAATCTTTATATTTCAATTTAAAAAAAATTAAAAACAAAATTAATAAAATAATAATTACATTTACGCCATATTTATCAATAAAATTTTCATCGCATACTTGTAAAAACAATTTTTTTGGTATATTTCCTAATACATTATATATATATTCAATTTTTTTTTTATTATCTGCTTTTGTTTGTCTATACCCTATTATGAATATAGTATAGATTTCAAAAAAAATGTTCCAGGCAAATCTAATTTTTGAATGTAAATATTCCGAAAAATGACCCATATGTATGCATGCATTTTGGAAGCATATACGTTATATTTATCGACCATTGGCAAATTGAGAATTTATTCTATGTGCAGAACTGTGATAGAGGACTACTTAGGAATAAAGTACGAAAGTTGTAACTACCATACATGTGCATCATTGGGTGAGCTCTTCGTTCGAAGAAAACTAGCGTGACCTGTGACACGCACGCTATAAACAATCCTCAAGCAGTAAACGGATCTGCGCTGTTATGCGCTCCTTCAGTACAAAACTAATCTCAATCTATGCCTCTTTTTTATCGATTAAACGCAAAATCGACTTTAACGTTATTTTTGAATCTGCATCTCGGCATTTGAATTTAAATACATCTACGCTGAGAGAAGATGCGTAGTAAATTTTACATTAAACGTGTTATAGGTGTGGGATATCTTGACATTTTTGTAAATTTTAAAACCTATACAAACTGAAAGCTGCATATTTAAGTAAAGAATTACATTCTAGAATTGAAAATTTTCATTGTAGCGATTAAAAATGTCAGTTTTATTTTAAAAATAACTTTCAACTTCTCGGGGGTCAAACTGAGTATCCTCATCAAATTACTTCCAGCATCATTAAATTGACTCTCTCGGATTGACTGATATCATAACCATTTTGCTGAACAAACCAAATTTAACCTATAAAAATTTGAGATTAAATATGAACTCACCCTTAACTAGTCAGAGGCCTCCAATAGCTTAATAACCAACTTAGAAAGAAAGTTACAATAATTTAACCGCTAAAACGGCCAACCAACCAACTGGTTCAAAATCCAATTAATTTTCATAATCTCTTTATATTATAAAAATATTTCACCGCCGCCGCTGATTTAGGAATTAAGGTCTTCCCCCTCCACCCGATGCCCTGACCTTCTCACTCCCTTCAACCCCCTAGAATTTACCGAAACCTTTCTAAAACCTCCACAAGCCCATAGATCCCTCTTAGAGCCTACTCAGAGCCTCTCTACAGACACTGAAATTTTGGCCTTCTACCTCTCCTACCACCTTCCTTCTACTCTACTTATAACTTTAACAACTTGGTTCTAATTGAATTCTGAAGACGAAAACGCTAATAACATTAAATATTCTAATATTCCTAAATGTTATTATTTTAAATCAAAAAAAAAAGTTCAAAATACAAAAATATTGTAATTCTTTAGATTCCATAATACATTAAAAGGTTTCATTTAAAGTTAATTTTGAATCGTGTAAAAGGTGAGACATCTTTTGCAAATTTAAGAACCAACGAATGTGTTACTTATAATTTATTTCAAAATGCAGATATAGCTATGGGACTAATAGAAACAGATAATCAAGTTTTCAAAATTTTTGAGAAAGCATGTAGCATAATGATGCCAAGAGAGTTAAGAAAATTTTTGGCTTGGTTCCTTATTGCTGATAGTTCTCCTTCACAATATAATATTTGGAATAAATTTAAAACATATTTCTGTGAGGGATTTGCTATTAATAATGAACAAGAATTACAAGAATTTCTTTACAAGAAATAAGAAAAACTTGTTATATTTTTGGTTTACCTGAACCTGGAAGTATGGAAAACTTGAAGTCACTTGAAGAGAAAGAATTATTTTTAAAAGAAAATAAAAAAATTTTTTTTATCAATTGAATGATGATCAAATTTTTATTTTTAATGACATTATAAAAGAGAATCGTAAAATAATTTTTGTTGAGGACCAGGCGGTATAGGTAAAACATTTTTGTACAAAACGTTAATTTATTATTTTCTTAGTATTGGAAAAAAATATTGTCAATGGCCTGGACAGGAATTGTATCTATTTTACCATTAGATTTAATAAATATTGAACCATCGTTTTTAAAATTACAATCAGACAAACGTAAATTAAGAGAAAATTATATTATTATTTAAGACGAAGTTTCGATGATCCCAAAAAAAACTTTAGAGATAGTTGATAAAACTTTTAGAGATTGTAGTTATATTGACAATTTACCTTATGCTGGAAAACTCATAATATTGGGAGATTTTCGGCAGATTTATCCTTTTAAAGAAATAGAGTTAAAATAAGGTTAAAATAGTTAAAATTTAAGTGATTAAAAATGGTTGTAGTAAAAAATATAAATATAAAAAGTATAATATAAATTTTTCAAAATTTCCTTTAAAAATAGGAGAAAGTAAAATCGATTCATTTTCGATATCTGAAATTTGGAAAACAAATTATGTCTGTACCGATTTGCCCACACCGAAAAAAAATAGTTTTGGAATGAAAGGATTCCGCTTATTTTTTTTAGAGGAATTCGCATCAAAGTGAGAAGATCCTTTCATTGTAAAACTATTTTTTTTCGGTGCACCCATCAGAATTTTTGTCTTTACCAAAAGTTTTATATTTTGTAAAAGAAGAAAGTTAAAACAATAAATGAGGTCTTTTTTAAAGCTTATGTGCTCTACTTTTAGGGTATTTAATGAGAAAAAGATTTATTCGTAGATAATGCGTTTGAAAGCTAATTTTAGCACCTTTAAAACTAATTTTTCAAAATTGTTCTGCGATTTTTTTTAACAAAAATATAGGTCATTATTTAAAAAAACAGCACTTTTTTTAAATTATGCATGAGTCCAGAACGGTTGATTTTGGAAATAAATTATTCGGAACAAAAACGTGCCTTCTTATGTGTTAAAGAAGGGAAAAATTTAGAATCAGAAAAAAAATTTTAAATTAAAAAAAAAGAAAATTTTTTTTAACATTTTAAAAAAACTCAAAATATAATAAAATTTTTTTTTTTAATTTTAAATATTTTTTTTTGATTCTGCACATAAGAAGGCACATTTTTGTTGTGAATAATTTTTTTCTAAATCAACCTTCCTAGACTTATGACTAATTAAAAATAAAATTTAAAAACTCATAATATTAAAAAAAAAAATTTCTATTTTTTAAATCTACATATTTTTTTTTGATTCTACACATAAGAAGGGACTTTTTTGTTCTTACTTATTTTTTCTAAAATCAACCGTTCTGGATTTATGCATAATTTAAAAAAAGTGTTATTTTTTTAAACAACTAAATATCTTTGTTAAAAAAAAATCGTAAAACAATTTTTAAAAATTCGTTTTAAGGGCATGTGATGGATTATGACGTCACTGATATAGGCAAAATTTGTCCGTAACTTTTCTCTTAAAATATTGAATATTTTTTTATGAAACTTGGTAGAATTACTTAAAATGTCATTAGGAAGGTCTCTCAGACTCGAATTTATTTAAATTTTGGCCCAAAATTATTTTTGGGAAATTTTCGAAAAAAGGCAACTTTTATAAAAATCAATTTTGAGACAAAATTCAAACTTACTCGGGTCTGAGAGACCTTCCTAATAACATTTTAAGAAATTCTACCAAGTTTTATAAAAAAATATTCAATATTTTAAGAGAAAAGTTACGGACAAATTTTGCCTATACCAGTGACGTCATAGTCCATCACATGCCTTTAAAGGTGAAAAAATTACCTTTCAAATGCATTACCCGCCAATAAAATGTTATGATCTGTTTAAAAAATACATCAGTGTGAAATTTACAAAAAAAATTGAAATTTTTTACTTTTGTTAATATTAATTAAGTAATGAAAACAATTTTTTTTCTTTTGATATCTTAAAAGTAGAGCACATAAGCTTAAAAAAGTCCTCATTTATTGTTTTATCTTTTTTATTTTACCAAATATAAAACTTTTTGTAAAGAAAAAAATTCTGATAGGTGGGCAAATCCTGCTGGACGGCACTGTATGTCACAGCAAAGTATAATGTTTCACAATGTGCAATCCTGACCTGCCATAATACTGATATTATTAAATTAAAAAATAAAAAATTAAATAAATTTGTGGAAAAAAGAATGTTTACTATAGCAAAGATAGTGTGAAAGAAGGAAATGGATCAAACTGATGAGACTCTACAATTAAATTATTCAATTGAATATTTAAACTTTTTAAAAATTCCAGGGTTACCTGTTCATAAATTAATTTTAAAAATTGGAACAATAGTAAAACTTATAAGAAATTTAAGTATTAATGATGGGTTATGCAATGGTACAAAATTAAAAATTTTGGATTCGTATTTTAATATAAAAGTTTTATAATATTAAATGGAACTAAAAAAGGTACCGTAGCATTTATACCTCTTATAACTTTAGATTCTGGTGAATTCTCAAGTTTACCACTTATTTTAGTTTGAAAACAATTTCTTATTGTTTTAGCTTTCGAAATTACAATTAACAAATCACAAGGTCAAAGTTTTGATAAATTAGAAACATTTTTTAAAAAACCTTTGTTTTCTCATGGTCAATTATATGTAGCTTTATCTATAGATGCACAAATTCAAATAAATTGTTTATTAAATGTGATGATAGTGAAAATCCAAAATTCAAAGACAATATTGTATGGAAAAAAAATTTTGAATTATTTAAAAGTTATATCTTCCATAAGATATTTTATTTTTTCAAATATTACTTGACACGACAAACAATATTTTATTAATTAATATTAATTATAAGTAAAACTCGGTACTTCAAATTATACTTAGGGGTTTTACTCAATACTTTAATGTAGACTGGGATTAACAATATATAGTTGATTAGGGGTTATACTTAATACTTCGATTTAGACTGACTTTAGTGCCAAAAATCTACAGTTTTTATACTGTAACGGATTTTTTAGTTACTTAATTTTATTTATTTATTGAAGTATAAAATTCCGGAAATATATCGATCAATTATAAATTATAAATAAGCAAACTTTAATATTCAGCCAAATAAATATCAAACTAATTGGTAAAAATATATTTTTATTTATCACAAGGTCAGATTGGAGTCAGAGTGAGAGAGCGAACAATTCCTATTATTTATAAAATCAGTCAAGTTAATATCTCTATTTCTAAAATTCATACATACACACAAATTTAAGTTAGATTTCATAAATTCTAACAAATATCCTATAATTTAAAATGTTGATACAAAATGATTATCTGACGAATATAAAGAAAGAAAAGAACAAAAAAGAATCTATAATATTGGTGTCCTACAATAGCTTCACGAGATGTGACAATACATTTATAATTTAGTCTCAGAAGACATAATCGGACGATCAGAGCAAATAAAAATGTGTTGACTTACTCTATGTCACGGATAAGATTCATCCAATTGATACATTGATGATATGGTGATGAATTGATCACAGATTTCCGTCAAATATCCACAATCAGAATATCTTTAAATGGACCTCAAAGTTCCGATTGATAAAGTCGCATTGCCTCAGGATCGCCGAGAATACATGATATTGTATTGCAAAAATGTATACATATACATTAACGACACACTTTAAAACAAAAATGAATACAGATAAGTTTAACTCAGCTAATTGAAAAAAAAACACCAATTAATGACAATAAAAATTAATACCTTTAACAAATCTTTCGTCGCTGTGAAAATGCGGCGTTAGACAATTATACGTCTGCTCGTTTTGGACACCATTTATAAATGAAGAACTATGAGACGCTTATTACATTAAAATTTAAAATCCCTTCCTAATACACACTTCTCTTTCCCTTACTATTCATTTTCAAATTAGAATTATCTACTGAATGAATTAACTAAATCATCCTTTTCATACACATTCCGCACATTATAATAACCTTATTCAAATAATTCAAAGTAATATTTTAAAATAAATTTCTCTCTCGCTCTGAGCAACAAATATTATTTTATAGTTACAATCCATAATTGTCGTAGCTGAATAATTCTAATAGCGCATCGAATTTTGGCTGCTGCAACTTTCAGGAAGAGTTTCAGCTTATTGTTTGCTCATGAAGAATGGTACAGGTGATCATTGTTTAGCGTGAATCATACTATTGACAATATTATTTTCTCAATTATACTAAAAGCTACCGTTAAATTTTAACTTATTTGATCATTGATATATTTCAAAGTTTCTAGAAATTACACGTATAACAAATTTACGCGTGTAAAATAAAATTGATATTAATAATGGTTACTGATCTAACATTTGCGAAACAATTGATAATAATTGCTAAACTAAAAAAAGATTTGAATAATGTTTTTTGACGGATGATTCAGAAGTGAGAATAAATAGGCAAAGCAAGGGGGGAATCGAGAGGCGATATTCATCAAAAAGAACGATTTCGTGGATGTTGGAATCGTTACATCGGCGGTTGTAGATCGTGACTTCCGGGTTTTCCAGTTTGGATTCTCTCACGCGTATACAAGCGCAGTGCCACTTGCGCAATTATTAATGGCTCATTCGCGCGACTGGTTTCTCCTTGGGCCGATGAGGCGTCACTCGTGCCAAAAGTTAAGCCGCTGGTGTTGTAGCTACCGTGTGTGCGAATATATCCGCGTTACACGCAGGCGTAATATAAAAGGGTAACCTTTTCTCGCGTTCCATTGAAATCGTGCACAGCAATGTACATCCCCCTTTGACTCGTTCCTTTTGAGCCGCACGCTCGAATATACAAGAAGCTATAATGTAATGCGACTTTCAAGAAACTTGGCGCGAGATTCGCGAGAGAAGGGAGAGACACGACAACCATATCATCGTGTATACATGGAACACAAGTTCGCGAGAGGAGATCTTCCTAAGCTGTAAGTTGACACCTTTCGGATGAAGCGAGACGTACGATACGCGCGCACTTACGGTGAAACTTTTGACACGCTTCCTAAGAAAACTCCCGAGACACCGAACACCAATGCTTTTGATTTATAAGAGGAGCGGATTCTTTAATACTTCTTTATTTCTAACAGGACACGAAGATAAGCGGGTTGCGCGTATCACTGTTTTGCACGATCTTTCGTGTTTTAGTACACACTGAAAGGATTGCTTACTAAATTTTACTGCTATGTTTTACTCTTGGGGGAAAAATGTGCCAACGAGGTAAATTTATTCATGTGTGGGGAATTTTTAATATAATTCATTTTTACTTATATATTAAATTAAATTAAATTATCTTTGCCGCTTTCGCTGAACAGCTTAGACTAATTAGTGAAAAAATTGATGAAAAAATAAACTCTCTAAAAGCATCTTTAGATAACGTTTCTGACAGATTAAATAACATAGAAGATTCTATCTCAGGTGCCTTGGTTCGTGTTGACACGCTGGAGAGTTATGGGATCATAAAAGTTGACATTTCTACTTTGAGGTCAAATTTAGTTACTTGTACCAATGACATTATGTCTAACTGCTGGCGCGAAATTTTAGACCGTAATAGTAGAAAAACAAACTTAATAATGTTCAACTTATCCGAATCGGATGACAAAACATCTTCTGACGCAAATTCTATTTCGAATGATAACTCGAACTCAGATTCTAATTAACTTTAAAAATATTAAGAACATTACTTCCTGTAGACACACCTAAAATTATTTCAACAAATCGTCTTGGTAAACATTCACAATCTGCGCCACGAACTAATTCACGTACTTTACGAGTAACGCTAGCAGATGAGTCGGCTGTCAAATAGACCATTTCTGCTTTCATAAAACCAGTTCTTCCAGAACTGTTGCCACCGAATCTCTCATTATCCTGGGACAGAACACCTAAGCAGTCGGAGGAATTTAAAAGGGCTCGCATTTCATTGAATGACAGAGTGTCTAAAAGAGAAACGGATCTTCGAATAGTTTATTTATTTCAGTTATAAACTTTGTTGTAGTATTTTCTGGATTATCTTTTGGTTAAGTTTAATTTCAACTTTACTCTTTCATTTAATATTTTCTTCATATTCCTCCAATTTGAATTGCAATTTCGTGTTATCAACTGCTTAGACTTTTTGGAAAATTATCTTTCTTGTTGTTATCTAATTTTAGAATTATTGTTAAGTACTTATGTACCAAAGGGCTATGTGCCCGTAAATCTGATTAAAAAAATAAATAATATGAGAGCAAATATGGTTACTTGGTAATTTAACTAATTGTATTTGGTTGAAAAGAAAATATGTAAAAATTTAAAGAAAGATCGTCGAGCGTGATCTTGTTCTTTCGACAGTTGGAAAAATTCTAGTTACAATAAGAAAAATGTTGTCGTAGGTTGGGGGTAGAAGGACTACAATTTTGAGGTAGGGTATGTAGATGTGACATGAAAAGGTAATGGTGACTTAGGTAAAGCTAATTTTTAATTGTAAACTAAACTTTGTTTACACTGATATAAGTCTAATCAATACATTTATGGAATTGATTACAAAGTAAATAATATTAACTTTGATTTTATTATCGTTTTATCAACATTCGATGACTATTATTCCAGTAGCGTATCTTTGATTTGAGGGACCCCGCGCAGGAAGAAAAATTGGGCCTCCCTTTCTTAGAAAGAAATAAATTCAGTTAAAACCACAAAAATAATTAAAAATAAAAACAATGTTAAAAAATTGAAGAAATTCGTTTGATTTTTAGCCTAAATAAAATAAGTCAGTCGAGCGCGAGAACAATAGGTGTTTACTGTTTTCACTATGCCCGCCACTTCTCTTCATCACTAAATTGACAAAAAAAAATTTTTTTGGCCTAAATTTGACTTAAATTGAACTTAGTAAACAGAGTACCCTTAATAAATGACTCCTAAATAAAAATTCAATGCAATTTAAAGACAAGAAACTTATTTAAAAATATTAAAAGTAACTTAAATTGCAAACAAAATAGTTTTAGATTAAAGAAAGAAATGAGAAACGACAAAATTTATTTAAAAATATTATAATAAACAGCAATTTCAAAAAAGTTCATAAGAAATGATTGAATTTAAAGGATTAAAATGTAAAAATAAAGGAATTCCTTAAAAAATAATTGAAAATTAAAAACTATAAGTTAAAATATACGAAAATAATTATTGAAAAATGAGAAGTAGACGAAATTTGGAAAAATTAATTTAAAAGTGAGAAAAATAATTGAAACTGAAGACAATAATTAAAATTTAAAGAGAAAACCATAATTCCTCAAGAAATTGAAGACAAAATAAAAAATTCATGATTGTAATTAAAATTTGAAGTAAAGAATTAAAAATTGAGGAAAAGAATTAAAAGTTGAAGAAAACTAACTATGATTAAAATAATTGAAAACTGAAGAAAATAACTTAAAAAAGAAGAAATTAATAATTAATTAAATAATGACAAAAAATTATATTAAAAACAAAAATTTTAAAATGAAAGAAAAAAATAGAAAATTGAAGAAATTCATTAGAAGATCACAAATATAATTAAAGATTATCGATTATAAGTTAAATTTAAGAAAATAACAAAAAATAAAAAAAATCTTTTAAAAAATTTTTTGTATTTAAAAATAAGAAAAATAATTAAAAATATACATAAATAATAATTTAAAGTTGAAGAAAGATTATGTAAAATAAAGTCATCAACTAAAAAGTAACAAAAATAAATTAACATTTTAGGCTACCTGTGAAAACAAAGATAGTTTTGAAAAATTAAGAATCATATTGATGAAATTAATAAAAAATTAAAAGAAAATTTTATTTGTTAAAAAATATCGAATTATTAACATTACGAACATTAAGAACAAAATGGACTAAAATTTCAAAGAAGATACTGATAAATTTATAAAAATTTTAGAAAAAAATAATTGAAATTTAAAGAAAATATTTCAAAACATTTAGAATGTAATTGAAATTTTGGAATCAGCTAGAAAAAAATTTAAATATTGGCAAAGAAATACTTTAAAATTGATGTAAATACATCTTTTAAAATTCAAAATTAACATTTAAAAATTTTAAATAATCTGAAATTGAATAAAATAATTGAATATTTAAGACAATAACTAAAAATTGAAGATAGAAATTAAAATTTAAAAATATTCGTTAAAAAATTGCAAAACAATTGAAAATTGTAGGCTTCAAGTTAAAAATGAAAAAAATAATTAAATGAAGAAAAAATGTATGGGAAACTTACAAAACTAATTAAAATATAAGACAACAGTTTTTAACTAAAGAAAGAAAAAGTAAAAAATTTAAAAAAATGATTTTGAAAAAGGAAATGATTCATTTTAAAATGACGAGAAAAATTAAGATTTGAGAAATGCATTTAAAAACACAAACATAATTGAAATTGAAGACAATATTATAAAATTAAAGAAATTAGTATAACAAAAATTATCAAAAATAATTGAAAATTATAAGTAGGTTATAAGTTCAAAATTGAAAGAAATAACCGAAAATATAAAAAAATTATTTAAAAATTAGAAAAACAATTCAAATTGAAGACTATAATTAATTATTAACAAACATAATTGCAATAAAGGAAATTCTCTTAAATTGAAGAAAGTAAATTAAACACTGCAATTATTTTTTAAATTACGAAAAAATTTTAATTGAAGATTAGATTATTATAATTTATAGATTATAGATTAGATTTTTATAAATTGCGAAAAATAGTTAAAAGTTGAAGACATTTAATAAAAATGATGAAAATAATTAAAAGAAGAAGAATTTTCGAAAATCAAGAAGAAACATTTAAGAATGAGAAAAATAACTGTAATTAAAGACAATAATTTAGAATTAAAAATGTAAATTTTTAATTAAAGAAATTCGATATAAAAAGATCAAAAAATTTAAAAATTATAATTTACAAGTTATAATTTTTAGAAAATAATTGAGACAGAAGAAACTTATTTAGAAATATTTTAAGTAATTTAAATTTGCAGACAAAATAGTTTTAAATTAAAGAAAGAAATGAGAAAGGAAGAAAATAATTAGAAAACGAAGAAATTGTATTTGAACATATTTTTAAAAAATTAAAATTTAAAACAAAAATTGAAATTTTATAAAATTTTATAAAAAAATTAGCAAAAATGAATTTTTTATAGACCATTGGAAAGCTCATAAAATTTTCCGTCCAATAATCTTAGCTTGAAGCTTTTTTGATAAACAGAAACGAAAATTTGATGTGATAAAGACCGGTGGATTTTTCGTTTACAGTGAATTTTCATTATTTAAGTTTGATGGGCTGCATTTTCTAGAGAAAAGTAGAAAATTTTTGAAATTAAACTAAATAAAATTGTAAAGTTTTAACTTTAAAATAAGCCAAATTAACCTTTGATAGCTTGTCTGGTTCGAAAGTTATAAATTATAAGAACAAACGCAACGATTGGGTAAAAAAATTTTCATGCATGATTAACATCATTTACTTATAACTTCCAAACCAATCAAGATAATTAACTGTTCCTTGGCTTATTTTAAAGTTAAAAGTTCAAGGTTTTATTTAGCTTGATTTTAAAAAATTCCTATTATTTCTCTAGAAAATGCAGCCCACCAAATTTGAGCATTGAAAATTCACTGAAAAGGAAAAATTCACCTATCTTTATCATATCAAATTTTCTTTCCTGTTAATAAAAAAAAGCTTTAATTTAGGATTACATGACGACAAATATATTGAGATAATCGCAAAAAAACTGATTTATTTAGCAGCAATTTTTCCAGGTTTTCTTATAAAATGAACCTTTACAAAATATACGTCGTATAATGGAAAAAAAAAATCCATCTATCTCACTGGTGGAGGTCCCGATGAATCGAATCGTCAACATCAGCCCTTAAATTAAAAATCGAATAAGAAGAGTAAAGTAAAAGTGCATCTGGTCATCTTATCAAGGATTTTGTTTTTGCACTGGAATAAACGAACTGGCCGATAATGCCAGGAATATACGCACACCAGAAAATCCAAATCCGTCTGGAGAATTTGCGCATGTGTGTGTGTGTGTGTTTGTGTGTACATAATGCAACACTGAACACAGATGCCTTTTCTATTTGTAGTTTGCTCCAACTTTAAGTCGTAGTTCTGCTTCTATGAGAAAATCGGGGATTATGTGGATCACCCTTGAGCCGGTTCGGTTGGTAAACGTCGAACTAGTTTATTCGGGACGGATAACCAGAGATGGCTCAGAGGAATAGAAGGTGAGCAGGTGGCGAAGGAGGATAGAAGGAAGCAGAGAATGCTCCAACGAATGGACAGATGAATGGACAGAGTGCTGAAGGTGATTCGCTAATGTCACGACGTGTTCGTAGAACCTTCTCTACGTTGAAATTAGATTACCTCTGTATTGTTGTCCTCTTCTATTTTCCAACCCTGTCGTATTCTCTCTCTCTCTCTCTCTCTCTCTCTCTCTCTCTATCTCTCTCTCTCTCTCTCTGTTTGTCTCTGTTCCGCTCTCAATCTCCTACTCTCTTTTTCTCTCTCCCTCTCACTACCCAGCTCTTTATGGCTATGCTCCTCTTTTCTAGAAAACCATCTCTTCCTATCCCAATGTATTCGCATGGTGGTCTTTTTTACCTGTGTCTCGAACGTCAGATAACACTCCGAGGAAGACTGCAAAAAGCGTTGCCAACTTTTGTTTACAGAATCTCCACTATGATAAATTATTATACTTCTTTATGCGGAAATTTATCATGTGCTAAATATCGATTTCCTTCAGGATAGTTGTTTCAACTCGGGTGAAAATTGCCTATTTATGCCTCAAGTAAATAATAGCTTCCACGAGACTATAATCAGAATTTTCATCCTTAACAGCACCAAAATTTTCTACCCTGATTGTGTCCGAAGTGTACACTGAAAAAAATAACTCCACGGTACTGACATAATTATGGATAAATCACTTATAATAAATTGCTAATGTAGATACTGCTCTACGATATTGGTCTTTTAGCCATATGACTAGTGAAACTGCGATGTATATTTTTAGGTTAGGTAGAACTGTCAGTGACGCACCGATGCATTATGGGATATTCATTTATATAGTGTTTGAAGTTCTAGAAAAACTGTCAACAATAATCATATGGCTAATGCGACTAAAGTATTTTTTTCAGACTTTCTACAGAAATGATGCAAACTTTCTGCAGGCATTTTATGTGACCTTGGGACGTTGCAAAATATTGCAATTCACAAGTTAATTGTTTTGAAATTTGAAAAATCAACTCTGGAGGTTGCACGAATTTTCCAAGATTGAATAATTGTATTTTTTAATTAAGTTAGAACTGATTTTGTTGATTTCGTTTATTTCTAATTAATTTGGAGCACCTTCGGAGGAAATTTGTGACGGCTTTTAACGAAAAATCAACAATTCTTGAAAAATTCCGTGTTTTTTGATCCAAACAATCCTGTATCTATCCTTCTGCGTTGTGCCTAAAAATTTATTGGATTACTAGTAAAATATAACGATTAGTTTTTCATACATTTTAGGAAATAAAGTATAATAATAAATAAAACAAATCAATGAATAATATTTATCCAACATGAAGGGCTCCCAGTGAACTTACAGATTGAAAATAATGAAAAAAAGACTTTTTAATTTAAAAAAGTGAGTAACTTTTCCCAACAGGAAAAGACATTCAAATTAAAAAAAAAAAAACAATTCGAAAATCGCAAAAATAATTGAAAAATGTAGAAAATAATTAAATAAAGACAAAAATAATTCAATTTGAAAAAAAAGTTGTAAGTGACAAAACTAATTGAAAAAAATTGATTAAAAATAAAAAAAATGATGACAAAAATTGAAAGGAAAAAAAACAATTAAAAAATGACAAAAATAATTAAAATTTGAAACAAAAAATTGAGACTGGTGTAAAAAATTTAAATTTTCATACAATAATTGAGATATTGAAGAAATAAGTAAAATGTAAATAAACTAATTGAATAATAATATAAATAATTATAAAAGCTGGTGTAAAAATTACACTTCTTAGACAATAGTTGAACAGTGACGTAACTATTAAAGGGCAAAGTGGGGCAATACCCTGGGGCCCATAGGGCTCAGGGGGCCCTCAGTTAACCATAACTAACCTTTTTTTAGGAAAAAATTTGTAAAATTTTAGAAAAAAAAAATTGCAAGAAATAATTGAAATTAAACAAAATAATTGCTGATTTTTCAAATTAATTGAAAAAAAAATGAAATCAATTAAAATTTTGGGAAAGTAATTTAAAAACTCATACAAATGTTTTAAAAAGGAGGAAAATAAATTAAAATTGAGAAAATTACTTGAAATTCTTAAAAATAAATTGAAAATGTTTGAATAATGAAAAATTAGGGAAAATAATGGAAAATTGAAAAAAAAACAGATTGAAAATTGAGATAAATAATATAAAATTAAAAAATATATTAAAATTTAAGAAAATAATGTACAAAATTACATAATAGATTTTTGATGAAAGAAAGTTCAAAGAAAATTTCAGAAAAATACTTAAAACTGTCAGAAGTTCATTGAAAAAAAAAGAAAATAATTAAAAATTAGAGAAAATAACTGAAAAAAATAAACATAATTTAAAATTAAAGAGAATAATTTTTAATTAAACAGAAATAATTAACAACTTTTTTTAAATTACGAAAAAGAACGAAAGTAACTGAAAATTAAAGAAAAATTAAAATTGAAAAAATCATTCAGATACGCTGAAAATAATTTAAATTTATGAAGAAAATAATTTAAATATCGAAAGATGGAAAACATTAAATGAAATTTGAGGAAAAGAATTGAAAAAATCATAGAATATATGTTTGAAAAAGGAAAATAATTAAGAAATTGCTTAAAAATTTCAATTAATGAGAATAATTAAAAAATCGCTGAAATAATAAAAAATTGATGAAAATAATAAATGAAATTTTAGATAAATAATTGAAATTTTTGAAAACTGTGCCCAAAGTATGAAAATAATTAAAAATCGGAGAAAATAATATAAAATTACAGAATTTATTTTTAAGCAATAGGAAATAATTGAAAAATCTTTTAAAAAATGTAAATTAAAGACAATAATTTAAATTTGAGATAATAAATAAAAAGAAATGTAAACTAAACAAGTGAATTGAAAATTGAGATATATATTTAAAAATTCAGTAAATTAATTTAGAAATTACAAAAATGATTAAAAATTAAAAATAATAATTGCAAAATAAAAAAAATAATGGCAAGTTAAAAAAAGAAATTTAAATTTGCGATGAATAATATAAAATTAAGAAATAAATAATTAAATTGATTTAATGTCTAGGAAAAAATAATTAAAATTAAAAAAATGATTAAGAAAGCTATACAAAATAATTGAAATTTAAGGAAGGTAAATTTAAGATTTAAGGAATCAATTAAAAACAAATTAAAATATATATAATTGAGGCCCCATTTTCCTTTTTGCCCAAGGGCACTTGCACCCCCAGTTACGCCACTGTAGTTGAAAAATTGAAAAAAATAATAGAATTTTTAAGAAAATAATTGAAACTTGAAATACAATAATTATAAAATATCAAAACATTTTGTATGTGTAAAAAATAGTTAAATAATGAGAAAAATAACTAAAATTTAGAAAATAATTAATGAAAAATGAGAAATCTAGTCAAAAATGAATTAAAATAATAAAAAAATTTAATACATTAATTGAAAAATTGTATAAAATAATAGAAAAATCAACAATGTAATTAAAATGTGAAGAAACTAACAGAATAATGAATTAAATAATTAAAAACTGATCTTCAAAAGTTAATAAATTCATGACAATAATTGAGAACTGACAAAAATAATTGATAACTTTAAAAAAATTAAAACATTGAAGAAAATTCTTGAAAATTTGCCAAAACGATTGAAATATTGAAATAAATAATTCAAAACTGGGGTAAAAATGAAAAAATGATAGCTAATAATTGAAAGTTAAAGAAATTAATTAAAGCTTAAAGACAAAAATAAAAATTTTAAGAGAAATATTCAAAAATAACAAAAAAATTCAAATATGGAAAAAATATTTTAAGTTTGAAGAAAATAATGGAAAAAGGTGTAAAAAACATTGATAAATTTGTGACAATAATAAAAATAATGATGAAAATAATTGAAAACAGGTGTAAGAAATTTAAAAGTTCATGACAATAAAAAAAAATTTAATAAAATAATTGCAATTTGTAAAAAATAATTCTAAAATGGCAAAAACAAAAAAAATATTAATAAAATAATTGGAAAATGAAAAAATAATTGATTAATGACAAAAGTAATTGAATTTTGAAGAAAATAATTCAAAAATAACGAAAGTAAATTAAAAAAATTTAATACATTAATATTGGAAAATTGTATAAAATAATTGGAAAAAATAATAAAAAGATGAAGAACATGAAATTTAAAGAAAATAATTCCAAAATGTCAAAAATATTTGAATATTGACAAAAATAATTGTAATTTGAAAAAATAATTGATAATTGGTTAAAAAAATTAAAAATTTGTAGACAATACTTGAAAACTAGACGACACAATTTAAATATTAAGAAAGTAATTAAATAATGGCAAAAATAATTGAAAACTGGTGTAAAAATTAAAAATTTATAGACGAAAATTGAAAAGTTGATAAAAATATTGGAAGTTTGAGGAAAATAATTGAAATTTGAAGAGATTAATTCAAATATGTCAAAAAAATTTGAATATGAAAAAAGTAATTAAAGTTTGAAGAAAATAATTGGAAAATGACAAAAATAATTGAATAATGACAAAAGTAATTAAAAGTTGAAGAAACTAATTGAATAATGACATTCAAGTATTTTTATAATTTTAAGATTATTTTCTTCATATTTCAATTATTTTTGCCATTTTGAAATTATTTTCTAGAAATTTCAATTATCATTTTATTCAAATTATTGAATGCGACCTATTAATTATTAATAAATTCATTATTATTGTTATATCAAATTTTAATTTTATTGTTACTTGAAATACATTTTTAAATTTTATATTGTAATGGGCTTTTGCCCGTAAATAAATAAAAAAATTCAATGTTTTTTATTGATATGATTTTTAAATTTATCATATTAGTTTTTAATTATTTTTTACAAATTTCAATCATTTTCTTCATTATTTTCATTATTGTCATGAGTTTATTTAATTTATACATTTTTTTCAATTAATTTCAACAAATTTCGATTATTTTCTTTAAACTTCAATTTTTCTCTATACATTTTTTATTTATACACCAGCTTTCAATTATTTATGTCATTATTGAATTAGTTTTTTGAAATTTTAAATGTTTGATACATTTTTTAAGTATTGTCTTCAAATATTTAATTTTATGCTCCAGTTATTAATCCTTTTTTTTTTAATTACAATTAATTTTGTTATTGTTCAATTATATTCTTGTAATATTAATTATTTTCAAACCTTTCAAATATTTATATAAAATTTCAGTTATGTTCTTCAATCTTCAAATTATTGTCAGGAATGTCCAAATTTTCAACACAAGTTTTAACTCACTTTTGTTATTTTTCAATTATTTTCTTCAAATTTCAATTACTTTTGTCATTAATCAATTATTTTTTTCATTTTCCAAATATTTTTTTCTAATTTCTTTTATTTTTGCCATTTTAGAATTATTTTTTACAAATTTTCATCTTTTAATTCAATTTTTTTTATTATCATGAATTTTTAAATTTCTTACGCCTGTTTTCAATTATTTTCATTATTATTTTTATTATAGTCACGAATTTATCAAATTTTTTTTACACATTTTTTAATTTTTTTCTTCAAACTTTAATTATTTTTTTCATATTCAAATTTTTTTGCCATTTTTTAATTATTCTCGTCAAATTTTAATCATTTTCCTCAAAATTCTTATATTTTTACCAAATTTTCAATTATTGTCTATACATTTTTTATTTTTACACCAGTTATCGATTATTTATATCATTATTCAATTATTTTCGTAATATTTAAATTGTTTCGTCAAGTTTTCAAGTATTGACATTTTGGAATTATTTTCTTTCAATATTTTTATTATTGTCATAAATTTATTAACTTTTAAAGATCGGTTTTTAATTATTTATTTATTATTTATTTATGTCATTATTCAATTAGTTTCTTCATATTTTAATTATATCGTTAATTTTTCAATTATTTTGTACAATTTTTCAATATTAATGTATTAAATTTTTTATTTTTTACTCCATTTTTGTATACATTTTTCATTTTCTATTAAATTTTCTCTAAATTTTAGTTAAATGTCATTTTTCAAGTGGCAATAAATTAAAGATAGAAAAAAATAATTAAAATATTTAAATTCGATTTCTTGCTTGATTTCTTAGATTGAAAATTTTGTTAAAGAATTTGGATTGATTTGTTAAATGTTTTCCTTTTGATTTTTAATTTCCGAAATAATTAGTTAATTTAAATATTTGTTTAGTCCAATTCCCTAAGTTTTCTTAGTCCTCGCAATCTTGGAAATTTCGGTCAAAAGAGTAATTTAATTTTATTTTTTAATTTTAATACTACTCAACCTGTCATTCATTCTTTAAATCATTCTTTCGTTTACGCACGTATTTTTTCAGTTTTCATTCATTCTCTCATTCATTTTTTCTTTTATGCATTCATTTATTTATTCTTCATTCATTCTTTTATTTAATCTTTTACTTACTCTTTCATGTTTTTATTTTTTCATTCATTCTTTCATTTATTTTTCATTTATTTTTTCATTCATTCTATCATTTATTTTTCATTTATTTTTTCATTCATCCTTTTATTTGTTTTATTATTCAATTATTTATTAATTCATTCCCGCATTAATTATTTTTGTCCAATACTTAATAATTTTAATTTTATTCTTTATACTTTGAGTTTGAATAATAAATAACTTTTAATAAGAAGGATTTTATTAAAATTTTTATTATTCCATTTCAAATATATAAATTAAATTTATCTCAATAGTTCTTCAAAATTCCAAGATTTAGTTAAAAATTTAGCAAATTTAGTATTTAAAAATTAATTCTGTCTATTTTTTCTCATTTTATGCCATTCTGTTGCGAATCAATCCATCCTGTTCAAATATTCCTGAAATATCCGAAGATTTATTTATAATGATTAAATTTACTATTTGAGTTATTATTTTAAAATTTTAAATTTTTTTTTCATTTTTGACCTCCATGTTAAATTTTTATGTCATTGTAGAACGACCCAATAAACTTAAAAGAACCTTTTTTTCAAATTTAAGAAGAAATATTGTTACAGATAATAATTCAATAAAATTATTTCGAATTTCTTTTTTTTTTCTTTTTTGCAACAAGTTCATCGAATTTCTCGCGAATGAATAATGTTTCCTTCCAGAATTGAATTGAGGTCTAATTAATATCTTCATGCCTTCTTCGCATTACCTAGGTATATATTCGTCTTTCATGGCTCTTTAAAGCGTATTTATTATGACCAGATTATGTTTCTTGAATATTCTTACTAACCTTACCGAACATTCATTCCGTTTGACTAGAACCTAGATCATCGCTTCTTACCATATTTTCCTCTCTTCTCCACTCAACTACCGCGTTCCATGTCTTTAGCAAATGCTACGCTATCACTTCCGGTTTCTCTTTTATCACTATTCTGATATTTTCTAAATATGAATCAGCAGAAATCTACTGATTTTAAGAAATATTATTATTAATTTAAATAAGTCATAATACATAATACAAAAGTGGAGAAAAAATTGAGGCGCAGGCTCAAAAGTCATTTTGAACATCAACATCAGAATTTTTATGAAGATATGAAAATATTGAGGAAAAAGTAAAGAAATGTGAAAGGAAGTCTCAAAAAGCAGCTATTCTTAATACTCATTTTATATTTATATTTAATAGTAATAAAAAAATATTTGACTTGAAAAAAGAAAAATGTTTTAAAATTTTTACAAAATTATTTTAAGAAATGACGAAATTTTCATTTAAATGAGTTTAAAAAGAAAAATAAATTTATTAAAAAAGTGAGAAAATGTAGAAATAAAATTATTAAATTAAAAGGAAGAAAATATTTCAAAAATAAGGAATTCAAACTGCGCAGGAAATTTAAAACAATAATTTATTTATTTATTTATTTATTTATTTATACAGATTTACGGATTTATAATGTGACAAAAACAAAAAAGTATAAAAATCTAGAAAATATATACAAATTTTAAAAAATTTACAGAGATTTCAAGGTCGAAAAATAAACTATATAAAGATCGATTTTTTAATAGCGGAATCAATAGCTGAATATATTCTTTGAAGCCGGAGAAAATAATTAGAAATTTAAAAAAAAGTAACTGAATTTGAAGCAAAAAAATTTTAAAAATGTGGGATATAAATGAAAATGGAAAAGAAAATTTTAAAAAATGGAAATACAATTAGAATTTGAAAAATTAAACTAAAATTTATGACACTAACTATACAAATTTGACAAAAACAAAAAATTAAAGAATTTGAATCAAAATTGAAGAATGTAAATTAACATTGAAGAGAATGATTAAAAAATAAAATTACAATTTCAAGAAAAAAAAAAATTTATTTAAATAATTGAAAAAAACCCATACAATTTTAAAATTAATGAAAAAAAATTGAAAATTGTAGACAATAACTGAGAATACTGAAATTTGAATTTGCAATAAGAAATAAAAGAAATAAATTGAAAGAAGAATATAAATGAAAAATTTTGTACCTAAATAATTAAGAAGTAATCAAATTATTTTTAAAAAAATCAAGAATATAAATGTCATTTAAAGCAGGTACATAAAAAAATAAAAGACAAGAATAATTGATAAGTGTGAAACAATTTTATGTTGGTAGAATTTTATATTGAAAAAAAATTAAAATTAAAAATTAAATTAAAATTAATTAAATTATACAATTAAAAAAATTTAAATTAAAGAGGAAATTGAAAAATTGATAATTATATCATTTAATTTAAGAAATCGATTTTTTGAAAAAATTCAATTGAACAATTGAAAAAATAATTAAAAGATTCAACAACAATATTTAAAATTAAAGAAAATAATTATAAACTGAAGAATTCTCCAGTTTTTTTTCTAGTTATTGAATAATAAATTGAGTAATTTTTCAACAAATTTAGTAATTTTTTTTTTCTTATTGTTAGATGTTTGTTAAATTACAAGTACTTTTTCTTTATTTTATAATAATTTTTCTACAGTTTTTCGTTTTTACTTTCTAAATCTGAATTATTTCAAAATAACTAATATTTAAGCAAAATGTCAGGCACTAATTCAAAAAGTTATAATTCTACTAGTCAAATAGTAAAAAATAACTAATTATTACTTAAATTCAATTTAAGGTTATGATTTTAGTAAAATTCTGCTTACTAAATCAAATAGCCAAATTTTAACTATTTTTTAGTTAATTTCTTTACTAATAATAATAAATTATTTTTCATTAATTGCTAAAACTAAAAACGAGGCGCATGAATATTCAATAAAACCCATTTAGCCTAAACCCCATTTAACCTAAAACTATTTAACCTAAAATGCATTTAGCCTCAAAAGCATTTAGCCAAAACTGCATTCAACCTAAATCCCATTTAACCTAAATTCTATTAAACCTAAATCACATTTAACCTAAAATGTATTAAACATAAATCTCATTTAACATAAAATGCATTTAATCTAAAATGCATTCAGCCTAAATTTCATTTAACCTAAATCTCATTTAACCTAAAATGCATTTAGCTTAAAAAGCATTTAACCTAAACTGCATTAAACCCAAATCCCACTTAACCTAAATTCTATTTAACCTAAATCCCATTTAACCTAAAATGTATTTAACCTAAAATGCATTCAGTCTAAATTTCATTTAACCTAAATCCCATTTAATCTAAATTTCAATTAACCTAAAACCCATTTAACCTACATTCCATTTAACCTAAATTTCATTTTATCTAAAAAGCATTCAGCATAAATTTCATTTAACCTAAATAGCATTTAGCTTAAAACCCATTTAACCTAAATTCCAATAAACCTAAATCCCATTTTATCTCAAATTCATTCAGCCTAAAGCCCTTTTAACCAAAAATGCATTTAATCTAAAATGCATCCAGTATAAATTTCATTTAATCCAAATCTCATTTAACCTAAATTCCATTCCTCCTAAAATGCATTTAGCCTAAATTTTATTTAACCTAAATTCAATTTAACCTAAATACCATTTAACCTAAAATGCATTCAGCCTAAATTTCATTTAACCTAAATATAATTAAACCTAAATCTCATTTTACCTGAAATGCAGTCAGGCTAAATGCTTTTTAGGTTAAATGAAATTTAGTTTTAGTGGGATTTAGGTTAAATGGAATTTAGATTAAATGAAATTGAGGCTAAATGCATTTTAGGTTAAATGACATTTAGTTTAAATGAAATTAGGTTTAATGGAATTTAGGCTAAATGCATTTTAGGTTAAATGGGATTTAGGTTAATTGAAATTTAGGTTAAATGGAATTTAGGTAAAATAGGATTTAGGTTAAATGACATTTAGGTTGAATACATTTTATTTTAAATGATATTTAGGCTGAATGCTTTTTAGATAAAATGAAATTTCGGTTAAATTGAATTTTGGTTAAATGGGTTTAAGGTTAAATGGAATTTAGATTAAATGGGATTTAGGTTAAATGGGATTTAGGTTAAATGAAATTTAGGCTAAATGCATTTTAGATTAAATGCATTTTAGCTTAAATGAGATTTAGGTTAAACACATTTTAGGTTAAATGGGATTTAGGTTAAATGGAATTTAGGTTAAGTGGATTTTAGGATAAATGGGATTTAGATTAAATGAAATTCAGGTTAAGTGGGTTTTAGGCTAAATGCATTGTAGATTTATTGAGATTTAGATTGAATGAAATTTAGGCTGAATGCGTTTTGGATGAAATGCATTTTAGGTTGAATGAGATTTAGGTTAAATACATTTTAGGTTAAATGGGATGTAGGTTAAATAGAATTTAGGTGAAGTGGAATTTAGGTTGAATGCAGTTTAGGCTAAATGCATTTTAGGTTAAATGAGATTTAGGTTAAATGAAATTTAGGCTGAATGCATTTTAGATTAAATGCATTTCAGGTTAAATGGGATTTAGGTTAAATAGAATTTAGGTTAAGTGGGATTTAGGTTGAATGCAGTTTAGGCTAAATGCATTTTAGGTTAAATGGGATTTAGACTAAATGGGTTTTAGGGAATATAAATGCGCCTCCAAAAAGTCAGCCTCCATTTTACTAATAACTATTTACTTTTAATTAATTCAGGTGTCGAGAGTATTTTTCTTGCAATATTTCTTTACATTTAGTCACTGAAGTTTCACTTATTTTAATCCGGTCTGCAAAAATCCATGACAAAAGACGCACTTATTTTAACTTCCATGTACTTATAGAGAATTTTTCTGACTTGCTGATCTAATTCGCAGCAACCAATGAAAATGTTAGTTAGTTTTGATTGGTCGACAAGTTAAAATAAGTGAGACTTCGAACTGTTAAAATAAATGCGACTTTAAATAAGCGAGACTTTAAATAAGTGAAGTTTCAGTGTATTTCTTTACTATCCAGATATTTATCATTATTTAATTTATTACTTCATCTAGTTTTACGTTCCAAACTTTTTTCTATGATATTTTACTGATATTTCTTACTCTCTATTTTATTTGTTATTATATTATTTACTTTCAACTTATATTTTTTTCATTTTCTGGTTATTTTTCCCTAATTTCACTTCTTACTCTTACTCTTAAAAGTAATTGTTCCATTTTCTAGTTATTTTATTTATAAATTCAGTAATTTTTCATTAAATTATAAGGTTTTTTTTCAGTTACATTTCTGATTTGTTAACAGAAATTTTTCTCTATTTCATAATTACTTTTCTTCCGCTTTTAGTTACTTTTTAGCTTTATTGTAATATTTTTTCTAGTTTATTTATTACTTTAATTTCTAAAATATATATTATATTTTCAGTTTTTTTCCACTTTCTTACACATCTAGTCAATTTTTAACTATTTCAAGTTAATTTTTTAACTTTCTACTTATTTTTCACTTTTTAGTCTTTCTTTTTTCTGTTCTAGTTACGTATTTTTTATATCAAGAGTTTTTTTTTACTTTTGAAAAATTAACGATTCTTTTACATTTTTATTTCTATTTTCTCAGTTCAAAGTATTCTTCTTTATTTTTAATTATTTATATCTATTTTTCAGATTTGTTTTTTCTTCCCAAAGTTATTTCTTTAAATCCCAAGTTACATTATCATTTTCTATTTATTTATTTATTTTTTTGTTATTTTAAGTTTCATCTTTCAGTTTTTCGGCAGTTCTTTAATTTCTAGTAATTTGTTTTTCATTTTAGAAAAAATTATTGAAATTTTTTGTTTCTTTATATTTTAATTATTTCTTTCGTATTGGTTTGACGTGATTTCAAACTACAAACATTTCCTTAATTTAAAATTTTTTTTTTTTGCCTTTTGTTCATTTTTCATTATTTTCTAGTATCTTTCTTAAAATTAACTCACACATTTATTTTATGGATTTTCTAGTTTTGTTTTCACAAGGAATTCTATCTTATTTCCTAGATATTTTTTTTAATTCCCTAGTAACTTTTTCAAAATCCAGTAATTTTCCACTTTCTAGTAACATGTTCTTCTTGTCAAGATTTTTATAGTAAATTATTTCCCATTTTATGTCAATGTTCCATAAATTTATTATTTATTTTGTATTTATTTTTATGATTTTATTTTCATATTATTATTTTCTTTATTTTTATTTATCTAGTTATTTTCTTTATTTTCTTCACAGATTTCTTTAGAGTACTTTTTTACATTTTCCACATTTTTCATCAATTTGTAATTTATTTATTATTTATTTATATTATTCCATAACATTTATCATGCTTTTTAATTTTTTTTCTCTCCATGTCTAAATTCGCAACAACAAAAAAATCACAATTTTTGAAATTATCATTTTGAAGACATTTTGGAAAAATCGGTAAATTATTCCTTTTTTGTAAATTTTTTTCTTTAAAATCTCCTAATTTACACATTTCTCAATGCTTTTTAGTTGATCTCTGGCTCATTTTTGTCTATTTTTCATGCTTTTTAAAAATTTAGTAAGAAAAGTCAAAATATTGATAAACAGGAACAATACTTTTATTCTTGAAGAGGCAAAAGAAAGTTTTCCCTTACGATAGATTTTTATAGGAAACAAATGATAAGCTTAAAATATTTTTTCTATAATAGGTTTTGTATAATATTTTCGCGACTGTAGGAAAGTTATTATAAGAAAAACTATAAGGCTGTCATTATAAGAGCATAATTATAAGCAGTCATTGTAAAAATAAAATTATAAGAATATTTTCATGATAACAACACTACAAAGCATTTATTACAATAAAATAATTATAAGATTCGTGTTATTACTAGTCAAAAATAAAAACGTTCACGACTTTTTGGAGCTTCTATCTTTTCTGTATAGAACCTCCTAATATCTTGAGGTTTTAAATATTATTTAATATGAATATAATCTACTTGCCTTTAAAGTTTGAAAAACGTGTTTTGCTTCGTTTAGGGAATATTAGATTTTAAAATTTTCTACTCAAAAAGGTTAATTTTGAAAATCAAAGTAAACACTAGGGTGGCCATTAATAATGACATTTTAAAATTTTGTCCATTTCCGGGTCTCATTTTCTCACAAATTGAAAAAAAATAGATACGTATTTTTTCATTTTTTTTAAAATTAATATTTAGTGGTGCCTGTAGGCTATTGAAAATTTGCATGTATTTTGCATGGGAAAAAAACTTTTTTTCGTAGATTTCCTGTAAAATAGTTGAAAATTGATATTTTTCGACCGGACTACTCTGTTTCTCTTCATAAATGTTCAAAGAATAATATGCAATTTTTAACTTATGAAATTTGTTAAGTTTACTATTTTTTACATGACCCAAAAGTTGACCAAAAAAAAACTAAAATAGGTTATTATTGGCAAAAAATATTAATTCTAAAAAAAATGAGAAATTTAAACTGCTAATTATGGTTTCTATTGTTTTTCAGATCCCTGATTACAAATCTGAAGTCATATTTCAAAAATTCAAAATGGCGGATTCAATATGCGGCCATGAAAATTTTAAAATTAATCAATTTCTAGAAAATTTCGTATCAGGGGGTTTTGGGGTTCTCTGCTTACAAATTTGAAATCAGATTTTAAAAATTAAAAATGTCGGATCAAATATGGTGGACATCAAAATTTTTAAATTAATCTATTTTTATAAAACTTGGTATCATAGGGTTTTTGGGGTTGTTTTAAAAATTGCAAACTCAAGGAAATATCAATTAAAAACTATTGTAAATGTTGAAACTCACGTTGAGGACACGAGAAGTGATCCCTTTCAGGAGAATCACCCATCTATAAAATCGTGTCATCTAATTTGTAAACGAACCTTCTCTAGCTAATAAATACTAACCTTCTCATTTCTAATTAACAGTAATTAGCAGTCTAACTAGCTGATTTATTAGAAATATTAATTTTTCAATAACTGATCGACTTTTTTTTTTTTAAATAGTTATTTCTAACTAATTTAAATTTAGATAGAACATTCACAAAAATTTTGTTGGCTACTGGGATAAGATATTACATAATTAAGTTTATAAAAAATTATTATTTTTTTAAACATTATGCCCGCCATATTGCATCCGTCAGTTTGGATTTTTCAAATCTGACTTCAAATTTGTAATCAGAGACTCCCAAAACCCCCTGATACGAAATTTTCTAGAAATTGATTAATTTAAAAATTTTCATGGCCGCATATTGAATCCGCCATTTTGAATTTTTGAAATATGACTTCAGATTTGTAATCAGGGACCTCAAAAATAATATAAACCATAATTAGCAGTTTAAATTTCTCATTTTTTTTAGAATTAATATTTTTTGCCAATAATAACCTATTTTAGTTTTTTTTTGGTCAACTTTTGGGTCCTGTAAAAAATAGTAAACTTAACAAATTTCATAAGTTAAAAATTCCATATTATTCTTTGAACATTTATGAAGAGAAACAGAGTAGTCCGGTCAAAAAATATCAATTTTCAACTATTTTACAGGAAATCTACGAAAAAAAGTTTTTTTCCCATGCAAAATACATGCAAATTTTCAATAGCCTACAGGCACCACTAAATATTAATTTAAAAAAAAATGAAAAAATACGTATCTATTTTTTTTCAATTTGTGACAAAACGAGACCCGGAAATGGACAAAATTCCAAAATGTCATTATTAACGGCCACCCTAGTAAACACTGCAATTTCGCATGGCTCCATTTAAATTATATTTGTATTAAAATAATGACACTATTAAACATGGTATGCTAACTTCAAGTTTCAAAATTAACCTTTTTAAGTAAGAAATTTTAAAACGTAATATTCTCTAAACGAAGCAAAATACGTTAGTTAAACTTTAAAGGCAAGTAGATTTTATTAATATTACATTAAATTTTAAACCTCAAAATTATAGGAGGTTTCACAAAAAAAAAGTTAGAAGCTCCTAAAAACAGTGAAACTTTTTACAAATATAAATTTTTCAAATTATTAGAGTATTATCTTAAAATAATGAAATTTCATAATAAATCCGTCTTTGCTAGGTTAAGAATAAAATGATTTATATTTCTAATAAGTTTTGATATTCTCGATAATTATATTCGTAAAATTAATATATTAAATGCGTAATTGTATGCTTATGATTAGTTTATTGTAATAAATATTTTGTAATGATGTTATCATAAAAATATACTTATAATTTTATTTTTACAATGACTGCTTACAATTATCCTCTTATAATCTCATCCTTATAGTTCTTATAATAACTTTCCTATAGTCGCGAAAATATTATACTAAACCTAATGTAGAAAAAAAATTTCAAGCTTATCATTTGTTTCCTATAAAAATCTTTCGTAAGGGTTGTAAAATGAATTTTATGTCAAATTGATTTTAAGGCAAATCGGTTTTTTATCAAATGAGATTTATGCCAAATGAAATTATACCAAATGGTATTTATGCCAAATAGATTTTTGGGAATATTCGTGAGCCTTAAAAATGTGTAAATTACGAGATTTTAAAGGAAAAATACACTTAAAAAAAAAAATAATTACTTGAATATGAATTTGAGTATTTTCTGTGATATACGATAGGATACTTTGAAGGTGTGAGTTTACATATGAAAGTATCACCTACGCAGCTGACTATGTGCGAGGCAAAGAATGAGATGATAGGAGCTTGCCATTTCCAGGAACTGTTGCAGCTGAATCCTTTTCGCACGCACTCGATCGCAGCACATGTGAATGTATACTGGAGATGCTGCATAAGAATACGCGAAACACTCTTTCTCGGTTCACTCATAGCGAGGCCACCGGATCTCTACTCAGGTTATAATACTGCGGTAAACTCTGCGGTGAATCTACAGAATCCAGAGATAAGCGATTAATTTCCTTGAGCATCTGAAACAGACAATCCAGCTTTCTTAATATGAATTAAATTCCTCGTATTAAATCCGATTCGTTGCTCGTTTCGTTTTATGCTTTTATAAGGGTATATAACATACCAGTGGCGTAACTTAGGGTGCAAGGGCCCTGGGGCAAAATGGAAAATGGGGCCTCAAATATATATAATAATTTACAATTTGAAGTCATTCATTCATTCATTTTGTCTACACCTGATATTTGTCACTAGATATTTTTTTATTTTAAAATTTTAAATCATATTTCACCTTTTTAAAATGTTCTCAAATTTTAAATTTATAGCAATTTTAATTTCTTCAAATTTCAGTTAACGTAAACTTGCATTTATTAAAAGTTCAATTAATCTGTGTTTCAAAAATACTAAATTTAAAGTGATTTAAAAATTTCTTCAATTTTTAATAATTTTTTTCTATCATTATTTCAGTTACATAAAATACAATTTTGTACTATTTTTTATTATTTTCAACTATTTCCTACACTTCCTTAAGGTATTAGTCGCGTAAATGCTCCCGCAAAATAAAAAGAACAAAAAATAAACTTTTATATCAACTCACTTGCTTCCTTGTGACCTCTTCTAATGTAATATATGTAATTTTCACGATTTTGAGTCAGGTACTGTAAGTTATCGTGATGTATTGCTTACACGTTTTTGACATTTTTCAATGAAACCACGTGAAAATGAAAAATTATGAATTTTTAAATTATTGTATTTTTTATACGGCGTGGTCAATAAAATTAATTTTTTTTTAAAGGATTTATTTTATCTCAATGTGTAACTTAGTAGTTTTATTTGAAAAACTGACGACTTGTTTTTTTATAATTGAATATAAGAGACATTTTTTACATGCATTTTGTGCTATTGCATGTAAAAGGTATAAACTTTGAATTAATATTTTGAAGCTCAGAAGTGGTCAAAATTAATAGGATAGATCTCATTTCATAGATAAATACCTCATGAATACAGATACAAAGTTTTAAAAAAATCTGACGAAAATCATTTTACGCGACTAATACCTTAATTATTTTAATTGTTTTAAAAATGATTCCCAAAATCTTAAATTTAACATCCTCAAATTTCAATTATATTTTGTAGTTTTCTCAATCACTTTTTCAATTTTAATTATATTTGCCTTGACATTAAATCAATTTAACTATTCATTTTTTAATTTTATATTAATCACCGCAAATTTAAATTTATTTTTTTAACTTGCCATTATTTTTGTCATTTTGCAATTATTATATTCAATTTTTAATCATTTTTATAATTTCTGAATTAATTCACTGGACTTTCAAATATATATCTCAATTTTCAATTCTTTTGTTTCAATTTCTGTTTATTATTTTACAATTATTTTCTTCATCTTTTAATATTTTTATTATGTTTCAATTAATTTCCTAAATTTTTAGTTATTATCTCAAATTTCAATTATTGTCTTTAATTTTCACTTTTTAAAAAGATTTTTCAATTATATTATATCGTATAATATAAGTTGCGGTGTTGCAATCTTTAGTTTTTAGGAGTACATTTGTACGAAAGTACTAGTCCCGTATGTATTAAATAAATAAATAAATAAATAAATAATTTGCTTTTGCCTAAAAATAAATTCTGTAATTTTATATTATTTTCTCCGATTTTTAATTACATTTTCATTCTTTGGGCACAATTTTCAAAAATTTTAATTATTTATCTAAAATTTCAATTATTATTTTCATCAATTTTCGATTATTTCTGTGATTTTTCAATTATTCTCTTTATTTAAAATTTTTAAGCAATTTTGTAATTATTTTTCTTTTTTTAACATAATATATTCTATGATTTTTTCAATTATTTAGCTCAAATTTTATTTACTATTTCTATTCTTTCATATTTAAATTATTTTCATCATAAATTTCAATTATTTTTCTCCATCTTAAATTATTTGTATTATTTTTTAATTATTGTATTAATTTTATTATGTTTCAATTATTTTCCTTGATTGTTAATTATTATTCTCATTGTTTACAATTATTTTCTAAAATTTTTAAGTATTTTTCTCAAATTTCAATTATTTTCTTCAATTTTTACTTATTTTCAAATGTCTTCATAATTTCTAATTTTTTTTTTAAAATTATCGTATATTTCATTTATTTTTAGCTTTCTTCAATTTTTTCTCCAATTTTAAGTTATTCTCATTTTTTTCAAATGATTTTTAAGATCTTCATTTTTTTTTCTCAAATTTAAATTGTTTTCTCTTTACTTAAAAAAAATCCTGTAACTTTTCCAATTATTTTACTCAAATGTGATTTATTTTTTACAACTTATCATTGTTTTTTCATATTTCGATGATTTTCTTCAAGTTTCGAATAAAAAACTCATTTTTCAATTATTTTCTACATCTTTTAGTATTTTTATTATAATTAAAATTATACTAATTATATTAATATTATAATTAATTTCCTAAATTTTCAGTTATCTCAAATTTAGATTATTGTCTAAAAATTTTTAATTTTTTAATTGGTTCTTCAATTATTTTTAAACACAAATTCTGTAATTTTATATTATTTTCTCCGCATTTTAATTATTTTCATTCTTTTGGCTTAAGGGCATGTGATGATAATGCTAAATTTGTCCGTAAACTTTCTCTTAAAGTACTCAATGTTTTGACACAAAACTTTGTCGAATTACTCAAAATAACATTAGAATGGTCTCTCTGACCCAAATTTATTTCATTTTTATCTTTAAACTAATTTTTTTTTTAATTTTACAATTTTTGGAAAATTTTGAAAAAAAAGTAAATTTGAAAAATATTTAGTTTAAAGACAAAAATGAAACAAAATTGGGTCAGAGAGACCATTGAAATGGTGTTTTGAGTAATTCTACAAAGTTAGGTGTCAAAACATTGAGTACTTTAAGAGAAAGTTTACGGACAAATTTAGCATTATCATCACATGCCCTTAATTTTCCAAAATTTCAATTATTTATCTGACATTTTATTTATTATTTTCATCAATTTTCGATTATTTCTGCGATTTTTAAAATATTTTCTTTAATTCCATTTTCTAAATAACTTTGTAATTATTTTCCTTTTATGATTTTTTCAATTATTTTGCTTAAATTTTATTTACTGTTTTCATTATTTCATATTTAATTTCGTAAATTTTCAGTTATTATCTCAAAATTAAATTGTTGTCTAGAATTTTAAAATTTTTAAACGTTTTTTTAATTATTTTTTTTTTACTTAAAAACAATTTCTGTAATGTTATATTATTTTCTCCGCTGTTTAATTATTTTCATTCTTTCATTCTTTAAAAAATTTTTAAAATTTCCAACTATTTATTGGAAATTTTAATTATTATATTCATCAATTTTCGATTAATTCTGCGATTTTTAGAATATTTTCTTGAATTACATTTTTTAAATAATTTTGTAATTATTTTCCTTTTATTATTTTTGCAATTATTATTTACAACTTATCATTATTTTTTTCATATTTCAATGATTTTCTTCAAGTTTCGAATAAAATACTCATTTTTCAATTATTTTCTACATCTTTTAGTATTTTCATTATATTTCAATTAATTTCCTTAATTTTCAGTTATTATCTCAAATTTAGATTATTATCTAAATTTTTTTAATTTTTTAAACGGGTTTTCAATTACTTTCTATTACTTAAACATAAATTCGGTAATTTTATATTATTTTCTACGCTTTTTAATTATTTTCATTCTGTTGGCATAATTTTCAAAATTCAAATATTTATCGGAAATTTCAATTATTATATTAATTAATTTTTTTTGCGATTTTTAAAATATTTTTTTTAATTACAATTTTTAAATAATTTCGTAATTATTTTCCTTTTATGATTTTTTCAATTATTTAGCTTAAATTTTATTTACTGTTTCTATTCTTTCATATTTAAATTATTTTCATCATAAATTTCAATTATTTTTCTCAATCTTAAATTATTTTTAGCATATTTGAATTACTTTTTGAATATTGTATTAATTTTATTATGTTTCAATTATTTTCCTTGATTGTTAATTAATATTCTCATTGTCTAAAATTATTTTCTAAAATTTTTTAGTATTTTTCTCAAATTTCAATTATTTTCTTCAATTTTTACTTATTTTCAAATGTTTTCATCATTTCCAATTTTTTTTCATAAATTATCGTAAATTTCATTTATTTTTAGCTTTCTTCAATTTTTTTTCCCCAATTTTAAGTTATTCTCATTTTTTTAAATTAATTTCTAAGATCTTCATATATTTTTCTTAAATTTAAATTATTTTCTCTTTATTTTAAAAAAATTCTGTAATTTTTCCAATTATTGTACTCAATTGTGATTTCCTTTTTACAACTTATCATTGATTTTTCATATTTCGATGATTTTCTTGAAATTTCGAATAAAAAACTCATTTTTCAATTATTTTCTTCATTTTTTAGTATTTTTATTTAATTTTAATTGATTTCCTAAATTTTCAGTATTTATCTCAAATTTAGATTATTGTATAAAAAAATTTTTAATTTTTTAAACGGATTTTCAATTATATTTTCTATTATACTTAAACACAAATTCGGTAATGATATATTATTTTCTTCGCTTTTTAATTATTTTCATCCTTTTGCTGAATTTTTAAAAATTTTAATTACCTATTTATCTGAAATTTCATTTATTATTTTCATCAATTTTTTATTATTTCAGCGATTTTTTAATTATTCTCATTAATTGAAATTTTTAAGCAATTTCTTAATTATTTTCCTTTTACAAACATATATTCTATGATTTTTTCAATTATTTTTCTCAAATTTCATTTAATGTTTTCAATCTTTCAATATTTAAATTATTTTCTTCATAAATTTAAATTATTTTCAGCATATATATTTGAATGGTTTTTTCATTTTTAAATTAATTTACGATTTTTCTATTATTTTTCTCGATTGTTAATTATTATTCTCATTTTCTAAAATTATTTTCTAACATTTTTGAGTTTTTTTTTAAAATTTCAATTATTTTCTTCAGTTTTTAATTATTTTCCTTTGTTTTTGTAATTTCAAAATCTTTTTTTTTATTATCATAAATTTCATTTATTTCAAGCTTTCTTTAATGTTTTTCGCCAATTTTAAGTTATTCTCATTTTATTCAATTATTGATTTCTAAGATCTTCATGTATTTTTCTGAAATTTCAATTATTTTTGTTTATTTAAACAAAATCCCGTAACTTTTTTTAATTGTTTCACTCAAAAGTGATTTTTTTTACAACTTATCAATGTTTTTTTTATACTTCAATTATTTTCGTCAAGTTTCAAATTATAAAAATAATTTTTTAATTATTTTCCAAAACCTATTTGCTTCAATTTTCAATTTTTTTTCATTTGTTTTAGAATTTCCAAAATTGAAAACTATTTATCTGAAATTTCAATTATTTCATTCAATTTTCAATTATTTATATGGTTTTTTATATTATTTTCTACACTTTCAGTTACTTTCGTTCTTTTTCGTAATTTCCAAAAAGTTGTTAATTACTTCTATTTAATTAAAAATTATTCTCTTCAATTTTAAATTATGTTTATTTTGTTTCATTTATTTTCTCTAATTTTTAATTTTTTTCTTTTTTTTTCAATGAACGTTTTAAGTATTTTTCTGAAATTTTATTTAACTTTCCTTCATTTAAAATATATTATGTAATTTTGTGAATTATTTTCTCAAATTTTAATTATATTTTTGAATTTTATATTAATTACCTCAATTTTCAATCATCTTTTTTTCAATTTTCAAATATTTTTCCTAATTTTTCATTATTCATATTTTTTCAATTTATTTGTAAGATTTTCAAGTAATTTTCTTAATTTTAAATAATTTTCTGTGTTTTTAAAACATTTCTATGAGTTGTTAAATTACTTTGCCCAATTTCTAATTGATTTCATTTTTTTTTCAATGAATTGGAAAATTAGGAATTAATTTGTTTAATTTGAATTATTTCTCGCAATTTTTTTTAATTGTAAAATTTTATAATTTTTTTTCCTAACAATTGGTATCTGACTTTTAATTTGCACTTGAATATTCAATTTGACATAGTTGTTTGGAAAAATTGTTTAAAATAGCATCGATTTAATAATCTTGAAAAACTGTTTAAAACTGTGTAAAATTAACTCAAACGGTTTAAGTGTGGTTTAAAATATTTCCAATTTGGTTTTAAACAACTTGGAATTTGTTTATGGCTAGTTAACGATTGTTTAGAATTTGTTTGTAAAGAATGGTTTTACGGCAGCTTTCAAATTGTTTTTAACTATTTAGAACTACTTGAAATAGTTTATTGAACGTAATGGATTTTAAAACCAGTTTAAACAAATTGTTGTAGTTGTTTATTAAGTGTTAATACATAGAAATTTTAGTGTAATAAAATTAGAGATGTGTACATTTTTCTGAATTTTGCCAATTTTTATATTTAAAAGAACCGAAAATTTACAGTACCTTTTAAATTTAATAAAAACAATTGTTTAAGTAAATTATTGTTGTTATTTATCAACTGTTAATATATAAAGGCTGGAAACTTAAACTTTTTTTAAATTTTAATAATGTATGTTTTAACTTTTAAATAGCCGAAAATAAACAATTATTTTAAGATATATGTATAAAAAGTGCCTAAACAAATTATCGGGATTGTTTATCAAATTTTTATATAATTTAATTTAATTAGAGATGTGTATATTTTTCTGAATTTTGCAACTTTTTATAACACTCAAATCGGCAAACTTATTTAAGAAATATCAAGGATCTTTAAAAAGAATCATTAAAAATGTTTTTTATTAAATTTTGATTTTTTTGAAAAAATTGTTTTTCAAATAAAATATTATTTAACCAAGAAGTAAGGTTGCAAAGAAAGTACCCGTGTTTGGCCATGTTTCTAGATAAATTCGTGTACGATTTTTTTTACGGTTTTTTTCGCTGATTACGAATCTGAAGTTAGTTTTCGAAAATCCAAGATGGCTGATCCAATATGGCGGATGGATTTTAAAAAAATTATTCAATTTTTATGAAACTTGATATTTAAGAGTTTTTGTGGAATCTTATTAAGAATCTGAAGGTAGTTTTAAAAAAGTTCCGAATTTTTTTTGTTATAGATAAATTTCGATTTGTTTTGTGTTTTAGACCACGAATAATTCAAACGCTGTGCTTTATTGTAAAATTATACTAAAGTATTGATTATTCTTATATAAAGAAGACAAAAAATCCATAAACATAACAACAGTGGATTTGAAGCCAAAGAGGTAATTCGTGTAAACTGAAAATTGTAACAATTTTCAACGTAAACGTATTTTGCTTGTATAGGTTCCAATATAGTGGACGAATTGACACCAAATGGAAACATTTATGTCGTCTGGGTTTCAACGCCTGTCACTTCGATTTACAGGGCTTATATGGCTATATTTGTCGAATAAGTGAATATTGAATCAGTAGTTATAAAACCATTATCACTTGACGTTATTCAACATCCAGAAATGATCCTGCATATAAATTAATCTGTATATTCATTTCTAATTTCAGTATATTGAACGCAGTGTTTCACATTTTTAAAATAAAACTGTATATATTTTCTGTTCAATGTGTGCTTCTTTTAAAGCATATTTTTTACGTTTTTTTGTAAAAACGGGAGTTAAAATTTAACTCCCAGGCCTCTTTAAAAAAATATCAATGTCCAATGCCCTGTATCGATAATTTTATATCAATAATTTGATACGGAATTTTACGCTCCTTAATAATTATAGATAAATTTAATATAAAATTTAATTTAATTATTATTACATTTAGAATAATTGGTGCAATTTTAATTAGTTTAATTTTTGTATAGAACAAATTGATATAAAAATACTTGTAGCTTACTCTTCAATTGTACATATAAGAATAATATTATCCTTATTTTAAATTTCAAATGGCAGATGCCAAATTTCAAGACAAAGATATAGTTTACTGAAAAAACGATATTCTTACTTTAAGAATTATTCTTGGCGCCTATTTAAAAAAAAAATCTTACATTAAGGATATAATATTCTTAAAATAAAAAGAATATTTTTAAAATAGGAAGCACATTCTTGAATTAAAAAGCATATTCTTAAATTAAAAATATTTTCCTATTTCCTTAAGAAACCGATTGACATATAACCTCAAACTAGAAAATGGTTCTTCAAGTAAAATGAAAATATTATTAAAATAGATTTCACCCTGTTTTGAAAGACCAAATTGTACTTTTTTTAAATTAGGTTGAGGCAAAATTTGTTATCAGATAATAATTATTTAACATTTTGCGATTTTTCTAAAAAATGTGAAGTAATTTTCATCCAGTTTTAACAAATAATAGCTGATTTTGATTTTTAAAACATTCTCTACCAATTTAGTTGATGGATTTTGTTAATAATATTTTGTTGAAAAATTATGAGGCAAATAAAAATTGTCTATTATATATTTTTTGAACATATAATGTTTTAACAAAATACAAGGTAAATACTTGTCCAGAATATTTCAAGATTAAAATGAGCTGTTATTTGTTAAAAATTGAATAAAGATGACAATCGTTCACAAATTTTTGAGAAAAAACACAAAATGTTAAATAATACATCCCCACAAAAATTTTAAGCAATTTTTTTTTTCGAATCCAAATCCGAAGTCAAAATTGCTAGATTAGTTCTACTTTTTGAGATAATATCAAAAATAATTTTAAAACACATAAAAACTGCTACAAAATATGAAAAAACAAAAAAAAAATGTTTTTTGAGAGTTTTTGAGCAGTTTTTTAAGATTATCTCAAAAAGTTTGGTCAATCCGGTTATTTCGACTTCAGATTTATAATCAGCGGAGAAAAATACGTTGAAAGAAACTAGCATATTGATTCAGACAAAAAAAGTATTTTTTGAGTATTTTTGGGGGTTTTTGAGCAATTTTTTTAAAATTAACTAAAAAATTGTATCCAATCTGGTTATTCTGACTTAACATTCGGTTTCAGAATAGAAAAAAAACGTATAATACACTAGTATACTGTCCCGGACAAAAAAAAATTTCTTTTGGGTTTTTTGGGGATTTTTTGAATAGGTTTTTGAGATTATCTCAAATAGTTAAGTCAATCTGATTATTTTGACTTTAGATTTGGATTCAGCAGAGAAAAGTACGTAGAAGAACACTGGCATACTGTACCAGACAAAAAAAGTATTTTTTGGGTTTTTTTGGGGGGTGGGGGGAGATTTTGAGCATTTTTAAAAAATTATCTCAAAAAGTTTAGTCAATCGGGTTATTTTGACTTCAAATTTGAATTTAGCGGAGAAAAATACGTCGGAGGAAACTAGCATGTTGTTCTAAAAAAAAAGTATTTTTTGAGTTTTTAAGGGGGGTGGGGGTTTGAGGAGTTTTTTGAGAATACCTCAAAAAAGTTTAGTCAATTTGGTTATTTTTACTTCAGATTCGGATTCAGCAAAGGAAAATACGTTGAAAGGCACTAGCATATTGTTTCAGACAAAAAAGTATTTTTTGAGTTTTTTTTGGGGGTTTTTGAGATTATCTCAAAAAGTTTAGTCAATTTGGTTATTTTTACTTCAGATTCGGATTCAGCAAAGGAAAATACGTTGAAAGGCACTAGCATATTGATTCAGACAAAAAAAGTATTTTTTGAGTATTTTTGGGGGTTTTTGAGCAATTTTTGAGATTATCTCAAGAATTTTAATCAATCTGGTTATTTCGACTTCAGATGTAAATTGAGCGGAGAAAAATATGTTGAGAGACACTAGCATATTATTGCACCAAACAAAAAGTATTTTTTGGGTTTTTTTTTGGGGTGGGGGGTTTGAGCAGTTTTTTGTGATTATTTCAAAAAAGTTTAGTCACTCTAGGTCTTTTGACTTTAGACTCGTATTTAGTCGAGAAAAATATGTAGAAAGACGCTAGCATATTGTTTCAGAAAAAAAAGTATTTTTTGTGTTTTTTGGGGTTTTTTTGAGTAGTTTTTTGAGACTATCTCCAAAAGTTTAGTCAATCTGATTATTTTGAGTTCAGATTTGGATTCAGCGGAGAAAAATACATAGGAATATACACTAGCATGTTGTTCCCGACAAAAAAAGTATTTTTTGAGTTTTTTTGGGGGTTTTTTGAGCAGTTTTACGAGATTATCTCAAAAAGTTTGGTCAATCTGGTTATTTCGATTTCAGATTCAGATTCAGCAGTTTTTTGTTTTCTTGCCTCAAGGAATCTTTGTTGTTAAAATTTTCGATTATCCAAAGTAGTCTAAAGTCACGTAATTTTAATATTGAATTTGGAATCTAAAATTTGGAATGTGGAATCTGGAATATGAAATTTACGGTTGCAAATTACGAAATTTGGAACGTTGAATTTAAAATATAGAATATGTTAAATTAAAAATGTGAATTGTGGAATGTGAAATCTAAAGATTGAAATGAGATGTAGAAAATCTTGTATGTGGAATTTGAGACGTTGAATCTGGAATATGGAATCTGGAGTATAAAATGTGGCATGTGGAATCTGGAATGTGGAATTAAGAACCGAAAATAAAGTATCTGGAATCTGGACTGTGAAATATGGAATCTGGAATCCAGAACTTTCAATATTAAATTTCGAATCAGAAATCTGAAATTTGGAAAGTGGAATCTGGAATTTTGAATTTAAAATTGAAGATTATTAAATTTGGAATGTGGAACTCAAAATGTAGAATGTTAAATATGAAATATGAATTGTGGAATGTAAAATTTGGAATAAGGTGTAGCGAATCTTTATTGTGGAATCTGAAACGATGGATCTGAAATGTGGAATTTGGAATGTGGAATTTGGAATGTGGAATTTGGAATTTGGAATCTGGAATCTTAAAACTAGAATGTAGTAGGTGGAGTCTGAAATGTTAAATATTAAATTTGGAATCTCAATTCTAAAATTTGGAATGTGAAATCTGGAATTTGGAATTTACGGTTGCAGATTACTAATTTTGGAATGTGGAATCTAAAATATAGAATGTTAAATTAAAAATGTGAATTGTGGAATGTAAAGATTGGAATGAGATGTAAAAAATCTTTTATGTGGAATTTGAAACGTTGAATTTGGAATACGGAATCTGAAGTGTGAAATCTGGCATGTGGAATCTGGAATGTGGAATTTTGAACCGTAAAGGCAGTATGTAGAGTCTGGAATGTGGAATCTGGAATCAAGAAACTTTAATATTTAATTTCGAATTTACAATCTGAAATTTGGAATGTGGAATGTGGAATTTGGAATTTAAAGTTAAAGATTATTAAATTTGGAATAGGGAATAAAAATTGTGGAATGTTAAATTAGAAATATGAATTGTGGAATGTGGAAAGTGAAATCTAAAATTTGTAATGAGGTGCAGCGAATCTTTATTGTGGAATCTGAAACGTTGGATCTGAAATGTGAAATGTGGAATCTGGAATCCGGAATGTGAAATATGGAATCTGGAATCCGGAATATGGAATTTGGAACATCAAAAATATAAATTAAAAATCTGAAATCTTAAATGTGGAATCTGGTATATAAACTCTGGAATATGGAATCCGGAATCTATAAAATTTATAATATAAAATCTGCTTTTCGAAATTCGTGATGTCGAATCGGAAATTTTTTTTCTTCGTTCAAATATATAATATACATAAAATCCTCTAGAAAATATATTCTAATTAATATTCTTTTGTTAAAATAATCTTGCATTCTTCAATTTCTCAGTAGGCATAATCAACACCCGCGTCACTATTACAATAATTGAATTCTAGGAAAGAAGCGTTCGCGAAAAGTGAGATGATCAATGTGAACGTGGCGAATTCTCTCTATATTGTTTTGAGAGAAACTTTTTTAACTTCTATAACTCAGTCTTTTTCTCACTGTGCGACTTTTTTCATTTAAATTTTCTTTTTGCCAAGTGAAGACGTTTTGTTGAAATCGCAAAGTTGTCGGATGCACTGTACAACAGATCAGCGCCAGCTAGAAAAGTGCTCTCGTAATTCTACTTCGTCAAAGTCGAATGAAAAGCAACAACGGTTGGCACAGTGAATTCAGAAACTCGGTGAAAAGTTTTCAGCGAACGGGGAAAAATCAAGGTGAAGCGAAAGTTTCTTCTCAACTTTGTGCAACGATTTATATTTCACTTAAGAACAAAAGCTGCACAGAGGCAGAGTTGATTTAAATGTACTTAACTGTCATCGACTTTTGTGCATACTTGATAAACTTTTCAAAGATTTAGAAAACATTTTTTTTTTCAGGGATTATAAAATACTAGCAAAATAAAACGCGCGCAAGCGCGCGATTAGTTTCTCGTACATTTTCAAATTATAAAATACAATAATAAATATAAAAGATCGGTAAATACTGTTTATCTAATAAGAAAAATAAATATTTTAAATATAATATTTAAAAATCAGTTAATATAAATAAAATAAATATTTATTTAGGACAAAATTTATAATATTTTATAATTAAAAAGAATTGCAAAAAATAATTGAAATTAAACATATAATTGCAAATTTTGAAAATTAATTGAAAAAAAAAATTAAATCAATTAAAAATTGGGGAAAGTAATTGAAACAATCATCAAAATGTTTTAAACATAAAGAAAATAATTAAAATTTGAGAAAAATACTTGAGAATCTTGAAAGTAAATTACAAATTGAATAATGAAAAATTAGAGAAAATAATTGAAAATAGAAAAAACATGGTTAAAAATTGAGATAAATAAATTTAAAAAAATAATAAAATAATTAATATTTGAGAAAATAATTAAACAAATTACATAAAATATTTTAAATAAAGGAAAGTTAAACAAAATTTGACTAAAATACTTAAACTTTCAGAAGTTTATTGAAATATAAAAAATAATTAAAAATTAAAGAAAATAAACGAAAAAAGATAAAAATAATTTAAAATTGAACAGAACAAGTTTTAATTAAAGAGAAATAAGTAAAAATTTTCGACAATTATAAAAAAGAACGAGAAAAAAATATATAAAAAATAATATAAATAATGAAATAATTGAAAAGTCAGATAAATAATAATTAATTTTTGAAATTATGAAACAAATTTAAACAATTGAAAATTGAAGGAAATAGATTTTGGAAAATAATTGAAAAATGTTTTTAAATTTTTAAACTTGACGAAAATAATTAAAATATGATACAAACAATGATAAGTTGTAACAAATAAATGATATTTAAGTGTGATAATTGAAAAAACTACAGAGTTTTTTTTAACTAAAGAAAAAATAATTGAAATTTGAAAAAAATACATGAAGATCTTAGAAATCAATTAAAAAAAAGAAAATAATTAAAAATTGAAGAAAACAATTGAAATTTTAGAAAAATTCTTAAAAATCTTAGAAAATAATTTTAGAAAATGTGATAACTAAAAATTAGAGAAAATACTGGAAGAATGCTAAAAATAATTGAAATTTACGATAGTTAATACAATTTTTTGGAAATTATGAAAACAAATAAAAATAAATAATAATTGAAGAAAATAATAGAGATTTGAGAAAATTACTTGAAAAATTTTAGACATTAATTTTATAATATGAGAAAAACTAAAAATATTGACTAAAAATATTGTCTGGAAGAAAGCTATAAATAATTGAAATTTACGATAATTAATAAAAAAAAAAAAATCTGAAATTCTGATAACAAATGAAAATAATTAAAAATGGAAGAAAATATTTGAATTTTCTGAAAAATACTTAAAAATCTTAGAAAATGAGAATAATGATTAACAATCGAGAAAAATATTTGTAAAATGATCAAATTAATTCAAAATTGTAAAAAATAATTGAAATATGCTGAAAATAATTTAAGATTGGGAAAGAAAATTAAATTATGATGAAAATAATTTAAATATGAAAAATTGAAGACATTCAATAAAAGTTGAGAGAAATAACTGAAAAAATCATAGAGTGTATGTTTAAAAAAAAATAATAATTACAAAATTACTTGAAAATTGTAATTAAAGAGAATAATTAAAAAATCGCAGAAATAACGAAAATTTATTAAAATAATTGCAATATCGGATAAATAATTGAAAGTTTTAGAAGTAATGAGAAAATAATGAATTTAATTATAAATTGATGAAAATTAAGAAAAATTGCAGAATTTATTTTGAAGCAAAAGAAAATAATTAAAAAATCGTTATATAATGAAAAATTAAAGACAATAATTTAAATTTGAGATAATAACTGAAAATTTAGGAAATTAATTGCATGTGTACATATTCACTTCAGCTTTTAAAACGTGGACAGAAAAGATGAATAAATATTAATACTAACTAACTTCAGGAGTTTACGGAGATTATTATTATTTAATTATAAAGGGGTTCCTCAACTTTCGAGGTTAAAAAATAAAATATTCAATTTAGCTTAATCTTTGCTAGACAGAATTGAAAAAAAATTGCAAAAATAATAGCAAATTTTGCAAGAATCATAGAAATGTTTTAAAAATAAAGCAACTTATTTAGATTTGAGAAAAATACTTGAAAGTCTTAGAAAGAAATTGAAAAAAATTAGAACAATGAAAAACTGGAGAAAAAAATTGAAAAAAATTACATAAATATTTTAAGTAAAGAAAAGTTTAAGAAAAATTTCAGAAAATTACTTGAAACTTTTGGAAGTTCAAAAAAAAAAAATTAAAAATTAGAGAAAATAAATGAAAAAAAATAAACATAATTTAAAATTGAAGAGAATTATTTTTAATTTAAGAGATTGCAAAAAATACAGAATATACATAAAATACAAGAAAATCATAGATGTAATTGAAAATTGAATAAAATAATGAAAATTTCAGATAAATATAATTAAAAACTTTTTGGAAATTACGAGAAAGAATGTAATGCGTAATTAATTGAAAAATGAAGAAAACAATAAAAAAAATAGTACCTATAATTAATTAAAATTGAATTAAATAATTAAAATTATCAGACAAATAATATAAATTTTGAAAATAATTGAAAAAAATTAGAATAATTAAAAATTGGGGAAAATAATTGAAAAAGGAATATAAAATTTGAAACTTGAAGAAAATAAATAAAATTTGATGAAATCAATGGTGAATTAAAATAAAATATAAAATAAATTATCATATTGAAAAAAATAATAGAAAAAATAATTGATATATTTAAAAAAAAAAAAAATAATAATAATTGAAATTTTTTAAAATTATGACAAAAGAATTAAAATAACGAGAAATTGGAGAAAAAAATAGAAAAAGTACTGAATTTATTTTTAAGCAAAGGAAAATAATCAAAAGTTTTTTTAAAAATTGAAAATTAAAGAAAATTATTTATATTTGAGATAATAACTTAAAATTTAGGAAATTTAATTAAAAAAATTAAAATATACCTAGAGAAAATAATTGCAAAATGATAAAAAGAAATGAATATTGAACAAAATAATTGAGATATATATTTAAAATCAATTAGATACTCAAGATACTAATTAGATACTAATTGAAATCAATTAGATATTTGAAAGTTTTTAGGATATTAATTGACAAATAATTAAAATAATAAAAATTTAAGATAATAATTGCAAAATGAAAATAATAATGGTAAATTAAAAAATTTAATTTAAATTTGTGATAAATAATATAAAGTTTAGCAATAACTAATGAAATTGTTTTATTGTCGTAGAGAAAATAAGCTTTGAAACACACTTTTGAAAATTATTTTACTATTTTTTTAAAGAAAAGTTATGCAGATGGGAAATTTTTTTATTGAGTCAAATATGGGACATTCCACGTGACATTTTTATTTAAAAAAATTTTTGGATGGAAATAATTTTTTTCTGATTCTGTATAAAAAATAAGGAAATACGTATTTTTAAATTTTTTTGTTGAATGAAAATTACAGAAGTTATGTATTTATGGAATTTAACGTTTTTAGAGAGACCATTTTTGACACGCGTTTTTCGCTGTTATTATTAGAAGATAATAAGAAGAAAAAAATCGAAAATCGATAACTTCAGTTTTGAGAAAAGTTACATTTTAGGTTTCAATTCAATTTTGTATGTAGTTTTGTTACAAATACATTAATGTTTACTATATGTGTAAAAATTTTAAGAAAAACTGAGCAAATTTTATGCAGTGTACTATTTTAAATTTTTGAATAATAACGAAGAAAAATACGTGTCAAAAATGCTCTGTCTCTGAAAACATTAAATTTCATAAATACATAACTTCTGTAATTTTCATTCAATAAAAATATTAAAACATACGTACTTCCTTATTTTTTATATAGAATCAGAAAAAAATTATTTCTAGCCAAAAAAAAAATTTTTGAATGAAAATATCACGTGGAATGCCTCATATGCATTTAAAACATCTCTCTTAATTTCTAATAGTGATTTTTCACTCCACAAAGAGTGAAGATTCATCCACTCCAATCAGAGTGCAAAACCCATTCTAAAGAGTGAGATCTCAGTCTTGTAGAGTGAAATTTTACTCCAGTTCGAGTGGAAATTCACTCCAAAATTAGAGTGAGTGTTTACTCTTTGCTTGGAGTGAATTTCAACTCGAATTAGAGTAAAAATTCACTATATAAGAGTAAAATGTCACTCTTTTAAAGTGTGTTTTTCACTCTGTTTGGAGTGAATCAATTTTCACTCTTCGTGAAGTGAAAACTTACTCCCAGAAATTTAGAGAGACTATAGTTCTAAATCAAAAAATTTCAAATCTGTATAACTTTTTTTTAAAAAATCGTAAAATAATTTTCAAAAATGGGTTTTGAAGCTTAAGAGTAGTAATATACGATACCATTTAAGAAATTAAAAAAAAATTTTGATGAGCCACAAATAATAACGAAATTGTCCAAAATTGACCTGAGAACACTTTATATATGTATTTTTCTTTGCTGAATCCGAATCCAAAGTCGGAATTGATAGATTGGTTCTATTTTTGAGATATTCTCAAAAGATTAGCTAACATTTTTCAGAAAATCTCAAAAAAGCGATTTTTTCGTGTTTTTGGTCAATTTATTGAGATTGTTTTGAAAAGTTTATGTTGTTCCATCCAAAAAAACTTATTTTTTCAGTTTTTTGGGTTTTTTTAAACAGGTCTTTGAGATTATCTAAAATAGTTTAGTCAATCTGGTTATTTTGACTTTAGATATGGATTCAGCACAGAAAAGTACATAGAAAAACACTGGCATACTGTAACAGACAAAAAAGGATTTTTGGGGGTTTTTTTGTTGGGGGGGGGGGGGAGGTTTTGATCATTTTTAAAAAATTTTCTCAAAAAGTTTAGTCAATCTGGTTATTTTGACTTCAAATCTGAATTTAGCGGAGAAAAATACGTCGGAGGAAACTAGCATGTTGTTAAAAAAAAGTATTTTTTGAGTTTTTAAGGGGGGTAGGGGTTTGAGCAGTTTATTTAGAATACCTCAAAAAGTTTAGTCAATCTGGTTACTTTGACTTCAGATTCGGATTCAGCAAAGGAAAATACGTAAAAAGACACTAGCATTATATTCCGGAAAAAAAATTTTTTTTTTAGTTTTTCAGGGGGTGGGGGGTTTCAGCAGTTTTCTGGGATTATCTCAAAAAATTTAGTCAATTTGGTTATGTCGACCTCAGATTTGGATTCAGCGAAGAAAAATGCGTTAAAAGACACTAGCATATTGTTTCAGACAAAAAAGTACTTTTTGAGTTTTTCTAGGGGTTTTTGAGCAGGTTTTTGAGATTATCTCTAAAAATTTAGTTAATTTGGTTATTTCTACTTCAGATTTGGATTCAGCAAAGAAAAATACGTTGAAAGGCACTAGCATATTGTTTCAGACAAAAAAGTATTTTTTGAGTTTTTTTGGGGGTTTTTGAGCAGGTTTTTGAGACTATCTCAAAAAGTTTAGTCAAATTGGTTATTTTTCCTTCAGATTCGGATTCAGTACAGGAAAATACGGAAAAAGACACCAACATTGTGTTCCGGAAAATTTTTTGTTTTTTGTTTTTGAGGGTGGTGGGGGGTTTGAGCAATTTTGTGGGATTATCTCAAAAAATTTAGTCAATTCGGTTATTTTTACTTCAGATTCGGATTCAGCAAAGGAAAATACGTAAAAAGACACTAGCATTGTATTCAGGAAAAAAAATTTTTTTTTAGTTTTTCAGGGGGGTGGGGGGTTTGAGCAGTTTTCTGGGATTATCTCAAAAAATTTAGTCAATTTGGTTATGTCGACCTCAGATTTGGATTCAGCGAAGAAAAATGCGTTAAAAGACACTAGCATATTGTTTCAGACAAAAAAGTACTTTTTGAGTTTTTCTAGGGGTTTTTGAGCAGCTTTTTGAGATTATCTCTAAAAATTTAGTTAATTTGGTTATTTCTACATCAGATTTGGATTCAGCAAAGAAAAATACGTTGAAAGGCACTAGCATATTGTTTCAGACAAAAAAGTATTTTTTGAGTTTTTTTGGGGGTTTTTGAGCAGGTTTTTGAGACTATCTCAAAAAGTTTAGTCAAATTGGTTATTTTTCCTTCAGACTCGGATTCAGTACCGGAAAATACGTAAAAAGACACTAGCATTGTATTCCGGAAAAAATTTTTTTTTTTTAGTTTTTCAGGGGGGTGGGGGGTTTTAGCAGTTTTCTGGGATTATCTCAAAAAATTTAGTCAATTTGGTTATGTCGACCTCAGATTTGGATTCAGCGAAGAAAAATGCGTTAAAAGACACTAGCATATTGTTTCAGACAAAAAAGTACTTTTTGAGTTTTTCTATGGGTTTTTGAGCAGGTTTTTGAGATTATCTCTAAAAATTTAGTTAATTTGGTTATTTCTACTTCAGATTTGGATTCAGCAAAGAAAAATACGTTGAAAGGCACTAGCATATTGTTTCAGACAAAAAAGTATTTTTTGAGTTTTTCTAGGGGTTTTTGAGCAGGTTTTTGAGATTATCTCTAAAAATTTAGTTAATTTGGTTATTTTTACTTCAGATTTGGATTCAGCAAAGAAAAATACGTTGAAAGGCATTAGTATATTGTTTCAGACAAAAAAGTATTTTTTGAGTTTTTCTAGGGGTTTTTGAGCAGGATTTTGAGATTATCTCAAAAAGTTTAGTCAAATTGGTTATTTTTCCTTCAGATTCGGATTCAGTACAGGAAAATACGTAAAAAGACACCAGCAGCATTGTGTTCCGGAAAAAAATTTTTTTTTCAGTTTATGAGGGGGGTGGGGGGTTTGAGCAGTTTTCTGTGATTATCTCAAAAAGTTTAGTGAAATTGGTTATTTTTCCTTCAGATTCGGATTCAGTACAGAAAAATACGTAAAAAGACACCAGCATTGTGTTCCGGAAATTTTTGTTTTTTGTTTTTGAGGGTGTTGGGGGGTTTGAGCAATTTTGTGGGATTATCTAAAAAAATTTAGCCAATTCGGTTATTTTTACTTCAGATTCGGATTCAGCAAAGGAAAATACGTAAAAAGACACTAGCATTGTATTCCGGAAAAAAAAATTTTTTTTTAGTTTTTCAGGGGGGTGGGGGGTTTGAGCAGTTTTCTGGGATTATCTCAAAAAATTTAGTCAATTTGGTTATGTCGACCTCAGATTTGGATTCAGCGAAGAAAAATGCGTTGAAAGACACTCTCATATTGTTTCAGACAAAAAAAGTATTTTTTGAGTTTTTGAGGGGGGCGGTGGTTTGAGCATTTTTCTGAGATTATCTCAATAAGTTTAGTCACTCTAAGTATTTTGGTTGTAGATTCGTATTAAGTGGAGAAAAGTATGTAGGAAGACACTAGCATATTGTTTCAGAAAAAAAGTATTTTTTTAGTTTTTTGTTGGGTTTTTGAGGAGTATTTTTTTATCTCAAAAGTTTAGTCAATCTGGTTATTTGAACTTTAGATTCGGATTTATCGAAGAAAAATACGTAAGAACACACCAGCATATTGTTCCAGACAAAAAAAGTATTTTTTGGTTTTTTTTTTAGCATGTTTTTGAGATTTTTTCAAAAAGTCTAGTCAATCTGGTTATTTTGACTTCAGATTTGGGTTCAGAGGAGGAATATTCTTAAAAATAAACTAGAATATTGTTGTAGACGAAATTTTTTTTTTTCATTTTTTGGGGTATTTGAGCAGTTTTTTGAGATTATTAAAAAAATTGTAGCTAATTTCGTTATTGTGTTTTTGTATTTACATTAAGCGGAGAGAAATACGTATTAGAACACTAGCGTAGTGTCTTGGGCAAAAAGAATTTTTTTTTTTTTAATTTAGTTTTGACGTTATTTTAGAAAGTAGAACTAATCTAACAATTTTGACTTCTGATTCGGATTCAGCTAAGAAAATTACGTGGGAGTACACTAGTGTAGTATCTCGGATAAAAAAAATTTTTTGTGAGTCTGTGGTATCAATCAGCGTAAAAAGAAACAAGTCAGATATAAAAAATTAAAAAAAAGGGAAACAGAATATTAAAAGTTGAAAAAAAGGATTCATTGGAAGTTGAATGTTTTGACTTGGGTAAAAAACGATTACACCCGCGACCTGGGTTATTTACATGTCATACAACGAGGCATGCAATATAAAGGGAGAATAGTGTTTACACTCATCGCTCGTTTGTTACGTTCGCTTTAAGCGGATGCGACTTAAAACCGTGTTTTTTTTTTGCTCGAAAATACTATGCACGAGATTTGTGAATCCCACCTTACTCTGGAACTTTTTTGCGCACCGTGTACACAAGAAGATAATCACTTTTTTCGTTTATAATCTGATATTTACTTTGTTTACTTTATTTAAATTAAATACATGTGCCTCTGTTTTCTCAAACGATATTTTCTATAACTAATTATTACTTTTCAACAGTGAATGCCAGAGAAATTTATTTGTAAAAAATATTATTCTTAACTTGATGTTAGCGCGAATCTTTTCGAGGAAAAAATTTCAACATTTCTAAAACTTTAGTTCCAGAGTTAAAATTTAAAATTGATTTTCTCATCTTTAAAAAATATTAAAATTGGTTGTTAAATATAAAACGTTTATTATTATTATTATGTTTAGTATCAAAACGATACGAAGTATTTTCTGTTCCAAAAATCTTGACAGTTATATTTTGTATATATAAATAAAGAAATGCTATAAAATATTTTTCTCTTTAGTATTTCTTTTTTTGCATGCAACTCGGAGAAAAACGAAACTTTTGTATATTTCGATACACTATCTATTGGATAAACATAATATATATTGCGATTGGAAAAAGATTGACAAAAATAAAATCTGAAAGTAGCCAAGATATTGATGGGTTCTTCGACTCCTGCCCGAAGCTCACATGACACAAGACAAGAAACAAATAATGTGTCCTAGAAAAAGCTTTCGAATTTTCCGAAAAGCTTCTTTGTTGCAGAATTTATTGCTTGCAACAAAAAAAGAAAAAGAAAAGAGTCAATTTCCTGTAAAACTTCAGGAGTTGTATTTTTTATTTTAACCCTCTAACGAAAAGACACGGTATTTTAAATAAAGTATTTAAACGTATATTTTAAATGGTAATTTTCACATTATTAGGAATGTAAGGAAATAGTTGAATCACCGAGATTTCTTACGTATTTTGAATCGATGTTTCAAAATTTGTTACTCCCAACTAAATCTAAATTAGTAATTTTCTACTAATGAATTAGAGAAAAATTAGCTAATACTAAAAAGTAGAAAACATTCTTAATTTTTAGTATAAAAACCATTTTGATTTTTCTGAATTACCGTTTGAAATTTTAAAGCTTGGATATTACGGTTATGAAATTTTTAAGGTGAATTTAAACGTTTTACTTTTGACATAACCTCAAAAAACCCAAAAAATAAACAGAAATTATGAAATCACGAAAAATTCAGATTTATAAGTCTTACTATTCCTGTTTTATGTTTTTTGGGTCACTGAAGCCGAATCTAAAGACTATTTATAACCTCATCAAGTGAAACTTGACTTTTGACATAACCTAAAAAAAACCAAAATTTGACATCAAAAACAAACCCTAAAATTTGACAACAATAACATAAAGAAATTATAGTTAGAATTAAAAATCGGAAATTTTCTTGATTTCAAAATTTTTAGATCAAATTTAGATTTTTTTTCTAGGTTATGTTAAAGGTATGACGTGGTGGGGTTAAATGGAGTTTAGATTCAAATTTAACTACCTTAAAAAACTTTAATCTGTCAAAGTCTGACTTGTAAATCTGAATATATCTTCATTTCAAAAGTTTGAGGTCAAATTTTGGGATTTTTTAGGTTATGTCAAAAGTATGACATGGTGGAGTTAAATGGAATTCATATTCGGTTTTAGCGGCTTCAAAAACATGAAGTTATCATCATCTGATCTCGAGCTCAGAACATCAATTTTTTTTGTGTTCGGTGTTATTTTAATACACGAATTACTTTGGAAACTATTGCTATGGAAGCGGTTGCTAAGGAAACGGTTGCTCTGGAAGCGGTTGCTAAGGAAACGGTTGCTATGGAAGCGGTTGCTAAGGAAACGGTTGCTATGGAAACGGTTGCTAAGGAAACGGTTGCTATGTAAGCGGTTGTTATGTAAATGATTACTACAAAAAATACTGGTTTAAAAACGGTTGCTATAGAAACGGTTACCGTGGAAACAGTTGCTATGGAAACGGTTACTATGGGGACAGTTGCTATGGAAACGGTTACTATGGAAATGGTTACTATAAAATCGATTAATATGATAGGAAAGGTTGCTATCTAAATGGTTACTAAAAAAAAATTGGTTTAAAAACGGTGGCTACAGAAAGGGTTACCGTGGAAACAGTTGCTATGGAAACGGTTACTATGGGGGCAGTTGCTATGGAAACGGTTACTATGGAGATGGTTACTCTAAATCGAGTAATATGATAGAAAAGGTTGCTATCTAAATGGTTACTAAAAAAATATTGGTTTAAAAACGGTTGCTAAAGAAAGGGTTACCGTGGAAACAGTTGCTATGGGAACGGTTACTATAAAATCGATTAATATGATAGGAAAGGTTGCTATCTAAATGGTTACTAAAAAAATATTGGTTTAAAAACGGTTGCTACAGAAAGGGTTACCGTGGAAACAGTTGCTATGGAAACGGTTACTATGGAGATGGTTACTATAAAATCGATTAATATGATAGAAAAGGTTACTATCTAAATGGTTACTAAAAAAAATATTGGTTTAAAAACGGTTGCTACAGAAAGGGGGACCGTGGAAACAGTTGCTATGGAAACGGTTACTATGGGGACCGTTGCTATGGAAACGGTTACTATGGAGATGGTTACTATAAAATCGATTAGTATGATGGAAAAGGTTGCTAATTAAATGGTCACTAAAAATAATATTGGATTAAAAACGGTCGCTATAGAAACGGTTACCGTGGGAACAGTTGCTATGGATACAGTTACTTTGGTGAGCGTTGCTATGGAAACGGTTACTATGAAGACTGTTGCTATGTAACTGGTTACTACAAAAACTATTGGTTTAAAAACGGTTGCTATAAAAACGGTTGCTATAGAAACAGTTGCTGTAAAAAAAAGTCGCTGTAGAAATGGTTGCTATGGAAACGGTTACTGTGGAACCGGTTGCTATGGAAACGGTTGCTATGTAAATAGTTACTATGCAAAAACAGTTGGTATGGAAATACAGTTTCTACTGCCGTAAAAAAAAATACATTGAATAAATCTTCAATAAAACACTTGAATTTAACCTAAAAATGAATCGCAGTTTGTTTCTGAGACTCTGAAAGATAAAATTTTTCCGAATTGAATGAAAGTCAACGGGCATTGATTCTTGGGGAATTTCCTTCTTGTCTGTTTATCGTCTTGGGAAAGGTCAAAGAGGACCTCGTTTTTCTAGATCGCGACGATGTATCGAGGACTACGTGTATATAAATGAGACATGTATATCGACGCCATTGTTCTAAAGTCGTGACAGCGCCAGGTCAGGAACGCGTGTCCATTGGGGTGGAGGTCCAAGGGAGATTTCTCCCTCAGTATTAGCATATCCACGACATACTACACCCGGTCCTCTTTCTCTTTTTATTTCTTTCTATCGGCATCTTAATCTTCTTCGATAACAGCTAGCAACAAGAGATTCGAACAAACGGCCTGTGAAGACTTTTAAATTCAACGATTCTCATCGATAGTTGCAATTGATTCACGTAGACGTCTCCCGATACTCGATAGCCTCACTTCAGGCGGAATTAAATTGTGAGAGGGATAAACGGCATTGCGATTAGATAATTAATGAAATTCTTACAAAACCTCACGCAACCTTTGACTCTCTCATTAAATGGAGAAGACATCACTTTCCTTTAAATTCACCTATGATAACCTGCAAATAAGGGAAATCCTTTCAGGGAAATTGATAAGAATTTTTACTCATTATTATCAGATGACATTTCTCTAAATGTTATCAACTTCTATTAGGCGCAGATTACTTCTACAATGTAAATATATGGTTTTTTTTTTTTTATTTAATAATTTAATACTTTTTTGCTGTACGCACAGAATCGTTTTCAATGTTGGAAATATTCACTTCAGGTTATGTTTTATCAATAGCATGAGGTCAAAATTTTTTTACAGAGGTCTTTGTTGAAACACGCTCTCTAAATACCATTTACATTTTACTCCAGACTTCTTCATAAATTTAAGTGAAAAGTCGAAAAGAGTAGAAAAAAAACTAAAAAAAAGAAAAAATAATAAAAAAATTAGTTGTATAGTAACAAAAATGTAGGCAAAGTAAAAATAACTAGAAATTGTTGGAAAATAACTAGAATTTAAGAAAAATGTAATAATAAATAAAAAGTATCTATAAATTAACCGAGGGTAACTACAAAGTGAAAATTCACTATGGAATGTAAAAAAACTGAAAAATGAAACATAATTGTTAGAAAATGTATTAAAGGAAAATTACTAGAAAATATAACTAGAATTTAAGGTAATAATTAGAAAAAATATATTGATATATTTTTTCAATTTCTCTCATAATATTTCAATTATTTTTCAAATTAAAAATGTATTCTTCAACTTATAATTAATTTCTTAATTATAATTCACTGAATAAATTAGTCAAATCTCACTAATTTTTAATAAAATTCTCTCTGATTTGAATTTAGAGAGTATCGAATTATTGATGCATACTATTTAAAATTATTTTTTACAATTTTTATCTGTTTTCTTCAATTTTCAATTATAATTATTAATTTTCAATTACCTTCTCCTGTTTTAAATTATTATCATTATTATTCAATTCATTTTATCAATTTTTAATTATTTATCTCAAAATTTCAATTAATTTTTAATTTTTCAATGATTTTTATCTTTTTTCTATTATTTTCTCCAACTTTTCATTATTTTAATTATTTAAATTTTTTTTTAATTTTCAATTAATTTAATTATTATTATTATTTATTATTGTTAACTATTTTTACTTGTTGTTAAGTACTTATGTACGAAAGGGCTTTAAGCCAGTAAAACTGGATATAAATAAATGAAATAAATAAATTTAATCAAATTTAATCAATTTTAAAAATTTAATTAATTCTATCAAACTTCAATTATTTCATAAAATCTTCAATTATTTTCATGAATTTTCTTAAATTTTCTGAATTTTTTTTAAATCATTTATTTTTTCCGGTTTGTTATTATTTTCATAATTTTTCAATTAATTTTGATAATTTTCAATTATTTATCACAAAATACAATTATTTTATTAATTTTTCAATTATTTTCTCTTATTTTTTATTCTATTCTCCGATTTTCTATTATTTTAAATTATTTATCTGAAACTTCAATTTTTTTATTAAATTTTCAATTATTTTCTCTGATTTTTTATTATTTTCTCCTACTTTTTATTATTTTTAATTATTTATCTCAAACTTCAATTATTTCCTTAAATTTTCAATTGTTTGCATGATTTTTTAATTGCTTTCTTTTATTCTAAATATATTTTGTCATTATTCTAATTATTTTTCCTTAATTACATTTATGTTTTTGAAAATTTCAATTATTTTCTCAGATTTGTTCTTATTTTTACAATTATTCAATTCATTTTGATAATTTTCAATTAATTATCTCAAAATTCAATAATTTTATTAATTTTTCAATTATTTTCTCCAATTTTTTATTATTTTCTCCGATTTTATGATATTTTCAATTATTTATCTACAAAATCAAATTATTTTATTAAATTTTTAATTATTTGCATTATTTTTCTTACTTTCTTTTATTCTAAATATATTTTCTCATTATTCTAATTATTTTTCTTGAATTTCATTTATACTTTGGAAAATTTCAATTATTTTCTCTGATTTGTTATTATTTTTACAATTATTCATTTAATTTTGATCATTTTAATTTATTTATCTCAAAATTCAATTATTTTATTAATTTTGCAATTATTTGCATGATTTTTCAAATACTTTCTTTTATTCTAAATATTTTTTGACATTATTCTAATTATTTTTCTTAAATTTCATTTATGTTTTTAAAATTTTTAATTATTTTTTCCGGTTTGCTATTATTTTTACTATTATTGAATTAATTTTAATAATTTTCAATTATTTGTCTCAAAGGTTAATTATTTTATTAATTTTTCTATTATTTTCTCTAATTTTTTATTCTTTTCTCCGATTTTTTATTATTTTCAATTATTATTTATCTCAAACTTAAATTATTTCATTAAATTTTCAATTATGTGCATGATTTTTCAATTACTTTCTTTTATTCTAAATATATTTTCTTATTATTTTAATTCTTGTTCTTAAATTTCATTTATATTTTTGAAAATTTCAATTATTTTCTCCGATTTGTTACTATTTTTACAATTATTTAATGAATTTTGATAATTTTTAATTATTTATCTCAAAATTTATTTATTTTATTAATTTTTTAATTATTTTCTCCGACTTTTTATTATTTTCATAATTTTTCAATTACTTTTTATAATTTTCTATTATTCATCTCAAAATACAATTATTTTATTAATTTTTCAACTATTATCACGATTTTTTATTATTTTCATTATTTTTTAATTAATTTTTTTATTTTTCAATTATTTATCTCAAATTTTTATTATCTTTTAGAATTCTTATTTATTTTCTCTGATTTTTTATTATTTTCATTATTTTTCAATTATTTTTTTTTAATTTTCAACTATTTGTCTTAAACTTCAATTATTGTATTAATTTTTCAATTATTTTCCCCAATTTTATATTATTTTCATTACTTTTTTCACATTTTAATTATTTTCTTCATTTTTTTAATTAATTCTCTCAAGTTTTAATTATTTTATCATTTTTGCAATTATTTTCTCTAATTTCTAAAAATTTACATTATTTGTCAATTAATTTTCTAAATTTTTAATTGCTTACTTAATCTTAAATTCTTTTCTTAATTTTCATTTATTTTTATCGTGTTGCAATTTTTTGTTTCACTTTTTGCTTCCTCATAGAGAAAGCTTTGTCATCGTTAAGATTTTCGATTTTTCAAAAACAGTGTAAGTCGACATATTTTCATCTAAAAAGCGTAATTTTTTTAAATATGTATCTCTGTGTGTATATGTATGATTTCAATGGATGTCTTATTCAGCTCATATGTATCTAAATTTGAATACAGGGATTTTTGAAAATACCCAATACATTTTTTAGCGCCTTTTTTTATCAAAAGATGATGCAGGTTTGTTTTTCAATTCCTCATTTATTTTTTCCAATTTTCATCATTTACATTATTTTTCAATTAATTTACTGAATTTTTAATTCCTTATTTTAGTTTTTAATCATTTTTTTTTAAATTTTTTATTTATTTTTATCATGTTGCAATTATTTTCTTAACTTTTTAATTAATTTTATAATGCTAAGAAATTAATTTTATTTATTATTTTTAAATTATTAAAAAATTAGTTTTTCAATTAATTTCCTACTTTTTCAATTAGCTGTTTTTCATTTTAATTCAGAAGTTTCATCCGTGCAGTATTGACTTTCAATTATTTAATTATTTTCTTCCATTTTTGATTTTTTTCAAATTTCAATTATTTTCTTCATTTTTTAATTAATTACTATTAAATTTCAATTATTTTGCTCATTTTGCAATTAATTTCTCCAATTTTCAATCATGCACATCATTTTTTCAATTAATTTACTATACAGCGATTAACTGGGGTACTATCTGACCCCACGTAATATTTTAAGTACCCTTCTTTTAAAATATTAACTTATTGTAATGAATGAAGAAAAAAAAGTCAAAGCTACAAGAAAAGCACAAGATTTAAAAATAATCATTAAATTTATTAATATTCAACAATTAGTCAAACAACAGTAAATCGATAATTAAAAACTAAGTTATCCTTATTACAATAGGTGACGTCACCACCACACTTTATTTTTCGATTCGAACTCAATTAAAATTTAACTCGGAATATTTTTAATATAATATGAAAATATTGATAATAGATAACGTAATATAATTAAATTATCTTTTTAAAATTGAATTAATTAAATATTCATACCGGACACGCACTCACACACAAGATTAATGTTTATAAAAGTGTATTCTTCAACAGTAACTTTTCTAGATATACGAGAAATTCAATTCGTGACTACAATAATAAAACAATTAACTTTTACAAAATGTCAGAAATAATTCTGTGGCTGAAAGGCAGAATAACATAACTGCATTTTCATAGTTTTGAGAAAAACCTGTTTTTGTTTATTTTCTTGGTTTTGTAAAATCGCAAAATCAACCAATATTTTTGGTGTTTGGCATTGTATCATATTTTTTAGTGTAGTTTTTACATCTGTTTATCAATTTTAATAAAATATAAACGCTTTAAAAAAGAATATAAATTCTTTCTTTCCATTTGAATGCAGTTATGCTGTTGTGTTATTAATTATTTTCTACGTATATAAACATTTAAATCACTTTACTGTTATGAAACTTTAAAAAGCATTACTAAATTAACTCAAATCTGATGTTATCTCAAATTCGATAAAATGTTAGTTATGATGTTATGCCTTTCAGCCACAGAATTATCATAAACAAAATGTCAATAAAAATCTAAAATACATATATTAAATTGAATGTCACACCACAATCGTTCAAATAATAATTCGAAACAGTCAAATACTTATCAAAGTATAGGGAAACTGGCTGCTGGAGACAACAGGAATCCTTCACAGAAAATCAGAGAACCCTTTTTTTCTTTTATTTATGTCACCACTCTCTTTTTAGGGTACCAATTGGTCAACAGTTCCTCAGTTTATTTTTTAAAATAAACAACAAAATTTTCAAACATTTCTGGAACTTTGTTCTTGACATTAATTATAAAAAATTTGTATAATTATAGATTATTACCTTTAAGGTTCCTCGGCGAGTGCCTAAAAAGCGGCGCAGATCCACATCCAGCTTCCAGGCGTGACAATCAATCAATGAATTTTTAATTCACACCCCGAAACTCAGGCAGCGGACCCCATCCTCACACTCCCGACACCTGGAGGACGCTTATTGTACAAAATTTTCACATGACCCCTCCAAAACTCATTACACACTTACTACACGATGCAATCAATTTAAGTTTGAAGAATAAAAGGATAGAGAAAACGTTTCAGGTAAATCTGCCAAAGAAAACCATTGCCTCAATATAATTTAAGTTATTTTTAACAGTAGGAATCGATGCAAAATTATATTTTTCAAAAACATTGCCAACCAGAAAAAAATGTTTTCACAATATGGAAAAGAAATTTTTGGAATTTGTCTATATAATGTTTTGAACATGTTTTAAACATTGTCAAAGAACTTTTCCTAATAAAATTACGATTGGTAATAAAATTACGATTGATCATCAAAATTATCGCACCTCTTTTGATACACTCAGGTCACGAATACGAAGACGCTTTAGAATTTAATTAATCCCTTAAATTCCCTTCAATCTTTAGCCGCTTTAGGGGTGTTTTTATCATTTGACAAAGGCGCGAAAAACAGAAAAAGGATCAGAGAGTTGGAGGATCAAGATAGATAATACAGAAAGTGTCGTGCTGCGATAGAGTTCTGTCGGATCGTTTGATGTGAGTAGGTGGACAGGTGAGCTCGTGGTGAGGCGCATTAGCAACGCCGGGCTTTATTTCGCATCGGAAACCCTGGCAGAGGGCCAAGGCCATGTATCACTCGGCATTGGAATTCGTTGTTCCTCGTCTCGTTACTGGGATGGTTTCGCATTTTTCCTACCTTTTTCCTTTTTTCATTCTGTACTTTGCCGTACCGTGTAAACGCTGCTCCATGATAGGGCCCTCCCGGAATTTCACGCTATCACTGTTCGACTGTGCGAGTACGCGATACGCGACATAACGACTATCCTGAAAATGGTGCATGTCACACGATCGTCACCGAATGATCACTCGACGTTATTAGGTTCCCGAGTGCACTACCGATCTCATCCTCATCAGTCGATATCGAATTCACGCTTTACTCTATTCTTTTTCAATTTTAAAACGAGGATCATCAACTTGAACGATTTTTCATGCTTTTGATAAAAAGCAAAAAAAAAAAAAAAAAGTTTAGAAAAACTTCAATTCTAATCTTAAGTTTAATACTCACGTTGACATGATTGTTTGTGAAGTTAATTGAATCTTGGGATTTATATTTTGCATATGCAAGAAATTTAATAACGAGTCTGCCCTAAAATCTTTGTATAAATCTAGTATAATCGATATTGAATTATTGGACTACAGTTTGGGTATTTCATAATAATAATTTGATCAATGTACTTGAGAAGTGTCAAAAGGAATTTTTGAAATTTTTAAATTACAAAAAATATGGATTTTTCCCTCCGGGGTCTGATTGTGGCCAATAATGTCAACGTTTCAAGGTATCTAATCGCTTTGTAATTTACTAAGCAGAAATTTTTCCAGGTTTGCTTATAAAATCAGCCTTTACAAAATATACATACCTGAGGTTATCAAATTCGTCTTGTAGTGTCACGGATGCTTCTTGTAGAAGCTTTTCCATTATTCCATTAAAAAAAAACACTCTTAACAAACCGTTTAAACTAATTTTTCCGATTTCGGTTTCAATATTCCGTTCTTTTGAATGGTTTACTCACCAGAAATTTTTCCAGGTTTGCTTATAAATTAACCTTTGCAAAATATACGTCGTACAGTGGCGTATATCATAAAAAAAGAATTTATATATATTCTATCTCAGAAGGATCCGATGAATCTCGTAAACATCCTGTATTATTACGCCACTGACTCTATTTTACGTTGAAATGTTGATAAAGGGGTGAATATTAAAAAGCAGTTAAGTGACAGGTTAAATTTCATTAATAAATTCAAGACGAGGGTGACTCTCCCTTTTGTTAGCGGCACAGTATAATAATAGGAGGCACGACCTTCCCCAATATTGTGGGTGCTACCGTACTCTTCTACGGCCGAGGGTCGTGATACCCCTCCCCGTTTAGATCCTAACCTACCCCAAGACTGAATGATGTAGGGTGGCATAAGGGGTGCTTTAGTGGATGAACAAAACGAGGACTCCACCCTTCGTGCCACAGAGACACACTTTTGCCAAACCCTTCTTCCCTCAACCTGTTTCTAGGCTAACAGTGTATTTCATTCTTTTTTTCCCCTGTCCCCTACAACTGGCACTGTAAGTACCAAGCACTCGCCATTGAAAAATATCGAGCTTCCGGCATTTTCTCTCCATTCATCTCTCGGTGGGAGGTCCTGAATTACGTTCTTTTAAGTCTATAAGAACTCCCTCTTGAAGGGAATTTTTTACTCAAGGTTTCGCAAAATATAATGACAAACAGTTTCAACAAGCGCGAATGACATTTAATAAAACTGGTTCTTTCTGTCTTTTCAGTATTTCTCGTTCCTTATTTTCAACTTGTAACTTTTGTTTCAAATGCAACCCAGTGAGAAATTGTTTATTGGGGCAAAAAGAATGGACTAATATTAAACTACACTACTGTTGAAAATTGTCGGTCCGAGCGACCGAAAAGGATCGAAAAGAGACAACTCACTCAAAATCATGATAACTTGGTTAAAAAATAAGATAGAGAGTTAATGCTTAAAAATTTGGAAAGCTTATAAAATTCTGCTTTAGAAAACCTATTAATAATTTTTTTTAGAAATTTCGAAGTGATTGAAATGTCAGCTTTAATTAGTGCTAAGAGAACTTAAAAAATATTAAGTGGTTCTCGAGATATGACTAAAAAGGTTCCCGAGACGAAAACTTCAGCCTACATTGGGCCTGTTGACACCACTTTTAAACCCTTAGTCCTCGAATGAGTACCCATCAGCCTTCTAAAGTAATAAAAAAATAAAGATTTTTTAAATTCAGTCCTGTCGTGGGCCTCTTGAATCCATAGTTAATAATATTGAAGTCCTCATGAACCCAACTTGGACCTCGAAAACTTTTACGTTTAAGGATTTTAAGGCCTGAACTTCTAAAAAGATTTTTATCTTTAGATAATTGGCGGACTTGAAACCCAGACATTTGAATTTGGGCCTCAAGAACCTTTGAATTGCATTTCTTGTTTACATTAAACAGAACAAGTCGTGAACAAGGAGTAATGCTTTGTGAATATTAAGCTTTTGATTGCCTATTTTCAAGAAAAACTGGTCATTCTTGGTAATTCAACAGAAGTCTATTAAGGTGTTATTTTTGGGTCGCCATTGTTTCCGTAAAATTCAAATCTTCAGGTAAGATAACTGATCCTTATAAGAGCTTGAAACTCAACAATTCAACAATTTCCTAATTGTTTAAAGAAGTTTAAATAAAAAATACATGGTTTAGCGAATTTTAACTTTAAAAATTGGCTATTTTATAGAATTAATTAAATAAACTGAACTGATAGACACAGTGAATTGTTTTACAATAGAAACAATTTTTTAATTGTTAAGAAAATCTTAAATAAATAATAAATCAATTAGAAATGTTATATGTATTACGTATGTTTTTCATAAATATTTCGTTGAAGCAATATAATAAGTGTAGAAAATGGAAAATGTAGATGTTACACGTAGTTAGTTTTTCCCACCATTTACGTTCTAATTGACATTTACCAAATTTCCAAGGGTTCCAAAATTACCTGTTTTAGGTCAGTTTGCTGGCAACTTTTGCCTTAAGCAGATCAGAAATAAAATTGTGCCACGTGAAAATTAAAAATATTAGTTAAAATGTCTAAAAAGAAAAGCTTTGTGTTAGTGTGGTGGATTAGAAAACTATTAATTAAAAAGTAAAATATTTAACTGAAACAGTGAAATCCACTTTTTTAATTAGTAGATATTTCACTTTTGAATTAGTAGTTTTCTACTAAACATTAGTGAAATATTCACTATTTAATAGTGACCGATTTTTTTAACGGTAAAATTCAATTTTTCAATTGGTAGATGTTTCACTTTCAAATTACTATTTTTCTACTAAACTTTATTAGAAAATTACTAATTTCATAAAAATAATGTTAACTGAGGGGCTGATAGTAAAAACAAGTTAAAAAATTATCGGGAGCAAAACGAAGTTAAAGTATTATCTATTTGGAAAAATGAAACAAATTACGCACTACGAGTAAAAACGAAACAAAAAGTTGTCAGAGTAAAAACGGAATAAGATTTCACTGGGCGCAAAAACGAGTTAGAATTTTGTCCCGTTTTTGCTCGAACTAATATTTGAATTCACTTTTGATTCCGCTTTCATTACGAACAGTTTATTTCTTTACTTATATTATATTCCTGTTATAAATTCTTATTTTAAATAATTGGATTAAAATAACTTATTAAAAAAGCTCTTTTAGAACCAACATTAAACAAATAATAAACATGTATTCAATATTTTCTGATTCGTTTTAAGATAAGAAATAAGATTTTTGTATCCATTAAGTTGAATTTTTAGCATGGAAAAAATGTTTGTCAAAAAACGATTTTTTTCGATGAAAAAAGGTGCTCAAGAAAATTTGGTTGGGTATTTTCAAAAATCCCTGGGTCCAAAATTTTGATATTCATAAGCTTAACAAGTCATCCAAATTTTATTGGAATCCGTTGAAGCGTTCTCGAGATATCTTGTACACAAAAAACGGTATACACACACATACACACACATATATTTGGACACTTACTTAAGAATGAAAATTTACGCTTTTTAGATGAAAATAAGTCGATTTAAACTATTTTTGGAAAATCGAAAATCTTAACGATCACAAAGGTTCCTCCATGAGGAAGCAAAATACAGTATATTTGTGAAATAAAAGAAAGCACCTTATTACAAAATGATTCAAAAAATTTTAAGTTTAGGAAAATAATTACAAATAACATTATACATGCAAATAATCGAGAATTGAAGAAAATACCTAATGGCAATTTGAGATAAACAATGTTCGGAATTGATCAACAAATATTCAGAATAACATATTAAATTTGTGAAAATCATTGCAAAAGAAAAAAGCTATTTAAAAATTGACAAACCTAATTGAAATTTGAGAAAAATGATTGAAGAATTAATAATACATTGAAAATTAAAGACGATAACTTAGATTTGAGATAATAAATAAGAATTTATAAAATTAATTAAAAAATAATTAATATGTCTAATTAAAAAGGTGGAGAAAAAAATTGCAAAAGGATCAAAGAAAATAAAAATTGAAAAAAAATAATTGAAAAATGAGATAAATAATTGAAAACTTAGGAAATTAATGGAGGAATATTGAAAATAATTAAAAGTTAAAGAAATTGATTCCAAAATGATAACAATAATAATTGAAAATTAAAGAAAATTGTTAAAATTTGGGAAAAATATTTTAAAATATAGGAAATGAATTGAAGAATAATGAAAATAATAAAAAAAACTCGAGAAAATATTTGAAAAGTAATAAAAATAATTAAAAATTAAAGACAATATTTTTAACTTGTGAAAAATAATTGAAAAAATTACAACACATATTTGTAATAAAAGAAAATATTTGCATAATGATAAAAATAATTTTAAATTGAAATAATAATTGAATACCTAATGATAATTAAAATTTATTGTGATAAATTATATAAAATTTAAAAATTATTTTAAAAACAATTGAAAATGACAAAAAGTAATTGAAAAATCATAGAAACAATCGCAAATCAAAGAAAATAATGAAAATTTGAGATAAATAATTGCAATTTTCGCTCTTAATCAAAAAGCATTCAAAATAATATAAAATTTGTGAAGATCATTGCAAATTAAGAAAAAAAATTAAAAATTGTCGAAAGTATTTGAAATTTGAGAAAAATAATAATTAAAGAATGATTAAAACATTGAAAATTGGAGACAATAACTTAGATTTGAGATAATTAATAAAAATTTAGGGAATTAATTGAAAAATAATTAATATATCTACTTAAAAAGGTGGAGTAAATAATTGCAAAAAGATAAAAGAAAATGAAAATTGACCGAAATATTTGATAAATAAGATAATTAATTGAAAATTTACGAATTTAATTATGATTTAATGATAATAATAGTGAGTATTATTTAAAATTGAAGAAATTTTTAGCTAAATAATAAGAATAAAAATTGAAAGTTGAAGACATTTGCTTAAAAATGAAAATTTACGCTTTTTAGATGAAAATGAGACGATTTAGGCTTTTTTTTGTAAAATCAAAAATTTTAACGATCACAAAGCTTCCTCCATAAGGAAGCAAAGATTAGAGAATTAATGAAAAAATAATTGAAAATGACAAAAAGCAATTAAAAATCAATTGAAAAATATATCTAATAAAAAAATAATTGATATAAATAATTGTAAATTGAAGAAAATAATATAAATTTGTAAAAAATAATTGAAAAAATTAGAGACTATATTTGAGATGAACAAGACTACAATTACAATTATTTATTATAATTCTTCAAACGTTAGTTAATTTTAGATTTCATTGATTAAAATTTTAATTAATCCACTCTTTGATAATAAGATAAATTTTAAATTATTTAAAAATTTCTTCAATTTTTCGCAATTCTTTTTTTTATGATTTTAATTATTTGCTACAATTTTTAACTATTTTTATCATTTTTCAAAAATTTTCTTTAATTTCTAATTATGTTCATAATTTTTCAATTTTTCCCCTAATTTTTTAATTCAATTTCCGTAAGTTTCAATTTTTTTCTTTAATTTTTTTAGATAAAACTTTTTCAATTATAATTATTTCCTTTAGTATCAAATTAGTTTCATTATTTATTAATTCATTTTCAATTTCTTTCGTCATTTTTCAATTATTTTTACAAAATATGATTTTTGTTTTTAAATTTTAATCTTTTTCTTCGATAAAAAGTTTTTTTATCCACATTCTTATTAAGAAATTTATTTTTTGTCTATAATTTTGCCATATGGAATTCCACAGGGCGACTTTTTTGCTCTATAGAATTTAGACCTACCATACACAAGTCGCCGCCCTTGAATATAAATTCCATTATTTCACATTTTTAATCTTAGAAATAATTAAAATTATATTAAAATATAATTACTTTAAAATAATTATATAATTTGACAAATTTTTACTTGTACATAAAAACTTTCATGCTTTTTTTAAGCCTGTAACTTTTTTTGGGAACTCCTAAGCTTTAGGGAAAACATTTCGCTTCGTTAGTAGGAAAAGATGAAATTTAAAAGTTTTCTATTAAAAAAGGCTAATTCTGGCACTTGATTAAAACAAAACAATTTCACATTGCCTTTTTAAATAGAAATATTTTAAATTTAATAATTTCTAAACGAAGCAAAACACTTTCCTTAAATTTTAATAGCAATAAGAAAGTTATACTAATTTTAAAATATATTCAAAACCTCAAATTTTTAGGAGCTTTAAAAAAAAGTTATATTAAAAAAACCATCAACATTTTTCCAAGTAGAAATTTTGTAAATTATTTTATTATTTTAAAGAAATAATTTTCCAATATAATTTCCATTATTTCTAGGATTAAAATAATGGGATTTATATTTCTGATGAGTTTTGATTTTTAAAGTAAAATAATTTTTTAATTATAACGTGTTGAATAAAAGTGCCACATTTAAGGTTACGAAATAACATCATGGACCTTACTCGGGACCTCATACTTTTGATTGATAACACCGCCAAAGAAAATAAATTTACTCCCTAATGATACAGTTATTAAATTCATAAAATTTTGAAGTTTTATATTTCTAAAAACTTTTTTTTAATAGGTATGTCCGCGGCTGTTCTCAGACAAAAGTCAATGGTTTGACCCTTTTATAATAATTTTCAAACCGAATGTTAAACAACAACATTGAGTTTTAAAATTAGCATAAAAATTTCGCTAATTCTTATTTACATATATTAAACATTTGATTTAAGAGACACCTATTGACAGAGAAACTTGTTTGTGGTAGGTTTCTTTAAAAAATTCTTTTTTAATAAGTTTTATCAAATATTAAATTTAGATTCTAAGAAAAAAGTCCTTGAAGACATTGTATAATAATATTTTCAATATTAAAAGTTTTCTGAAAGAAATTATGTTAACGCGCAGAGATACTCAATAAAAAAACATTTAGTGCTAAGGAAAGTATGTTTGAAGAATGTCGGCTCATATATTTTTAATTAATATCTTCGAGTAAAATAAAAAAAATTAAAAGTAATCGTAAAAACGAAACAAATTTTGACTAAAAGCAAAAACGGAATAGAAGGATATCCCGTTTTTGCCCTTAACTTCAAGCGATCCATTTTTCTTCGCAATTGATGATAATTTGTTTTTACGCTGAAACATAATTAACCCATTTTTGCTCCCACCATTTTTATATTCCGTTTTTCCTATCAGCCCCTCAACTGTAAACAGGCTTGGATTCTACTTCACTATAGAATTTACTTTTATAGTGAATCAGACTATTTACGGACACAAGCCTGACTGTAAATAAAAATTATAAGATCGTTAATATAAGGTAATAATATGTAATAATGTAATAATTTTTACTATAATGATTGTAATAAAATTCGTTTTCAAAAATTCCCATTTTTTTCAAAAAATAGCCTAAACTTTAAAAAAAAAATTTTTTTGTTAATTTTTATGACTGATTCTTAAAGAGCGATAATAATATGTAAGAAATCGTATTTGCGAAAATTAACGTATTCATAAAAAATTTGCTTAAATTTCATATATTTAAGCAAAATTTTATATACTCAGAATCGTCGAAAAACGTAGATAATGAATATTACTTAAAAAATTTGTTAAAATGCAATTAAAAAAAAACATTACGAATATTAAATCTGTTGGATAATTACTTTTAACAAAAGATTAATTTTACAGGCTCTGAATTTTGTTCTTTCAAATAACAATAGCAACGCTCATAAAATAAAAATCATTTTAAATCAGGTAATAAACATAGGGATTTTCCACATAGACGTGACGCTTCAGGGCCTCATGAAATCGAACCAGAAGTCCTATATTAGGCCTCAGAGTACTATTTCTGAGAGGTACTCGTGGGCCTCCAAGTCCTACCCTGGTTCTATAAAACCCCAAAAGTCGAGGTGTCATGGGCCTCCAAGTCCTGTCGTGGGCCTATAAAACCCCAAAAGTCGATGTGCAATTGGCCTTCATTGGGCCTCAATTTGGTAAAAGTGGACAAAACGGACAAATTTTGGACCAAATACATGACTGCGGGTTCAAAATAACCATAGTTTCAAACAAATTTACCAAGTTCTCTAAGGTAAGAAATTTTAAGATTAAAATTTAGGCCAAAATTTTCGTCTCGGGTTGGAGCATATTAGCACGCTCCGGGCACGCAAAAGGATGAACTTCCAAATAATCTCGAGGTGTTTATATTTTACTCTCTTAAGACCTCATCTTGACTTTCTTTCGGCCATTTACTTTCCTCAGTATGATTATCAGATATTGAGATTGGAGCGGGTCCAAAATAGATTTTTAAGATTTGACCCTAGACAGCTTGATATAACTTACGATAATTTTAGTCATGATTATTCTGAGCTATGTTCCATCATGAAACTTTTTACGCGTCTTTGTCGTGAGTCAAATCACGCATGCGATATCGATTTCTTCGAAAATTGTAAACCTTTATAAAGGGTATATTTTTGTAAACCAATGTACTGAATAAATAATTATTGTTCGCCAATAGATTGTCAGTATGGCAGCCATTTTTAATCCAATCTACGCCAATTATGAATCTTGACGATTTATCACTGCGAAGATTCTAGATTCTCGACTTTTTCACGTATAATATTTTTTTTTCTCAGTGTGGGACTCTGTAAAGTAAAGAGACGTGTTGGCATGTCGCTATATCCTCAAGTGCATAGATACACGTATGAAAGTGCACAGGATTTTTTGTGAGTTGACGATTATTCTAAAACGTGACCAGGCAAATGATAACTGTGTACATTAGTTCTGAATAGAATTTTTAATTATTTGCATTGGAAAGGTCTTTGGAAATATGAAAAGGTCTTTTGCATGTTATTCTTGATGTAGGTATATATATATACTGCTATAGTGGAACAGCAGGACGTCAAAATTCTAACTAGAAACAAGCTCCTCGTGGATGTTGCGTTAGGGCAAACCATAGGAATGTCGGTAGTTAGCAATAGAATTCGCTTGATTTCAATCCTGTCTGATTCTGGTTCCTGAGGTCACGACAGCACTTTAACCCTTTCCAAGTCGTCCAACTCGATGCGACCATCTTGACCCGTCCTATCTGCACTCCAGCGTGTTCTCTACTCTTCCAGTGTAGCATGACGTAATTCCAACACCGAGAGAGACTTTATGCGAGACTACACAAGTACCACGGCAAAACGTGCTTCTCAAAATACTCACACTGTCTCTAACTAAGCACACACCAATGCGCCTTGAATCACGCACGAGAACATCGTTTCGTCCGTCAATACACTTTGCGGAGAAGATGTTCCACCAAGTTGGTTCCTGGCTTCTGACTCTTGTGGCTAGGTCTCATATCCTTTGGACCTCTAGGCAACGAACATAAGCTCTTTCAACCAGCAATAGCTGAAGCAACTCCAAAGACCAGTGATATATATATATACCCACATACACATTATATATGTATATATATTGATACTCCTTTGCGTCTATGAATTAGGGACGCTTGCTAATTACCTGTCGTATTGAACCCTATCTTATTTAGACGGGTAGGGCGTGTTGTAATTACGGTTTCCTTTTGAATAAACTCCCAGTTCTATTGATAAATTGAGATTTAGAATTTTTCGTTCATTTTACGCTTTTAAAAATTTATTAACTCTACAAGTCGTGTTATTACTTTTTCCAGCTAAAAATTAACAAAATAGTTAAGAAATATTATTGTTTTGTTTATACATTATTTTTCAATTGCTTATCTATTTATTTATTTATTTATTTATTGAAATACAAGTTCCTAGAGCTAAACAGCTCACGAGAAACAGAAATATATACACAATTAAAGATAATAACTAAAGAAAATAAAAATATTTTAATAAGAAATATTTTTATGAGAAAAAACGCAGAAAAAAAATCGAAGTTAACCGACTATATCAATGATAATAGTAGTAATAAAATAAGAAAAATATGACTGAGTAAGCAACTCTTTTAAACAGCAGTAAAAAAACCAGAATAGTGCAGGGTGCACAAAAACGAAGTATTCGATGGACTTTGCAATCCGAAGATACAACTTCTGAAGTTGTCGAAGTGTATAACTTTGTCATACAAAGAACGTTTAATGTCAGAGTTGTTAACAGAAATGATTGATTATATACTTGTGATGTTAACAAGAGTAAAATAAAGGAGAAAAAAAAACAAAAAACAAATAAATAATAAAAAAAACAAAAAAGATTTCACATCAAACTAATAACTATCAATAAGTAATGTCAAATAAATTACTATTGTTTTTGAATAGAAAATTAAAGAAAAATTGTTTAAAAAGCACTCGTGTAGAAGCATTTCTGATATTAGGAGGTAATTTGTTCCAAAGCCGAGAACCTCTGACAGAAAACTTATTAAAGTTACGGAAGGAGGGTCCAGCTCCCGCCGGGATGCAAGGGTGAACTAACTCAAAAGATAATAAATTTCAAAACAGTATTTGAGGTTAGGTTTTCACTCTCAACGATTTCAGAAAAACACGACACGAAAAAATTAAAACAAGGTTCCACACCGAACGTGGCAACTAATAATATTGATTTTATTTATCGCGGCACTCACTTTTACCTCTGCTTCACTCAACCGAAAATATGTAAACGATGTAAACAAACAGACGAATGACTGGTATGACTCGCGGCGTCGCGTCCAGTGGCGGACTAACTAGATAGGTAATTTAGGCAGCTACCTAGGGTGGCACATTTTCAGGGGTGGCAGATTTCAATAAGCCACACTAAAAAAAAAATAAAAAAAAAGTATCTCTGGAAGGGCGGCAAACTGTGTTAGTCCGCCCCTGGTCGCGTCTGCGCAGTAGACTGAGATTTAGTCCTATTTTGTTTCGTGGTGTAATTTTACCATCTGGACCGAAATCTGGACTCTTTTAGAAGGCAATGGAGAAGAGCCTAGTGGAATTAGTTATTTTTTTTACCGTCTGAATTAAAAGTTTAACCAGAAAATATTTGTATATTTAAATAATTATACATATATCTCAATTATTTTGTACCACAAATGTAGAAGATTCTTGATTTATTCAAAAGGTAGAGGGTCAGATCTTTCTTTTTGTTTTATCTTAGACAAAATTCATGATGAAGATAATTAATTTATGAAACACAAATAATAGGCGACAAAACAGGAAGATTTTAATTCATCGATAATCCAAAACTTCAAAATCAATATCGACGCCAATAAAATTCTTCATAAGTTTCGTAGTCCAATTTTTAGGTTAGGCGGAAAAATTCAATTGAACGGAAATTCAATTTTAGGTAGTAATAATAATAATAATAATGATAATAATAATAATAATAATAATAATACAGAAGATAAAATTTGCATACAGAAACCAATCAGAGAAATGAATGTTCTGCAATCCGGCAAGATAAATATTTAGATTAAAATCAGCCCCATTCAAGTAGAACTGTTCGATTACGAAATCAATTGTACATTGAGACAACTGAAACGACTTAATTTGAAAAAATACGAGTTTCTCTGAAAAGAGGCGAGCAGAAAGAGGAAAATGTTCGTGCACTGGTAAAACGAGAGACGAATAACGAAAACGTTTAAGATCGAGTCGATTGAAACGTTTAGGATTGCCTAATGGAGAGACTCATTTATCTTGTGGAGGCTGAGGCTCGAGGACGCGACATCTGCACGTGTCGAGCGTGGTTTAAGTTATCTCTTGAACGACACTTGTACAGATACAACGGTATTTGCGAGATCGTGACTAGAAGTGGGGAAGACGATACGTGTAAACCTATACCTAACGCGCTAAGCAACGAATTAAGTGGAATTGCTATTGACATAAGCTCCCATTAAAAAAAAAAAAAAAATTATCATTTACTCATCTCTCAGGATTTTCATCATCATGAGAAAACGCAGCAGTGAGAACGATGTCGTATTCTGAAAATCAATGCAGAAAGGTCTTATTGTATTATTTTAACAGTAATTTGATTAATTATTACAATTAATTGATTCGAAAACAATTAAAAGTGTTTTTTCTTAGTTTATGATATGAATTTTATCCAAAGCAATAATTTGAAATAATATTTTGATTCAAGTCATTTTGAGTTAGGATTTTGGCGCACCATAGGCGTAACTACATGGAGACTAGGGTGGGCCGGCCCACCTAAAAACCTCTCTGGCCCACTATAGAAAAAATTAGGATTTAAAATGTATTTGAGATAATAAGGATATTTGTAAATGTTATTTTTGCGCACAATAACATCTTAGCAACTTTACTCAGTTAAAAAAAAGATTAATTGACTTTTTGGCACTCTTTATATAAATATTTAAATTTCGAAATCTCACCTTCTGATGTCAATAGTAACCTCCAAAACAGAGGCGTAACTTGGATTTAAGGGCCTCCCCTTTCTTAGAAAATTTCAAATAAAATTTTAAGCGAGCCTACAGTTGAAATTCAAGGCAACAATTTTAAATTGAAGAAAATAAAAGTAAAAATTAAAGGAAATAATTAAAAAACGAAAAAAATAATTTTAAAATAACAAGAATTTAAATTCAAAATTGAAGGAATTCCTTAAACAGTAATCAAAAATTAAGGTTTATAAGTTAAAATATACGAAAATAATAATTAACAGATGAGAAATAGACGAAATTTAGAAAAATTAATTTAAAAATAAGAAAAATAATTGAACTTGAAGACAATACTTTAAATTTAAAAAAAGGAACCAATATTCCGGAAGAAATTAAAGACAAGATTAAAAATCGAAAATTGTAATTGAAATTTGAAGAAAACAATTTCATTATGACTAAACTAACTAAAATTTGAAGAAAATAATTTATAAAAGAAGGTAATTAAGTAATAACAAAAAAATTAAATTGAAAAAAAATTCTAAAGAGAAGAAAAATAAAGTATTGAAAAAATTCATTTGAAAATAACAAATAAAATAAAAAATTATTGATTCCAAGTTAAATTTAAGAAAATAACAAAAAACGAAAGAAAATCTTTAAAACAAAATATTTTTGAATTGAAAAATGAGTAAAATAATTAAAATGGAAATAATAATTTAAATTTAGAGAAATATCATACAAATTGAAGTCATTAACTAAAATGCGACAAAATTAAGAAAATCTTGAAAAGAAAATAATTGAAAAAAATTAGTTTAAAAATCAAAGTGTAATTGAAACAGAATGTAATTTTCTTAAATAAAACAAAGTAAATGAAAATCAATGAAAGAAAATAAAAAACATCACAATTATTTTAAAAATTAGAAAAAATGTTTAATTGAAGACAAAATATTAAAAAATGTGAAAAATAATTAAGAATTGAAGTCATTTAATAAAAATACCGAAAATAATTGAAAGAAGAAGAATAATCGAAAATTGAAAAGTAACATTGAAAAATAAGAAGAATAATTATAATTAAAGACAATAATTTAGAATTGTAAAAGAAAATTTTATTTTAAAGAAATTTATTATTAAATGATCGATATAATTAAAAAATATAAGTTACGAGTTAATTTTGTAGAAAATAATTGAAGAAACTCATTTAAAAATAGAAAAATTAATTGGAATTGTAGACAAAACAGATTTGAAGTAAAGAAAAAAATGAGAAATAAAGAAAATAATTGAAAAATGTAGAAATTGCATTTAAATATACCTACTTTTAAAAAATTCAAATTTAAAAAAAGTGCTTATCAATTACAAGAACAATTGATTTTAAAGGATTAAAATTATAAATTGATGATATTCTTGAAAAAATTATTGAAAATTAAAGACTATAAGATAAAATATGCGAAAATGAGAAAAACAATCAAAATTGAAGACAATAGTTTTTTAAAGAAGGAGCCAAAATTTCTGAATTTCGAAGAAAATAATTTTAAAAAAGTTAATTAAGTAGTGACAAAAAAAATTAAATTGAAAACAAAATGGAAGAAAAAAATTAAAAATTTATTGAGGAAATTTACTAGAAAATGATAAATATAATTGAAGATTGTTGATTGCAAGTTAAATTTAAGATAATCATTAAAAAAATTTGTTTTAAATTGAAGATTGGGAAAAATTATTAAAATGGCAATAATATTTCAAAATTGAAGAAACCAATTGAATCAATTCGTTGAAAATGTCAAAAATAATTGAAAATCGTAAAAGGAAAGTGAAAGTTGAAGAAATTCGTTAGAAAATGAAAAAGTAATTAAAATTTATAGATTCCATGTTAAAATTGATGGAAATAATTCAATGATGTAGAAAAACGTTGCCCTAAGTTGAATGAAATTATATTTCTTAAATCGCAAAATCGTGTATTCTTAAAAATGGGAAAAATTTTATGAAAAATTGAATAGCGCGACCTTTAAAAATGGTTTAAAAAATTAATCAAAAATATGCGCATCTTCTTTTCTATACTAAAGATCTATATTTTTGGGTTGTGTTATAGAAAATTAAAATTTCACCTTTTTCTGGGGCATTTTGAAACTAAAGGCCTGGAAAATATTAAAAACAATGACTATCCAACTGAGTTTATCCAAAGTTATATAAAAATACGTAGGAACAAATTAAAAAATATATATATAATTTCTACGATTCCACTGGTAAACAAGAATTTAAATTGCATTGTAAGATTGGGTAAAGATATAACCAAAAAACTAGATTGTACAAACACTTTGTATGAATTCAATTGTAAAGATTGTCCAGTATCTTATATAGGAGAAATTAAATGCGTTTTAAAAGTAAGTACACTGAAGGTTCACTTATTTTAACCCAGTCCACGCAAATCCATGAGAAAAGTCGCACTTATTTTAATTTCTACGTACTCATAGAGAACTTCTCAGATTAGCTGGTCTAATTCGCAACAACCAATGAAAATTTTTGTTAGTTTAGTTTGGTCGCCAAGTTAAAATAAGTGAGACTTCGAATTGTTAAAATAAATGCGTCTTCAAATAAACGAGACTTTAAATAAGCGAAGCTGCAGTGTATTAGAGAAAATTGAATTTTAGTTAGTTCTTTAATACATATTTTTCATGTTTACATATATTTCATATTTCATATTTTTCATATATATAAATTTAAAAACTTGTTTCACTTTTTATTTTTAGTAATTTTTTTATTTTATTTTCAGGTAATCTTGCTTTATTTTTTAAGTACCAATTTTCCTCTTTCTATGGCTTTTTAACGTCTTTCATTTTTTAATTCAGAAATTTTGTCACCTTTTCATATTTTGTAATTTTTCACATTCAGAGATACATTTTCTTAAAATATAGAAGTCTGTTACATTTTAGTTAGTTTTTTTCAGTAATTCTAAAAAATCTTAAATTTTAAGTAATTTCTTCACATCTTAGTTTTTTTAAAATTCTTATTTTTTCCGTAAAGTTTTTAATTACCTATTTCTTTTTCCCGCTTTTCATCAGGTTAATAGTTACTTTTAATTATATCTAGTTATTTTTTAGCAATTTCAAACCAATTACATTCAATTAACTGTTTTTACTTTATTAATGATTTTCTAGTTTTTTTGTTTCAGTTTAGTGATTTTAATTTATTTAAAAGTTATTTTTCAACAACGCAGTTGATTTTCCAACTTTCTAGTTATTGTATTACTAACAATATACTTCGTCTTATTTTCTAGTTATTTTTTAACTTCATTCTAATTTTTCATTACTAATCTAGTTATTTACAGACAAATTTTTCTATTATTTTTACACTTGTCAGTAACTTCTTTTATTGTTTAGTAATTTTTATCAATTATAAAAAGTATCATTTTCTAGTTAATTTTTTCAACTTCTAGTACTTTTTGCATCTCCTAATTATTTTTCTTTAAATTCAAAATATTTTTTATTTCTAGTAATTTCTTTCTAGTATTTTTCCCCTATTCATTATTATAATCAATATTTCGTGTTACCTAATTTCTTTCTTCTGATTTTTCTTTATTTAGTTAGTTTCAAACAATTTCAAGATTATTTAACACCATTCTAGTTATTTAGTTACTATCAAATTCTTCATTTTTCTAGTAACTTTTTAAATTACTAGTTATTTTTATGGAATTTTGAAATGTGATCCACTTTTTATTCATTTTTTCTTGATTTTCTAGTTACTTTTTGCATTCTAATAATTATTTTTCCTAAACTTTTGAAAATTACCCAATTTATCATTCCTTTACTTCAGTTTCTAATTACTGTGTGCATTTTTAGTTAATCATCTAAAATTTTTAATTTTTATCCATTATCAAGCAATTTTTCTTTAATTAATAGTTAGTTTCTGCATTACTAGTAATTTTTCTGTAATTTTGAATCGTAATCATCTTTCTAGTAATTTTTCTTTATTTTCTAGTTACTTTTTTTCTACTAGTTATTTTTCTGTAATTTATAATCATAATCTACTTTCTAGTGATTTTTTCAGTTTCTAGTTACTATGCGCATTTCTAGATATTTATTTAAAAAATTTGAATCTTAATACACTTTCTAGTAATTTTTTATTAATTTCTAGTTACTTGTTCTTTACTAGCTATTTTTCTGTAATTTTAAATCGTAATCTACTTTCTAGTAATTTTTCTTAAATTTCTAGTTATTTTCTGCATTTCTAGTTATTTATCTGAAATTTTGAGCAAAATCTACTTACTATTAATTTTTTTTAATTACTAGTTACTTTTTGTATTTCTCTTTATTTTTCTGAAATCTTGGTTCGTAATCTACTTTCTAGTAATTTTTCTTAAATTTCTAGTTACATTTTGAATTTAAAGTCATTTATGTGAAATTCTAAATCGTAATCCACTTTCTAGTAATTTTTCTTTAATTACTTGTGACTTTATGCAATTCAAAGTATTTTTCTGAAAATTTGATTCGTAATCTACTTTCTAGTAATTTTTCTTTAATTATTAGTTACTTTTTTAATTATAAGTTATTTTTTAAACAACAGTTTTTGTATATTTTTGTAATTTTAAATAGCAATAATTTTTCTAGTAATTTTTCTAGTAAGTTTTCTTTAATTACTAGTTATTTTTAAACGAAAACTTTTTGTAAATTTTTGTAATTTTGAATCGTAATAATCTTTCTAGTAATTTTTCTTTGATTACTAGTTACTTTTTTATTTCTTGTTATTTTTCTGAAATTTTGGTTCGTAATGTACTTTCTAGAAATTTGTCTTTAATTTCTAGTTATATTTTGAATTTATAGTTATTTATCTGAAATTTTCAATTGTAATTCACTTCCTTGTAATTTTTCTTTAATTACTAGTTGCTTTTAGCATATATAGTAATTTTTCTGAAGTTTAGATTCGTAATCTACTTTCTAGTAATTTTTCTTTAATTTCTAGTTACTTTTTGAATTAAAAGTTATTTTTTTAAAAACAGTTTTTGTAAATTTTTGTAATTTTGAATCGCAAAAATCATTCTAGTAATTTTACTTTGATTTCTAGTTACTTTTTGCATTACTAGTTATTTTTCTGTAACTTTAAATCGTAATCTACATTCTAGTAATTTTTTTTAGTATTTAGTTACTTTGTACATTTCTTGATATTGATCTTAAATTTTAAATCGTAATCCATTTTCTAGTAATTTTTCTTTAATTACTAGTTACTTTTTTATTTCTTGTTATTTTTCTGAAATCTTGGTTCGTAATCTACATTCTAGAAATTTTTCTTTGATTTTTAGTTTTATTTTGAACTTACAGTTTTTTTTTTGAAATTTTCAATTTTAATTCACTTTCTAGTAATTTTTCTTTAATTACCAGTTGCTTTTAGCATATCTAGTAATTTTTCTGAAATTTAGATTCGTAATCTACTTTCTAGTAATTTTTTTTTATTTTCTAGTTCCTTTTTGAATTATAAGTTATTCTTTTAACAACAGTTTTTGTAAATTTCTGTAATTTTGAATCGCAATAATCTTTCTAGTAATTTTACTTTAATTTCTAGTTACTTTTTGCATTACTAGTTATTTTTATTACTTTCTTTCTTGTTACTTTGTGCATTTCTTGATATTTATCTGAAATTTTGAATCGTAATCTACTTTCTAGTAATTTTTCTGTACTGACTAGTTATTTTTTGTATTTCTAAATATTTTTCTAAAATCTTAGTTTGTATTCTACTTTCTAGTAATTTTTCTTCAATTTCTAGTTATATTTTGAATTTATAGCTATTTATATGAAATTTTGAATCGTAATCTTTTTTCTAGTAATTTTTCTTTAATTTCTTTTTGCATTTCTAGTTATTTTTCAGAATTTTTAAATTGTAATTTACTTTCTAGTAATTTTTTTTTAATTTCTAGTTGAGCATGAATTGGTGCCCATAATCACTGGATCGTTAAAGGGCTTAATTTAACTTAATTAATTTATTTTTAATAAAACAACTTTTAATTATTTTCTAATTCACTATTCATACTTAAAATTTTTCCATTTTGTTTAAGTGCATGTGATGGAGTATGACGTCACTGGTATATGCAAAATTTGTTCGTAACCTTTCTCTTAAAATATTGAATATTTATTCATGAAACTTGGTAGAATTACTTAAAATATTATTATGAAGGTCTCTCAGACCCGAATTTGTTTAAATTTTGGCCCAAACTTAATTTTGGGAAACTTTCGAAAAATTGCAAATTTTTGTAAAAATTAATTTTGAGACAAAATTCAAACAAATTCGGGTCTGAGAGACCTGCATAATGACATTTTAAGTAATTCTACCAAGTTTCATAAAAAAATATTCAATATTTTAAGAGAAAAGTTACGGAAAATTTTTGCCTGTACCAGTGACGTCATAATCCATCACATGCCCTTAATTTATAAATTTAACCTAACTTGTTACTATAACTATTTGCTATACTAATTTTCTTTTTGGAAAAAAATAAACTTTAGTATATCGAAAAAAAAAAAACAAATGTTGAATTCTAAATTATCATTACTCTAAAATAATAAAGTTTCCAACAATTTGTAAATTAAAACCAGAAAAATAACAGAGCCAAAAAAATATTATAACTTGCCTCGGGACTCGAACCCTAACTTGAATTTTACAAATCACGTGACGTGCACCCTAGGCTAATGTTGACACGTTCTAAAAAAATTTCCTTTTATTAGTGACACAATTTTTAATTTAATTCTCATTTTAAAAATTGAAACGTAACGAACAAATTCGAATCATAAAAGATAATATAATGGTAATAAAGTCTAAACAAAATAACTGAAATATTGCTTTTTAATCGTGTTATTATTCTGGAAAATTGACAGAGTGCAATATTTGAAAACAGTGACAAAAGAATTTAAAAAAATACGCAATTAACGTTTGATCGGCTGTGTTTCAGAAGAGGTTTCTGTAATAAAGGTCGAGAATGAGTGACAGTTCGGTCGACCGCGGTTTGAAATGCGTCAAGAGCTTCCGGTGACGACGGTTTGAATTCGTCAATTTAATTTCAAACGCGAACAACACCCAACCTAAATAATCTCGAGGGTAGATTATCACCCCATTTCTACTTTGCGTCTAGGTTAGCGGAGGTTTGACTTGTACTCTGCATCGCCTCAAGAAAGTTTCGTGCTGTTCTGCATAAACATTGGCTGAAAAGTGAAAGTGGCGAAAAGTTTCTGCAGCGAAAGGACAAGCACCGTGTAGATCGGTGTTGTTATAACGACTACTTTGTCCCCCATTACACGTCCTTAGATAAAATCTCATTACTTGAATTCTTCTTTTCTGGGGGAAAGTGTAGTCTTAACAATTCTACATCTAAATGCCAAAAATAGTTGAAAATAGACAAAAAAAAATTTTTTTGTTCAGTGTTTAAAAAAATAAGTTTAAAAAATCAAAAAAAAAAAGAAAATTTGTAGAAAGAGGAAAAATAACTAGACAATTACAAAATAACTAGAATAACAAAAAAAGGTAACTAGAAAATCAGAAAAACTTACCAGGCAGTTAAAAATATTTTGAAATTTAAGAAAAATAACTAGAAATGGAAAAATTTCTTAAACTTAAAACAAGAGCGTGATATAGTAATTAAAATATATTTATAATATAGAAAATTAACTAGAAATATCACTATAATATACTGCAAAATAACTAGAAAATGAAAAAAATAGCTAGAAAATAATGTAAAAATTTTTTTTTTTGTAAATTTCAAACTGATGTATTTTATAAACAAATCATCACATTTCAATCGCAGACAATGCATTTGAAAGATAATTTTATCACCTTTAAAACAAATTTTTAAAAATTGTTCTACGATTTTTTTTAAAAAAGATATAGGTAATTGTTTAAAAAACAGCATTTTTTTTTAAATAGCCATAAGTCCAGAACGGTTAATTTTTGAAAAAAATTATTAAGAATAAAAATGTACCTTTTATGTGTAGAATCAGAAAAAAAATATTTAGAATTGAAAAAAAAAAATTTTTTTTTTACCTTATTAAGAAAAAAACTCAAAATATGGTGAAAAAAATTTTTTTTGTTTTGTTTATTTTTAATGTGTTTTTCTGAATCCACACAAAAAAGGTCAAATTTTTTTCTGGAATTTTCTGCATTAAAAATCCTAAAAGTAGAGAACATAAGCTTTAAAAAAAGTCCTCATTTATTGTTTTATCTTTATTGGTTAACAAAATATAAAACTTTTTGTAAAGACAAAAATTCTGAATGGTGGGCAAATTCTGCTGGACGTCACTGTATTATATTTAATTAATTTATAGAATTTATTGTATCAAAACTCGTTTTTCAATATTTTTGTTTTCAACCTACAGATTGTACTTGCATATTCTTTACAAAGTGCTAAAGATTTATTCAATAGGCAAAGAATTATTGTACACTTGTGCTAAGTTTGTAGAAGCTCTGACGCACCAAACCTGGGTGTGCTGATGACCTAAAGGTTTCTTGGTGCAGTTATTTTTACATCTTTAAATTAAAGTTTTTAAATAATAATGTGCACAACAATATGTGTAGGTTATGATCATATTTATTTCTTTAATAAGTACACTTGTTCTATGACAATGAAGTGCTAACAAGCGGAGATGAGCCTTAGAGCATTGCAACAAAATCAAAAAAATTATGAAGATACATACAAAAACAAAACAATAATGAAACAAGTATATCAAGGTGCAAAAAGATTAGAAATACCCTTTTAAAGAATGGCGATCAGACAGTATAACATTTATCATCTTTACAAACTTCTTAATACAATAAACATTATTTGACGATAAAACATCCTTCCAATCGGAAATTCCAAATTTACTCTGTTCCGTTAAAAACGCGTTACGCAAATGGGCGGAAACATTTTGTTCCCTCTCGTATTGCACAAATTTTATTTTTGGTGTTTGTTTTGGTTAATCTGCGTTTACAGTTTTTTACCCTTAGTGTTTATTACTTAACATTATAATTTTTAAGTTTCATAGACAGTGAGTAGTCTATTTTGATTAACGGTTAAGTGTCCATCGGTTCCTTGTTTACATTTCGCTGGACTGTTTACATACTAATTGAAATGGGTTCCGAGGAGACATCGAAGGAGGAAGAAAGATGGATATGATCATATTATAATGTTCATCAGTAATAAACAAGAGTTTCCATCTCCGGAAATATTATTTCCCATTACTCTACTTCCAATCCTTAAAACACCCTCCACTTTTGAATAAAGCAAAGAATCGAATAAACAGAATATTGATTGAGGAGTGGGTGTAAAAGCGTTAATTTGTAACGAGAGACGTTCCTGGTTAGGGAAGCGGAGACGAATCTCGTAAAGGTCTTTGGGAGCTGAAGGAAAGTGGATCTCCGTGTTTAGTCCGATGTGGGTAACCGGCGAGTTATTACCGTCTCCCTCTAAAGCCGGGTCCGTTTTTCTTTGCGGTTTCGTCTTGGTAATCTGGCCTGGGATCTAGTTGGTGGAGCATCGATATGGTGGCGATCACCACTCGAGCATTGCTTTTAGGATCACTTGCAAGGAACCGGTTGGACTAGCTGCACTTTTTCCGTAGTGAGAAATAGGGTCTTGGGGTGTGTAAACCCCGTTACTTATGGAGGCCATTCGAGTCTGCGGGCTCACCGGCCTCTGGCTCTGAGGGGTTTTAAGGACTTAGCTCGACATTAGCGTCTCTGGGGGATGAGGGAAACGAAGGAGAGAAGAGAGACCGAGTTGCACCGGGCATTGGATAGGGTTCTGAGGGTTGTGAGGCCGTAAGGGTGGAGAAGAGGGTGGGATGGATGTGCGGCGATTTGGTTTCCAATCATGGGACGACGGGACGCGCCTCTATCGAGCGAGCAGAGGCCCGGCCATCCTACCCCATCCCCATTTTGCTTGGAGCCATGTCGGTGGTACTGGTGCAAACCAACCCAACCCAATACTTCTCTCTCACGCGCTCTCGCACTCATCCACTCTCTCCCTCTCTCTTTACTTCTCTTCACTTCGGTTCTCTGCTCTTATGCGTTCATCTCGTGCTCTCTCTCTTTTCCTCTCTTACTCTCTCTCTACGTCTCTTTCTCTCTCTTACTCTCTCTCTCTCTCTCTCTCTTTCTCTCTTGCTCTTACTCCCTCTCTCTCTTTCTCCTTTGCTTGTACCTCCACGTCTCAACTAACCGCCTACGCCACCCACTCACCCTCAGCCGCCCCAAAGGAACCCGCTGCAACCTCCTCAACCGATGCACACATACTTCTACCCTCTCGATGTCGTCCGCACTTTCCTCAGCAGTCCCCAACCTAGGCCAATCTCATGGTCTTGCTTGTCTTTATCCATTGTCTGCAGAATATCTTCCTTCGCTTTATGCACAGAAATATGCCAAAGTATTCAATTTGAGTCTCACATGTCTGCATTTTTCAAGTTACTCGAGCTTTCTCCCTCGTAAATTTGATTATCTTGCGGAAACTAGGCCACGCTGAGGGAACAAATGCTTTAAAACTTGTGCAGTTCCCAAATAAAAAAATTGCCAAGAGCCATAATTGGCATGTCTGACCAATCTGGGGGCTAGCCTGGAATTTATTGGAGAGCAATATTTTTGGAGGATGTGAAAACCTGGTACCAGGTACTTAACTGCCGTACTGCAAGGTTATGCGGAGGCACAGTGGGACAGATTGCAAAAAACCGGGCCAAAATCTACTTAAAAAAAAAAATTTTAATTTAAAGACTTGAACTAGTGAATGAAGTAACTGATATCTTTCTGCATGATGTAGTAAAATATTAGGAAGCACTGGGTCCATTAAGAGTAAGACCCGCCAGTTCAATGTTAACCCCCGCGCACAGTGGTTTGAAAATGAAAACAATTTGTTTATAACAATTTAGTAATATGTCTATAACACTGTTTTACAATGAATAGCTCTCTATGAACAAATTGGAGTACCTAGAAAAGAAAACTACATTGATTTTATTTAGATAATAAACATTATTTATAAAACAACGGTTTTTTTTTATTTGTTTATAACAATATATTTATTACTGAAAATTAAAAATTCGCCTCAACCAATCTCTTAAAAATTTAATAAAAATTATTTAAAAAAAAAACTTGAAAAACGGTTAAGGATTGTAGGCTCTAGGTTATTTTGAACCCTAATTTTCATTTTCAAACCACTGTGCCGCGTGCAAACGTTTCGATACCTGACAGTGCTGAGAAACGTGTAGTTACTTTCAAGAGGAATATATTTTTATTGTGTACGCCAATCTTTATGGGACAAAATGGAAAATATTTTTAAAGGTATGTATTTTAATATACTGTATGTATTTTATTCCAATTAAATATTATTATTATTGTATTTTAAAAGTTTTAAATATATTTAGTCATTTCTCCCATGGGTAGTCCCTGGCGAAAGTTAGTATTTCATAGCGATTATTAATTAATATAATTTATTTTTTAACTCATTATTGACTATGAATAGTTGATCAGATGTCGGCCAATAGTTTTTTAATAAGAATGTTTCAAAAATTAACAAAAATTGCTAAATTTTCAACGTTTTTTAAAGATACCTTTTTCCAAAGTCTGTATCTTTTCTTACCATTTTTTAAAAAATGGTCCAATTTAGGTGAATAATAGCTTATTTTCTTGAGAAAAGCAAACTCTACAACTTCACCTCGTCAGATTTTTGAAAAAGTGGATAATTTTTTAAATACAGCAATTTGTTTATAAATATATTTCTAAATTTTTCTAAATATTTATAAACAAATTGCTTTATTTAAAAAATGATACACTTTTTCAAAAATCTAACGATGTGAAGTTGCAGAGTTTGTTTTTCTCAAGAAAATAAGCTATTATTTATTTAAATTGTACCATTTTTTAAAAAATGGTAAGAAAAATAGACTTTGGAAAAAGGTATCTTTAAAAAACAGTGAAAATTTAGCAACTTTTGTTAATTTTTGAAATATTCTTATTAAAAAACTATTGACCGATATCTGATCAACTATTCATGGCCAATAATAAGTTAAGAAATAAATTATAATAATTAATAATCGCTATTAACTGAAATACTAACTTTTGGCAGGGACTGCCCGTCGGAGAAATACCTTAAGGTTATCTTTTCTTAAATTACTTTTCTTGGAAATAAGAAAAAAGTATTGAAAAAGAAGACCACCCAAAAGATCTCATGAAACTGTCAATTGGAATATTTTTAGATTAATATACTAGAAAAAAAATAATACACAAAAAAATTAACTAACTCTTTCCAGATTTAGGAGACATAACCTAAAAAAAGTCTAAAATGTCATGTAAAACGAAAATAGCTTTGTGTATACAATTGAAATTTTGCCTTAAAGTTATTTTTTAAAAAAAAATTGCTAATTTTCGGAAAATTAGAACAATTAATTTGAATGTAAAATTTAAAGAAACTTTGGTCAGAGAGATCTTCTTAATAATATTCTAAGTAATTTTATAAAGTTTGGTGTCAAAATATTTATTATTTTAAAAAAAAAGTTAATGGACAAATTTTGTTTATACTACTGACGTCATTCTTCATTACATTACCTTAAAGTAAAAAGAAAAACTTCAAGTTTTTTAGAATTAGGGACTTTTAGTTACTTAATATTAGAATGTTAAATAACAAAAATTTATATTAATTTTTTACCATGTTACAGATAAGGATAAAGAAACTCGGATTTATAGGAGAAAAGACGAATCGACGAATCCACCTACGAATCGACAGACATAGAGGACGAATTTGATTAAATTTAAATGAAAGAAGCTTGAATTTTAATTCCTCAATTTCTAGTATTAGGTTTTATATAATTCAAATATTGGATACGTCATATTTAATTTTAAAAAGCTTTTTTTCCTCTATGAAGAAGCATTAATAAAATTCTCTAAAACTTTAAAATTTGCATTAAAATAAAAATAAATTAATAAAAAACATTATCCTTTCTTACCTGTCGCCAAATAGTTTCCACGTGTATTTTTCTAAAACATAACAACAAAACTTTAACTTTTCTCTTACTATTAAAAGTGCAAAACTATAAACTTGAAATGATAAACACAAAAATAATAATTATAAATAATAAAATTCTCTGTACCTTTTAAATTTACAATTAAAAAAAAGAAGATAATGAAAATTATTATTATTATTATTATTATTAATATTATTACTAACCTCTCATCAAATATAAGGAGGGTCGTCATTTGACTGAATCTAAATAATAACACAAAATACTCTTAACCTTAAACTTCACCACTGAAAGTGCAAAATTAGTAACTGAATTTTATGTTTCATACATGTTACATACATAGTTAAACATAATTAAATTAATTAAATAAAAAAAAGCAATGAAAAATCTTACACGTCCGAAGTTTGTCGAAAGGTATTTCTTTCATAAATTTCAAGGTTAAACCTCATTTTTAAATTAAGATTAACTTTATTAAAATTATTATAATTTTGAATTCCCAAAATAATAAAATGTCATGTAAAATAAGTTTAAAATTAAATTTTAACATCTAACTATAAAAATTATAATAAAAATCAGAAAGTCGAAATCGAAAGCTATCGATTATATCTACTGACCAATAAGAACTCAAGAAAGGGTCTAACACGTCTGAAGTTAATCACAACGTCCGTTGCTTTTTAGGATACGATAGAAATTTTTATAGTTAAATAATAAAATTTAATTTCAAACTTACTTTACATGACATTTTATTATTTTGGGAATTTAAAATTATACTAATTTTAATTAAGTTGACCGTAATTTAAAAATGAGGTTTGACCTTGAAATTTATGAAAGAAATACCTTTCGACAAACTTCAGACGTGTAAGATCCTTTATCGCTCTCTCATTGGTCAACAATATCTTCGATATTTATCGATAGTTTTTGTTATTTTGTTGGTAGCATGCTAAGAATAATATTTAAGGTTAGTTGTTCTCTTTTTATTTTGTAATATTGTAATATTTAATTGAAATTTTAATTTACTTTAGAAGAAAAGTATTTTATAAAATAAAATCAGTGAAGTGTTTAGTGTTTAATAGTGTTTTAATTGTATTTTTACATAGAAAAAAATTGCTTTTTTTACTTGAACGCCAGGTAACAACTTTTTTCCAATTTTGGGGATTTTTGTGGTCCTGCAAAAAATAGTTAATACAATTTCTGTAATAATTAAGAATCAGAATTTCATTTGTTGAACATTTTCTATGATATATCGTTTGTACATTAAAAAATATTAATTTTTCACGATTTTATAGCAAATTTACAAAAAATCAATTTTTTTTATAAAAATACATGTGCAAATTCGGTTATCTAAAGTAGGTATACTAGGAATAGATTCAAGTTTTTTAAAGTTTAAGAGCCTAAATACACTTTTTAAAATTTTAAACTTTACAGTTATAAAATAAAAACGTAATTTTGTAAAGTCGAACTAAATAAGCTAGCTATAGGCCAGTTACGCTTTTCTAGCTGTTACGCTGTTCGTCCGTTACGATATAAACAGACAAATACTATATGTAGCTTAAGATAGAGAGATTTTGTAAAATTGTTTAACAGTCTGTTGCTAAATGAGTAAATTAAAAAACTGATTATTGGATATAAATAAAACTTTCAGTAACATGGAGAAAGAAGAAAAATATTATTATAATCTTTTTTGAACGTGTCATCCTTAGAGAGTATATTATCAGAAAATTTTTCACAGTATTTCATTCATCATGTCTTGAGTGAGGTGAGCACCCTTCATTTTATTATTTTCAGCTTTTCAGTTTGTATTAAGGCTATTATACCAAACTGCTACTTTTCTTATTTAAGAGCAAGCTTCCCTTTAATCTCTAATTCAATTACAGAAGTCCACTTATACGGTTGTACTTGGAATCCTACAAGTGAAATGATTCCAGGAACTTAGGAATGTTCCATTTACATTCATTAACTGGAATTAGACCTTGAACTTGATCGAATTCTTATCCAGAAATATCTTCATAGCGCTCTTTTAATTCAAACTTTCCAAGTTTCAACACAGATATTTGCATCTCAAGTGTCACTTTATAATAGTCATGTATTTACTTTTGACATCGGAGTTGTTCCAGGAAAACTGAAATCATTTGCTGCTATAGAGTTTCTTGCCAAGAAAAGTTTCTGGGTAAATGTAAAAAGAAAAGTTCCCAAGAAGGTCAGACATCAAATCTTAAGTGGCGAAAAACAATTCTTTTATGAAATCTTTATAGCTTATAAAGCGAGTGGCAACACATGTTCCTTAATCTTTTTTCCATAATGGAAATAAACTTTTCAATTGAAAGCAAACTTTGCAGCAGTTGTTTTTCAATTTAATGGCTTTGATATTAAATGGAGTTAACTTTCATTTTTTGACAGAAAAATAGAATAAGCGTTGCTTGATTGTATAATAAAAGATTTTGTAGCAAAAGAGAAGAATTGGGAAAAAAGTGAAAATTGACATATTAAGAAAAAGTAAATTGAGTTTAGAATAAATAAAGTGAAAAAAGAAAGTGCTTTATCTTATAAATTTGTATAAAGGAGGCAAAGTACGAGAATAGGGAACATGGAGATAAAAGTAGGAGGATGGTGGAAAAGTTTCTTTTAAAGGAGCAGGAAGATACATATGCATTCACCCCTTTCTGTCTTGCTGATTCTAGGTCAAACTTATATTCGAAGAGACTTTGCAACTTGGATGTACAATCTTTTTCGAAAGGCCAAGGTTCTTGAGCGTTTTTTGTAATGATTGTAAAATTTAGATTATATGTGATGCTCCTCGAGAGAAGGGACCTAACGCTGAAAAAACAATTTTCATTTTTTTATGCTTGAAGATAATTTTTGAGTTGTTAGTTCCTTTTTTTCCATGATTAAAAAAAAAAAAATTTCTTAAATTACTATTTTTGTTATCTCTCGTGGAGCATCACATATTTCGAAATCATCGCGATAGTGATTGGAGTTAATAGAATTTTAAAAGTTTAGTAAATTTATAAAATGAAAATAAATTAATAAATTAAAGTGGAAAAATACTAAAAGAAAGAAGACTAAATAGTGCAGTGTAGTGACAGGAGAAAGAAAAAAATTGAAAAAGTGAAATGCATACTGAAATAAAAAAAAAAAGGTTAAGTAAAAAATTATTATTTAATGATTAAATTAGTAAAAAAAATATTAATTGTTTTTTAACACTGTAATACGATTAATAGTATTTTTGATTTTTTTTAGCAAAAATCATATTCCCTATCTAAAAACGAATCGATTTTTATGTTATTAATTTATTGCTTCCTTCATAAGGAAACAAATTTTTTTGCTTAGGTAGGAGCAAAATGTTCACGAAATGGACATAATTTTCACCTCGAAAATTTTTATTTTTTTTTGTAGTCTTACTTCTTGATTTTTTAAATTGTACTATTTTTCATGTATTATCGCGAGATGTCTTGATTTAAAACAAAAACAATTTAAGGATATTTTCTTAAAGTTTTTAATGTTTTCAAACAATATATTACCATAATTCTGAATTTTTCAACTATTTTCTTAATAATTTTCTTTAGTTTTTCATTTTTAAAAAAATTATTTTTTTGTAGGTTTTTCCATAATTTTTTTATATTTTCTTGTTGTTTTTAATAACAGTGAAATGTATTTTGAAAATGAACAATGATTCAATGAATTCTATTAAAAAACAACTAAATTTCGTTTAAATAAAATTGAATTTTTAGAATTGGATAATAAAAATAAAAACAGTGTATATAGGCAAATCCCTAAAGTTTGTTTACCCTTTTCAAAATCTTGTTTTTTTAAATTATCAAATTAATTGACAATTTTCCAAATATTCCAATAAACACTTTACCAATTTTCCAAAATTACCAATTTCATCTTCCAAATTTCTCATTTTAATTCTGCTAATGTTCCAATAACCAATTACATTTATTAGAATTTTTAACCCTTCGAGCCCGGACCTGGGTCGTTTTCGTCCTGTCGTGTTTACAGGTAGAAAAATTGCTTAGAAAAAATTGAAAAAATTCATAGATCATCATCAATCCTTCTAGTTAAAGTAACAATTACGTTTTTTTAAAAAAAAAAATTTTTATTTATTATTATTATTAAAAAGTAGACTTACCTCCTGAAAAATTGCAACTTCACTTAAAAAATCATAACTTTGAGACAAATTGAAATATAGAAAAGTTTAAAAAAAGGTAATTAGGGCTGAAGAGTGTGCCTTTCACAAAAAAAATAGTAAATTTTATTTTCTTAAAAAAAAGGAATTATTTTTTTACCTCAAAAATGGTAAAAAATTATTTCAAAATTTTCAATAAAAAGCTGTATTGACTTCTTTTAATGACAAAAAATAATTGTAAAATGGGTATAAATCAGTAAAAACTCAACATTTTAGTAGAAAAGAACAATTTTATTTTCAAGAAAATTTTAATTTATCAAGACAAAATACAATTCTATGATCGTCGCAAGTTGGTTTGGCGCATTTCGCACAACAATAATTTGTTTTTCGGTCTTTTTTGGCCGGACAAAAGTGGCATCGCTTTCTTTTTGACATTTTTTGAGATTAGATTTAAATTTTCTTTCTCTTCAATGTTTAAAAGATAACGGATGTTTTGACTAACATACGCGGATAAATCGCTGTCGTGGTCAACAGCATCTACCTCTTCGTCTGAATCGTCCTCTCCAAAATAATTGAATATTTGACGAGGATGCAATATTCTGAGGACCTCCTCGCTCGTTCGTGGACCCTCAGACATTTTTTTCAAAAAACTGCAAAAATCATTTTTTTAAAATACTTTTTACTTCTTTTATTTATTCCATTATTTTTAAAATACTTTTTAAATTGTAAAATACGAGCATTTTTATCTAAAAACTACTAAAAAATGTCAATAAGAAATTTTTCGATTAAAAACAATTTTTTTATACTTTTTAATTATTTTTAAAACTTTTTTTTAAATTAAAAGACACATTTTTACATTAAAAAATCTAAGTTTTAAATGAAAGAAAAAAAATTACTTACACTTTTCGCACCTTCGGAGCCCGGACCTGGGTCGTTTTCGTCCACACTCAAGTTGACACACCTTTCCTGAAGGCTCAAGGAGTACTACTGCTCTGCCATTCGGTAGAAGGGTTCGCACGGACCCTAACTTTTTTTACGAACGGGTAGTGGCGCCACTGGCAGGCGATTTTGGAAATTACAGCACTTTTAAATTTCCCCTGGGTCGTTTTCGACCCAGGTCCGGGCTCAAAGGGTTAACAACTAATTGTGCTAAGGTAAGCGATAGCCACATTAATGTTACCTGACAACAGACGAAATACTATCTGTCTTTTTTATTATTTCTGTTTTCACCGTACCTTTATTGCTATACCATTATACCTTAATTTTGTATCTCTCTCTATTTTAACCTACCTACCATCTTTGTCTCTCTCTCTACATCGTAACAGACAAACAGTCTTAAACTGCGTAACAGGCCAATCGCTGGCTGATTGATTTTTTTTGAAAATCATGACTAGGAACAATACCTTTGCTAGACAGTCTGGATAGACGGGGGCAAGTTGAATTATTGCAGATTATGCGAAGAGGAATTTGAAGCGCGAGATCAGAAAGTGCGTAGGGGTTGAGCACCCGTTTGATGCCCTACATAGCGAAGAGTCTGAGGAGGCCGGATTGGGTGGTTGGTGGCTGTGTGCAGGGACAAAAGTGGTGCCAGAGGAGGCAAAGAAGGAGAGGAGCGAGAGAGAAGCCGAGTAGGCGCAGGGGGTTGAGGTGGGTGGATAGTACTAGGGAGGGTGGGGGTGGGCTCTTTGGGGCTCTGAAAATGCAGCGTAATTTGTCTTTGTCTGGCGGGGCGAGCGCGCGGTAACGTCGGGTGGCGGTTCAGGGTGGTTGAGTAGATGGGTAGTGGGCGGGAGGGGGGGCTGAAGGGGAGAGATTCCGTGCTTGACCCGCCTGGGATCGATGCGTTCGTCTGCCAGAACGCCGAGCCGAGACGCCCGCGTCCTTCCTACCTTCTCTTCCCCCTCACCCTCTGTCTTTCTTTCGGTCCCTCACTTCTTCCCTTCCTCTCTCTCGCACTATCCTCACGAACTGCCAGTACCTTCATCTCACTCCTTTACCCTTAACCCCTCTCTCTCTCTGTCTCTCACTCAAAATCTGTCCTCCTCTCTCTTCCTTTATTCTTCTCTCTCTTCATTTCTCTTGCTCTTCCTCCTCGTCCTCTCTCCATTTCTCTCTTCCTTTCTTTTCCTCTCTCCTTCTCCCTCTCCTTCTCTCTCTCTCTCTCTCTCTTTCTCTTCTATCTTTCTCCCTCACTCTCTCTGTACGTTTATCTCTCTCCCTTCGATTCTCCCACTCTGTCTATTTCTCTTGCTCTCTCACCTGCACCGTCTTCCCCTTTCTCTTCTGCGAGTTCGAACCGTTGGCCGACGGCGCAACGCACACGCCGTTAACCGCACTGCACAACGCGTGCACACCACCCACAACCCCCCAGTCACCTCACGCGCCTTCGACTCTCTTCCGCCCACCCTCTTTTCCGCCGTCGTCTCTCACGCAAACCCAGGACCTACGAACCTAGGAACCGCACCCCAAATATCGAGCCGCCACGTCGCCAAAATGCTTTTCGCCACTCCGCTTTGGCTGTGAACACTTGCCTGAAAATACTGACCTTTTATCGGAGAAATTAGATGCTACAAGAGGTAGGAAAAATGCGTATGTAACCGAGCACAAGGTCAACCTGCTCAGATAGACTCTCTGCTAGATTTGCTTTCAAGGTCCTCATAAGGCCGTTCAAGAGACAATAAAGCGTCTTTATGGGCGTCGTTACTGTCGAGATAATCATTCGTAGATTACAGAACTAGTAATAAAGGGAATTTTACGAGGTTTAAGTATATTTGTTTCTGGAAAAGTGCTAAAGGTGCAGTGTCCTGTTCTAGATACGGAAATGCAGGTCGTGGATCATTTAGAATTGTACAATTAACTTGATGCTGTTTTGAATAGGATCGTTTTCAGTTTTTTAGAAATTAGGATAAATGTTGCACCAATATTGTATCTTGACGTTTTCACTTATGCTATAAAAATGAAATTATACGAAGAAGGTAAAAGAAGTGCGTCTAGAGTGGTTGAGGATTTAACCAGTTCTCCTAGTAAAGCAAATGAATACAGGACTTCTTACTCAAAAATGATGGAACCAAATGTAAAACAGTTGTCAGCTTTGCACAGTCTATCCATGATAGTTGAAGGCAATCTTACTAGAAATCAATATGTAGTCAGGAGTACTAATAAATTTTACTACCCATGTTACACTATAATACAAAGAGAAAAAATAAGCATAGCCTGACGAACTATCTTATCTGGTGGCTGAAATTTGTGCAGAAATTAAAATACAATATACAATGGACCTCACGATAAAGAGCTTCTTAAATTAATTAAAAGACGTACAAGATCTGAAGCAAAAAGAGTGTAACGCGTTAAGGTTGATTTGTAAATGGGCTTGTGACGGCTTACAACAAAAGAAATATAAACAAACATTTGTTAAGGATGAAGATTCCGATGCAAATATATTTCAGAGTTCCTCTGAGCCACTGCAATTAATTTGTGATCATAACAATAAAATAGTACGACAAAATCCAACTTTCTCCTCACCTTGTTACTGATGTCCTACAAGAATAAGATTCGTTAAAAAAAGTGTTGATATTATAAATGCGGAAATATCTCATGTTTAGAATTCTGCTTAGAAGAAACAAAAATAAGACTAGTTGATCAAGATTTTTCGACTTTTCTACTGCGTGTTGCTTAATTTGTGGTGTCACTTCGAAAGATTTTAATAACTTTAATCTAACAAAACAGCCTAAATCAGATTTCTACTAGTTGATGTACCTAACCACAGATTTGGTAATACCAATGATATAAACACTAGTCGAAGGTTTTTTAGTGAACCAGTCATTGCATCCGAGATACTAGGTATTCATCAAAACCTCATCTATCGTTTCAAAATTATATTAGAAATCTAGTTTCTAGAACTATATGTTTTGGACTCAAAATTGACTATACAAAATTCTCTAATTACACTATGTATATAAACTTATATCATTGGTAACCGAAGTCTCCAACAGTACATAAGATTCTTATTCATGGTGCAATTGTAATCGAAAAGGTTTTATTATCAATTGGATAATTATCCGAAGAAGCTGAGGCGAAGCAAGAAATAAAGATTTCCGTCTGTACCGTGATAATTTTGTAAGAAAATTATCCAAAAATTCTGACGGGAATAAGATCATGTCGAAGAAACAAGGATACTCAAGATATGCTGCTTTCTGCTGAACATTTTTTTTTGCAATTAATCAAATAATGATGATGAATCTGATGACGATCATGATGATCATTAAAATGAGTTAGAAGACTTAGCAGAGAATAAAGTTCAGATTGAAGATTTGTAATAATGTTGACTGATTAAGAAAGATGTTTAATAGTAAGTTACACATGGAGGAGTCTGGAAACTTATATCTAAAGCTTCCGAAAAGGTTTAGAAAACTTTCCAAGCAGCTTTTAGGTAATTTTAAGAGGAAGTTTATGGAAAATTAGTAAAGGAGAAGATACGATTTTAGGAAGTTTCCAAGAATGCTTCCGTTCTAAGGATAGCTTTAAAAAAGGTTCCAGAGGAAGCTTTTGGAGAGTTTTCAATGAAAACTTTTGGCAAGTTTTTAAGTGTAGTTTTCAAAAAGTTTTAAAAAGCAATTTTTTCTTAATTTAAAAAGAAACAATTATAGGAGAATATCTAAGGAGTAAAAAACAATTTTAGAAAACTACCGAAAAGTTTCTATTGGAAGTTTGCCGAAAGTTCTGAACGAAAGATTTCTGAAAAGTTTCTAAAAAAAGCTTCTAGAAAGTTTCCAAATAAGCTTTCATTAAGTATCCAAAAAATCTTACTGAAAGTTTTCAGAAAAGCTACATGGAAAGCTTCCAATGAAATTTTTGCAAAAAGTTCTAAAAAGAAGCTTTTTTGTAAATCTCCAATAAATCTTAAAGGAAGTTTCCACGAAATCTTCCGAGAAGTTTGAAGAAGAAGCTTCTGAAAGGTTACAAAAAAGCTCCCGTTAAGATTCCAAAAAAAGCGCTCAGAAATATTCCGATACAGCTTTCGTTAAGTTTCCAAACAAGCTTTCAGAAATTTTACAAGGAATCGTTCTAGAAGTTTCCAATTAAAGCTTTTGAAAAGTTTTGAACGGAGAATTTCTGTGAAGTTTACAGAAAAGCTTCTAGGAAGTTTCAGAAAAAGTCTCTTTTAAGTTTTCACACAAGCATTCAGCAATTTTCATAAATACTTGCCGGAAGTATCGAGAAAATCTTCCTGGAAGTTTTTATTGAAAATCTTCGGGAAGTTCTAAAAAAAGCTACAAAGAAATTTTTAAATAAGCTTAAAAGAAGTTTTTAAGCATTTTCGGGAAGTTCTGAAAAGAAGGTACTAGGAAGTTTTCAGAAATGCAATAGTTAAGTTTCCAAAAAGTCTTAACGGAAGTTAATAAGTAATCCTCTAAGAAGTTTTCAATTGCCATTATTGGGAAGTTTTGAAAGAAAGATTCTAGGAAGTTTCCGAGAAAGTTCCTGTTAAGGTTTTAACAAAGCTTCCGTTCAACTACCAAAAAAACGGTAAGAAATTTTCCAAAAAAGTTTTAAAAAAGTTCTCAACTGGTGTTTTGAGAAGTTCGAAAGGAAAGCTTCTGGAATGTTTTAAAAAGCTTCTATGAAGTTTTTAAAAAGCTTTTGTTAAGTTTCTAGTAAATTTTACAGAAAATTTCTCAGATACTTGCTGGAGTTTTCCAATAGAAGCTTTCGGGAAGTTTATAAAAAAGCTTCTAGGAAGTTCCCAAGAAAGCTTCCTGTTTCCAAGAAATTAAAGTATCCAAGAAATCTTCCTGGAAGTTTTTATTAAAAATCTTTGGGAAGTTCTAAAAAAAAAGCTCCTAAGAAAATTTTCAATATTGATAAAAAGGTTTAAAGAAGTTTCCAAGCATTTTTGGGAAGTTCCAAAAAGAAGGTTTTAGAAAGTTTTCGAGAAAATTTCCGTTAAGGTTTTAAAAAAGCTTCCGTTTAAATACCAAAAAAACGTAAAGAAATTTTTCAAAAAGGTTTTAAAAAAGTTCCCAACTGGTGTTTTGAGAAGTTCGTAAGGAAAGCTTTTGGAAAGTTTTAATAAAAGCTTCTATGAAGTTTTAATAAAAGCTTCTATAAATTTTTAATAAAAGCTTGTATGAAGTTTTAATAAAAGCTTCTATGAAGTTTTTAAAAAAGCTTTTGTTAAGTTTCTAGTAAATCTTACAGAAAATTTCTAAGAAAGCTTTCGGGAATTTTCCAATGTAAGCTTTCGGGAAGTGTTTAAAAAAGTTTCTAGAAAATTCCCGAAAAAGCTTCCTGTTTGGATTCAAGAAAGCTTTCATTAAGTTTATCAAAAAACTTTTGTTAAATTTTCAACATAGCTTTCGTTAAGTTTTTAAAAAGCTTCTTGTGTATTTCTAAATAAAGCTTCCCTTAAGTTTTTAAAAAAGCTTTCGCAAAAGCTTCCAGGGAAAAAAACATTTTGTCATTTGCAACACAATTGCAAAGCAATTTTCCCAAAAAATGTTTAACGGTGAAGGGAAATTTCTTGGAAACTTTCAGAAAGTTTCTAATTTAAAGTTTCCTTGAAAATTTACATAAAGTTTTTGGGAATGGAATTTTTTTTAATGAAAATTGCATAAAAATTATCTAATTGAAATTTTTGGGAAGTTTCCAATTGAAATTTTCGGGAAAATTCTAAAGAAATTTTTAGAAAGTTCCAAATCCTTTACAAATTTTCGAAAAATTTCCAAGGGCAATTTTTCGGAAGTTTCAAATGGAAATTTTCGAAAAGTTTCCAGAAAGTATCCAAGGAAATTCTCCTGGGAATATTTCAAAAAAGCTTTCCAGAAGCCTACAGAAATCTTTAAACGAAGTTTTCGAGGGAACCCTCCAAAAAGTTCCCAAGAGTAATTTCTGGGAATTTTTCAAAACTGGAAAATAATATAATAATTGGCCACAAACCATGTTTTTAATAGAAAGAGGCTGCTAAAGAAATTAATTCAACTTTTTTAAACATCCCTGTGTCTAAATTTGGATATTTATGAGCATAATAAGCTTTACAAATTTTAGTAAAATCCGTCAAACCGTTCTCGAGATACCGTACATTACTCAATTTGATTGTATGTGTATGTGAGTGTTACGCTTTTTTGTAAATACGATAACTCGAAAACGGTTCAACGGATTTTAATAAAATTTAGTATAGTTATTCTTACTACTAAAAACTGCAATTACACACAAGGGTTTTATAAAATACCCATTAAAATTTTTTTTACCTTTTTTTTAATTATTCATTAAAAATTTCTTCCTATTTACAATTTCATAAATCCCTTAAACTAAAGAAAATTTATATTCCTTGCATTAATTCGAATCGATTCATAAAACTTTAGTTGTACTATCTAAAAAGTTAATCGTGACACCTAAACATTATCTACGACAACTAGAATATTAACTTTTTCAGCTAAAAAGTTAGTTCTGATTACTAACTCTGCTGAAACTTGTTTAAAACGTTAATTGCAACTTCTAAATTATTTATTTTAGCAGCTAGAAGTTGGCTAAAATTACAATTTTCGATTATTTATAAAATATATATAATAATCTTGTGATAAATTAAACTTTTTGTAACAAGATTACGTCAAGTCTGTGTCAAGTTAACCTATGAAGTTTCATCGGAAATCATCTACTCAATTTAACCATTTCCGCGTCTGAGCAAAATCGTTAATTAAAAACCGTCGATTCGGTCGCCGAGTATCATAGAGAACTCTATTGCATATTTCAACGCGCGCCAAGCTTCTGTCGACTCGTTTTATCTTCCGATAATTGTATTTCGGTGAGACGAAAACGGTTGGGTATTGTCGAGATCGAATGAAGGCAAGAGACGTTTGTAATCCGCTTTCAAATATCGTTTATTATCAAGGGCTAATACGATATTAATATAATTTCAACTCATGAAACGACGCGTCTCCATTAATTTAAAATTTGTTATGAATAAAGGCCGCAGAATAAAAGTGCCATTTGACTTGATTAACGTAAATTTGGATAACTTAATCGAAATGCTTTCAGAGACGTATATTTATATACATGTATATGTGTTTTAAATTTCTATTAAAACAATAAACGTACGACAGTTTATTAAATTATGAGTGAAGTGAGGAGATTTTCATTTAAATTCAATATTTGCTATTCAGTGGATGCTGTATAATCAATTTTATATTTATACTTTTTTTGCGAATACAATAGAACATTAGTTATCAATTTATAGTCACATAACTGAAATGTCTGCATCTTTAAATAATTTGAGGTTCAGAGTTCAAGAAAATAAAAATGATTATTTAAATTTATAATACGAGAAGCTGCCAACTTTTTCAAACAAGGGAACAACATTCTCATTCGCGATTCTAAAGAAGTCCAGTGTTACTGTGTCCGATGGGAACGCAGTGCGTGGGTGGCCTTGTAAATATGCATGGCGTACTTCGGATGTAAAATGCTCAATTTCAAGATTGCCTCTGCCCATTCGCACAAATACGACGCATTTCTTGATGATGCCAGCATTCCCTCATAGATAGTCAACTTTATGCGGATGCAGGCAAATAACCCTAATGACTACATTTTACTCAATAGACATTTACTTTCAAAGTGCAGGCTTCCGTTTCATAAATCTTGTGCTTTCTTTTTTGGAAAATAATTTTTTTTTATTCAGGTTGTCGTTTACGTTGGTTTATTAATTGACTGTGAGTCGAAGGTTTTTGATTCTCGTGTCCCTTGTCAAGAATCGAGAATTTAAGGAGAGAGAGGCAGATATTTCATTTTTGTATGAGTTAGGGCTTAGGAGAAAAGAACATAAGACTTTATAGTGCATATCAAAATAAAGATTAGGACCATTGAAACAAAGGACTTGGTTCATAGGAATAAAAAATAAAGATTTAGACGTTAGAATGGAAATAAGACTGAAGACATGAGACTTTAAACTTCGGACATAAGGATTAAGATATAAAAATTAAAATATAATGCTTTAGAGATAAGGCACAATGTTTGAGAGTTAAGACTTGAGACAATAACTTGAGACAAAACATTTGGAATATAAGACTTGAGACACAACAACTACGGAATGAGACAAAAGACATACGATATAAGAAATAAAATATAAGGGTTAAGACATAAGAATGAAAACATAAGATATAAGTTCTGAGACTTAAGATATAAGACTTAAAACTTAAGACGTAGTATGTAAGAATAAAAACATAAGAATTAAAACATAATACTTGAATATTAAGGCACAAGACTCTGGACATCAATCTTGAGACATAAGACTTAACACAAAAGACCAAACACTTGAGACATAGTACTTAAAAAAAAATTTAAGACATAAGTTCTAAGACTTGAGACATAAGACATAAAACTTAAAACATAGTATGTAAGAATAAAAACATAAGGCATTAAGTTCTAAGACTTGAGACTTAAGACTCAAAACATAAGATATATAACTTAGGAATAAAATTATAAGAGATAAGTTCTATAAGGCTTGAGACATAAGACCTAAAACATAATACATTAGTTCTAAGACTTGAGACATCAGACATAAGTTCTATGACTTGAGACATAAAACCTAAAACATAAGACATAAGTTCTAAGACTTGAGACATTAAACTCAAAACATAAGACATATTACTTAAGAATAAAATGATAAGACATAAGCTCTAAGGCTTGAGACATAAGACATAAAACATAGGACATAAGTTCTGAGACTTGAAACATAAGACCTAAAACATAATACATAAGTTCTAAGACTTGAGACATAAGACTTAAGACTCAAAACATAAGACATATAACTTAAGAATAAAATTATAAGAGATAAGTTCTATAAGGCTCGAGACATAAGACCTAAATCATAGGACATAAGTTCTAAGACTTGAAACATAAGACCTAAAACATAATACATAAGTTCTAAGACTTGAGAAATAAGACATAAGTTCTAAGACTTGAGACATAAGACATAAGTTCTAAGACTTGAGACATAAAACTCAAAACATAAGACATATTACTTAAGAATAAAATGATAAGACATAAGTTCTAAGACTTGAGACATAAGACCTAAAACATAAGACATAAGTTCTAAGACTTGAGACATAAGACTTAAGACTCAAAACATAAGACATATAACTTAAGAATAAAATTATAAGAGATAAGTTCTAAGGCTTGAGACATAAGACATAAAACATAGGACATAATACTTAAGAATAAAAAGATAAGACATAAGTTTTAAGACTGAAACATAAGACCTAAAACATAATACATAAGTTCTAAGACTTGAGAAATAAGACATAAGTTCTAAGACTTGAGACATAAGACCTAAAACATAAGACATAAGTTCTAAGACTTGAGACATAAATCTCAAAACATAAGACATATTACTTAAGAATAAAATGATAAGACATAAGTTCTAATGCTTGAGACATAAGACATAAAATATAGGACATAATACTTAAAAATAAAAAGATAAGACATAAGTTTTAAGACTGAGACATAAGACCTAAAACATAAGACATAAGTTCTAAGACTTGAGAGGTAACACTTTAAACTTAAGACATAGTAAGTAAGAATCAAAACAAAAGACTTATGTCCTAAAACATAAGACGAAAGACATGAGGCATTAAGAATAAAGACATAAGACATAAGTTCTAAAACTTAAGACATAAGAGCTGAAACTTAAGACATAAGAGCTCAAACTTAAGACATAAGTTCTAAGAATTGAGACATAAAACTCAAAACATAAGACATATTACTTAAGAATAAAATGATAAGAAATAAGTTCTAATGCTTGAGACATAAGACATAAAATATAGGACATAATACTTAAGAATAAAAACATAAGACATAAGTTTTAAGACTGAAACATAAGACCTAAAACTTAAGGCATAGTACTTAAGATTAAAAACATAAGATATAAGTTCTGAGACTTGAGACATAAGACATAGAACTTAAGACATAGTATGTAAGAATAAAACTATTAGACTAGTGTCGTAAAACTTGAGACACAAGACTTTAGACATAAGAATTAAAACATGATACTTAAACATTAAGGCACAAGACTCTAGACATCAATCTTGAGACATTAGACCTTTAGCAAAAAAACAAACACATGAGACATAGTACTTAAAAATAAAAACATAAGGCATAAGTTCTAAGACTTGAGACTTAAGACTTAAGACTCAAAACATAAGACATATAACTTAAGAATAAAATTATATGAGATAAGTTCTATAAGGCTTGAGACATAAGACCTAAATCATAGGACATAGTACTTAAGAATAAAAGCATAAGACATAAGTTCTAAGACTTGAAACATAAGACCTAAAACATAATACATAAGTTCTAAGACTTGAGACATAAGACTTAAGACTCAAAACATAAGACATATAACTTAAGAATAAAATTATATGAGATAAGTTCTATAAGGCTTGAGACATAAGACCTAAATCATAGGACATAGTACTTAAGAATAAAAGCATAAGACATAAGTTCTAAGATTTGAGACATAAGACCTAAAACTTAAGACATAAGTTCTGAGACTTGAAGGATAGAATCATAAATTAAAGAAAATAATTGAACAATTGTATTTGAAATTAAAGAAACTTAATGATAATCGAAAAAAATAATAAAATAAAAGCGATAATTTTTTATTAAAGAAAATAATTGAAAATTTAAAAGTAAAATTTAAATTTGAAGAAAATAACTGAGAATTGCAGAGAATAGTTGTTCTAGAATAATTGAATAATTTAATTAAAATTTTCAAACAATTTTTATCAGTGAAAAAATTAATTAAAAAAATAAGAGAATTGTTGAATATTGAGGAATTAATTGAAAATCGATTAAAAAAATTGAAGATTAAAGGAAATATTTGAAAACTGAAGAAAATAATTAAAAATTTATTTATTGATTTTTTTATTCAATAATATATCCCGCATTCAAAAATTGGAATTTCCAATAAATTGGAAATTAAAGAATTAAATAATTAATTAATTAACAATTGAAAAAAAAATTTGACAAATGGTGAGAATAATCTTCATTCGTACAAAAAAATTTGTAATTAACGAATATTCATAAAATTCAAGGAGAATAATAAATTGCCAATTGAAAACTGATGAAAATTATTGAAAAAAATTGTTAAACATGAATTAAAATTAAAGAAATCAATTGGAAATTCAAGAATTTTATTGAAAGAAAATAATTGATAATTAAGAAAATGCTGAAATTAATTAATATTAAGGAATTAATTAAAAATCGATTAAAATAATTGAAATTTAAAGAAAATTTTTGAGAATTGAAGAAAATAATTTAAAATTGAAGAAATAAATTGGAAATTTAAAAATTAAATCGAAAAAAAAATTCGAAAAATGGTGAGAATAATCGTCATTTGAAAAAAAATTTTTAAACTGATTAATAATCATAAAATTCAAGGAGAAAAATAAATTGTCTATTGAAAACTGATGAAAATAATGGAAACAATTTTAAAAAATAAATGAAAATTAAAAAAATTATTTGGAAGTTGAATAATTGTATTAAAATTTCAAGAAAAAATTTGATAATTCAGAAATTGAGAGAATTATTGAATTTTGAATAAAGTAGTTGAAAAAAGTAGAATGCAATTGAAATTTGAAGAAAATAATTAAAAATTAAAGAAATAAATGTAAGATTAAAAAATAAAATTGAAGATTAAAGATTTAAATTAAAAATTTTTAAAAAATGGTTGATAATTGAAAGAAAAATAACAAATTTTTTCAACTTATCATTGTTTTCATCATATTTCAATTATTGTCTTCAAGTTTTAAATTTTAAAATAATTTTCTAATTGTTTTCCACAATTGTTAATAATTCTTATTTTTTAAAATTATTTTCTAAAATTTTTAAATATTTTTCTCGAATTTCCCATTATTTTCTTTAATTTGTAATTATTTTTAATTATTTAATTCAATTTTGAATTATTTATATTACTGGTTTATTATTTTCAATTACTTACGTTCTTTTTAATAATTTCCAAAAAGTTTTTAATTATTTATTTGAAATTTTCACTTTTCTATTCAATTTTCAATTATATCTACGATTTTCTTGTACTTTATGTACCTATATTCTGTATGTTTTGCAATTATTTCTCTGAAATTAAAAATTGTTTTTCTCAATTTTAAATTATGTTTATCTGTTTTTATTTATTTTCTCTACTTTTTATTATTTTCTTCCTTTTTTTTTGCAACTAACTTTTAAAAGTTTTAAGCATTTTTCTGAAATGTTCTTTCAATTTCTTTCATTTAAAACATATTATGCAATTTTTTCAATTATTTTTTTAAATTTTAATTATTTTCTTCATTTTTAAATTATTTATATTATATCTTCATAATTTTCTTAAATTTGTAATCATTTTCTGAATTAATTTTCTAAATTTTTAATTATTTATCTGAATTTGAATCATTTTTTTTTTAATTTTGAATTATTTTCTCCAACTTTTTATTATCCTAATTTTTTTCAATTTCTTTCCGAGATTAAAATTTTTTTTTTCTCAAATTTAAATTACTTTTTTTCATTTTAAAATTGCTCCTAATTGTTATATTTAATAATAATTTTTATACTTCATTATAATTTATTAATTAAAAATGTTAATAATTTTAAAAAATAGGATTTGAAAGTAAATTTTATTAATTAATAAAATTGATTAAAAATGTTAAATATGTACAAATTGCCCGTCAATTTAATTGTAATTAAAATGAAATAAGTCGTAACAAAGTAAATATACTGGAAAGTGTATTTAGAATAATTAATTTAATAAAAAGATATAATTTTTATATTTAAGATTTAAAAAGGGGGGTTAAAATTGAAAAAGGTATAAATGAAAAGAAATGGGGTTTGAAATTAAAAAAAAAAGGTATTAATGAAAATGTTAATTTATAATGATAATTATTTTGTTATATTTACACGTTTTTTCATAATAAATTGTTTGTGCTTCAAAATAGTGGGGCTCATTCAAACATAGAAAATTCTCATAAATTCTCCGTAAGGAGTATATATTCTCGGTTATATTCTCGAGAATGTAACCGGATTTTAAATTACCGAGAATTTTGCAACTCTATGCACATAACCCCTCACAACACCCTAATAAATGTTAATAATTTTTTGAATTTTTTTTTTTTTTTTTTTGAAATTTTGATAACAGATTGTGAAAGAGGGATAAAAAGTAAAGTAAATTGAAATTTACAGTGGAGAATGTAAAAGAAAAATGGTACTTCTTAGTGAATATCACCTTTAGGGCCTTAAAGCTAAATAGGAAGAGAAAGCTAGACTTGATATTGTTTGATTCACTTAAGTTAGTGGTATAACACATTATATCTGGATGTAAATGTACAATAAAGCACCTTTATGGCTATTCTCTACAAGTTCGCTTTTATCCAGGCGATAAAATTTACAACGTCTGGCAGCAGACTAGCAGCATCCCCTGACTGAACTTCGCTGTCCCATCTACGTCTAGCATCTCTATTTCTAACGTTCATACATTCACGCGCGCGCGCGCCGCTCCGTATCGTGTAGCGGCTTTATTCGGATATCTCGAGTTTGTTTTATGACCGAGTCTTCGCGTATATACTTATTTTCTCATAAACAGTGCGATGCGGTGCAATGCAATGGAGAGAGTTGAAGGGAAAGGGAACGCATTTCAACCTTTGCTTTTGCTCCAGGTCAAGTCTACTATCCCACTTTAATCTCTTAAAACACCGCTACGTAATCCCATTTCATAAAAATAATCAAACGCAAAATTGTAGAATCTGATTTAAGTTGAGAATTACGCCAAAATGATTTTCAAGATGGCAATTACCTTGGCAGTGAGACAAAAAGACGGAAATTTCGTTTTGAAGTTTACTGGAAATAATTTTTAGAAATTTATTGTGCATACTTTACAAATGGGACTTTTTGGAAAATTGTTTCCTAAACTTTCCCGAAGATTTACTTGAAAAGTTCCTGTAAACTGGATTTAGAAAATTATCCACAGCTTCTCTACTCTGTTCGGTAATCGAACATCAAAAATAATATTAGAATTGATATCAGAAATGACATCTGATTTTGAGACTAGAAGTGATGTCTTTTCTGATATCACATTTATTTATTTATTTATTAACTACAATTACTAGCAAAATAAAACGCGCGCGAGCGCGCGATTAGTTTTTCATACATTTTAAAAATTATAAAATACAATAATAAATATAAAACAATCGGTAAATACTAATTATCTAATAATAAGAAATAAATATTTTAAATATAATATTTAAAAATCAATTAATATAAATAAAATAAATTTTTATTTAGGACAAAATTTATAATATGTTAGAATTAAAAAGAATTGCAAAAAATAATTGAAATTAAACAAAATAATTGCAAAATTGTGCCAATTAATTGAAAAAAAAAAATGAAATCAATTAAAAGTTGGGGAAAGTAATTTAAACAATCATAAAATTGTTTTAAACAAAAAAAATATATAAATTTGAGAATCGGCAGCTGCCGAAACGTCACTTTTTACATGAATAAAACATTTGATTTGTTGAAAAATGGCCTAAAACTCGTTATTTATTTAATAATAAAATATTGATGACAATAATTAACTATTAAAAAAAATAATTAACTATTGTAAAAAAAAACTTGAAAAATCGTGAGAATAGTCGGCATTCAAACAAAAAGATTTTTTAATTAAATTAATAAATAATCATAAAATTGAAGAAGAATAATAAACTGTCAATTAAAAACTGATAAAAATTACGGAAAAAATTGTAGGATATAAATAATAATTGAAGAATTGTATTGGAATTTCAAGAAAATAATTGATAACTAGCAAAATAAAACGCGCGCAAGCGCGCGATTAGTTTTTCATACATTTGAAAAATTATGTAATACAATAATAAATATAAGAAATCGGTAAATACTATTTATCTAATAAGAAGAAATAAATATTTTAAATATAATATTTAAAAATCAATTAATATAAATGAAATAAATATTTATATACGACAAAATTTATAATATGTTAGAATGACAAAGAATTGCAAAAAATAATTGAAATTAAACAAAATACTTGCAAAGTTGTGCAAATTAATTTTAAAAAAAATGAAATCAATTAAAAATTGGGGAAAGTAATTTAAACAATCATAAAAATGTTTTAAACATAAAAAAAATAATTTAAATTCGAGAAAAATACTTGAGAATCTTAAAAGTAAATTAAAACAAAATTGAAAAATGAAAAATTAGAGAAAATAATTTAAATTTGAAAAAACCTGGTTAAAAATTGAGATAAATAAACTGAAATTAAAAAAAAATAAATAAAATTTTAGAAAATAATCAAACAAATTACATAAAATATTTTAAATAAAGGAAAGTTAAACAAAGTTTGAGAAAAATACTTAAAACTTTCAGAAGATCATTGAAATAAAAGAAAATAATTAGAAATTAGAGAAAGTAAATGAAAAAAGATAAAAATAATTTTAAATTGAACAATACAAGTTTTAGTTAAAGAGAAATAAGTAAAAACTTATTGGCAATTATGAAAAAGAACGAGAAAAAGAATAAAAGTAATTGAAAATTGAAAAAAAATAATATAAAAAAAATAGAAATAATGAAATAATTGAAAAGTCAGATAAATAGTTAACAATTTTTGAAATTATAAAACAAATGTTAAGAATTAAAAAGTAAAGAAAATAAATTATGGAAAATAATTGAAAAATTTTTCAATTTTTTTTTAATTTTAAAATTTGACGAAACTAATTAAAATATGATACAATGATAAGTTGTAAACAATAAATTACATTTAAGTGTGATAATTGATAAAACTACAGAATTTTTTTTAAATAAAGAAAAAATAATTGAAATTTAAAAAAAATACATGAAGATCTTGGAAATCAATTAAAAACAGAAAATAACTAAAAATTGGAGAAAAGAATTGAAAAAATAAGCTTAAAGTAATTAAAATTTACGATAATTAATAAACAAATTTTAAAATTATGAAAACAAATAAAAATAATTAAAAATTGAAGAAAACAATTGAAATTTTAGAAAAATTCTTAAAAATCTTAGAGAATAATTTTAGGAAATCAGAATAACTAAAAATTGGAGTAATTAATAAAATTTTTTGGAAATTATGAAAACAAATAAAAATAATTAAAAATTGAAGAAAATAATAGAAATTTGAGAAAAATACTTAAAAAAAATTTTAGAAATTAATTTTATAAAATGAGAAAAACTAAAAATTGAAGAAAAGTCTGGAAAAGAGCTAAAAATAATTGAAATTTACGATAATTAATAAAAAAAATTTGAAATTCTGATAACAAATGAAAATAGTTAGAAATTGAAGAAAATATTTGAATTTTCAGAAAAATACATAAAAATCTTAGAAAATAATTTTAGAAAAGGAGAATAATAATTAACAGCTGAGAAAAATAATTGAAAAATGATAAAATTAATTAAAAAAAAAATTAAAATTTTGAATTAATTTTTTTAATTTACTATTATTTTTGTAATTTACCATTATTTTCAATTTTTAATCATTTTCCTAATGCCTTAATCAATTTCCTGAACTTTCAAATATATATTTCAATTTTCAATTATTTTGTTTACTATTTATTTCTTTTTATTATTTTGTAATTATTCTCTCCATCTTTTAATATTTTTATTATTTTTCAATTAATTTCTTAAATGTTCAGTCGTTATCACAAATTTAGATTATTGTCATAAATATTCCATAATATAACGATTTTTAATTATTTTCTTTTGCTTAAAAGTTAAAAATCGTAAATTATTTTCAGCACATTTCAATTATTTTTTTCAATTTTTAATAATTTTCATTTTTTTTCATAATTTCTAATTTTTTTTTTTTTTAGTATTTATCGTAAATTTCAATTATATTCAGCTTTTTTGAATTCTTTTCTTCAATTTTTAGTTATTCTCTTTTTTTCAACTGATTTCTAAGATCTTCATTTTTTCAAATTTCAATTATTTTTTCTTTCTTTAAAAAAAATTCTGTAATTTTTTCAATTATCTTACTTAAATGTTATTTATTTTTACAACTTATCATTGTTTGTATATTATTTCAATTATTTTCTTCAAGTTTCTTTTTTATTATGATTTCAATTACTTAAACTACTATTTTTATCATTTTTCAATTATTTTCTGCAACTTTTAATTATTTTTAAATTGTTTCTTTAATTCTTAAATTTACCTTCTTCAAATTTCTTCAAATTTTGTTTAGTTTTTTTAATCATTTTTTTAATTTTAATTATTTTTCCTTTGACATTAAATCAAGTTAATTATTTGTTCCTAATTTCTGTATTCTTCATCGCAAATTTAAATTAGATTTATTAATTAACCATTATTTTTGTCATTTTGCAATTATTATTATCAGTTTTTAATCATTTTCATAATTTCTGAATTAATCTCCAGAACTTTGAAATGTACATATCTCAATTTTCAATTATTTTGTTCAATTTTCATTTCTTTTTGTTATTTTGCAATTATTTTTTCCAAATGTCAATAATTTCATTATTTTTTAATTAATTTCCGAAATTTTCAGTTATTATTTTAAATTTAGATTATTGTCATCAATTTTCTATGTTTTAAACGATTTTTAAATTATTTTCTTATGGTTAAAAATAAATTCTGCATTTTTATTTTATTTTCTTCAATTTCTAATTACTTTCATTATTTTGGCATAATTTTCAAAAATTGCAATTATTTATCTGAAACTTAAATTACTTTCATCAATTTTCGATTCTTTCTGCAATTTTTTAATTATTTTCTTCATTTAAAAATTTTTAAGTAATTTTGTAATTATTTTCATTTTTTAAACATATATTGTATAGTTTTTTCAATTATTTCTCTCAAATTTTATTTACTGTTTTCAATATATTATATTTAAATCATTTTCATCATATTTCAATTATTTTTCACAATCTAAAATTTTTTACAGCATATTTAAATTATTTTTTTCCAATTTTGAATTAATTTTATAATTATTCTTCAATTATTTTTTTTCGATTTTTAATTACCATTCTAGATTTCTCAAATTATTTCTAAAATTTTTAATTATTTTTCGAAAATTTCAAATATTTTCATCAATTGTCAATTATTTGGGCCCGTATCATTTTGACACAAATTTTTTCGGGCAACTTGTTATATTGTACTCCCGAAGATGAATGTTATATTTTACTCCTTCTGAAATCAAAGATTTTTAAGCCTTATTTATTAAATAATTGATTTTAATACATTAAATTATTATTAAAAGACTTAATTAATCCAGTAAGTTCAATTATTGAATAATTAAAACTTAAAAATCTTTAATTTTAGTAGGAGTAAAATATAACATTCATCTTCGGGAGTACAATATAACAAGTTGCACGAAAAAATTTGTGTCAAAATGATACGGGCCCAATTATTTCTGCGGTTTTTTTTTTAACTATTCTCTTTAATTCAATTTTTTTAAGTAATTTTGTAATTAACTTCTTCTTTTAAACATATATTCTTTGATTTTTTCAATTATTTCTCTCAAATTTTATTTACTGTTTTTAATTTTTCATATTTAAATTATTTTTTTTCAATTTTGATTTAAATTTATCATTTTTTAATTATTTCCCTTGATTTTAATTATTTTTCGCTTTTTCTAAGATTTTTAAGAATTTTTCTGAAATTTCAATGATTTTCTTCAATTTTTAATTAGATATTTTAATTTGTTTTCATAATTTCCATTTTTTTTTATAAATTAATAATTGCTAAAATCTTCAAGTATTTTTTTCAAATTTCAATTATTCTTTTTATTAAAAAAAAATTCTGTAATTTTCTCTTTTATTTTACTCAAATGTCATTTATTTTTAACAACCTATGATTGTTTGCATCATATTTCAATTATTTTCTTCAATTTTTAATTTTTTCACATTTGCTTCATAATTTCAAAATTTTTAAACTGTATACCTATCTGAGATTTCCATTATTTTTTATTTTATTCAATTTTCCATTATTTATATTATTTTTTATATTATTTCCTTCAATTTTCAATTAATTTCGTTCTTTTTCATAATTTCCAAAAAGTTTTTAATTATTTCTTTTTACTTAAAAATTGTTCTCCTCAATTTTAAATTATGTTTATTTTTTTTTACTTATTTTCTTTAGATCTTAATTATTTTCTTTTTTCTTCAATAAACTTTTGAAAGTTTTAAGTATTTTTCTAAATTTTTCTATAACTTTCCTTTATTTAAAATAAATTCTATAATTTTTTTAATTACTTTCTTAAAATTTAATGATTTTTTTCAATTTTATATTATTCATCTTAATTTTCAAATATTTTCTCTAATTTTTCATTATTCAATTGTTTTTAATTTATTTTTAAGATTTTTTGTTTTTTTTTTTATGGGTATTTCCTGAGGAAATTACACGAAAACTTCCGCTTGGAAATTCTTAAAAACTTCCATTGGAACTTTTACAGAAACTTTTTTTGAAAACTTCCTGGAAACTACTTTTGGAAATTGGCATTGGTCTGAAAAAATTAATTTTCTAAATTTCCAATTCAAAATTGTGCACTGAAAATTTTTGAATTTTTGAAAAAATGAAACGAAACTCAATTATAGGCAATTTTTAAGGCGCTTATTACTTTGATGCGAAAAAAAATAAATTTACAAAATTTTCGATTAATTAATTCCAAAATCACAAATTTTATGTTCGTCTTTTGGGTACAAAAATTTATAAAATATTTCTACATGAAAATTTGTAAGAAGGAATTCAAAAATCTTTTTTGACCAAAATTTCAAAAATTCCATAATTCAAAAATATTGAGTATGACATTTTTAATCGGGAATTTAAAAAAAAAATTTTTACCAAAAAACATTTTTTTGCTTTGTCTGACATATGGAATCCGACATTTGGAATTTAAAAAAATTATCACCTGCCTCGTTATCATCAATTCCAAAAACTCCTTAATATTCAGTTTTATTAATTCTGTTAAAAATTTTTTTTTTATTTTATCTTTCCTTTTTCTTTTTAAATTATTAAATCCTTTATTCGATATTTTACTTTTAAAAAATTTACCGTAGAAAGCAAAACAAAAAACTTTCTACAAGTTTTGAAGAAAATATTATTGGTTAAAAAAAAAATGTCTCTACCTTAGTATTAAGCCTGAACGCATCCCTGATGATTAAGAATATCGTCATATTTTAGTGTTTTATGATAAGATTGCTTGTTTTCCGCAGACAAGCATTTGTGATTTACTGATCGTAAACATTGTTCTCAGTCAGTTCAAGTCACTCCTTCTAACAATTCATGTATCGTCGAGTATACACAAAAGAGAAAAATAAAGAGACTTCCACTGTGCACTTCGATCTACAATATTTATGATATTTCACTATTAATTTACAGATCAAAATTTTTTCTATCTAAATACATAAAATCTACATTTAAAAAAATTTACTCTCATTTTTATTGCAATTTATGTATTTTTTATCTCAAAACAACTTACTTGTTGCTTTCAGATAAAAAATACATAAATATAAAATGAACCTTACTTAGGTTCATTTTTACACTCACATTTTGTCTCAGGTTCAAAATAAACCATGAAGGTTCATTTTTGTTGCAATCTATATTCTGTTAAATTATCAAAATTAATTCATTTGTTTCATTTTGATACTTACTTTTTATCTTAGGTTCAAAATGAACTTTTTTTATTTTGGATAAGTGTCAAAATGAACCACAATATGTGTCTCAATTTGAGCAACTAATTTAATTAATGTCCATACTCAAAAATCGGCTCTTTTTTATTATTTCAAATTATATATTTCATGTTCAAATGACACTCATTTGGTTCATTTTCATACTCTTAAATTACTAATTAGGTTCAAAATGAACCCAGGATGATCATTTTTGATGCTCGACTTAATTTGAAACATTCTCTTAATCAAATTCTATAGAATTGTTGCTCTTTTTCGTTGCCGCTCTTTTTTGTTGCAACTAATTTTTTCTATTATTTAAAATGAACCTTCTTTGTATATTTCAAACTTAAAATAAAATTCGATTATAAAAATGAACCAAAAAAGTTCAATTTGATAAGAGAAAATATTATTCGCAACGAAAATGAGCTCAGACCAGTTTTAAAAAATAAATTAAATTGTGAAATTTGATCAATCGGATGAGAAAAATTGAATTAAAAAACCAATCATTCAAAAATTACCCAATCAAATACACTTGTAAACTTTTGAATGAAAGACCAAGTAAAAAATCACTTTCAATGTGACGATCTCGAAGTCGACCGAGTTCAAAGACTATTAAATCTGAAACTCTCAAGTGCAATCTTTGAAGCTAGAAAGTTTTGGAATAATTAATGAGAAGTGAGTAGATTAGATTTATGCAAAGTTACAAAAGTTCGAGAACCTCTCTACATTCGATAAAAAGGCCTAATAATTAAGTGTTATGATCTTTATTTCTCTGATTAAAGTTTCTGTATAAAAAACATTTATACCATATTTTCAGGGGCGGCGACTTGTAAATTTTTGCCATCTGCACACTTAATATTGACAGGAGGGGAGGGAAAAAAATTAAAGTACAGTATTTAAAGATAAATAAAACAAGATTAATTTCTATAGGACAAAATTTCTAAAATTTTGGAATTGAAAGAAGAAAATTAAAATTTGAGAAAAAAAACTTAAATTTTTAGAAACTGTTTAAATAAAAATGAGAATAATTAAAATTGGGTGAAATAATTAAAAATTAATAAAAATAATAAAAAAAATTGGAGATAATTATTGACATTTTAGAAAAATAATTGAAAAAATGCAGAATATATATGTGAAAAAAAAGAAAGTAGGTACCTAATCACACAATGATTTTAAGAATTTTAAATTGAGGGAAATTATTAAAACATTATAGAAATAATCGAAAATGGATAAAAATAATAGGAATTTGAGATACATTATTAAAATTGTTGGAAATAATCAAAAACAAACCAAAATAATATAAAATTTGTGAAAATCATTGCAAATTAAAAAAAAATTTTAAATTGAGGAACGTAATTGAAATTTGAGAAAAATAATTGAAGAATGATTAAGACATTAAAATGTGGATACAATAACTTACATTTGAAACAATAAATTAAAATTGATAAAATTGATTGAAAAATATTTAATATATCTCATTAAAAGGTAAAGAAAATAATTGCAAAAAGATAAAAGAAAATAAAAACTGCAAAAAATAATTAAAAACTGAGATATATAGTTGAAATTTTAGGAATTTAATTGAGGAATAGTAAAAATAATTAAAAACTGAAGAATTTTATTGCAAAACGATAACAATATAATAATTGAAAATTGAAGAAAATTATTAAAATTTAAAAAAATATTTTTAAATCTGAGAAATTAATTGAAGAATAATGAAAAGAATAAAAAAGTTCAAGAAAATATTTACAAAGTAATTGAAATAATTAAAAATTGATGAAAATAATTTTAATTTGTGAAAAATAATTGAAAAAATTACAACATATATTTGTAATCAAAGAAAATAATTGCAGAATAATAAAAATATTTGTAAGTTAAAAAAACTGGGACTTGAGATTAATAATAAAAAAAATATATAATTAATTTCAAAATAATTGAAAATGACAAAAAGTAATTCAAAAATGAGATAAATAATTACAAATTTAGAGATTTAATTGAGGATTAGCAAAATTATTTAAAAATTGAAGAAATTGATTGGAAACCGTAAAAAAAATTTTTGGAAATTGCAGAAAAATATTAAAATTTGACAGAAATATTTGAAAATCAGGGAAATTAATTGAAGAATAATAAAAATAGTCAAAAATTCGAGAAAATATTTGCAAAGTCATAAAAATAATTAAAAATAGAAAAAATAATTTTAATTTGTTTAAAAATAACTGTAAATTGAAAAAATAACTGAATTGTAGGATAAATAATAAAAAAAAATAAAATTAATTTAAAAATAATTGAAAATGATAAAAGGTAACTAAAAAATGAGATAAGTAATTGCAAATTTAGAAATTTAATTGAGGATTAGCAAAAATATTTAAAAAATGAAGAAATTGATTGGAAACCGTAAAAAAAATTTTTGGAAATTGCAGAAAAATATTAAAATTTGAGAGAAATATTTGGAAATCAGGGAAATTAATTGAAGAATAATAAAAATAATCAAAAATTCGAGAAAATATTTGCAAAGTCATAAAAATAATTAAAAATAGAAAAAATAATTTTAATTTTAATTTAATTTAAATAATAAAAAATTCAAGAAAATATATGCAAAATACTAAAAATAATTAAAAATTCAAGAAAATGATTTTAATTCGAGAAAAATAATTGATAAAATTACAATTTAAAATAAAATAAACTAATAGAACAATAGTAAAAATAATTGTAAATTAAAAAAAAACTGCAACTTGAGATTAATATTAAAAAAATAGAAAATTCATTAAAAATAATTAAAAATGATTAAAGGTAATTGAAAAATGAGATAACTAATTGCAAATTTAGAAAATTAATTTAGAAATAGCAAAAATATTTAAAAACTGAAGGAATTGATTGCAACTCGTAACAAAATTTTTTGAAAATTGGAGAAAAATATTAAAATTTGAGAAAAATATTTTGAAATCTAGGGAATTAATTGAAGAATAATAAAAATAATCAAAAATTCGAGAAAATGTTTGCAAAGTAATAAAAATAATTAAAAATCGAAAAAATAATTTTAATTTGTTTAAAAATAACTGTAATTTGACAAAATATCTAAAATTTGAGATAAATAATAAACAAAATGAGAAAATTAATTAAAAAATGATTGCAAATGACAAAAAGTAATTGAAAAATGATAGAAATAATTAAAAGTTGAAAATAATCATTGAAAAACTTACAGAATATATATGAGATAAATAAGACTAATTGGAAAATGATAAAAATAATTGGAAATAAATGATAATTCGAAAATTTAAGAAAAAAAATTGAGAAAATGACAGAATTTATTTGATATAACTGAAATTAAATAATTGAGAATCGAAAAACATAATTTCTATACTTGAAGAACATAATTAAAATTTAGAAACAATAAATAAAAATTTCATAAAAATTGATGAAGCATGCAACAGGTTTTTTAATATTGAAAAATATTTGCAAAACGATTATGGAAAACGATGAAAAGAGTGAAACTGACAATTAAATTAACAAATTTGATGAGATAAGTTTATTCATTATTTAATTAACATTACAAAATGACATTAATAATTCAATATTGAAAAAAATAATTGTAATTTAAAAAAAAATTACATTTTGAAAAACAAAAGTCATACTTTGTAGAAATAATTGAAAAATGACGATAGAAATTAAAAATTAGTTATTAAATAATGAAACTAATTTGATATTGAAGGAAATAATTAAAACTGAAAAAGATTGATTTAAAAAAATTGAAGAAAATAATTGAAACTCGAGGAAATTGAATTTAAAATTTAGGGGAAAAATGGACAAATAATGGAAATAATTAGAAATTGAAGAAAACTTTTGAAAAATGATAAAAATAATTGAAAATTGTAGGAATTAATTGAAATCATAATAGAAAAGAATTGTTAAAAATTGAAGAATTCTGTAAATAATTTCAAATTCATTATTCTCAAAGCGTAGATTAATTAAATTCAGGGCCGGATTGGGAATTAAAAGCGGCCCGGGAAAGATATTCAAAGCGGCCCCTTTCTATATAATTGAAAATTTTTATTAACATTTAAAACTAAAATATAAAAATATTAAATTATTAAATTATTTTATTTAAACTTATCAATAATTTAATTATTTGGAATTTCTTGAACAGTAGCATTCTCTACTGCCATTTGTACGAAAGCAGCAGTAATTTCTTAGTTTAATGAACACATCAATCTGGTTTTAACCAATTTTAAAGGACAAAAAATGGACAACTTCTATTAAACAAATATAATAAAAAAATTTTGAGAGAATTTCCTGGCTTTAAAAATTGCTCTGAATGTATTCCTATCTACCTTAACCCCTTCAGCATCAAAAACAACCCTTTAAAATCATTCCCTAATCTTCAATCAAGAAATGGACAATTTTTATTAAATAAATATAATAAAAAGTTTTTTAGCGAATTCCCTGGCTTTAAAAATTGCTCTGAATGTATTCCTATCTACACTAAAAAAATTTTGGTGCAGCATCTGTACTTTAAAGTACAGTATCCGTCCCAAATGAAAAATTACGTTATTCAGTTAACTTCACTACGTTGAAAATCAATGCAAAATATTTAATCTGAAATTAACAGAATAATGAAATATTTCCATGGGACGGATACTGTACCAAAATTTTTTCAGTGTACCTTAACCCCTTCAGCATCAAAAACAACCCTTTAAAATCATTCCCTAATCTTCAATTAGGAAATGGACAATTTTTATTAAATAAATATAATAAAAAGTTTTTTAGCGAATTCCCCGGCTTTAATAATTGCTCAGAATGAATTTCTATCTACTTTGCCCCCTTTAGCATAAAAAAAGTCGGCTTTCATTCACCTGAAAATCATTTTTTCAATATTTGAATACCCAATTACTTTCTTTAATTTACAATTATTTTCTTCAAATCTCAATTATTTTCTTCTATTCACAATTATTTCAATTAATTTTTAATCATGTTTTTCAATTTTCAAATATTCTCTTTAATATTCAATAATTTTCGGCTTCTTTCAATATTTTTATCAATTTTCAATTGTTTTCTTCAATATTCAATAATTCTCATTTTTTCAATTGTTTTTCCAGTTTTCAACTATTTTCTTCAATTTTCAAATATTTTCGGTTTTTTTCAATTATTCTTTTCAGTTTTCAAATATTCTCGTTTTTTCAATTATTTTTTCAGTTTTTAATTATTTTCTTCGATTTTCAAATATTGTCGGTTTTTCAATTATTTTTTTCAGTTTTCAATTACTTTTTCAGTTTTCAAATATTCTCATTTTTTCAATTATTTTTCAGTTTTCAATTATTTACTTGAATTTTTAATTATTTCAGTCAATATTCAATAATTCTCGATTTTTTTTCAATTATTTTTTCAATTTTCACTTGTTTCCTTCAATAAGCAATTATTTTCCAAGAATTTCAATCCAGTTCAATTTTTTATAATCCAATTAAATTTACAATTATTTTCTACAATTACTACAGTAATTTTCTTTCAATTTTTATTCTTAGTTATTTCTGTTCTAAATTTTAATTTACATTCTTAACTTTTAAGATAATTCTGTTGAAATGTAAACTTTTTAATGTTGCAATTTTTCGAATTTTTTGCAATTGTCCTTTATTTTCGTCTTTTTTCAATTATTTTCTTTCATATTATTCAATTATTAATCATTTTCTTGAAATTTCAATTCAGTTCTTTAATTCTTTAATTATTTGTATCCAATCACAATTCTTGTCTTTTATTGATACTTTTTTTCATTTTCAATTATTCTCTCAATTTGGAAGTATTTTCTTCAAATTTTAATAAAGTTTAATTTTTCAAAAAGCAATTAAACTTTCAATTGTTTCTAGAACTATTCCTATCATTTTCTTTCTTTTTTAGTTTTTTTTTTAATTTCATGTTTATCTTTTTCTGTTTAAAATTATTTCTGTCAGTTTTTAATTTAATAATCTTGCCATGTTTAGAATGTTTTCCAATTGGCAATTATTTTCTTCAATATTTAATAATTCTCGGCTTTTTTCGATGATTTTTTCAATTAACAATATTTTTCTTGAACTTTCAATTCAATTTTTCAACTATCCTCTTAAATTCACAATTATTATTTTCTTTAATTTTGAATTTTTTTTTCAATTTTCAACTATTTCTTCTAATTTCAAATTATTCTCTTCGATTTTCAACCAACTTTAACTTTTTGAAATCTCATTCAATTTTCAATTATTTGTTATAATTATTCCTACAGTTTTCTTCAGTTTTTAATTGTCAATTATTTTCTTAAATATTCACCAATCCTGGGCTTTTTCACTCTTTTATACTATTTATTTATTTATTGATATAGTAATTTGTAAATTATTTATTATCAATAATTTTTTTGAAATCTCAATTTAACTCCTTAATTCCTCAATTTTTCTGTCTAATTCACAATTATTTTCTTCATTTTTTAATTATTTTGCCAATTTTTAATATTATTTTCTTCTCATCAATTTGTGATTATTTCTTCAAATTTCAATCCAGGTCAATTTTTTAAAATTAAAATTTTTTTCAATTATTATTATTTCTGTAATTTTTTTCCTTTTTTAATTTCCAATTGTTTTTTTAAAATATTATATTTGTTCTTTAATTTTTTAAATTATTTTTGTCAATTGTCGATTTATTAATCTTGTCATTATTCCAATTTTTTTCATTTGTCAATTATTTTCGTCATTTTTTAGTTATTTTAGGTCGATATTATCAACTCGAGAACATTTTTGGATGGTCAAGAGATTTTGAGATCAATATCAATATTGCTCAAATATGATATCGTCTTGATATCGTAAAGCACTAAGAAATAATGGTCAAGAGAACAAAATAATTTAAAAAGTTAAAGATTAGTTATAAAATTTTTTGAGAATTATTGAGGATTGAAAAAATTGAAGGAGGTAATTGAAAATCGAGGAATGTAATGGAAATTTAAAAAATGTAATTAAAAATTGAAAGAAGTAATTGAAAAAGTCTAGAATTCTTGAATATAGAAAAAAATAATAATTGAAAACTGAAGAATGGAATTGAAAATTGAAGAATGGAATTGAAAGTTAAAGATAATAATAAATAAGAATTGTAAAAAATAGTTGTAGAATTGAACAATTTAATTGAAATTCTACAATTTCTGTGATTGAAAAGAACATAGAAAGAAGCCGAAAATGATTGAATGTTGTAAAATTAATTGAAAATAGAAAAGAGTAATTGAAAGTTAAATGAAATGAAATTATTAATTAGACCTACAAAAATACCGGCCCGCCTGGCGTCGGCCCACCGGGATTTTTCCCGGTATCCTGAATGGCCAATCCGGGCCTGATTAAATTTTTAATCAATGAAATTTCAAATTAATTAAAGCTCGAAAAAATAAAAGTTGTTATAAGTTACAAACTTTTTAAAAATTAAAAAATTTTTTTTCTTTGAATCATAGAAAAGAAAGAACAACTCAAAAATTATCCTTTAGCATAAAAAAAGAAAATTGATTTTTTTCGCTGTAGGACCCTTTTCTCGTTGAGCGTCACATATAATACAATTAAAATTTTTAATTTACATTTTTCAGAAATGTAATTGCACAAGTTTTGCAAACGATTTTGGTGACTCTTGTGAAAAGATTGGTGGGAAAAATCAATTAAAAAGTGTTTCAATATAAAATGATCGTATTATAAAATGATGAAAGTTGATAGTTCTCTGGAGTTGTGTTACTTGTCCAGAAGTGACGAAGAACGCATAATATTTTTAGACTGATTTATGTTCAAAGTAAAAAAAAAGAGATGATTAAATATGCAGATAGTATGAAAGAGAAATAATGAAAGACAAGCGAGGCGTTATTGGATACATCTCTTGACGAGCTCCCAAGCAAAACGCACCGCTGGCAAAAGAAACCGGCCAATTCCAGGAAGTACAAGAAGTTCCGGCTACGCATTGTTAGACAAGGCTCAGGTTGGCCCGCTGAGACAATCTGTATGTTAAGCATGTTTTTCAAAACCATTATCTGCTTCTGATTTAAACGAATATACACTTTTATTCTTTTGTTTTAATGAAGTTTGATTCTACAAGCAAAATCAATAATAATTCACTCGAATAATAATTCAATTAAAATCCTTCCAGAAAATAACAGGGGTAAAGTACCCTTAAAAGTCACCCCTTCCTAAAATAATGGAAAATAATTTTGAAAAAAAATTACCAATTTCCAGAAAACAAATTTGTTATAGATCTATATTAACGAAAAGTCTAAGAAAAGATGCCCCCTGATTTTTTCAGGCGACAACATGGGTAAACTACCCAAAAAAGTGACCCCTTTATAAAATAAGCGAAAATAATTTTGAAAAAAATTACCAATTTCCACAAAAAAAATGTGTTAAAGTTCTAGGTTAAGGAAAGATCATCGAAAAGATTCCCACTAATATTTTTAGGTGATAACATGGGTAAGCTACCCATAAAAGTCACCCCTTCCTAAAATAATCGAAAACAATTTTGAAAAAAATTACCAATTTCCACAAAAAAAATTTGTTAGAGATCTATATCAAGGAAAGGTCTTCGAAAAGATGCCCCCTAATTTTTTCAGGCGACAACATAGGTAAGCTACTCAAAAAAGTGACCCCTTTATAAAATAAGCGAAAATAATTTTGAAAAAATTACCAATTTCCAGAAAAAAAATTTGTTAGAGATCTATATCAAGGAAAGTTCTACGAAAAGATGCCCCCTAATTTTTTCAGGCGACAACATAGGTAAGCTACTCAAAAAAGTGACCCCTTTATGAAATAAGCGAAAATAATTTTGAAAAAAATTACCAATTTCCAGAAAAAAAGTTTGTTAAAGTTCTAGATTAAGGAAAGATTATCGAAAAGATTCCGACTAATATTTTTAGGTGATAACATGGGTAAGCTACCCATAAAAGACACCTCTTTCTAAAATAAGCAAAAATAATGTTGTAAAAAAATTACCAATTTCCACAAAAAAAATTTGTTAGAGATTTATATTAACGAAAGGTCTTTGAAAAGATGCCCCCTAATTTTTTCAGGCGACAACATGGGTAAACTACCCAAAAAGTGACCCCTTTCTAAAATAATGCAAAATTAATTTTGAAAAAAATTATCAATTTTCACAAAAAAATTTTGTTAACGTTCTTTATCAGAGAAAGATCCTCAAAAGGATACCAATTATTTTTTCGAGATGATAGCAAGGGTAAGCTACCCATAAAAGTCACCCCTTTCTAAAATGAGCGAAAATAATTTTGAAAAAAATTATTAATTTTAACACAGAAATGTTGTTAACGTTCTATTTCAAAAAAATGTGCTTGAAAGGATGTCCCTAATTTTTGCAAATAATAACAGGGGTAAAGTATTCTTAGAAGTCATCCCTTTTTAAAATAAGCAATAATAATTTTGAAAAAAATTACTAATTTCCACAAAAAAAATTTGTTAACGTTCTTTATCAAAGAAAGGTTTTTAAGAGGATGTCCCCTAATTTTTCCAGTTGATAACAAGTGTGAACTACCCTTAAAAGTCACCCCTTTCTTAAATAAGCGAGAATAATTTCGAAAAAAATTATTAATTTTCACAAAAAAAATTTTGTTATCTTTTCAAAACAAAGTTATTATCTGGAAAGATTAGGGAGCATCCTCTAAAGGAACTTCCTTCGTTTTAGAACGATACCAAAATATTTTTGTATGAATTTATAATTTTTCTCAAAATTATTTTGAATTATTTCAGAAAGAGGTAACTTCGTACTTTACTTTTGTTATTATCTAAAAAAAATCCGCCATTATAAATTTTGTAAAATCTGTTGGCAAATTCTTATTTAGCGACCCTAAAAATTCTTAAGTAACAAGTTTTAAGCAAATCCACCCTCTTCTTGAAATATTTTAATTCTGATGCCATACTGGATCCGACATTTTTAATTTTAAAAATCAGATTTCAAATTCAAATTTAGCGGGTTTAAAAGCTCCCAAGTTAAATGTATCAAGTAAATCCACAAATGATTTTTTAAGATAAATTCAACGGTTTTTCAAATTTTTGTCCACCATCTTGAATTCGACATTTTGAATTTTTAAATCTAACAAACATATTTGAATACAGCGACCCAAAAAATCCCTACGTTACTATTTTCAACTAAATTTAACGATTTTAAAATAATTTTCCGCCATTTTAAATTTTTTTATTCCTCAAACATTTGAATATAGCGACCCTAAAAAATAATAAATATTTTTTACAATAACATAGGTGGGTATCTGGTTAAACAAATTTTTTACGTAAAATACATTTTTTATATTTACTCAATAAATTTTGGAAATTTTCACTCTATGTAAAAAATACCAAACATTTATTTATTAAACAATTTTTTTTAAAATTAATTTCATTATACAGGCATAACAGTACCCTTTATCTTCAAAAAAGATAAAATGGTGAATTTTTTCCCTGGAAAGTGACAAAAAGGTGACATAAAATACAAGAAAAAAAAAATTTAAAAAATATAGGTAAGAAAATAATTGGAAATTAAAGAGAATAATAAAAAATTGAAGAAAATAATTAAAAAATTGAAAAAATAAATTTAAATTTGGAAAAGTAATCAATAATTGAAAAAAAAATTACAAACTGACGAAAATAATTGACAATTGAAAACGAAATTCGAAAAATGGCTAGATTAATACACATCCGAACAAAATAATTGAAAAAAGTAAAGAATAATTAAAAAATTTTAAGAGAATAATTGAAAATTGAAAAAATTGTAGGAAATTATTAAAGATTGCGAAAAGTAATTGATAATTTAATGGAATAATTGAAAAATGACGAAAATAATTGACAATTGAAAACGAAATTCGAAAAATGTCAAGATTAATAGACAACGGAAAAATATTTTAAAAAATTGAACAAGAATTATTAAATTTAAATTTAAAATTTTAATTAATTTCATTTTAAAAAAAATAATTACAAATTGAAAAATTAAGAAAATTATAAGAATAGTTGTTGGGGATAATTGCACAATTAACAACTGGATTGAAAGTTTAAATTAATAATTACCATTTAACAAAATAACTGTAAGTTCAAAATTGAAGTATGGAATTGCAATTTAAAGAATATAATTGAGAATTGAAAAAAGTAATTTACAAAAGCCGAGAATTATTTAATACATTAGAAAATAATTAAAAACTGAAAAAAGGAATTGAATTTTGAAAAAAATTGTAAATTGATTAAAAAAACTGAACAATTAAATTTAAAAGTAAAGAAACTTATTAATAACAAAAAAATAAAAATAATTAAAGAATATTTAAAAAAAAATAATTAAGAAATTAATTGAAAATGGAAGAAAGGAAATAAAATTTAAAGAAAATAATTCAGAATTGAAGAAAAAATTTAAAAATTGAATCAGAATTTTCTGAACATACTTGGAAATATTTACAAAAAAATATATATATATTTTTGACCCCAAAGAGGTGAAAAGGGTGAAAAGGTGACTTTTTATGATGCCTGCATTAATTAAACAATTTTTTTAAATGTTGAGAATAATTTATCAAAAAAAAAATATATATATAAGCAAAAAATAGGGAGGTCGGTGAATTAAAAACTTACTGAACTTTACAGACGTAGGTGCGTGAGTCAAAAATTAAAAAAAAAGTCTTACGTAATTTATGGACAAACCCCAAGTAGAAAAAAATATAACGAAAAACTTTGTCCTTTTGTTTTGAGAGAAAAATAAACTTTAGACCAAGGTAAAGTGTATAAAGACACTTTTTGAAAATTCAAGTCGACATTTTGAAAAAAGAGGGGTGGGGGTTGAAAACGTGTTTTCATGTTTTCAAAGTACAACTATCGAGTGCACTTTTTATGTAATTTCTGGCTGTAAAAAAAATTTTTAAATGAAACTTATGTTTTATCAAATAAAATGCTTTAAAAAATCGTTTATTTTTTAAATTTTAGCATAATTCTTTTAAACATCTTTCTTACCTGTTATTAACGGGACAGTAGATATTAGGAACAAAAATATAAAAACAAGATTCTCTTTACAAAACGTATTTATTTACACCGACGAAAAATACAGAACTGAACTCCCTGACTCGAATTATTTCAAATCATTACAAGACAATTAGCACCTTTCTCCTCCTTCTTCATAAAACTGAAAATTTGCAATTATCCGCATACCTGAAATTCACAAATATAATTGCTCTCGAAGGAACAATGAACTTTTATTATTTCATTTCAATGGACCAGACCTTTACTATTTAAGTCTATAGATTTCACTGAAAGATATAGCCTATTACAAATTCCAAACTTTAATAATCTTATGGACATATTTAATATCTCTATACTAGCAAAATATAACGCGCGCAAGCGCGCGATTAGTTTTCCATACATTTTAGAAATTAAACTATAATAATAAATAAAACAAATCGATAAATAATATTTATCCAATAAGGAGGGCTGCCTGTGGACTTGCAGATAAAAGATAGTGAAAAAAAAACTTTTCAATTTTAAAAAGTGACCGAATAATGAAAAGCCATTAAAATTTGAAAAAAACAATTTACAAATCGCAAAAAAAATTGAAATATGTAGAAAATAATTAAATAATGACAAAAACAATTCAATTTGAAAAAAAAGTTGTAAATGACAAAACTAATTGAAAAATTAATTAAAAATCAAAAACTGAAAGAAATAATTGGAATTTAAAGTAAATAATTGAAAAGTTTAAAAAATAATTGAAGTTACAAAAAAATAATTAAAAAATGACAAAAATAATTAAAATTTGAAACAAAAGTTTGAGAATGGTGTAAAAAATTTAAATTTTCGAACATTAATTGAGATATTGGAGAAATAAGTAAAATGTAAAGAAACTAATTGAATAATGACATAAATAATTATAAAAGCTGGTGTAAAAATTACACTCTTTAGACAAAAGTTGCAAAATTGAAAAAATCAATAGAATTTTTAAGAAAATAATTGAAACTTGAAAACAATAATTAAAAAATGTATATGTGTAGAAAATAGTTGAATAATGACAAAAATAACTGAAATATAGAAAAAAATTAATGAAAAATGAGAAATAAATTCAAAAATAAAGTAAAAAAATGAAAAATTTAATACATTAATTTGAAAATTGTATAAAATAATTGAAAAATTAACGATATAATTAAAATCTGAAGAAACTACTTGAATAATGACATAAATATTTGAAAACTGATCTTTAAAAGTTAATAAATTCATGACAATAATAAAAAGATTGAAGAAAATTATATTTATAGAAAATAATTCCAAAATGTCAAAAATATTTGAATATTGACAAAAATAGTTGTAATTTGAAAAATAATATGAAAAATGACAAAAATAATTGATAGCTTTAAAAAAATTAAAAATTTAAAGAAAATACTTGAAAACTTGACAAAACAATTGAAATATTGAAATAAATAATTCAAAACTGGTGTAAAAATTAAAAAATTATAGACAATAATTGTAAAGTTAAAAAAATATATAAGTGTAAGGAAAATAATTGAAAGTTGAAGAAATTAATTGTAATTTGAAGACAATAATTGTAATTTGAAGAGAATAATTCAAAAATAGCAAAAAACTTCAAATATGAAAAAATAATTAAAGTTTGAAGAAAATAATTGAAAAAGGTGTAAAAAAATTAATAAATTCGTGACAATAATAAAAATAATAATGGAAATAATTGAAAACGATTTAAAAGTTCATGACAATAAAAAAAATTAAATAAAATAATTGCGATTTGTAAAAAATAGTTCTAAAATGGCAAAAATAATTGGAAAATGACAAAAATAATTGATTAATGACAAAAGTAATTGAAATTTGAAGAAAATATATGAAAAATGACAAAAATAATTTAAATTAAAAAAAAATTGTAAAATAACATAACTAATTGAAAAATTGATTAAAAATCAAAAAATTAAGACAAAAATTGAATAATTGGAACGAAATGATTGAAATTTGAGGAAAATAATTAAAGTTACAAGAAAATAATTGAAGAATGACAAAAATAATTAATATTCGAAAAAAAATTAAGACTTGTGTAAAAAATTAAAAATTTTGAAGACAATACTTGAAAAATTGACGAAACAATTAAAATGTTAAGAAATTAATTGAATAATGACATAATAATAATTAAAGATGGTGTAAAAATTAACAATTTATAGACAATAATTGAAAAAAGTTTAAAAAATTAATAAATTCGTGACAATAATACAAAAAATAAAGAAAATGATTAAAATTTAAAAAAAATAATTGAAAACTAGTGTTAGAAATTTAAAAATTCATGGCATTAAAAGAGATTGAATAAAATAATTAAAATTTGTAGAAAATAATTCTAAAATGTCAAAAATAATCGAAATATGAAGAAAATAATTGGAAAAGGACAAAAATGCTTAAGTAATGACAAAAGCAATTGGAAATTAAAGAAAATAATTGTAAAATGACAAAAATAATTCAAATTAAAAAAAAAATTGCAAAATGACAAAACTAATTGAAAAATTGATAAAAAATCAAAAAATAAAGACAAAAATTGAATAATTGAAACGAAATAATTAGAATTTGAGAAAAATAATTGAAGTTACATGAAAATAGTTGAAGAATGAAAAAATTATTAATATTAAAACAAAATTGAGGATGGTGTAAAAAATTAAAAATTTAAAGACAATACTTGAAAAATTGACGAAACAATTGGAATTTTAAGAAAATAATTTAATAATGACATAAATAATTGAAAGATGTTGTAAAAATAAAAAAATTTATAGACAATAATTAAAGAAAGTTTAAAGAATTAAAAAATTCGTGACAACTATACAAAAAAAAAAGAAAATGATTAAAATTTCAAAAAAATAATTGAAAACTAGTGTAAGAAATTTAAAAATTCATGACATTAAAAAAGATTGAATAAAATAATTAAAAATTGAATAAAACAATTGCGATTTGTAAAAAATATTTCTAAAATGACAAAACTAATTGAAAAATTGATTAAAAATTAAAAAATTAAGACAAAAATTGAAAAATTAAAACGAAATAATTGAAATTGGAGAAAAATAATTGAAGTTACTAGAAAATAATTGAATAATGACATAAATAATTGAAAGATGGTGTAAAGATAAAAAAATTTATAGACAATAATTGAAGAAAGTTTAAAAATTAATAAATTCTTGACAATAATACAAAAAATAATTTTTTTTCAAAAGTGTGTAATAATGAGCAATTTTAAAAAAGTCAGTAACTTGATAAAAGTTTTGGAACTTCAAAAATGTTTAAAAAAGTTACAGAATAATTTAAATTGTATTTAATTTTTTCCAATAAAGTAAAATAACGTCATTTGAATTTTTAATAAATTCGACTATTCGAGATTTTAAATTAATCTAAATTATTATTATTAAAATTCATATGAGTGTGTAATATATAATATATTAATATATTAATGTAATATATTAATGTTAGTCATAATCAATATCTTGTGATTAAGGCTACCTCATCAGCATATTTTGTCTGTAAACTAAAACAATTTTAAAATTTTCTGATAAAGAGAGTCAAAATTAATGAAAAAAAAGCAGGGACTAACTTCACTTTGGATTTTAAAACGTGGACAGAGAAAGATGAATAAATATAAAAACTAACCAACTTCATTTCAAGTTTTAAAACGTGGACAGAAAAAAATGAATAAATATTAATACTAACGAACTTCAAGAGTTTACGGAGATTACACAGCCACACAAAAAAAACAACTTTTATTATAAGATTTTTACATCCGCATTTTATATATAATTTTGATAAGTAATTTTTACAAGGCCATTTTGCGGTATTTTATTAAATTTGTTTAATTAACTACATGTTTCTATTTTTGTTCAAGTCCTCTTCAGGTTAAGATAAGAAATTTATATCGGATAAATAAAAAGTCTGTAAATAAAAAAATTCTTTTTTAAATAGGTTAAAGAGGTTATGATACGAAAATAAACATATAGCTTCAATTATTAGAAAAATTGAACTTACTTTAAAAACATAAACCATATTTGGATGTTCATTAAAAATTTTTTTAAAAATGGATCTTCATAATTTAAAACTTTTTGGATCATGAATCATGATCATCATCTCTTATTTCAAAATCATTATGATAATGATGAAAATAAAAAAATCTTTGTTTTTCCATATATTAGAGATTTTGAATACACTTTGAAAAACATTTTTAAAAATACAAATTGTGTTTCTATTCAAAACACATTATTTGATAAAGTTTTTGCTCATAATTATAAAGATAGATTATCAAATTTAGAAAAAAATAACTGTATTTATCAAATTGATTGTAAAGATTGCAACAAAAAATATATCGGAAAAACTAAAAGACTATTGTCAAAAAGACTCAAAGAACATCAAGATAATATTAGAGATAAAAAAACCAATAATGGTATTTCAAGTCATGCAACAAAAAATAAACATGTTTTTAATTTTGATAATGTAAAAATATTAGATGGGTGATTCTTCTGAAAGGGACCTGTTTTTGTTTGAAAAAGTAAAAAATGAAAATTTAAAATTTTCTGAATTATATTTTGTTATATAAGTTCCAAAGAGATTCAAAAAGAAAAACATAAGTTGCGCAAAATTAATTTGCAAATCTACGGCCTACAAAAGCATTTTATTGTCACATACCTTTGAGGTTAAAAAAGACTAACTCCGAGTCAAGTCTTACATTTTTTATTTTAATTTTCTAGATTTATAAATTATAAATCGTATACAATTTTATTTTTCCCGAAATTGAATATCAAAAATCCTCTTTTCATTATTTTATAAACAAATATCACATTTTACTAAAGGTTAGATTTTTCAAAACAATTAATCCTAAATAAAAACAAAACAAGATCGTTTCATAAATTTAAAAAAGGCTTCGGAGATGAAAAATTTCGTAAAAGAAAAATGCACATTTTTTAATATTTAAAAATATAAATTAAGGCATAAAATAATATTTTCGGGTTACATTTTCGTTCATTTTGAAGTAGCTTCCATATAATGTTTCAAACGTTTAAAAATATGCTTTTATTAACGAGAAAAGGAGGCTTCGGAGATGAATCTGAATTTTTACTCGCACTGATAATGCAACTTTAATTAATAATTTAAACAACATTTTCAATATTATATGGAACAAATATAAGTGAAAAATAAATGTTAGATTCTGACCTTTAATTTCTTATATAATAATATTAAATTAACATTTTTTAAGTAAGGTTAAAATAGAATCGTAAAATGCTTAGTAGTTTTAACCAAAACTAAAAGACAAAATACAAAAATTTTTTTAATAACAAAAACTTGTACTGAAATTTTTACAACAACGTATAAAGATACATAAATTTACACAGATTAATAATAATTTTTTTAAACATTGCAAATTGAAGGGAATATCTATAAAAAACTATTGTAAATGTTGAAACTCATGATGGAGACACGTGAAGTGATCCCTTTCAGGAGAATCACCCAGATACTGAACAGAATGAATTTAAAAGAAGACACATTGAAATGATTTATATACAAGGTAATTCCGGAAATACAGTAAATTTTAATCAAGATATTGCAAATTTAAGTATAACATATTACCCATTAATCGAAAAATTTAAAAAATTTAAAAATTTAGATAATATTCATTAATTAAAAAATTTTTTTTTCACTATTTAAAATTCAAATTTTGATTGATCGATTAATCGAATAATCGATTAATAGAAAAATCAATTCAATACTAACTTCATTTTGTAATGATTTTGAAACAAGAGATGATGATCATGATTCATGAACGGCGCGAAACTCAAACTCGCAATTTAAAATGTTACATTAATTATCAATTAATTAATAACAATGTTAATATATATATATACTTGATATAGTCAAATTAAATAAATAATACTTACTTATCAACACTAAAAATTCATAAAACATTATTTAAAAAAAAAAAAATTAATAAAAATGTCAATTACGAATAAAGAGCGAATGAAGAAAAAGAAAATATTTCTACTTTATTTTTAAAATAAAATTATGCCATACCGGAAATAACTTATTTATATTTAATTAATAAATTAATAGTTCTCTACAAATTTATAGAACAATAATTTTTAAAATATAGGAAATAAAACATTTAGTTTTCAATTAAAATTAAAAAAGGGAAAAAGCAAAAATAATTAATTTTTTTTACACTAAAATTATTTTTCACAAAAATAACCCTTTTCAAATTTAATAAATAAATTATAAGAGTTTTCTCAAATTTATAAATTAGTAGTTTTGAAAATATATGGAAAACAAAATTTTAATTTCACTTAAATTGTCACCTCCATAATTACTTATAATATAAATATGTCCTAATAAAATAAATAATCCATCTAAATTTAATCATTAAATTATTAATGTTTTACAAATTAATAATTTTTAAAATTGAGAAAAAGCACCAGTAATTAATTTTTTTGAGAATATAATTATGTTTCACATAAATTACTCTATTAAAATTTAATAAATAAATTTTAAGAGTTTTCTCAAATTTATATTTTTTCTGAATTTAAAAGACAACTAATAATTTATTTATTTAATTCGGATAGAGTTTTTTAGGTGAAACATAATTTCATTATAAAAAAAAATTAATTACTTTTGCTTTATCTCAATTTGAAATTGAATTAAAAAGAAAATATGTTTTTTGTTCTATTTTAAATATTATTAGTTCATAAATTTGTAAAACACTAAAAATTCTAAGATTGAATTTAAATAGGATAGAGTTGATTTAGATAAAATTTAGTTGATTAGGACATATTTATATTACAAGTAATTAAAACGGTATATATTTAATTAACTACAAACATTCTCTTCAATTCATTGTTAAAATGAATTAATTTATAAATTTGAGAAAACTCTTAAAATTTATTTATTAAATTTAGATAGAGTTATTGTGAAATATAATTTTATTATAAAAAAAATAATAAATTACTGTTGCTCTTTCTCAATTTTACATTTAATTGAAATAAACATTTTCTATTTACACTATTTTAAAAATTATTATTTTGTAAATTTGTAAAATACTAATAATTTATTAAATTTGGATAGAGTAAATTAGGTAAAACATAATTTTATTGTCAAAAAAAAAAAAAAAAAAATTAATTACTGTTGCTTTTTCTCAATTTTAAATTTAATTGAATTAAAAATTTTCTATAATTGCTCTATTTTAAAAATTATTAGTTTGTAAATTTGTGAAACAATAATAATTTAATGATTAAATTCGGATGAATTTTTTATTTAATTAGAACATATTTATATTAAAAGTAATTATAATGATGACAATTTGAATAAAATTTAAATGTTGTTTTCCATTTATTTTTAAAATTACTCATTTATAAATTTGAGAAAACTCTTAAAATTCATTTAAATAATTTGGATAGAGTAATTTATGTAAAACATAATTTTTTGTAAAAAAAAATTATTTACTGTTGCTTTTTCTGAATGTTAAATTTAATTGAATTAAAAATTTTCTATTTGCTCTATTTTAAAAATTATTAGTTTGTAAATTTGTGAAACAATAATAATTTAATGATTAAATTCGGATGAATTTTTTATTTAATTAGGACATATTTATATTAAAAGTAATTACTGTAATGACAATTTAAGTGAAATTAAAATGTTGTTTTCCATTTATTTTTAAAATTACTAATTTATAAATTTATTTATTAAATTTTAATAGAGTAATTTATGCGAGACATAATTTTATAGTAAAAAAAAGTAATTACTGTTGCTTTTTCTCAATTTAAAATTAAACTGAAATCAAAATTTTCAATTTGCTTTATTTTAAAAATGATTAGTTTGTAAACTTGAAAAACACTAATAATAGTGATTAAAACTTAAGTGAAATTAAAATGTTGTTTTCCATTTATTTTCAAAATTACTAATTTATAAATTGGAGACAGGTCTTAAAATTTATTTATTAAATTTGGATAGAGTAAATTATGTAAAACATAATTTTATTGTCAAAAAAAAAAAATTAATTACTGTTGCTTTTTGTCAATTTTAAGTTTAATTGAATTAAAAATTTTCTATAATTGCTCTATTTTAAAAATTAATAGTTTGTAAATTTGTAAAACACTAATAATTTAATTAGTAAATTCCGACGAACTTTTTATTTAATTAGGACATATTTATATTACAAGTAATTATAGTGATTAAAACTTAAGTAAAATTAAAATTTTGTTTTCCATTTATTTTTAAAATTACTCATTTATAAATTTGAGAAAACTCTTAAAATTTATTTATTAAATTTTAATAGAGTAATTTATGTGAAACATAATTTTATTCTCAAAAAAATTAATTACTGTTGCTTTTTCTCAATTTTAAAAATTATCAATTTGTAAAACACTAATAATTTAATGATTAAATTTAGATGGATTATTTATTTTATTAGAACATATTTATATTATAAGTAATTATGGAGGTGACAATTTAAGTGAAATTAAAATTTTGTTTTCCATATATTTTCAAAACTACTAATTTATAAATTTGAGAAAACTCTTATAATTTATTTATTAAATTTGAAAAGGGTTATTTTTGTGAAAAATAATTTTAGTGTAAAAAAAATTAATTATTTTTGCTTTTTCCCTTTTTTAATTTTAATTGAAAACTAAATGTTTTATTTCCTATATTTTAAAAATTATTGTTCTATAAATTTGTAGAGAACTATTAATTTATTAATTAAATATAAATAAGTTATTTCCGGTATAGCATAATTTTATTTTAAAAATAAAGTAGAAATATTTTCTTTTTCTTCATTCGCTCTTTATTCGTAATTAACATTTTTATTAATTTTTCTTTTTTAAATAATATTTTATGAATTTTTCATGTTGATAAGTAAGTATTAATTATTTAATTTGACTATAGCAAGTATATATATATTAAAATTGTTATTAATTAATTGATAATTAATGTAACATTTTAAAATGCGAGTTTGAGTTTCGCGCCGTTCGCGCTCAGGTCAGGTTAGAAATCTCCGCTTCGAGCAGAAAACGAAAAAGCATCACACCGATAGGTAAAAAGCTTTGCATGTGGGGGTCCAAATCCTCCTCCTGCTGGCAACTCTGCTGATCCAAAAAGTTTTAAATTATGAAGATCCATTTTGAAAAAAATTTTTAATGAACATCCAAATATGGTTTTTGTTTTTAAAGTAAGTTCAATTTTTCTAATAATTGAAGGCATGTTTATTTTCGTATCTTAACCTATTTAAAAAATAATTTTTTTATTTGCAGACTTTTTATTTATCCGATATAAATTTCTTATCTTAACCTGAAGAGGACTTTAACAAAAATAGAAACATGTAGTTAATTAAACAAATTTAATAAAATACCGCAAAAAGGCCTTGTAAAAATTACTTATCAAAAAACAACTTTATTGTCCCTGACAGAGGTGCTGGATGCCGCCGGCGCGTAAAAACGTCCAAAAACATCCAAACTGGATGCGGGCAAATAAAGGATTAAGAAAACAATAAATGTTATAAAAAATGATTGGGGATGATGAAGTGGGCCTCACTGAACATATAAAAAACAATTTCATGACAAAATTAATTGTTATTAATCATGGAAATATGTAAAAATGTGTGATAGTTTGGTTGTGCAAAAAACACTGACAATAAAGTTTGTCTGATTGAAAATAAACATTGGATTCATAGGCAAATTAAAAAAATATATTACCCCTACTGTTTGTTTACAATTTCCAATTGTTTAAACAAATTGTTTAAACAAATTATTTAAAAAAAATATTTTTTAAAACATATTGATAGGAATCAATTGTATGAGAAAATTTGAGAACAGTGTGTAGAAAATTGGCAAATTAATATCATTATTGAAAGAATAATTATTTCATTTCTTAAGAACGAAATGTAACAATTAATTAAATTAAATTTAAAAGTAAACTAATTAGATCCAAAAAAAAATAAAATAAAAATATTTAACTACCACAAAATTAACAATTAAAAAAATAAAACTTCAATTACACAAAAAATAAAATTGAGATATTAGGATAACAAAAATTAAAATGTACGACAGGTAGTAGCAGACAGGGGCACAAAAATAAATTTGCACAAAAAAATCTAATAAAAATCTAAAATAGTTGATCATTCATAGAAAAATACAACTTAATTATTTAAATTAATAACAAAAATTATCAAACGCTAAAAACCACCCTAAATGATAACATTCGGAAAAAATTCAAAAGAAAAATATCAATTTGCGCAATAAATTCTAAAAAATATCTAAAATGGTAAAACATACTCTCAAAAATTATTTTTGTCCTTTTATTATACATATGGGTACTTTCTTTCATAATTATGCCTCGCCAGAAAAATTTAGCAAAATACACTAAAAAATTTTCAGCCAAAAATCACTTCTTTTTCATGTTTCTAGATCTAATTTCAAACTTTTTCATCTATTAACGAACAAAATTGAATAAAAATTGAAGGACTGCGCGTTACTTTTTGACTTTTGTCAAAAAATAAAAATTCAATCCATTTTTGCCTCGCCAGAAATATTTGGCAAAATACACAAAAACATTTTCAAACAAATATCAAATATTTTTCATATTTCTAGATCTAATTTCAAACTTTTTCATCTATTAAGGAACAAAATTGAATAAAAATTGAAGGACTGCGCGTTACTTTCAACTTGTCAAAAAATGAAAATTCAATCAATTTTTGCCTCGCCAGAAAAATTTAGCAAAATACACAAAAAAATTTTCAAACAAATATGAATTATTTTTCATATTTCTAGATCTAATTTCGAACTTTTTCATCTATTAACAAACAAAATTGAATAAAAATTGAAGGACTGCGCGCTACTTTCAACTTGTCAAAAAATGAAAATTCAATCAATTTTTGCCTCGACAGAAAAATTTGTCAAAATACACAAAAAAATTTTTAAACAAATATCATTTATTTTTCATATTTCTAGATCTAATTTCAAACTTTTTCATCTATTAACGAACAAAATTGAACAAAAATTGAAGGACTGCGCGTTACTTTCAACTTGTCAAAAAATGAAAATTCAATCAATTTTTGCCTCGCCAGAAAAATTTGGCAAAATACACAAAAAAATTTTTAGACAAAAATCAATTACTTTTCATATTTCTAGATCTAATTTCAAACTTTTTCATCTATTAACGAACAAAATTAAACAAAAATTGAAGGACTGCGCGTTACTTTTCTCTTGTCAAAAAATGAAAATTCAATCAATTTTTTCATTTTTTACAAGCTGAAAGTAACGCGCAGTCCTTCAATTTTTGTTAAATTTTGTTCGTTAATAGATGAAAAAGTTTGAAATTAGATCTAGAAATATGAAAAGTAATTGATATTTGTCTAAAAATTTTTTTGTGTATTTTGCCAAATTTTTCTGGCGAGGCAAAAATTGATTGAATTTTCATTTTTTGACAAGTTGAAAGTAACGCGCAGTCCTTCAATTTTTGTTCAATTTCTTTCGTTAATAGATGAAAAAGTTTGAAATTAGATCTAGAAATATGAAAAATCATTGATATTTGTTTAAAAATTTTTTTGTGTATTTTGCCAAATATTTCTGGCGAGGCAAAAATGGATTGAATTTTCATTTTTTGACATGTTGAAAGTAAGTAAGTAAGTAAGTAAGTTCTTTAATTTTTGTTCAATTTTGTTCGTTAATAGATGAAAAAGTTTGAAATTAGATCTAGAAACATGAAAAAGAAGTGATTTTTGGCTGAAAATTTTTTAGTGTATTTTGCTAGATTTTTCTGGCGAGGCATAATTATGAAAGAAAGTACCCATATGTATAATAAAAGGACAAAAATAATTTTTGAGAGTATGTTTTACCATTTTAGATATTTTTTAGAATTTATTGCGCAAATTGATATTTTTCTTTTGAATTTTTTCCGAATGTTATCATTTAGGGTGGTTTTTAGCGTTTGATAATTTTTGTTATTAATTTAAATAATTAAATTGTATTTTTCTATGAATGATCAACTATTTTAGATTTTTATTAGATTTTTTTGTGCAAATTTATTTTTGTGCCCCTGTCTGCTACTACCTGTCGTACATTTTAATTTTTGTTATCCTAATATCTCAATTTTATTTTTTGTGTAATTGAAGTTTTATTTTTTTAATTGTTAATTTTGTGGTAGTTAAATATTTTTATTTTATTTTTTTTTTTTTGATTTAATTAGTTTACTTTTAAATTTAATGTAATTAATTGTTACATTTCGTTCTTAAGAAATGGAATAATTATTCTTTCAATAATGATAAGAAATAAATAATTGATCATTTTTATTTAAACTTTTGATTTTTGTACTTATATATTCTTTAAGTCAACAAGAGTGATTTGATTTTCGTACGGAAAAGCACGTGACCCCCTCTGATTGGTGGTCAATCTTTGCAGGTTAGTTGGCTGAAACAACTTACTTGTTTTCACTATTTTTATTATTACTTTGCCAATTTTCTATACACTGTTCTCAAATTTTCTCATACAATTGATTCTTATCAAAATGTTTTAAAAAATATTTTTTTTAAATAATTTGTTTAAACAATTTGTTTAAACAATTGGAAATTATAAACAAATAGTAGGGGTAGTATATTTTTTTAATTTGCCTATAAATCCAATGTTTATTTTCAATCAGACAAACTTTATTGTCAGCATTTTTTTCACAACCAAACTATCACACATTTTTACATATTTTCATAATTAATAAGAATTAATTTTGTCATGAAATTGTTTTTTATATGTTCAGTGAGGCCCACTTCATCATCCCCAATCATTTTTTATAACATTTATTGTTTTTTTAAGCGTTTATTTGCCCGCATCCAGTTTGGATGTTTTTGGACGTTTTTACGCGCCGGCGGCATCCAGCGCCTCTGTCAGGGGTCCGAAACACTACACTAGTGTATTCTTACGTATTTTTTTCCGCTCAATCCAAATCCGAAGTCAAAATTGTTAGATTGGCTAAATTTTTCGAGATAATCTCAAAAAACTCGATTTTTTCGTGTTTTTGAGTAGTTTTTTGAAAATATCTAAAAAAATTTAGCCAAATTGATTATTCTGACTTCGGATTCGGATTCAGCGGAAAAAAATACGTAGGAAAACACTATCATAGTGTCTCGGACAAAAAAAAATTTTTTTTGGGTTTTAATTGGTGATGTTTTTTTTTATCTTTTTTGAGATAATTTTCAAAATTTTAGCTAATCTGCAAATTCTAACCTCTGATTTACATTCGTCAGAGAAAAATACATAAAAATACATTAGTGTAGTGTTCCGGCTAAAAAAAATTTTTTTTTGGTTTTTTTTGAAATTTTTTAAGATTATCTCAAAAAATTTAGCCAATCTAGCAATTCTGACTTCGGATTCGTATTCAGCGGAAGAAAATACGTAAGAATACACTAGTGTAGTGTCTCGGACAAAGAAGATTATTTTTTTTGTGTGGCTGTGTTATTATTATTTAATTTTCCTATTAAAGACCATTTCTGTCTCTTACCAGTACCATTGTCTTGTATCATTTCATCCAGAAAAATCGTTGTTGAGAAAAATAAAAAGAAAAAGGTGGCAGACATTTTGAAAAAAGGTTGGTACATCAGCTAAAAAGTAGTGGCAGTTGTAGTAGTAGTAGTTGGCAAGAATCATCGATTGGCAACTGGAGCCAGTGCGAATTTCCCGAGAGGAAAAACGCCATGTTAAGAGGCGCGCCTTGGTTCGTCGATCGGTGAAACGGTACTTCTCCCTCGGGACGTTCTCTATAGACGAAGAGGGAGAGAAAAAGATCAGGGGGTGAAGGTAGGAAATAGGAGAAAGAGAGAGAGAGAGAGAGAGAGAGAAAAAAAAAAAATAAGAACGTTGCAAGAGACCAGAGTTGAGTCCGAAGGAATTAGATTTGCTCGATGCTAGCCAAGCGCGACGGACAGAATGCAACGCAATCCCGCGGTAATTTGAAACGCGTTCCTTGGAAATACGGAGATTCTTTCCTTTGGTGATCCAGCACCGACGAGATGGCTTTTATCGAAAATCGAACGAGAGCTCATCTGTTTGACTAGAAATCGATTACTCCTTTTAGCGATCTGACTCTGGACTCTTCAATTCTCACGCTGACCAATAAACCTAGATGAAAATACCGAAAAATCTACTGAGAATCTTTTGAATTAAATAAAATAGTAAAGCTTTTCAATAACACGAGTGAGCAAAAAATTACAATTGATTACGATGTGAAAATACCGAAGAATGTTTATTTTTAATAAATAACTTTGATTTGATGTCAAAATTAATGAGTTCATAAAGGTATAAAATTAATTAACGAGAGAGTATTAGGATGGATTGGTAAAAAAAATCAACTAGGAAAAAAATTTGGAAAAATATTAGGAAATTGAAAAGAGATAAGATAAAGATTAATTTTAGAGAGTCCAGAACCGGAAATGCACAATTATTGGCTGTGAACAACGGACGGACAGACGGACGGACAAGTAAAGCTTCTTTATAAAAGTTTCGGTCCTTGGCAATAGAACTCTCAAAAGTTAAAAAAAAATTTTAAAAGATTGATAAAAAATTACCAGGTAATGATAAAAATTACTAGAAAGTAAGAAAATAACTAGATGATGTTGAAATACTAGAAAGTAGAAATCACTATGGGAAAAAGAATATTTTGGAAATAAAAACTAGCAGATGTTTTAAAAAGAATTCTAGAAAAGGAAAAGTATCCGAAAAATTAATGAAAATTTCTAGAAAATTTAAAATATTCTGAATTTGACGAAAATTTTATAAAAGGAATATGTTGCGAGAAGTTAAAGGATACAGCAATTTTAAAAGTTATTTATGAAAGAAATAACTAAAATATAAGAAACAATTACTTGAAAGTGACAAAGTAATAAGAAACTGTAAAATAATATAAGATATTGGAGAAAAAAACAATGAGAGTTTTAAAATAGCGTGATATTTTAGATGAGTAACGAGAAAAAGGAAAAAAAGAGCAGGAAGATTACAATTTTTAAATACCTAAATTTTTAAATTTTTATTTTTAAATAAAGACAGTAAACAAAATTCCAAAAAAGTTATTTAAAAAAAAGCACTAAATAAATAGAAAATAAAGGAATTTGCTAGAAATTTATGAAAAGTAACTATTATTTAAAATATATTTAAGATAATAAGGATATATTTGTAAATATATTAAATGAAGTTATTTTTGTGCACAATAAAATCTTAGCAACATTACTCAGTTATAAAAAAGATTAATTAACTTTTTGGCACTCTTTATATATATTTAAATAATTAAATTTCGAAATCACATCTTCTGATATCAATAGTAACCTCCAAAACAGTGGCGTAACTTAAATTTAAAAGCCTCTCTTTTTTTTAGAAAATTTCAAATAAAATTTAAAGCGATCCTACAGAAATTCAAGGCAAAAGTTTAAAATTGAAGAAAATACAAGTAAAAATTAAAGAAAATAATTTAGAAAAGAAAAAAATAATTTTAAAATAACAAGAATTTAAATTAAAAATTGAAGAAATTCCTTAAACAAAATAATCAAAAATTAAGGTTTATAAGTTAAAATATACGAAAATAATAATAAACAGATGAGAAATAGACGAAATTTGGAAAAATTAATTTTAAAATAAGAAAAATGATTGAACTTGAAGACAATATATTAATTAAAAAAAGGAACCAAAATTCCGGAAGAAATTAAAGACAAGATTAAAAATTAAAAATTGTAATTGAAATTTGAAGGAAATAATTTTAAAAAGAAGATAATTAAGTAATGACAAAAAAAATTAAATTAAAAAAAAATTCAAAAGAGAAAAAAAAAAGTATTGAAGAAATTAATTTAAAAATAACAAATAAAATAAAAAATTATTGATTACAAGTTAAAGTTAAGAAAATAACAAAAAATGAAAGAAAACCTTTAAAACAAACTATTTTTGAATTTTTAAAAATGAGAGAAATAATTAAAATGGAAATAATAATTTAAATTTAAAGAAATATCATACAAGTTGAAGTCATTAACTAAAAAGCGACAATATTAAAAAAATCTTAAAAAGAAAAGAATTGAATATTAAAGAAAAATATTTTAAAATACATTAAGAATGTAATTCAAATTTTGCAATCATTTAAAAACAATTTATATTGTTCAAACAATACTTTAAAATCGCTGAAAATAACATGTTTTAAATTTGAAAAATTAAAAAATAATCTGAAATTAAATAAAATAATTGAATATTTAAGACAATGCGTAAAAATTGAAGACAGAAAATGAAATTTGAACAAACTCGTTAATAAATATCAAACATAATTGAAAATTTTACGTTTCAATTTAAAATTGAAGAAAATAATTGAAAGAAGAAGAAATATACTAAAAATTACTAAAGTAATTGAAATTGATTGCAACAGTTTGTAACTGAAGAAAGAAAAAGTGAAAATTGAAGAGAATACTTGAAAAAGGAAAACATCCATTTTGAAATACAAGAAAAATTTAAATTTAAGAAATTAATTTGAAGACAAAAAAATAATTGAAATTAAAGACAATATTGTGAAATTGAAGAATTCCGTTTGACAAAAAATATCAAAAATAATTCAAAATTAAAAGTTACAAGTAGAAAATTGAAGGAAAAACCGAGAATTAAAGGAAATTATTTCAAAATGGGGAAAACAATTCGAATTAAAGACTATAATTATTTATTAATAAACATAATTGAAAAATTTAAATTTTATATAAAATTTCAAAAAATAAATAATTGAAAGCAGAAGAAAATCACCGAAAATTAAAGAAAATTAGTTTAAAAATGAAAAGTGTAGGTAATTGACACAAAAGGTAATTTTCATAAATTAAACAAAGTAAATGAAAGATGATGAAAGAAAATAAAAAACATCACAATTAATTTAAAAATTACGAAAAAATTTTATTTGATGACAAAAATTTATAAAATTTGAAAAATAATTGAGAATTGAAGGCATTTAATAAAAATGCCGAAAATATTTAAAACAAGAAGAATAATCAAAAATAACATTGAAAAATAAGAAAAATAATTCCAATTAAAGACAATAATTGAGAATTTTAATAGAAATTTTTCTTTGATGAAATTCAATATAAAATAATTAATATAATTAAAAAATATAAATTACAAGATAAATTTGTAGAAAATAATTGAAGAAACTCATTTAAAAATAGAAAAAATAATTGGACTTGTAGACAAAACAGATTCAAAGTAAAGAAAAATATGTGAAATAAAAAAAATAATTGAAAAACGAAGAAATTGCATTTTAACATACTTTTCAAAAATTAAAATATGAAAAAAGTGCTTAAAAGTTACAAGAACAATTGAATTTAAATGATTAAAATTATAAATTGATGATATTCCTGAAAAAACTAATTGAAAATTAAAGACTATAAGATAAAATATGCGAAAATGAGAAAAATAATTGAAATTGAAGACAATATTTTTTTAAAGGAGCCAAAATTCCTGATGAAATTTAAGGCAAGAATAAAAATCAAAAATTTTAATTAAATTTCAAAGAAAATAATTAAAATTTCAAGAAAACAATTTGACTATTATTAAAGTAACTAAAAATTGAAGAAAATAATTTTTAAAAGAAGGTAATTAGGTAGTGACAAAAAAAGTGAAATTGAAAACAAAATGGAAGAAAAAAATTGAAAATTTATTGAGGAAATTTACTAGAAAGTGACAAATATAATTGAAGATTGTTGATTGCAGGTTAAATTTGAGAAAATATTTAAAAAATTTTGTTTTGAATTAAAGATTGGGAAAAATAATTAAAATGTCAAGAATATTTTAAAATTGAAGAAACCATTGAATCAATTCGTTAAAAAATGTCAAAAATAATTGAAAATTGAAGAAGGAAAGTTGAAATTGAAGAAATTCGTTAGAGAATGAAAAAAAGTAATTGAAAATTATACTTTCCATGTTAAAATTGATGAAAAAATTCAAGGAAGTAGAAAAACATTGCTCTAAGTTGAATGAAATTTTATGTCTCGAATCGCAAAATCGTGAATTCTTAAAAATGAGAGAAATTTTGTGAAAAATTGAATAGCGCGACCTTTAAAAATGGTTTAAAAAATTAATCAAAAATATGCGCATTTTTTATGCCAAAGAATGATGAATAATGAATAATTTTAAAAATGAAATATTTAAAAAAAACAGACAATTAAATATATCGAAAAAATTCATAAAAATTACTAGAAAAATAAAAAAAGTAAAAATTATTTTCATATTAATAAAAATTAGTCGAAAATTAATAAATAATCATTGGTTTCTGCGAATTGGATCAGCCAATCAGAGAAGTTCTCTAAAAGTACATGGAAGTTAAAATAAGTGCGACTTTTGTCATCGATTTGCGTAGACCGGGTTAAAATAAGTGAAGCTTCAGTGTATTAAAATGTAAAACAATATTTAAAATATATCAAAAGTATGCAAAAAATTCTTAAATATATTTTAAATAAAGACATTAAAAAAATAACTAAAAAGTAAAAACCAATTAATAGAAAGTAACCAAGCAAGTGAAAAGTGATGAAAGTTACTAAAAGTAAAAGAAAAATTTTAATTTTTAAATTGAATCATGAAATAGAATGCATCTTAGTAACAAAAAAAAATAACCAGAAGTCAAAGAAGACTAATTATAAAATGCAAAAAAGAAAATAACCTGAAAGTGTAAATAATTAAAGTTTCTTGAAATACGTGATAAAATTTTTTAAGATCTTTATTTTCTTTCTATTTCTTTATCAAACTACAATAGAAAAGAAAAATAACTAGACATTTTTTAATATAACTAGAATGTTTTAAAACTGATTAAAATTTAAAAGTAATTTTAAACTACAAATGTTTAAAAAATATCTAAAAATATATAAAGTAACAAATAAGGAGCTGAAAAATCTTAAGAAAATATAAATAACTAGAAATTAAACAAAAAGCCTAGAAATGAGAAAAATGAACAGAGAGAGAATTAAGTAAGTAGTCAATTTTGAAAAATAACTAAATTTTTAAACAAAAAAACAAAATCGCAACTTATAAGAATAAATTTTTTGAAAACTTAACTTTTGGTAACTTACGTAACTTACGATAACTTCCGTAGCTTACGTAACTTACGATAACTTCCGTAGCTTACGTAACTTACGATAACTTCTGTAGCTTACGATAACTTCCGTAGCTTACGTAACTTACGATAACTTCCGTAGCTTACGTAACTTCTGTAGTTTACGTAACTTCCGTAGCTTAAGTAACTTCCGTAGTTTACATAACTTGCGTAACTTCCGTAGCTTACGTAACTTCCGTAGTTTACGTAACTTGTCTAACTTCCGTAGTTTACGTTACTTTCGTAGTTTACGTAACTTGCGTAACTTCCGTAGCTTACGTAACTTCCGTAGTTTACATAACTTGCGTAACTTCCGTAGTTTACGTAACTTTCGTAGTTTACGTAACTTCCGTAACTTACGTTACTTCCGTAGTTTACGTAACTTTCGTTACTTACGTAACTTCCGTAGCTTACGTAACTTAGGTAACTTACGGTAACTTCCAGTAAAATATATGTAACATTTTACACTTTTTCAACATATGTGTTTTAAATAAATAATAAACAATAACACTATTTATTTTTAATAATTTCCAGTTTTGTTCTCTATTTATTTATAATAATTTGTTTAAAGAAATTGTTAAACAATTTTTAATTTTAAAAATCATCAATTGATGGAGGGTCCTCTTTCTTGAATTGATATTTTTGACATACACATTTCCCTAGTCATGAGCGTCAATGGGTGGATAGAATTTTTTATCATTTTAAAAGTAAGGATAAAATTTTCAAGATCCCACATAACTTTTTGACTTTAGTGTAATGTACATATAAATATCCAAGTTTTCATTTACGATCCTGAGAAAATTAATAATTAAACTGGGAACAAGAAATGAGAGTTTAGAAAAATCTTCGAGCGGAACGGTGGTAAATAATAAATAAATAAGGTGTTGAAAAAATACAGTCTTACTTTATTTCCTGAAAAAGGTGTAAAAAGGCACACAAAGTTTTTTTGCCAGTGTAAAATTTAGTTTCAGAAATAAACAAGTATAGTTTATTGAGCAGATAGTAAATTAAATTTAGAATCTAGGTACTCTCGCTCCTTAAAGTATAATTTTCTCGTTACAATTTTCGTGTTATTGATTACATTAATGTTTTATTGCGTTATTACTTGAGGTTAATAGACGAACAGTTCTCTACCCGCATAAACTTTACGGAGAAGCACGCCCTCAGATTTCCCGCATTCGGGAAGATTTTATGAGGATTTTTTGCATTTTTGTGAAAAAAAAAAAGAAAGAAGAAAAAAGAAGAGAAAAAGAAATTACATCAAAGCCGGGATAGGCAGTGAGCCAACGGTCGATCGTGGTAGAGTTCCTACGAGAACAAGCTTCGTGGAAACACGATTGCAACGTTGTAATTTCAGACATCTTCCCTTCTGACGCCTCGGTTCGATTTTAATGCAGTGCTTAGCATAGCGCAGCTTCGCCTGAAATCATCGACCAGCACTTTTACGAGCACATAAAATTTCATTTCGCATTGAAATTCGACTTAAGTCAAAACTAAAGCATTTTAAATAGAAGCTCTTAATTTCCTTGAAAATAAACAGCAGTGATTTAAACAGAAGATGAAATGCGATTGGAATCTCTATCTATCTCTCTATACCGTAACGGACGAACAGCTAAAAGCGTAACAGGCCTATAGTTGGCTGATTTCTTTTATAGACAATTTACAAAAGTTAGATGATTTTGATTTATCTACTGAACTTTCTTTTTTCTTCATGTTACTGTTTTATTTAAATGCAGTAATCAGCTTCTTGGTATACTTATTTAGCAATAGACTATTATTTATCAGAAATCAGAAAAAAATTCTTCTGTTTAGACCTTTGGAAGTTTAGATAACCAATTTACCAATTTTGTAATATAACCAATTTATCAATTTTCCACTTTAACTAATTTGACAAATCCAAGTAACAATTTGCCAAATGTTTTAGTAACCAATTTTCCAATTCGCCAACAATTGCCAATTTTCCAAAAATTTCAATACCCAATTTACCAATTCTCCAAATGTTCCAAAAAGCAAGTTTTCAAAATGTTTTTTCAAATGTTCCAAAAACCAATTGTTAGCTGACAGTCCTGTATATAAGAAATCAGTTAGTTATAGATATAAGTATACTGCTATGCTTTTCAGAAAGTAAGAGAGAATAAGTTATAGAATTTACCTGAGATAGATAAAGACAAGAATAGAGTGAGAAACGCAAGGAGAGTTCACAATTGTGGTTTTAGAAGTAAGAGAGAATAAGGTTACCTGGGATAGATAAAGACAACAAATAGCGTGCGAAACGCAAGGAGAGTTCACCAGTAGCGTAACTATTAAGGAACAAAGTGGAGCAGTGCCCCAGGGCCCTCGGGCTCAGGGGGCCCTCAGTCAACCCTAAAAAACCTATTTTTTAGGAAAAAATTTATAATTAGAATTTAAAAAAATTGCAAGAAATAATTAAAATTAAACGAAATAATTGCTGATTTTTCAAATTAATTGAAAAAAAAAATTAAAGCAATTAAGAATTGGGGAAAGTAATTTAAAAACTCATAAAAATGTTTTAAAAAGAAAAAAAATAATTAAAAATTAACAAAATTACTTGAAAAACTTAAAAATAAATTTAAAAAAATTTAATAATGACAAAGTAGGGAAAATAATTGAAAATTGAAAAAAAAAGTGATTGAAAACTGAGATAAATAATGTAAAATTGAACAAAATAATTAAAATTTGAGAAAATAATTGACAAAATTATTTATTACTTTTACAAAAAAAATTATTTATTACTTATAGCTTGTGCTTTGAGTAGCTCCCGTCTTTATTTTGTTTTTCGGTTCTATTTTGAAGAACTTTATTTATAATTTTGGTCAGTTCGTTTACTTTAGCCAGTGCTTTGTGTGAGTGAACTTTTTTATTACATTTTATGTGCTAAAAGTGTGTTAATTTGTAAATTACTATTTTGCTCTGTGGATCAGTGTTTCTCAAACTCACTAAGGATTATTACTCATCATGCCAAACCCTAGAATATGTGGACAATGTAATGCTGCTATCGCAGGTGATGCCTGTTCTTGCCCTTGCGGTGTATTTTACCATCATGGCTGCCTGAATTTAGCAACTAACAAAACCTCAGGAAAACGTAAATGTTGTACACACAAGCCTGTTTCCAGATCTCTGTCTCCTACTCCAACTACTAGTCAAATTTCAATCGAAAGTATTGGTAAATTACTAGAAGAGCATTATGATAAAGCTAAGAAGGATTCTGAAGCTTTTATATCGTCTAAAATTGATGTACTTAAGAACGATATCACTGAATTAAATGCTTCTTTAAATTCATACTCTGAAAAACTCACTAACGCCATTGAAAGAATTGAGAACCTTGAATCTCAAGTTCTTGAAATTCAGACATCTGATAGTGCCGTTCAAAACAAATCAGAAGGTCAAATAACATCACAATGCCTGGCTGAAGTTCTGGATCGAATGCAAAGAAAACATAATCTTATTTTGTTTGGCTGCCCTGAGATGAATCTAGATGGTAAGAGCAGCAAATCTGAAATATTGAATTTAGAAACCAGTAAAGTTAATGACTTTTTATCATCTATATATTCATCTCATAATACGAACGACATTCAAATTAATCGAATTGGCATTTACAAACAGAATTTGGGACCTCCACGCCCTATCAGAATAAGTTTTGTCGACGAACAAAAGAAAACTGCGATATTTCAAGCATTTTGGAGGTGGAAGAAAGCAGACCAGAATTTAACAGTAAAAATGTATTTGGCTCAGGACCGCACTCTTCGTCAGAGGAACCAGTACAAGGAAGCAGTAAAAGTACTATCGGAACGTCGCTCTGCAGGGGAAATGAACTTAGTCATCAGGGAGATTCGTGGGGAAATGAAGATTATAAAAACAAAACAGTAACTGTTGGTCTGGATCCTCAGATTGCATCTTATGAATTATCTTCTTATAATTTATCACGTATTTTTAATTGCTCTCATGTTACTAATTTAGATTTATTAAATGATATTTCTATTTACTATCAAAATGTAAGAGGGTTGAATACTAAGCTTGATATTTTATCCTCTTCTCTTGATGTTTCTGACTTTGACATTTTGGTTTTTTCTGAAACCTGGCTTAAAGGTTCTACCCGTGATGGGGACATATTTGACCTTGATTTATTTACTCTTCATAGAGATGACAGATCGGTCAGAATCGGTGGTGGTGTGCTTATCGCTGTCAAAAATACGCTTCTATCTAGTTCGGTTAATTTAGCAAATGTTTTTCATTCTTCGCCAAATTATAACATTGCTGCATGTAAGGTTTTTTTAGATTCTAATACATTTATTGTAGTTGCCATTTATATTACTCCTAACATTCCTACCTATGAATTTGAAAACTTTTTTGATTTACTTTCCAATGTGTGCTCTAATTGGTCTATTAATTATATTTTGATTGGTGATTTTAATATCCCAAATTTAAAGCAATATGTAATTTCTGGAATAAATGACGTTAAATCTTCCATCTTACACAATTTTTTAGATTCAAATAATCTCCATCAATTTAATGATGTTAATAATATAAATGAAAGATACTTGGATTTAATTATTGCTACATTTCCATGTGAAGTGATAGGTAATGAACTACCATTATTACCAGTTGACAGTTATCACCCACCACTTATCATTCGGTTTGAATCTGTTATCTCTCCACATTGTAAAAAGAACTTATTTATAAGTAATATTAACGATAAGAAATTTAAATTCAAAAATACCGATTATTCAAATATAAGAATCTGTTTATTAAACATTGATTGGTCCTGCTTATCTGATTGTAACGATGTCAATCTTGCTCTTGGTCTTTTTTATGAGAAGCTATATGATTTGATTGAGGAACATGTTGGTTTAATTACTCAAAGCAAGGATAAATTAAAGTATCCAAAATGGTATAATTATAAAATAATTAACAGTATAAAAATTAAAAATAAATTTAGAAAGATGCATAAAAAATCTGGTAATGATTATTATTTATTAGAGTATATACACTTGAGGCAACAAATAAAATTGGAAATAAATAAGGCTTATTTACTTCATCAAGATCGCTTAGAAAGAGAATTGATTGACAACCCCTCCGCCATTTGGTCATATGCTAATAATATCAATAAATCTTCTAGAATACCTGGTATTATGCACTACGAAGGTGTCGAAATCAATAATCCTCAGGATATTGTTGATTCATTTGCTGATCACTTTTCTAAAGTATATAAGCCAAGTTCAGACAACTCTTCAAATAATATATTTAAATTTCAAACACTACTTGGTGATGGATTGTCAATCTCTCAATCTGAAGTTGAAGTCAAACTGAGCAATTTGAAAAGCAACTTTACGTCTGGTTATGATAAAATCCCTAGTATATTTATTAAACAATGCTTTCTCGAATTAGTTAAGCCGTTAACCATTATTTTTAATCTCTCTTTGCACTCAGGTTCTTTTCCAGATTTATGGAAAAATTCTAAAATATGTCCAATATTTAAAAAAGGCGATAAATCTGAAATTATAAATTATCGACCTATTTCTTTACTATGTAATTTTTCTAAAGTATTCGAAAAAATTATCTGCGACATGATTTGGCCGTATCTGGTACCGGTTTTATCTTTTTCACAACATGGCTTTGTAAAACGTAGATCGACAATCACGAATCTAATGTCATTTATTCAATTTTTAGAATCCTCACTGATTACCGATATTCAAGTGGATGTTATTTTTACTGATATTTTGAAAGCTTTTGATTGTATTGACCACTGCAATATTATTTCGAAGCTTTTATCTCTAAATTATTTATTCAATTTTTAGAATCCTCACTGATTACCGATATTCAAGTGGATGTTATTTTTACTGATATTTCGAAAGCTTTTGATTGTATTGACCACTGCAATATTATTTCGAAGCTTTTATCTCTAGGTTTACCAGATAAACTTTTAAGTTTACTACAATCGTTTTTGTCATGTAGAAGTATGACGGTGCATTACGCAGGGTTTTCATCCTTTTCGTTTTATCCGACATCCGGTGTGCCGCAAGGATCAAATCTAGGACCACTACTTTTTGTTCTGTACATGAACGATGTTGATTTACACATAAAAAATCAATTGCTTTTATATGCAGATGATGCCAAAATTTTTAAATCAATTAATAACCCTGCTGATTGCTTAGAATTACAATCTGATTTAAATTCTTTTTCTAACTGGTGTAAAAATAACATGTTGGATTTAAACCCGTCAAAATGCCATGTCATGACTTTTTCTAGACGCAAAAATGTCATTTTACATAACTACACTGTTAACAATCAATCGCTTACTAGAGTTACTGTCATGAAAGATCTCGGCATACATTTTAATAGTTCGTTGAAATTTAACTTACACGTAGACTCAATTGTTCGAGAAGCTAATCGTAGACTTGGCTTTCTTATACGTACTTGCCGTAAATTTAACAATGAATCCTTGCTTAAATCTCTGTTTTTTGCTTTAATTAGAACCAGGTTGGAGTATGGTTCTGTAATTTGGCATAAAATTGCCCAATTTTTAGTTGATTCAATTGATAAATGTCAAAAAAGATTTTTAAAAGTCCTTTATTTTAAAAAACACCGTGAATTCCTCCTGCCTGGATCTGATTACTCGGAACTCTGTCGTACATTCAATGTGCAGTCTTTGGAGAAGCGAAGATTGGTTAACTTAATAGCTTTCTTTTTCAAAATTGTAAGATCTTTAGTTGATTGTCCAGATTTATTATCAGTCGTTCCTATCTATGTATCCCATTATGATCTTAGATCTACTAGACCATTTTGTACTGGTTGCGAACCATTAAAGGGCACTCATGTTGACGACATGTGTAAAATAGTTAATAAAATTTGCGATAAATGCGATAATGACATCGATATATTCACTATTTCTTTACAAACGTTTATGCGCTACGTTATCGAATATGTTAATTTAAATTAGAAATGTTTTGCCGGCCTTAGTTTTAGATCTATTATTATTTATGTAATCCTATTATTGGTCTTCGGACTGTTGGATTTATTCTCAATAAACAAATAAAATAAATAAATAAAATAAATAAAATTACATAATATGTTTTAAATGAAGGAAAGTTAAAGAAAATTCCAGAAAAATACTTACAACTTTTAGAAGTTTATTGAACAAAAGAAAATAATTAAAAATTAGAGAAAATAAATGAAACAAAATAAACATACTTTAAAATTGAAGAGAATAATTTTTAATTGAACAGAAATAATTAACAACTTTTTTGAAATTACGAAAAAGAACGAAAGTAACTGAAAATTGGAGAAAATAATATAAAAAATCGGGCAAGTACGAGTTATACTCGTACCAAGTCGAAGGGTTCCGTACCTCTATAATTTTTTTAACTATATGAAATAGAGATTGAAATGCAATAGCAATTGTATATATATTTCAAATAACAAAGTCATTTTTCTATAACTTTATATACTAATATAGTTAAAACTATTTTAAAACTTATAACAAATAACAAAATTTTAATGCACTATATTGAATTTTTTATTTAATTTCAATGAAATCGGCAAATTACTAATAAAATAAAAAGTAGATTATATCCCCGGGAAAAAGGGTTTAGATATAATCAGATATATTTCAGATATCATCAGATATATTGTAGATATAATCAGATATATTTCAGATCTAAAAATATATGATTTGATCTATTCAGATATAATCAGATATAATCAGTTATTTAAACATATATCTGCTTATATATATTTAGATATAATCAGATCTGATATTATATCTGTTTATATCTAGATAGATATCGCCTGATGTGAGGTCATATCTAACTAGATATATTTTAACATAGTCAAATCTGATATTATACCTTTCTATATCTAATTAGATATTGTCAGATATGAAGTCAGATATAATCATTTTGTTAACAGATTTAATCATACATAATATCAGATCAAACTATATCTAATAAAAAAATAAAAATTTTTGAAATTTGAAAAAGTCCAAACTATATTATTTATATATATTATAAATAAATTATTTTTTTATTAGATATAGTTTGATCTGATATTATGTATGATTAAATCTGTTAACAAAATGATTATATCTGACTTCATATCTGACAATATCTAATTAGATATAGAAAGGTATAATATCAGATTTGACTATGTTAAAATATATCTAGTTAGATATGACCTCACATCAGGCGATATCTATCTAGATATAAACAGATATAATATCAGATCTGATTATATCTAAATATATCTAGTTAGATCTGATTATATCTAAATATATATAAGCAGATATATGTTGAAATAACTGATTATATCTGATTATATCTGAATAGATCAAATCATATATCATTAGATCTGAAATATATCTGATTATATCTACAATATATCTGATGATATCTGAAATATATCTGATTATATATAAACCCTTGTTCCCGGGATCCCAAGTCAAATACTACAAACGATTTAAAAGGGGGGGGGGGCTCGGTCATTTTTTCGAATTTTCTTTAAAAAAAACGTAGGTTTTGGCTAGTAAACATTGTGAAAACCGCCTTTACAAAAGTTCTCTATGATTTCCTGTGATCTACACGTAAATCTACATATGTGTATCAAATTTCAGCATCCTAGGTCAAATAGTTTGGAAGATTAGGGGAAGATTTGGAAGATTTTTTTTTCAAAAAATCGTTTTTTTTGGTTAGTAAAGACTATGAAGACAGTCTTTACAAAAGTTCTCTATAATTTTCCTGTAATCTACACGTAAATCTACATATGTGTACCAAATTTCAGCATCCTAAGTCAAATAGTTTAGAAGATTAGGGGGGGGGGGACATGGTCATTTTTTTGAATTTTTTTCAAAAAAATTGTACTTTTTGGCAAGTAAACACTATGAAGACCGTCTTTACGAGAGTTCTCTATAATTTTCCTGTAATCTACACGTAAATCTACATATGTGTACCAAATTTCATCATCCTAAGTCAAATAGTTTAGAAGATTAGGGGGGGGGGGACATGGTCATTTTTTTGAATTTTTTTCAAAAAATCGTACTTTTTGGCTAGTAAACACTATGAAGACAGTCTTTACGAGAGTTCTCTATAATTTTCCTGTAATCTACACGTAAATCTACATATGTGTACCAAATTTCAGCATCCTAGGTCAAGTAGTTTCGAAGATTAGGGGGGGGGGACATGGTCATTTTTTTGAATTTTTTTCAAAAAATCGTACTTTTTGTCTAGTAAACACTATGAAGACAGTCTTTACGAAAGTTTTCTATAATTTTTCTGTAATCTACACGTAAATCTACATATGTGTACCAAATTTCAGCATCCTAGGTCAAGTAGTTTGGAAGATTAGGGGGGGGGACATGGTCATTTTTTCGAATTTTTTTCAAAAAATCGTACTTTTTGGCTAGTAAACACTATGAAGGCAGTCTTTACGAAAGTTCTGTATAATTTTCCTGTAATCTACACGTAAATCTACATATGTGTACCAAATTTCAGCATCCTAGGTCAAGTAGTTTGGAAGATTAGGGGGGGGGGGGGACATGGTCATTTTTTTGAATTTTTTTCAAAAAATCGTACTTTTTGGCTAGTAAACACTATGAAGACAGTCTTTACGAGAGTTCTCTATAATTTTCCTGTAATCTACACGTAAATCTACATATGTGTACCAAATTTCATCATCCTAAGTCAAATAGTTTAGAAGATTAGGGGGGGGGACATGGTCATTTTTTTGAATTTTTTTCAAAAAATCGTACTTTTTGGCTAGTAAACACTATGAAGACAGTCTTTACGAGAGTTCTCTATAATTTTCCTGTAATCTACACGTGAATCTACATATGTGTACCAAATTTCAGCATTTTAAGTCAAATAGTTTAGAAGATTAGGGGGGGGGGACATGGTCATTTATTTCAATTTTAGGGCAAAAAAGTGGTTTTTGCTGGATTTCGGCATGTTCATGAGCTGGAATCGCGTTTTCCATATCATTTTCGTAAATCCAAGGTGAAATTACATATGTGGACTAAATTAGAAGACTTTAGCTCATATAGTTTAGAAGTTAGAAGGGTGCGAAAACGGACACACATAGTGATTTTAATAGGGTTCCGTTTTACGGTACGGAACCCTAAAAATCAATAAATAATTGTTAATTGAATGGAATAATTGAAATCTCAGATAAATTGTTTAAAATTTTGGAAATTATAAAAGAAATGACAAAAATTGAAGAATATAAATTTGGAAAATAATGAAAAATGATTTTACAATTTGAAACTTGATGAAATAATTGAAATATGAAACAAATATTAGTAAGTTGTAAAAAAATCACTTTTGAGTGAAACAATTGAAAAAATAACAGGATTGTGTTTAAATAAACAAGAATATTCAAGAAAAATACATTAAGATCTTAGAAATCAATAATTGAAAAAATGAGAATAACTTAAAGTGGAAAAAAGCATTGAAGAAAGCTAAAAATGAATGAAATTTACGATAAATAAATAAATATTTTGAAATTAAGAAAACAAATGAAAATAATTTAAAATTGAAGAAAATAATTGAAATTTTAGAAAAAAAAAACTTTAAAATTTTAGATAATAAATTAGAAAATGAGAATAATAATTAACAATCGAGGGAAATAATTGAAAAATAATAAAATTACTTCAATATTTAAAAAATAATTTAAATATGCTGAAAATAATTCAAGATTTAGAAAAAAAATTGACATTTATGATGAAAATAATTTAAATATGAAGGAATCAAAACAGCACATAAAAGAGCTAAATAATTGAAAAAATCATAGAATATATATTTAAAGAAGGAAAATAATTACAAAATTGCTTAAAAATTTTAATTCAGAGAAAAATTTAAAAATTACAGAAATAATCAAAAATTGATGAAAATAATAATTGAATTTTCAGATAAATAATTAAAATTTTTGAAAATTGTGCCCAAAGAATGAAAAAAATTAAAATCGGAAAAAATAATATAAATTTACAGAATTTATTTTTAAGCAAAAGGAAATAATTGAAAAATTCTGTTTAAAAATCGAAAATTAAAGACAATAATTTAAATTTGAGATAATAAATGAAAATTTAGGAAATAATCGAAAAATAATGAAAATATTAAAGATGGAGAAAATAATTGCAAAATAATAAAAATAATTGGAAATTGAACAAGAAAATTGAAAATTGATCTATATATTTGAAAGTTCAGTAAATTAATTCAGAAATTA